>OY294044.1:1771484-2509691 GCA_958510825.1 Brachypterus glaber | reverse complement strand
ACGAGTACTTTAAATTATCCGATCGGGCTGAATTTTTTTATGCTAACTTTAAGTACCCCCCTGCACCCCATTCTAAAATTATAACCCGATCGGAAAATATTTAGGGTTGGTTTACGCCTCCGAAACGATGTTTTCTGCGGAATGGTAAAAAACGAGTACTTTAAATTATCCGATCGGACTGAAATTTTGTATGCTGACTTAAGAGACCTTCCTGCACCCCATCCTAAAATTTGAACCCCATCGGACAATATTTAAGGGTGGCTTCCCCCTTTGAAACATTTGTTTTCAGCGGAACGGTAAAAAATAGAACTTTCAATTATCCGATTGGGCTGAAAATTTTTGTGGTGACTTTAGGGACCTCCCTGCACCCTATCCTAAAATTTCAACCCCATCTGAAAATATTTAGGGTTGGTTTACGCCTGCAAAACGATTTTTTTTTGCGGAATGGTAAAAAACGAGTACTTTAAATTATCTGATCGGGCTGAAATTATTTATGCTGACTTTAGGTACCACCCTGCACCCCATTCTAAAATCATAACCCGATCGGAAAATATTTAGGGTTGGTTTACGCCTCCGAAACGATGTTTTCTGCGGAATGGTAAAAAACGAGTACTTTAAATTATCAGATCGGACTGAAATTTTGTATGCTGACTTAAGAGATCTTCCTAAAATTTGAACCCCATCGGACAATATTTAAGGGTGGCTTCCCCCTTTGAAACATTTTTTTTTTCAGCGGAACGGTAAAAAATAGAACTTTCAATTATCCGATTGGGCTGAAAATTTTTGTGGTGACTTTAGGGACCTCCCTGCACCCTATCCTAAAATTTCAACCCCATCGGAAAATATTTAAGGTTGGTTTACGCCTGCGAAACGATTTTTTTCTGCGGAATGGTAAAAAACGAGAACTTTAAATTATCCGATCGGGCTGAAATTTTTTAGGGCGACTTTAGGGACCTCTCTGCACCCCATTCTAAAATTTCAACCCCATCAGAAAATATTTAGGGTTGGTTTACGCCTCCGAAACGATTTTTTCTGCGGAATGGTAAAAAACGAGTACTTTAAATTATCCGATCGGGCTGAAATTTTGTATGCTGACTTTACAGACCTTCCTGCATCCCATCCTAAAATTTTAACCCCATCGGAAAATTTTAACGGTAGCTTCCCCTTTGAAACATTTTTTTTTCAGCGGAACGGTTAAAAAAGAGAACTTAAAATTATCCGATTGGCCTGAAATTGTTTGTCGTGACTTTAGGAATCTTCCTGCACCCCATTCTAAAATTTCAACCCCATCTGAAAATATTAAGGGTTGGTTTACTGCTGCAAAACGATTTTTTTCTGCGGAATGGTAAAAAACGAGTACTTTAAATTATCCGATCGGGCTGAAATTTTTTATGCTGACTTTAGGTACCACCCTGCACCCCATTCTAAAATTATAACCCGATCGGAAAATATGTAGGGTTGGTTTACGCCTCCGAAACGATGTTTTCTGCGGAATGGTAAAAAACGAGTACTTTAAATTATCCGATCGGACTGAAATTTTCTATGCTGACTTAAGAGACCTTCCTGCACCCCATCCTAAAATTTAAACCCCATCGGAAAATATTTAAGGGTGGCTTCCCCTTTGAAACATTTTTTTTCAGCGGAACGGTAAAAACAGAGAACTTTAAATTATCCGATTGGCCTGAAATTTTTTGTGGTGACTTTAGGGATCTTCCTGCAACCCATTCTAAAATTTCAACCCCATCTGAAAATATTTAGGGTTGGTTTACGCCTGCAAAACGATTTTTTTCTGCGGAATGGTAAAAAACGAGTACTTTAAATTATCCGATCGGGCTGAATTTTTTTATGCTAACTTCAAGTACCCCCCTGCACCCCATTCTAAAATTATAACCCGATCGGAAAATATTTAGGGTTGGTTTACGCCTCCGAAACGATGTTTTCTGCGGAATGGTAAAAAACGAGTACTTTAAATTATCCGATCAGACTGAAATTTTGTATGCTGACTCAAGAGACCTTCCTGCACCCCATCCTAAAATTTGAACCCCATCGGACAATATTTAAGGCTGGCTTCCCCCTTTGAAACATTTTTTTTCAGCGGAACGGTAAAAAATAGAACTTTCAATTATCCGATTGGGCTGAAAATTTGTGGTGACTTTAGGGACCTCCCTGCACCCCATCCTAAAATTTCAACCCCATCGGAAAATATTTAGGGTTGGTTTACACCTGCGAAACGATTTTTTTCTGCGGAATGGTAAAAAACGAGAACTTTAAATTATCCGATCGGGCTGAAATTTTTTACGGCGACTTTAGGGACCTCCCTGCACCCCATTTTAAAATTTTAACCCCATCGGAAAATATTTAGGGTTGGTTTACGCCTCCGAAACGATTTTTTCTGCGGAATTGTAAAAAACGAGTACTTTAAATTATCCGATCGGGCTGAAATTTTGTATGCTGACTTTGCAGACCTTCCTGCACCCCATCCTAAAACTTTAACCCCATCGGACAATATTTAACGGTGGCTTCCCCCTTTGAACCATTTTTTTTTTCAGCGGAACGGTAAAAAAAGAGAACTTTAAATTATTCGATTGGGCTGAAATTTTTTGTGGTGACTTTAGAGATCTCCCTGCACCCCATTCTAAAATTTCAACCCCATATGAAAATATTTAGGGTTGGTTTACGCCTACGAAACGATTTTTTTCTGCGGAATGGTAAAAAAACGAGTACTTTAAATTATCAGATCGGGCTGAAATATTGTATGCTGACTTTAGGTACCACCCTGCACCCCATTCTAAAATTATAACCCGATCGGAAAATATTTTAAGTTGATTTACGCCTGTGAAATGATTTTTTCCTGCGGAAGGGTAAAAAAAGAGTACTTTTAATTATCCGATCAGTCTAAAATTTTGTACGCTGACTTTAGGCACCTTCTTGCACCCGATCCTAAAATTATAACCCGATCAGAAAATATTTAGGGTTGGTTTACGCCTGCGAAACGATTTTTATCTGCGGAATGAAACAAAACGAGTACTTTAAATTTTCCAATCGAGCTGAAATTTTTTATGCTGACCTAAAGGACTTTCCTGCACCCCATCCTAAAATTTCAACCCCATTGGAAAATATTTAGGGTTGGTTTACGCCTCCGAAACTTTTTTTTCTGTGGAATAGTAAAAAACGAGTACTTGAAATTATCCGATCGGTATAAAATTTTTTATGCTGACTTAAGGGACCTTTCTGCATCCCATCATAAAATTTCAACCCCATCGAACAATATTCAAGGGTGACTTCCCCCTTTGAAACAATTTTTTTCAGCGGAACGGTAAAAAAAGAGTACTTTAAATTATCGGGCTGAAATTTTGTATGCTGACTTAAGGCACCTTCCTGCACCCCATCCCAAAATTATAACCTGATCGAAAAATATTTAGGGTTGGTTTACGCCTGCGAAACGATTTTTTTCTGCGGAATGGTGAAAAACGATTACTTTAAATTATCCGATAGGGCTGAAATTTTGTATGCTGACTTTATAGACCTCCCTGCACCCCATTCTAAAATTTCAACTCTATCGGAAAATTTTTAGGGTTGGTTTACGCCTGTGAAATAATTTTTTCCTGCAGAACGGTAAAAAAGAGTACTTTGAATTATCCGATCGGGCTGAAATTTTTTACAGCGACTTTAGGGACCTCCCTGCACCCCATTTTAAAATTTTAACCCCATCGGAAAATATTTAGGGTTGGTTTACGTCTGCGAAACGATTTTTTTCTGCGGAATGGTAAAAAACGAGAACTTTAAATTATCCGATCGGGCTGAAATTTTGTATGCTGACTTAAGAGACCTTCCCGCACCCCATCCTAAAATTTGAACCCCATCGGACAATATTTAATGGTGGCTTCCCCCTTTGAAACATTTTTCTAAATAAACGTTAACCTTATTTATTCCAAATTATGTTGATATTTTTTTACACCAGACCAAAACATCACTTTTTTAATAAAAAACAAAATAGTTTCATTACATTTTAAACATTTTAAATATTAAAAATAAAAACTACTTTTATAACAATATTATTCATTTATCATTAAAAAACAAGCGTTAAACTTTCATACAAAGACAACTTAAATAATTATTATATCGAATTTATAAGTAGGAAATATTGGCAACATCGCAGGGCTTCAAATAACTGTGAAAAATCAAAAAAATATGCATTTGGGCTTGCTATGACCGGAAAATATAATAGGGACTCGTATTAGCGTTACACATATATCTTTTTTCCTTGCCCCTAAACCCGGGCTTCGAATCACCTATGCTATGTATCGGGCCTCCTATTGATAGTTATACGTGTATATATATATATATATATATATATACAGCCTGTTCCAGAACTCGCGTACCGAAATTTAAGAGGTGATTCTACATCCAAAAATATGAAAAAAAGTTTCTATAAAGGTTGGTCCGGAAATGAGCCCTAAGGGAGCTACGGCCCTTCGAAGATGACGTATTGAACGGGGAACAAAAAAAAGCACCAATAAAATTTTAATGCTGCAGGGTGATTCTTCATTTAAAACTGAGCAAAAAAGTATTATACACCAAAACACCTAAATTTAATATTAAAGGAGTAATAGCCTTTTAAAAAGTAACGTTTTTGGTGGCACAAAATGTTACTTCCTCTTAATTGCATTTTTTTTTTGATAACGGTTGCTTCTACAGTGTTACACTATATGATATTTTATATGTATTTTTACTCTAGAAATCTATATTTTTTACAACAAATCCAAAAAACATACACATAGAAAAGTTTGGGGCAAAAATGTTTTAAGCCTCATATATTTTGTCCGTCTGGGCACGCCTCTGGATAAATTAAAAAAATAAATTAACATAAACTTATTGCCCTTATTAATACTAGTATATATGCAAAAGCTCGCCGCTCTAGCTTAAACGGTACCCGAGTTATTAATTAAAAACCTTATTTTTATTACAATTTTAAAGGGCCCTAGATCCCTTAGGGCTCATTTCCGGACCAACCTTTATAGGAACTTTATTATATTTTTGGATCTAGAATCACCTCTTAAATTTTGGCATGCCAGTTATGGATCACCCTGTATATATATATATATATATATATATATATATATATATATATATATATATATATATAATATAAACTACGGTAGAGAATACTATTATAGCCTCGCACTCTTAAATCGCTCGCTGCTATGCAGCTCGGGATTTAATACGATCGGCTATAAAAAAAGTCTTCTCTACCTTGGTATATTCTATTGATTAATTATAACCACTTCTTATTTAAAAATGTATTGTAATATTCTAAAATAAACAGAATAAATTAAATTGAATTGAGATAAAGAAACCATATTTACATCAGGAACATTACATATAGTTCGTGTAAAGATGCAAGTTGCTTACAAAACAACACTACTATATTTCAAAAACACTTAGACCCAGAGACTTGAAATTTGGAAAAAATATTTTCTTAGTAGTTGAATTTTTTTTTTCAAAAGTCTCTTTGTCAAAGCGTTCTTAAAATATCGTAGTTGTTTTGCTAGCGACTTTTTACATACAGTGCATGTCTAAACGGCTTTAGATATCAACTCTAGAACCCTTAAATAACATGACCCAAATTTTTTTTTGGTTTGGGGCAACATTTTTTTTAAATAAAAAGAAAGGTCGTATAATACATTATTTAAAGTTTATTGAATTTTCTTTTTGACCGTACTTATAATTTAAAAAAAAAAAAATGAAGGTGTTGAATTTTCAATTTTTTTTTTTTTTTTGAAAAATGCGAATTCATAGATACTTTTTTGAACATTTTATTTATATCATTTAAAGTCCGTTTAGATATACACCATTTTGTGCTCTAAGGCAACGTTCAAGAATTACGTAACGCAAAATGTACCAAAATTAATACACTTCATACCTCGGTTCTCGCGTTATTCAAGGCTGTAGAGATTTCATATTTTGGCTACCCCCCCTAAAACACCCCCTATTAGGGGGGTAGCCAAAATAATCTATAATAACGCGAGAACCGGGGTATAAAGTGTATGAATTTTGGTACAATTTGCGTTACGTAATACTTGAACGTTCCCTAATAACTTTGGTGAAAACTTTTTTTTGATATATCTAGCTAAATATTATGAAACTTATAAAAAAAGTAAATTTTTAAACGTTCAAAGTATTTATTTAAGCAAATGTCATTGATCAAGACTACTTGATTTTTACGTAAATTTCAAGAAATGTCATTTCTGTTAATAATTTATTTTATTATTTGAATAAAAATAGTTAAATAGTGCTAGTAGTGAAAAAACTAATATATAAACTATGGTAGAGAAGACTGTTATAGCCTCGCACTCTTAAATCCCTCGCAGGGGATATAATAATAATAATAATAATAATAATAAATAATGTCTTTATTAATTCCAAAAAACAAAAAGTTTTACAGAGGGACACCTCCTTGTAATAAGTTATTAAAGTATTAAGGATTGTAATGATAAATAGACCACTGGTACCAGTGTATAAACATTTTTTATTTTGGAGCTGCGACAGTATACGTATAAAATAATTCTGAAAGTATTTTTATTTTTAAAAGTACTATTTTATTTTTGTAATATTGTACAAGAAGAAAGTGTCAGTAAGTACTTAATCCATGTGAATTTTAGCCAAAAGCGCATTTTCCTTTCCCGGCATATGACGAAGCGATAAAAAGAAACGACCATTCTGGAGAAGAGGCTGAGATGAAAAGTGATAATTTAACAAGTTCTAGTCAGAGAAAGTTCTGTGATATTTCAAACTTGGAAAACGAATATCATCCAACTTTAGGTATACCAAGAGAAAATATTGTCAAATGGACGGCGCAGTTGTTGTTAGCCTTGGAAAAATTACATACTCTTGGTATAGTTTGTAGGTAAGTAATATACTGGGTGATTTAGGACTTTCATACAGAAAGTAATACGAATCTGTGTGGGCATAAAGTGCACTTTATGGCCCGCGCGGGCATAAAAAACAGTTTTTGATTAACTTATTAATACAGCATTTCCCTAGCAACGATAGTGTTAAAATCATGTGGATTTTTCGAATTTTTTAAAATATTTATATTGTGGATGCAATAACGAACTAGTATCACATAAAAGTTTGTATGGACCACGGGTATTAGTAGATGTTTATGCCCTAAGGGGTCGCACGGGGGCGTACAAAAATAACTTTTTCTACGACTGCTTTAGAATGTAAGCAAATACACACACTTTTCAAACACAGAATGAATCCATTCTAGCTCTAGATACGGTATGAATATTCCGTATCAAGTGTTAGAATGAGCACATGTAGTGCCATCTCTTGTTTATAAAAGTAAAGAAAACTGTAGCAAAATTAGCATATATATATATATATATATATATATATATATATATATATATATATATATATATATATATATATATATTTTGCCATGAAATATTGAATAATTTAATGCAATTTAAAGTTTTAAAGTCTTAATATTTAACCAGTTTTTTATCAATTTAGTTCAAAAAATTAAAACTGCTCCATCTATTGTTAAATATTTAAACCTGATATACAACAATCTGACATAACCTTCAATTTTTGCATAATTTGTAAATATGTGCTAAAATTAAATAAAAATCTTTTTTAAGTACTGTTTGATAAAATTATTAAATAAAATTAATTGCTTTATTTAAAAATATGTGTTTTGTTGCATCTGCAATGTCGAGTCACAAAAAACATTGTTTTTAACCTTGTCCGCAGTTTAAAGGCATACAGTGTTTCATATTTGCAGTCGAAGAAAAAGTATAGTCTACAACACGTATGGAATAGTCATTCATATTCTTCCGACTTTTAGTAACATTTAATAAACATTTTCTTTGAACTCCTCTCTTTTCCTTGACATAAATTATTAAATTCATAATTTTATTAAATATATTCGCAAGCAAGGGGTCGTCCAGGGGTCGCGTTATTAAGGGATGTAGAGATTTCATATTTTGGCTACCCCCCCCCAATAGGGGAGGTGTTATAAAATCTCTACATCGTTTAATAACGCGAGAAACGCGGTATGAAGTGTATGAATTTTGGTCAATATGCGTGACGTATTTTATGGACGACCCCTAATTAACATATTGAGTTAATTAAACATTAAACTTTCTGTGTCTAAATTGGAATTTAAAAGATCCTTTTACATCGGCACTTAGTGCTACTAAGAGTGCCAATGTATTGAAATCTTCGCCGAAAAGTCAAAATCTTTGACCACGTTTTTTTCACATTTCTCGACGTTTTAGACGATTCTGAGTAGAAATCAGTAAAAAAAATGTGTGCGTCCGTCTGTCTGTCTGTCTGCCTGTCTGTCTGTCTGCCTGTCTGTCTGTCTGCGTGTAAACTCTCTAACTTCATTTCTACATGAGATATCGACTTGCGGTTTTTTGCATATTGTTTCTTATCGTATTCCGAAGAGCTGATTAGATTTTGGGGGTAAACGATTAGGGGTAAGGGGATAAAAATAGTGTAAAACTCCTATTTTTAGCGTTTTTTTGTTTATAATTAAGGCAATTATTATTGTATTTGGTTAATTTAGCACTTATATAAAAGATAATTTTAAATTGGTCAAAAAATGTTATAAACAACGTTTTCCTAAAACGCATTGTTTTCGAGATATTGGCGTGCAAAGCAGTAAAAGGTTTTTTTAGCATATCTCACATATTTCTAACCCGATTTCAAAAAATTATATTTCAAATAAAAGCTCTTTTTAAGCCCTATAAAAAATTTTATATACAGTTTTTTGCTAGAATATAATGTTTTAAAGATACATAATTTAAAATCAAACAAAACACCTAGTTTGAAATTTGTAAACTAGATGGCTCTAGTGTACAATAGTGCCGATGTTTTGACAGGGTGCTTGCAACGTTTCATCTAGTTTAATTTCTTTAATTTTGCTTTGTTTTAGGGATTTAGAGTCTAAGCACTTGCTGATAGATGACAATGGTGATTTAATTTTAACATACATGTGCAACGTAAAAGATTTATGTGATTTGTATAGCAATGGGGTGAATATAAATCTGGCACCAGAAGTTTATGGATACAATTTAGTAACTAAAGCCGTTGATTGGTGGAGTTTTGGTGCCATACTATATGAGTTACTTGTTGGAATGGTAATAGTTATTTATGGTACTAGTGGGTAAAGTAAGATATTGCCCATGAGAAAATTAACCCACGAGGCTTCAGCCAAGCAGGTTAATTTTCGAGAGGGCAATATCGGTTTACCCATGAGTGCCATACAAGTTTTTATCCAATAAAGGAATTCATATTTTTATTAAAAATTTTAATGACATTTACAAGAAAATAATTTGACAAGTGACAGTTGAGTGAGTAAAATAAATAATTATCCACTCAATAAAGTAAAAGTCACGCGGGGGTTATTATTGAGTTTATCTATTTAAAATAAAGCTGGTAATTGTCTCATTATCTGTATGTATTGGATAATAGTTATTTAAGGTACTAGTGGGTAAATTAAGATATTGCCCATGAGAAAATTAACCTGCGAGGCGTCAGCCAAGCAGGTTAATTTTCGAGAGGGCAATATCGGTTTACCCATGAGTGCCATACAAGGTTTTATCCAATAAATAGCTTAGAAATTTATATTTTTATTAAAAATTTTAATGACATTTACAAGAAAATAATTTGACAAGTGACAGTTGAGTGGGTAAAATAAATAATTATCCACTCAATGAAGTAAAAGCCACGCGGGGGTTATTATTGAGTTTATCTATTTAAAATAAAGCTGGTCATTTTCTCATTATCTATCTGTATTGGATAATAGCTATTTTCCTAACAAGTGCGGAGAGAGGCCATTTTAACTCCGCTACGCGTCATTCAGGCAAATGCAATCGAGTGCAGAAAAGCCTCTTTACGCATGCGTTAGGAACAATACTTTTCCTACTTTTATATTTTATCAAATAAATCGAAATAAATCTTATTTTTATAATTTTTCAACAAGAAAATCAATTAACAGGTAAAAAATTTAAACATTTTTATAATATTATGAATAAATATAACAAGAATAACACTACGCAATTAAGAAATTAAACAATATTTATGCGTGCGGGAAAGGCTTTCTTTCACACCCATATGCATGCGGAAAGAGTGATCTTTCCGCACGCTCGTAGGAAAAATATTTACTTAACTATAAATACATTTCGGACAAACCTTAAGTTTAATTTTTACCCAAGAATACAAAGTGGTTTTGCCTTAAATCCCAACAGCTAACTTTTTCTGAGCCTTAACTTTTATTTACACTAATTTTAAACATATTATTACTATTTAAATATTTCATCAATCCCTTTTTCTAATCATCATACAGAGTGATATTGGTAGACTGCAGTTTGGGTTTTCAACTTGCTACCATTTAAAGTCTCCAGGATTAGGAGAATAAATGAGTAGTTGTCTACATCTAGCAATAGATGGCGCGCAAGAGTACATCAATCTCATGACATTATTCATTTAGTGAATAAAGTCAAAGAATATTTTCTTAATCAGCGTGCAGAGTTGACTCTTGGTACCGAAGAGGGCCAGCAGCCTCCGCTTTGCGTCGTCCGTAAATTCTACAGACTAGTAAAAAAATCTTCACTTAAATCATAGCAAATATGTCAGTTGTTGTTTTTAAGGGGTTGTTCTGATTTTTAAGGCAAAAAATTGATGATTTTTGGATGTTTTATTTTTATGTACAAAACTTTTTACAAAGTATTAGGCAACTCTTAAAGTTCACAAAAAAAATTGTTTTTTTTGCCGTCATAAATAAATGTGCAGCACGCGCTGAAGTTAGACACCATTAACATGGCAAACGGCCCCTAATGGTCCGAAACACAAAAATCAAAAACAGTTTTGTTAAAAATTACGTCCTTTACTTCGCTAGTGTAGACATAAGTCAAAATTCCAAAAAACACAAATTCCGCGCGTATTTTAGTGAAAAAACCAAAAAAATGCAAATTTTCCGACCAAAAACGGGTAAAAAGGGGGAATAAAAAATAAATTACTAGCCTTTGAAAAAAAAATTTACACTAGCGTCAATATGTTAAATAGTTTTGTTTTTAATCGCTGGAACCGTTTCGAAGAATGGCATTTTGTGAAAAACGCGTTTAAATTTTTTTTATATTTTAAAGTATACAAAAAAAGCACCAATAAAATTTTAATTCTGCAGGGCGATTCTACAATAAAAACTGAGCAAAAAAGTATTCTTTACCGAAATAACTAAGTTATTAAGAGTTATTAACAGAATTTTTAACCACTTTCAAAGGGGCGTATCTCCCATACGACGTATTTTTAGACACATGTATATAGGAACTTTTTGTCATACATATTTAAAACCCTTAAAATTTTAAAATTTTATTATTTTTTTATGTTTATTTTTTAGTATATATATATGTATAACTTTTTAAACAGGACAAATTTCGTCAAAATATTTTAGAAGTGTATTCTACACATATTGAGAAGTATAAAAAAGAAAAAAAAAATTCTATTTTTTGAAATCAAAAATCAGAACAACCCCTAAACGTTTATTTTTAAGAGAAATATTTTTTATTTTGTTTCGTCATTCTTATTTGTTAATCTTCTTACTTTTTTTAGCCATTATCGGCCGTACATCCTAATGGAGTTACTAGTTACACCCATCTTAAAATACCAAAGTATGTTTCTGCGGAAGGAAGATCGATATTAAGACAGGTAAGTTATAAAATTTAAGTTTACAAGAATATTGGACTTTTGGTACTCAATTCAAAATTTTCAAATGACAAATTCGATTTTTTCTTCCCATTTTAGTTATTGACTTATGAGCCACATGAAAGATTGGGATATGGTATAAATGGTACAGATCATTTAAAATCACACCCATTTTTTAGCTCCATATCTTGGAAGAATCTTTTGGTTAAGTATAAAGCGTAGATACAATCATATACAGTTGATTTCAACAAAACTGGAAAAGTGGGGTTAAGTAAAATTTCATGTTTTCCATAAAATTTAGTTGTGTGAATGTGGATTATTTAAATGGGGTTATGCCTGTTTGAAAAATAAGATTAGTTTAACCATGTCAAAAATCATATGTATCTCTATTGTTAATTACTATATATCTGCTCTAAAATATCCCTATTCTAAAATGTCAATTATTAAACCCCCTTATCAATATATTTTGTATCTAATAAACTTGTTTTAAATACCTTTATTTTAAAAAAACACTACTAGTATATTGGTCTCCTACAACTAGGTATTCCTCATAGACCCTTAATTTAAAAATTATAATTATGGGTTTTACACCAGTATTCTTCGAGTATTCTTGTTTTTCTGCTTTAAAGTAAACAAATATTTGTCAAATGAAAGATAGTTCACAATGTAATTTTTTTTTATTACCCCACTTTTCCAGTTTTGTTGAAATTAACTGTACATATTATAATGACATGCGCGATATTGTAATTTTCCGGGTTGGATGTCTAAAATAGGTTTTTCTATTTTGCGACTCTTATAAGCTCATAATCACACGCATTTTGCGTGTTCTTATAGGCCCATAAGAGGTCTGTACTTTTTTTCTTTTGGGTTGGCAACAGACCTGGCCTATCGCTTGACGTTTTCCGTGCAAATGTCAATGTCGCTTTAAAGTTGAATTTTCTACAAAATTTTGTGTTTAGGTTATTTTTACCATGTTAAAATTGTGGCTTGGTTAATTGCAGTAAAAAAGAGAAGTGATGACTCTAAAATATATCAAAATATCATTTGTTCTTAGAATTTTAAACATGGAGTAAACTGTAATGCCAATCCAAAACAAAAATCCCTAAATCAGTCATCAATTTAAATGTAAGTTTTTTAAAATTTTAGAGCAAAATAGAAAAAATTGTATAAAGCACACGTTTCATAACACGTTTTTAGTGCACTAGTACTTTAGAAAACGACAAAAAGCGAAGTCAAAAAATCATTCGAGTGCAGTAAGGACTTGTCGCAAATGAGTTGCGAACAACATTTTTCGTTCGATCTACAGTCTAGACTCTTTAAAAATGTATATTTTAAAGAATTACCTGTGTTTAATTTTGACATTTCAAAATTTTATAAACGTCAAACGACTTTTGTCAAAATCAAAGCTATGTGTACTCGTTTGGATAAATGAGTGTGCATAGTTGTCATTTCATTCAAATATGCACTATGGATTCGTGCGATAGAAATATATCCTAACAAGGATATATAGTGGACATGCATTTTTCTTTATTTCGTGTACAGTTGGATCCGAAAAAAAAACAAGATTGAAAATTTAGTTGCGTAAATTCAATAATTACAATACAAACAAAGCCGTTGTCATGTTGACAATATTTGTCAAAATTACTTATAATAATTATAAAGTAATTAGAAATGCGTTAAGAAATGTTAAGAAATCTCAAACTATTAGTATATTGGAAGCAGGATGTACGGAAGTGATTGTGGCTAGTGATCTCTATAGAGACCTTTAATTGTGGCAAGGTTATTTAGTGTTTGGGAGAGTTGTGTTAAGATCATAAAAAAAAGAATAATGGTTTAGATTGAAGAAAAAATTGACGGGGGAGGAAAGGGCGTGCAGACTCGGAAAGAAAGAAGATATCAAATGAAATACAGAATGAAAATTTACTTAATTATTTGAGGGAATACCAATTACAAGAAGCGGTGCATGCTATAAACAATACAAATTTTCCTGGGTTAAAAGCCATCGCCCGTCGCCGCATCGATAGTTCCAAGATTAAAAAAGCGAAAAAAAATCATATTTTCATAAATTATATGTTTGGTTAGTTTGGTTAGAGTTCAATTTTTTATTTTTTCATAAGATTTACTAAATATTGTGTTTTAATTTTTGATTTGATTTAAATGTTTTTTTCAGTTTATTATTTTATTATTATTATTTTTTTAATATTCGACATTATTCGCATGCATTTTCTGTAATAAACTTTGAAAAAACTGACAATTAATTGTCAAATTAACCTAACCTATTTCTTAAAATCTTACTTACACTATAAAATAATTAGTAAATTTGACATTTTAGCATATTTAAATCTTGCGTTTTTTATGGGTCCAACTGTACACTAGGTCGTACGAAAAATATATAAAATTATATCAAATATCGGTATAAAATACAAACACCAGAAACATTAAAATATGTATATTGTGAATTTTATTTTTTTGTTTTTATAAAATAACCAGTATTATTATTTTTATATTTTTATTTTTTATGAATAATTAAGTAGATACTCAAATATAATATAATTGTACCATTTAATTTTTTACGCTGTTTAGTTCTTGTTAAAGGAAAGTAGTGTAAATTTTTTAAAATGAATAGATAAATTCTATAATAAAAGAATTCTTTTCATATTTATGAAAAGCCGAAAATCTATTGATTTTATTCACATGAATCATGTACATGATACCTTCTGCTATCAAGGGGTGCCGTCTTTAAAAGTTTAAATGGGATTATATATCAAGTGATCCATCTTCTAAAAGTTTTTTTTATTCTGGTTTCAAGAGTGTTTTGTTTTTAAAAATCACCACTCATGTAGTTCCTAAAATCAAAACGTGCTATTCGAAATAAAAATTGACCTGTTCGATGATTTTTCTAAAAAAAACTTTATTTATCCAATACATACAGATAATGAGACAATTACCAGCTTTATTTTAAATAGATAAACTCAATAATAACCCCCTTGTGGCTTTTACTTTATTGAGTGCATAATTATTTATTTTACCCACTCAACTGTCACTTGTCAAATTATTTTCTTGTAAATGTCATTAAAATTTTTAATAAAAATATGAATTCCTAAGCTATTTATTGGATAAAACCTTGTATGGCACTCATGGGTAAACCGAAACGAAAATTAACCTGCTTGGCTGATGCCTCGTAGGTTAATTTTCTCATGGGCAATATCTTACTTTACCCACTAGTACCATAAATAACTATTTCACAGTTATAGAATTTATTCATTTTGAAAATATCACACTGTATATTATAGTGTATAATGTATATTATAATATAGCTATGCTAATAAAGACTATTTATTATTATTATTACTATTATTAAATTTTTGTTGTGCCTACAATAAACATTGCCCACTATGTATTTTTAAAATCTGTAAACCAAACAGTAAAATGACGCCTCTTCTTCACTTGGATAGTGCCATTAAAATTTTCTAGACGCCCATTGGTAGCCAAAGTATAATATACTGATCTGTTGGACTTCCTATTGAGGTACAAATGTGACATACACGGTGTATTTGAAATAGCGTAGGAAATTTTAACTGATGATTCTACATCATAAAATATGACAAAAAGTTCCTATAAACATGTCTAAAAATGCGTCATAAGGGAGCTACGCCCCTTTGAAAGTGGCTAAAAAAATCGGTTTTTATTTAATAACTCAGGAACCGTTTGAGATATATCAACGAGGTTTTTTCACGTCAACTAATCCTACTAAGTCCCGTTTTTATGTGTTATTTTCATGTACTTATTTCAACCAGGGGTGCGCGAAACGGGGAGGGCTTATCAGTTTTTTGTCCCAAACTTTTTTCTGTGTAACTTTTTTGCAATTTTATTTTTGAAATATGATTCCTCAGGTCAAAATACATAAAAAAGGCACTCTTGTTGTAATACTGTAGGATTTACCGTTTTCGAGAAAAATTCATTTGAAGGTGAAATTCCACGGTTCGAGAACGAAAAATTAAATACTAAAATGTTGAAAACCAAAATTTTAATGATGCAGGGCGAATGTACATTAAAAACTAAGAAAAAAACCTCATATACAGGTACAGGTACAAAAATCAATCCTAATGGAGCTATGGTCTCCTAAATATGCACCATTTTTAAAGGGCTTACCATAGCCCTTTAAAAATGGTGCATATTTAGGAGACCATAGCTCTATTAGGATTGATTTTTGTACCTGTACCTGTATATGAGGTTTTTTTCTTTACTTTTTCTACCTTTAAAAGCGTTTTTTCGACCTACATGTATGGAAACTTCTTTTCTTAGTTTTTGATGTTGAATAACATCGCATCATTAAAATTTTAGTTTTCGACATTTTAGTATTTAATTTTTCGTCCTCGAACCGTGAAATTTCACCTTCAAATGAACTTTTCTCGAAAACGGTTAATCCTACAGTATTACAACAAGAGTACCGTTTTTATGTATTTTGACCTAAGGAATCATATTTCAAAAATAAAATTGCAAAAAAGTTACACAGAAAAAAGTTTGGGACAAAAAACTGATAAGGCCCCCCCGTTTCGCACACCCCTGGTTTAAGTAAGTACGTGAAAATGACATACAAAGATGGGCCTTATTAGGATTAATTCACGTGCAAAACCTCGTTAACATATCTCAAGGGGTTCCTGAGTTATTAAATAAAAACCGATTTTTTTAGCCACTTTCAAAGGGGCGTATCTCCCTTATGACGCATTTTTAGACATGTTTATAGGAACTTTTTGTCATATTTTAGCATGTAGAATCACCTGTTTAAATTTCCTACGCTATTTCAAATACACCCTGTATTGTGAATACAATTCAATTCAATCAAAACTAATGTCCATTTTAAGGCACTACTTGAAACAAACAAACCAAACAACTTAGTTATATTTATGGTTTTTAAAATACCAAACTTATAAAACTAAATTAAACAAATTGGTTATGTTACCGGCAATGTAAAAATTCCGGCAATGTGGGAAATGACTATATATTCCACCAACTGACCAATTCCCCAGACATTATGCAAAATCACTACAACTTTGGGTGATAGGGGAAACTTTTTATCCCGGTCCCCAGGCGAAAATTTTTACGAATTTGAGGTTTTGACGCCCTTTTCGTTTTGGGGAGTATAAATAAACTGATTATTGTAAACTTAAAAGAAACTTCCGACGCCGGGCACCCCTCAAGTCTGGCCCCCGGGTAATCTTTACCCCCTTCACCCCCGTGAATCCGACCCTGATCGTATGTTATGTATTATGCTATTTATGCGAGCCTCTTATGTTAACCAGGTTTACTATAACGCTCCTAATAACATTCGAAAAACCTCTATACTGGTAGGTACCAATTTTTACGAAAATATTGTAAATATTAAAAAAAATAAGAACAAATTTTTATTATCAGATTCAGTTTCAGCAATTGCATTTTTCTCTAAAACGGTTAGTCTTACCAAATATAACATAAGTACTTTTTTTATGTATTTGTACCTGAGAAATTATACTCTAATAAAAAAAACAAAAAAGATGCAGAGAAAAACGTTTGGGCAAGAAATTGATAAGGCTCCCCGTTTCGCACGCACTGCAAGGGCCTGGTTAAAATAACTATGAAAATGGCATAAGATAAAAGGTCGACCTCGCTTTGTAATTCCGAGGTCGCGGGTTCAAATCCCGGCTGGAGTATGGATGTAGTGGTGTCTTTAAAATTGCTATTACTTACTGCTTTAAACTCTCGTTTAAACTACATAGAAATAGGCTATAATCGACACGGTATGCCAAATTTTAAGTCTCTAGCTTAAATTTTTCTCAATTAAGACCACGAGAACTTAAGTTATCATGCTTACATGTTTCTAGGATAGACCGACTGACAGATATTTTTTTTTGTTTAAAATGAAGCAGAGAAATATTAATTTTTTTCAAAATGATGAAAATGGGAAAGCAAACCGGGACTTTTTATCGGTGTCTTAAATCTAAGATATCTTATTTTGTTTTTCAGGTGACTTATTTCCTTTGTTACAACCACATTTCTGTGTTTGTATTTATTTTTAATTTGGGTTTTATTATACATAATTTCATTTAATTTCTTTACTTAGTTATAATTCAAAAATAATATTTTATTTTGAATTAATTGTATTTTTGTAAGTAACGCGCTGAAAACCTCCTAGCTTTTCTGCGCGTGAGTTCGGGTAGGTTGCCTTCCGGACAGTATCAATTTGACGCTCGAGAGCGGTCGATGCGTGTCATTAAAAATATACTCAAATCCGCTGACGAATATACCACGCGCCGGGCAATTCGTTAGAATTTACCATATTTTACGGCTGCAAACTATAGAAATAAGTTCCATATACACATATATATTTAAATAATTAGTAGTGTATACCTACACTGGTCAAACAAACTTTAATTCGCGTACATCAGTTTCCAATTATGTGGTGTCTCCTGTGAAGAAATGGCGGTCATGACCTGTCGTGCTGAATGCTGTAACTAAGGTAGGATTACCATATTTATTATTGGAACTGTCTTTTTGTCTTTAATATTCTTTTCAATCATTAATACCTATTCGCAGTCCACTTAATTAATATCATAAAGGCGATGTTACGGAGGCAATCCCATATCACCGAATGGGACCTTTCGACGTCACACAACATCCTTGCTAAAAATATTTTTTCAGTAGAAAAGACACTGTATTATCACCGTATATCTCTATAAATGGGTCAACTTATTATAAAAAAATATTTAAATAAAATATAATTTGTAAGATTTTAATTGTTCAACCATTTATCATCTGTATTTTAACGATATATAAATATAGTATTATATTCGAATAACTAGGGCATATTTATTATTTAAATTTAAGTCCCGCTTCCATGTTCTATTGTTCTTTTTTAGTTCGAAAACGCGAAAGAAAATTTGCAAACAATACTTTTAATTACCATCTTTTCCATGATTCACTAAGTTTTTAAGTCGGCGAGTTACATGAATTGGCAAGCAAAAATATTCTGAATTTTCGCTTTAAATACGTAATTTATTTCTGCTTAAAGTATTTAATACCTATCTATTAATAAATAAAAAACAATCCTGATTATTAAAAGAGCCAAACTCCATTTGTCAATAGCAGCGTTTTTTAAATATTATATCAGAGTTGACTTCAAAACATTGCTATTGACTGCTAACTGCTGGGGTGTTTTATCGAAGGACCTTTGGGACGTGAGGCAAAAGGGACTTACTTGTATTGTTCCAGGTGTCTTCTTGTACGGGCCCAAGATGATGTTTCCTCGGAGAAATGGCGTAAGCCCTATTTGCAACTCGTTCTACGCGAAATGTTATTTATTGGATGTATTTTTCATAGCGTGATTCATTATGAATAACTATTGTTATTTTTGTTCTTTGGAAGCGAAAGTGGCGTGAGTATCGCGCTCCTGACGAATTTAACGTATTGTGCGGACCGTGCTGTTTTACGAACTCATTCAAACTACCGAAATATCGCTTGAAGCCAGCTAGTACGTCATGCGCACGAAACCTTATATTTGTCCGCATAAGGGACTTATCAAAATCTACTATATACAGGATGAAACCTAAACAACAAATTGATATAGCTATAACTCCAGCTTGGTCCTTTTAATACTCAGGTCCAGATATAATGCTTTGCATTACATAGTATACCCTTCACAGTGGGTGGTTTAATATACATTTTATACATATAGGTGCATTTCAAAACTCAGTTTTTGCCTTTGTGGCAGCAGCTTGTCGCTTGGTAAACAATACAATTTGAGTGTCAAATAATTGACACGATGCTATGTCTCAAAGGCAACAAATGAGTTTAGAACTTCACCAAGGCGTTTAAAACTTGGAAAAATATGACCTTGAACTGTCAGGTGAGTCGATTGTTCTTGTTGCAAAGAACTTCACCTTTTCATTTCATACATAATTTTTTTCTGTCCTTACTAATTCTGCGTCTAACCACACGTTAGTGGTACTATGTGCTTGAGACACACAAGTCTTCAACTGCTACCATTTAAAGTCTCCAGACTAGGAGCGGTATGTGTAGTTGTCTACATTTAGCAATAGATGGCGCACAAGTCTACATCAATCTAATGACTATATTCCTTTTGCGAATAAAGTCTAAAAAAGTTTTCATAATCAGCGTTCTCCAAATGGAAAATCAAAGTAAACGCCAATAAAACCAAAGGCATCCTAATCTCTAGGATTAGAAGAGGCCCACCCCAACCCATTCAGATAAATGGCCACCCCATTAACTGGGAAAACCATGCCAAATACCTCGGCATTACAATCTCCAAAAACTTGACGTGGGATCAGCACGTCAAAAACACCCTCCAAATAGCAAATTGCCGCCTCTCCAAACTCTACCCCTTAATAGGCAGAAAGAGTCCCCTATCCATTAAAAACAAACTTCTTCTCTACAACCAAACCCTAAAGCCGGTACTTCTTTACGGAGCCCCAGCCTGGAATAAAATCACCCTTAACAAAGCGCTCTCAGCAAAACTTCAGGCCTTCCAAAACAAGGCACTCAGAATATGCCTCGATGCCCCCTGGTTCATGAGGAACAACCAGATACACAGAGATCTCGAAATGCCCCTCCTAAAAACGGAAATCATCCGCTACAGCACGTCTTTTATACAAGACAATTTAGATCACCCAAACCCCCTCATTTCAAACTTTCTAGATTACGATCATGAAATACACAACACTCACAAAAAGATCAAAAACGTCCTCAACCAGTAATGGTACCCACTAATACAGGACAGATGCATTCCCAGCATCAGTGAGATAGTCTCACTCCTCCCGCACATCCCTCCTCTCCCTTTCACATCCCTCCCCATCCCCCTCCCACCCACTCCACAGCGCCAAATTATGACAGATGCAACTCGCATCAGTGAGCAGAGACTCACTCCCCCCCAAATTATGACAGATGCAACTCGCATCAGTGAGCATAGACTCACTGCCCCAACTTTCAATTCAGATTAAATATTTTTTTAGATAAATGAGCCATAGGCTGCGCCTGTCTCTTAAAGACCCAAACAAACTATTGATGATAATCAGCGTGCAGAGTTGACTCTGTACGATGATTATAAAATATATTGATGGAATAATATATTATAGTATGTTTATGTTGTAAAGAACGAATTACCGGCTTTAAATTTTAAAACAAATAGAAAACATCAAACAACAGTATGCTTTTAGATCCATTAGCAAAGTAAACCGATTGACGAGTAATGGAAAAGGGAAAGCTAATTAAAAACTATTTAAATTTACTTTACTTTGTCGGTTCAAAATGGAATACATTTCATAAACCAGATTTGGAAAGATTTAATTTTAGGGTGGAACAGAATTTAAATTAATTCCAAGTTTTCACGATGAAAATTAAAAGTCGATTAATTGTTCACCAAGAAAACTGTAAATAATATCACAGGCCTATATCAAAATTGATAAACACTCGGAAAAGAAGCAATAACAACTTTTTTCTATTTTGCGACTCTTATAAGCTCATAATCACACGCATTTTGAGTGTTCTTATAGGCCAATAAGGGGTCTGTACTTTTTGTTCTTTTGGGTTGGCAACAGACCTGGCCTATCGCTTGACGTTTTCCGTGCAAATGTCAATGTCGCTTTAAAGTTGAATTTTCTACAAAATTTTGTGTTTAGGTTATTTTTACCATGTTCAAATTATGGCTTGGTTAATTGCAGTAAAAAAGAGAATTGATGGCTATAAAATATATCAAAATATAATTTTTTCTTAGAATTTTAAACATGGTGTAAACTGTAATGTCAATCCAAAACAAAAATCCCTAAATCAGTCGTCAATTTAAATGTAATTTTTTTTTAAATTTTAGAGCAAAATAGAAAAAATTGTATAAACCACTCGTTTCATAACACGTTTTTAGCGCACTAGTACTTTAGAAAACTCCAAACCTAGTACTTTAATATACTATTTTTATTGCATTACATGTGTGTTTATCACAAATAACCCTAAATGACTTTTAATATTTTTCGTATTCTCAGAAAGGACCGTACTATTTTTTTTTGACAACTGTTGTCAATCAAGTCAATCTTAAAATTTTTTTACAGTTCACAAATATTGAGGTAGAAAGTTCCATATACCATAAGAAAAATGTATAAAATTGTTAATTGGTATACATTGAAGGAAATGCACGGGAATGGATATAACTGGTTTGGATATGGAAGACTTTCAGATTTTTTAAATATTTCTATTCAAAATTAATGGAGAGCCCCTAGCACAAGCTTAAAGCTTATTTGGGGCTCTCCAAGAATCAGTTTTAGAAGTAACTATAGTCCGTTCAATTATGCCAGATAGTAGTTTAAAACTCCCGCGATTTTTAAGCTACATCATTGGTTAAAAACTCGTACCTTTTAACATATAAAATATTGTGACATTTTTTGTATATGACAATGATTGACGGTCGTTAAAGCTAATAAAAGAAGAGAAAGTTATCTAAAAACATGGTTATGCTTAATGTTATTTTATATGGTATTGAAAAAGGTACTTTTTTGGTTTATTCTTCATATACTTACACTAAATTAGCATATTCTACATATTGTACAAACGTAAATTATATTGAAAACGAGGAAATCGTCAAATTTTTAGGTTACAATTACAACTTAAGACCTATCCAGAGGCTCGCATAACAACCATTACAAGATACATGACGACACATCAAGCCAATCCAGGCATCGCATTCTTATATACTATGCTTGTTATGCGAGTCTTTGAATAGGCCCTTTCCAAGAAAACAGTACCGACATCTGGGAGGCATAGCGTAGTGGCTAGCGCGTATGTATAGCAAGTCTACTATCGTGAGTTCGATTCTCACTGGCGCCGATTTGCCTTTTTCAGTTAATTAATAATTGAAATTTGGCGAAGGCAATAAGTGAAACGGACACTCCCTAGAAACTGGTTCGAAAGTCAGTATAAGCCGGTGGTTCCCTCTACTACTAGCCCACACAAGTCCTGGACTTAGGGGATGCTTAATTAAGTAGAATAGTACGAGGTTAAACAAACAAACAAACAAACATCTGTTAAATTTTTGATACACTACGATTTATGCATAATTATGCTATTTATGCGCTCTGTGGTGTAAAACAGGCTGCGTCCCTTACTCTCTTGCATAACTGGACGGAGTATAATATATAAATAAACTAATATTGAATAGTAATGGAGATTTCTCCCGTTAGATTAGACAGGGACAAAAGTTCTACCCAAAAAGGATAGAAGACATACATACACTCCCACTTCCACTCAACCAAACAAATTCTGTATTTGTTCTTTGTTGAACAAATACAATATTTACTTGGCCGGGCGAAAAGTGTAACTATATTATTTTTATTAATGAAATTACTGGCGCCATCTAAATTTTAGTAGAATTATCTTATTCTACAGATTCACATTAGCTATGTTCGTCCGTGCCGCTCACTGCTACACTTTCCGGCCAACCAAATAAATACTGTATTTGTTGTATGAAAAACAAATACAGTATTTATTTGGTTAGTTGGAAAGTGTAGCAGAAATGAGATAGAGAGTGCTCCATTGCAATGTTTAACCATATGCAAAGGTACCTAGTTTAAAGAAAATCACTTCAGAAACTGTGTTTTATAATTACATCAAATCCGTTCATACTGAACGAAAAATGGCCAACAAAATCATTACGGAAAATCCGACTGACATACAGTTTGAATACAAATTTCCAATCAATTTGAATAGACGGACGTGAGAAGAACGCTAAAACGTACGTAAATACAGTCTCTTACCCTTAGCGGAATAATTAGTAGGTTGCGTAATGAAACGGTGTGTAATTATTTGTCATGTCAGGTCTTATTCAAAC
This sequence comes from Brachypterus glaber, assembly GCA_958510825.1. Taxonomy (NCBI): domain Eukaryota; kingdom Metazoa; phylum Arthropoda; class Insecta; order Coleoptera; family Kateretidae; genus Brachypterus; species Brachypterus glaber. The sequence goes on along the minus strand of OY294044.1, from coordinate 2,486,107 downwards.
ATGGAGCTGCCCTGGTTATGAAAATTATTTCCATTCAGAAGGATCATTTTTGACTTGCTGGGAGACAACTCAGTCAAATTATTAACACAATTTTAAGAGGTACAGTTAGGGGAAATGTGGTAAATGGGGCGTCTGTGGGTAATGGTGACCATCTTATACTTATACTGTGCTATATAATAGTAATGACGCAAACGGTAAAGTTGAAAGTTATGCGATATATTTTTCCAATGTTCTTATATTCTTCTCCGACTTCCAAACGCACGTAAACAATATTTAAGCTTAACCCTCTGTGGAGCAGAAAAACTAAATTTATATTCTGAATTTTTTTTCCGACCTGACCGGATATAATCTAATATCAGAAAAGTATAAAAAAAATTATACGCTTTGCTTCCTAAGCAGGGAAGCATGTTTAGAGACAGCAACCATCTGTTGTTGAGTAGAAGAGCAGAAAAAGAAGTTTGGCAAACGTCGTGCCTTTTGAAAACCACCTCGTTCTCGCAATTGATATACAACGAGAAAAATTTCCTATTTGCAAAATGTAATTAGCAGAGAAATCGACGAACAAAGGAATCTCGTCAACTAACATAAGGAAAATTAATTATTTATTATAACCAGACAAAGCGTGAAAGATTTTCTTGTTATTGGATTCCTTATTTTTTTATTTAAATCAAAAATTTTCATCAATTTAATTTTATCGAGATGTTTTTACAAATTATAAAATTAGTAACCCTGTGACACTCCGCAGTTTTAACTAGCTTTTTCGTGTTACGTAATAACCGAAATCCACCAGATGGCAAAATAGTCTACGAGTGAGATATGGAGCACTCTAGATTTATGATTTTCTGACACATAACCTCAAATTTTGTTGATGTTAGAAATACACGTCAAAATATTTTATAAGTTGCTACTAAACTATAATACTTTTATCGGTATTATGTGATTATTTTTAGTATTTTGTGATAACGGTTTTAGTATAGTTTGGTAACATTAAACATTTTTATAGTTGGCACAAGAAAATATAGTCCTTAAGAATTCAAAATAAAATCACCAGAATCATGGCTTACAGTTTTTGATGTGCCACATATAACGATTTAGAGACTTTGTGGGCTAGCCTATATGTTATTTTTAAAATCATATACCAGGGATCTATAACTTTCCTTAGAATAACCAAAGATGTTCTCATAAAAACACACACTAAAAATAAACGTCACTGTGAACATATGTTTATAATGTCACTGTTTACGCATGGCGCCATCTAGCAGCCACCGACTAACTACCATTTAAAAATTAAAATTACGATCTAGAAGGCTTCCGATCTTGCTCGTAGATACGAGCGCTTTTTGGTCAATACGTAACCAAATCGAACTACAAGTTACCAGTCCTTATTCTTTACGTTCATTCTCTATGTTCATGATTCTCTACGTTCATAGTAACCCAGGTAGCGTGTGATGTTATGTTACTAGAATTTAACATCACATTATAGTAATTTTTTTGATGTTAATGTGTACACGTTACTGTAATGTGAAAAAGTTGATGTTAAATTGAACACGTTAATGCGATGTGAAAAAACTGATGTTAAATCTATGTGAAATTTGTGATATTAAATGATGTCCCCAAATGAACTACAACTTACCAACGCGGACATTCTCGATTCCCATTGGTTGTTTTCATCACATGTTCATATTGCCACGCGAGTTTTGGTTTTTACAAAGTAATATTTTCTATTGGTGTGAAAAACAGACATACTGAGATTTGTGGTGTGAAATCAAAGAAATAATAGTCTTTGTGTGAAATGGATCAACTAGGTGTAAGTATTAACAAATTATATTTATAATTAGCTAGGTATAAGTGGTCGAAATAACTGTTTTGACAAAACTAACCTAATATTTGTTGTATTATTTTTTTTTATTGCATATTTATTACGAAATGTATTGTTTTTCTCAAGCTTAATATTTAATTATTATTAGTTATTGGATATACCTACTTAAATAATAATAAGAATATTATTGATGTTATCACAAACACGTTATTTTTGTGACATCCCATTGATGTTATCACAAACACGTTATTTTTGTGACATCCCATTGATGTTATCACAAACACGTTATTTTTGGGACATCACACTGTGATGTTAATGAAGTAGGACTTAGGACATCCATGCGATGTCACATCAATGTTAATGCCACAAGTATTGTAACATCACAAGTCACATATTAACATGGTTCTAACATGAATGTGATGTTATTTTGCTACCTGGGAAGGGTAAGCATTAGGATGAAATTTCTTTAACCTTTTCGCTCCGGGACTGGTCCATGTATGGACCAACAAGAAAAGCGAACGTAATAGATGTTCATAAGGTCAACTTAATGCACTAAATTTAGGAAAAGTATTGAAAAAAATCCTGGTTACTTCTTTGACCTTCAAAATTAACTTTGAAGGTCAAACAATGAAAATGCGTATTTGTGATTGAAAATTGGTATACCTACGTTTTATGAGACGCTGAATACGATAAAATTAGTAAAAAAATTCTAGTGACTTCGTTGACCTTGAACTTTAAAGGTCTAAGTATGAAAATGCGTATTTGCGCTTAAAAACTTGAAAATTGGTGTACCTAGATTGTATCTGCTATAGTAAATAGGAATATTAGTAAATAAGTCTATCTCACCGACTTTGAAGCGCTAATACCCAATTTCATTCTTTGACCTTGAAAGTTCAAGGCCAAAGAGGTGACAAGAACTTTTTTTACTATTTTTATCGTATTTAGCGGTTCATAAAACATACGTATACCAATTTTCAAGCTCAAATACGTATTTTCATTATTTGACCTTCAAAGTTCAAGGTCGAATATGAATCTGACATTTTTTTCACTATTTTTATTGTAACCAGCACATCAAAAAACATTGAAAAGCCCTCTTAAACCTTCACTTATAATTTTTTACATTAGTCTTAACTTTCTCTCCGGGAGTGGTCCATATATGGACCAGCACTCCGAGAGGCGACTTGTCATAAGAAGTTCATTCATTTAAGTCATGAAATTCAGCTAAAATGCGAGGTCAATTTTAAAGGAAAAATCCCCGGAGCGAAAAGGTTAAAAAGAATTGACCTAATACAGCATTAACTTATAGTTATAGTTATATAACGTTAATGTTATTTTTTTTTTAATCGAAAACATTGTTGAAAACAGAATCATTAAACCTGTAATAGCTATTTTCCTAACGAGTGCGGAAAAGCCTCTACGCATGCGTTAGGAAAAATACTTTTCCTTCGAGCAGGGTTAAAATAAAATATACTTTTAAATTTTATCAAATATATCGAAATAAATTAATAATTTATTTTTTTTTTTAAATTTATCCAGAGGCGTGTCTAGACGGACAAAATATGTTGGGCTTAACACATTTTTGCGCCAAACTTTTTTTTGTATACATTTACAATACATTTAAAAATACATAAAAAATGTCATATAGTGTAACACTGTAGGAGCAACCGTTTTCAAAATAAAATGCAGTTAAGAGGAAGTAACATTTTGTGCCACCAAAAATGTTACTTTTTAAAAGGCTATAACTCCTTTAATATTAAATTTAGGTATTTTGGTGAAGAATACTTTTTTGCTTAGTTTTAAATGAAAAATCGCCCCAACAATTAAAATTGTATTGGTGCTTTTTTTGTTCCTCATTCAATATGTCCATACTCGAAGGACCGCACCTCCATTAGGGCTCATTTCCGGACCAACCTTTATAGGAACTTTTTTTCATATTTTTTAACGTAGAATCACCTCTTAAATTCCTCGAACTTATTTCTGAATAACCCTGTATATGTAAAAAACACGATTTTTTGGGATTTACATCCTTTTTTGAGGACTTAGTAAAGCCGAATTTTGTTGATTTTTATACCAGAACTTAATCATATTAAAAAAAACTATATTCTGAAAATTTCAAGTCATTTGAGGAAACGCTTAATTTTTTGCGTAATAATTTTAAGTTTTTCCGGTTATTTCCCCATTAAAAAAAACTGGGTCAAGCGATTATTTTTATTTTTGGACTTTTTACTAAAACTCGATTCCTAAATAGGGATTTTTAAGGTAACGAGGGAGTGGTAAATTTACTCCAATATTTTTTTTTGTGGGATTTTTATGTACTTATCAAAAAGAGCTTTATTCTCCATGAGCACAAAAAAATTCCGATTTTTTTGTTTTGAACCAAGGGAACGTTCAAGTATTACGTAACGCTCCTAGGGGGTGGGGGTCATTTTGGAGTGTTACGCCCATGTTAATGGTATAGGAAAATAGCGTTACAGGGGGGGTTTGGACTTTTACGTAATACTTGAACGTTCCCCAACCTAGTACACACCCTGTATATACTTTTAAATTATAATAAGCAAACGTTTTACCTTTATAACGAGGATAAAGGGGATTACGTATTAGTTTCCCAAATTAAATTATAAGAGTCTGTAAAACTAGGGGTCGGCTAAACAGGCGATTTTTAAGCGTTATCCTTGCGCCAAATTCTTACACCTTAAGGATTAGGAAGGCCGTAAAAAATAAAAGCTCCGACGCAAATGCAATGCAAATTATTCCTGCCTTTTTGCTTATGCGAGGTATACTGTTAACTGGAAAATTAAATTAAAATTTAGGTAGGTATATTTATGTAGGGGGAGCAAATTTAATTAAAGAAATAGTTTTTATTGCGGTAGGATATTTTTTAAATACAGAGCGGTCCAAAAGTCACCCCCCCCCTCTTAACTTTTGAACCAGTTGAGATATCGACTTCAAATTTGGAACTTTTAAATAAGAACTTAATCTATCTTTTAGCATATATTTAATACTTTCAGCTCTTAAAATGTGGGCAGGGGGGCATGGGGGCACATTTTTTTAAATGGAAAGGAGGGTCGTGTAACACATCATTTTAAAGCTTATAAAATTCTGCATTTAACTTCATATTTTTAAATTAAAAAAAAAAAATTGGGTTTAAAATGGGGTTGAAAATGGGTATTAATGTCAAAATTCCTCTAAAAAAAAACAAATAATTTTTTAAAAATGCCTAATTTCATCATAAAAAAATGTTAATTATACTTTTAAACTAATTTTAGTTGACATAAATAAAAAATAATAAAAAAAACTTAAAAATTCGAATGTTTTAGCACAAAAAATTGAAAAATCAAAACCTTGAAAAACATTTTTAAAAAATTTAAAAATGTTAGTTTAAATAGAGAATTTTATAAGCTTTAAAATAATGTATCACTCGACCCCCCTTTCCATTTAAAAAAATGTCCCCCCATGCCCCCCTGCCCGCATTTTAAGAGCTGAAAATATTAAATATATGCTTAAAGATGGTTTAAGTTGCCTTATTTAAGAGTTCTAAATTTGAAGTCGATATCTCAACTCATTCAAAAGTTGAAAGGGGGGGGGTGACTTTTAGACCGCACTGTAAAATACTGATTTAAAAAACAAAATTTCTCAAGTAGGTGTTTCATCAAGCAAGATAGTAAATTAAAAATCGCACAGTGAATATTTTCAAATCAGATTCGAATATTGGATGTGCGAATATACTGCTTAGTTTATTTTATAAAACATAACTATATTCTATACACAAACATATACTATTCAAACCTGTTTTAAAAATATTCACTGTGCGATTTTTAATTTACTATCTTGCTTGATGGAACAGACCATAGATAAAAAATTGAAAAACTGATTTCAGATAATAAACGTCAAATATTTTTAAACCAAAAATGCGCGCGCACGATATTCTATTGTCATGTTTAAAACAAAAGAATTTTTTTACAAGGAATATTCTCATAAAATAAAAATATTTTTTTTAAGATAAAAAAAATTTAAAAAATAGTATAAATACGCGTTTTAAAACCCATTTAGCACATGTTGGTTTTCTACCTTCGTGCTCTTGCGAAGAAACGTTGTCTTTTAAAACTACCTACTATATATACAATTTTGTCAGCACCAAGTTTTTCGAGCCACATCTAAACTATTGATTTTTGGAAATTGTGCCCGTTTCTTCTGATTAATGACGAGAACTTTGTTTTATTTTTTTGGATCTGAATCTATAAAAACGATATTGACGGACTGTGGATAAAGGGAGTAAGACTGTAAAAAACATTTCACTAAGAAATATTTGAAATGCTATTATTTTTTGATTTACAATTATGGCGAAGGCGCGTACAGTTACTTGTATACTGGAAATATGTATTGACACGCAAAAAGGGACCGAGAGATAAATATGGTTTCTGGTATTCCTGCAAAAATCACGTTTTATGTAGAAAAAATAGATTTCAGGCTAAAAATAACTCGGTCGGACGGAGGCAAGGAGGCAAATAGAAAAAAAATCAAAAACTAAAAGAAATGATGAGCTACATTTTTCTTAAAATGTTCAACGTATAGCTGCCCAGGTAGCAAGGGATGTTATATTACAAGAAATTAACATCACTTTTGGGTGTATTTTTAAACTAAATCATAACATCACATAATATTGAAAAATAACATGTATTTAACATCACATTTGCAACCTAACACGTGTGACGTGACAACCATGTTATTTAATAACAAATATTTAGCAACGCTGTGAATATATCGCATGTCACATATTAACGTGGATTTCACGTGAATGTCATGTTATTTTGCTTCTCACCGACGTTCGAAGCAAAAAAATCGATATAAGATGATGTTGATAGAGTAAATTATTATAAGGAAATTGTATACACATTATACGATTTCCAATGGATAGGGGGCTCTGCCGGGCTTCCCAAGACCACGGACACGGATTAAAGGAATATATTCTCCGCTTAATCTGCAATTTCGTATTTAGAATCTATCTGTTTCAATCTGTGATTGTTTCAATTACTGATTGATTTTAAATCCGATTTTTTTTATAGGCTTATAGCGTTTTTAATGGTTTTATTTAGAAAAAGCTAATATCCTAGGATATTATTTAAATATTAAAGTACCAGTAATGGCATCCATAAGATATTAGATATAACAGGAATGTGGATTTATGATGTCACAAACACGTTATTTTCGGGATATCATTGTGTGATGTTATTAGGGGCGGACTTAGGACATCCCCACAATGCTACATTCTTGTTAAATGAGACTAAAATCTTAACATCACATGTCACATATTAACGTGGCTTTCACGTGAATGTCATGTTATTTTGCTACCTGGGTGAATAGTAAGCTTATAAAATTTATTTTTTTCACATTTTTTTAGATACATTTAAATATTTAAAGGAGAGACGTTATTTAATTTTTGTGGGGCTGTGCTTCCTGCATTGCAGGTTATAAATTTTAAGCAATTATAGGATGAAAGTATCAATTAGCAATGAGGTAGTTATTTTTAATATTAATAAAAATTATAAAAATATTAATTAACACGTTCGCGACGACGTGCGCCACCGGTGGCACACGGTTTAATTCAGTTTCTATAAGCCTTTAAGTCCACTGCTTATCAGTTATACTTACGCTATTGGATTTAAGACTGTACATATAATGTATATACATCGGTGTACCAAGGTTTTCGCATTCGGCTGAAAATATGGATTATATACGATGTTAATAAAATAAAAACAATTGTATAGTTGAGTTTTACCAAAAACACCTTCGTCGCGAACGTGTTAAATACATTGCGATTGCGATTTTTGATGCTGGAGTAAATCCGCCAAAGCGGCCACACCCGTATCTTACAAAGATCATGCTGCAATCAAACTGTGCAGTCTACCAGTATCATTCTGTACCACGATTACCAAATAGGTTGGTAGAATATTTAAATAATTATCAACGTTTACTAGATTAAAATTAATGTAATTTTAATTGATATTATGTGCACTTTTGGTTGATTAATTTAATCATTAATGGTTAGAGATATTACAAGATCAGGTGTCTAAACTATATCAATTTAAGGTAAGTGAATATTGTTTATCATTTGAAAATTATTATAAAGCGCCTTAACATGATATTATGGAAGTCTGCTGTCAGTTTTCCGCATAGCTTCTAATCTTGCAGAGTGGTTAAATTAAGTGTTGACAATGTAAAAGGATTTCAAAAATATATTAAGAAAATAATATCGACCGTATCTTTCTTAATTCCTGAAGAGCTAAAACTAATAAAAAGTAACAAATCTAAATTAAAACTTATAGTAATTATATACCAAGGTAGAGAAGACATTTTTTTATAGCCGAGCGTATTAAATTTAAGAGTGCGAGGCTATAATAGTCTTCTCTACCGTAGTTTATATATTAGTTTTTTCACTACTAGCACTATTTAACTATTTTTATTTAAATAATAAAATAAATTAATAACAGAAATGATATTTTTTGAAATTTTCATAAATATCAAGTAGCCTTGATCAATGGCATTTGCTCAAATAAATACTTTGAACTGACGTTTAAAATTTTAGTTTTTTTTTTAAGTTTTTTTATAATATTTAGCTAATTATTGATTGTATTAATTGGTAATAATTATAATTCATTATAATTAATAAATAAAAAGTTATTTAAAGCTATTTTCTTGGGTTTAATTAGTAAAAATTTCACAAAGAACTGAAACATCTAAAGTGACAGAAATTAATTGTTTATAAAATTTAGTCCTACTAGGAGAGAAAAAAATATTATTGCTATAGGTGAAGAAAATTGATTTCACAGTCTAAAGACATTATAAATAATGGTATGTTCTAAAGCTAGTAGTGAAAAATTGTATATTATTCAATGAGCGTATAATAATTGCTATTAATCAATGAGGGTGAATGTTGGGACACGAGCCGAAAGGCGAGTGACCTAATCACCCGAATGATTATTAGCTATTATACGCGAGTAGAATTTTATATTTTATCCAGGGTCGTTTTAAATTTTAAACTGTTAATTTTTACAGACCCGTGAATAATAGGCCTATGAATCACGGCCGTGGATAAATATATAAACCGAATCCATGATTGAAAATGAAAAATTAGAAATGGCGGATACAATATGGCGGCAAAATTTTAATATTTACAAATAATTTGTTAAATACTAATGTTTTAAACGCATTTGGTTTTAAAAAACTAAAAATAAAAAAAATCTTTAAATACTTTAAGACTGGGTTCCACGATCCCGGCCCCTGTTTATAAAACATCTTGCGCAGAGAAAGAAAAAACAATTGTTTTATTTTAAATGAAAGAAAAAAAAAAGGAAATTTTTATTGCTGAAGCAAACAGCTTAGCAAGAATTTATCGTCAATTAAGTCTAAATTGTGTGTAAAATATGAAGGTCCATGCAAAATTTAAAACACCCCCTACATCGTCTATATTAGGGCTAGTCAACATAAACAGTAAGTTTATTCTAGCAAACCTAGCTATCTAGTGCTCTAGAGCATATTACAGAATTGTATATCACTTTCGGCTTTACTGAATAATGGCCTTGGACTAAGAAATTCTAAAAGACATGATCAAATTCTAGGTCGTCTTTAAGCAATATTTCATAAAATAAAAAAAAACTAAAAACATATTTTTACAGATCATAAATGATGAATTTATGGTGTCCGATATTCAGGTCTTACAAAATTATTGGATAGACCCAAATATAGGACAGTTATTAAAAATGGGTAGAAAAAGCTTTATATTCTTTTTCTATTTTGCGACTCTTATAAGCTCATAATCACACGCATTTTGCGTGTTCTTATAGGCCCATAAGAGGTCTGTACTCTTTGTTCTTTTGGGTTGGCAACAGACCTAGCTTGACGTTTTCCGTGCAAATGTTAATGTCGCTTTAAAGTTGAATTTTCTACAAAGTCTTGTGTTTAGGTTTTTTTTTACCATGTTAAAATTGTGGCTTGGTTAATTGCAGCAAAATAGAGAAGAGATGACTATAAAATATATCAAAATATCATTTGTTCTTAGAATTTTAAACATGGTGTAAACTGTAATGCCAACCCAAAACAAAAATCCCTAAATCAGTCATCAATTTAAATGTAAGTTTTTTAAATTTTAGAGCAAAATAGAAAAAATTGTATAAAGCACTCATTTCATAACATACGTTTTTAGCGCACGAGTACAAGTTTAGAAAACGAGCCGCTTGCGGCGAGTTTTCTTAAGTACTAGTACTATTAAAACCATTGTATACAACATTTGTTTTAAAAAAATATTTCCTTTTTTTATATTGGAAGTTAAAAATACATCTACAACGTACTGTATATCGGACGGCCATCCGATATATGGATCTGTCTTTATTTTATTGTCCTATTTATTGGACAGCATATTAATATAATAATATCTTAAAAATAACATAAAAAATGGTTTAAAGTGGTATAAAACTACAATATTATGAATTAGAAATAGTTTGGTAGACATTTTAACAATAACTAATATTAAAAAAATCACTTTTCAGTTAAACGTTGACTTACTTACGTTGCTTAGAAAAAGGCTATATATTTCGTGGCTGCTGACAAATGACTGTTTATTAGTTATTAGGGCTTAAAAAATACGATATAATTGGCAAATGATACAACGCTGTAATTCAAATATGTTCATAATTTCAAATAAAAAATATTTGTTTGATTTTATTACTTAAATATCTTGTTTTTTGTAAAAACGTGAAAAAGTGTCCGATAATTGGGTCGTGTCCGATATTTGGGACATTTACCTTATTAAGAAATACTGAGATTCAAACGTATATCATTTATATCAGGTACAGAAAATGAATGCTAAATTTAGCACTTAAATTTTATTAGTAATGAGTTCTAAGGCGCAAATTAAAATTAAGACTGCACTTAGGTTTAATTAATGACTTTGTAATACACGCTGTACTGTTATGGGGCACAATAAATCCTACACTTTGCATTACAATGTTGTTTTTTTAACGGCAGTTTAGTTTTAATTTACGTCTACCGTGGTACATACTGAAACAATGTTAATTTTTCAGCTTTCAGCCACCGCAAAATAGAGCTTTTAGTATCGGAGAGACACTTAATTAAAATAGTTCCTGTTTTGGTTAATAACACTGGCCCACAATAAATTTAAAAAATGTTAGTTACTCTTTTAAAACCAGATTATATTTTTCCTACATATTTTGTGAGCTAAAAATGAAGAGTGACAAATCAAGTTGAACCCCAACTATAAAAAGAATATTTAACGATTAGTACAATCATTTAAGGTGAAAAAATGGGTAAACCTGGGAATGAAAGATAACAACCTATAAACTTGTATAAATCTTTGTTTTGACATTCTATAAGTTAGCTCAAAAGTCTCAGAATCTCGTGTCTGCGTTGCAAGATATTCAAGGTCAAAGGTCGCAAAAACCGTTTTTTTGTAATTATCTTGTTTTCTTTGCTTCAAATTACATTTTGAGTCATTAGCAAAGTTGTGGAGCATAAAATTGCTGCAAGGCAATATTTTATACAATTAAACTTTCTCGAGATAGACAGCTTATCCGTATACTTGATAACGTTAGGTCAACTGTGGAATTCAATACATAGTTTATAATGTTAATTATTTACTAAAAATATTATATTTATTATAGTTATAAACTGTACTATGCATTTGATTCCACAGCTGACCTAGCGTTATCATATACTGTGCGGTCCAAAAACCACCCACCCCTCTTAACTTCTGAACTAGTTGAGATATCAACTTTACCCAGGTAGCAAAATAACATGAAATTCACGTGAAAGTCACGTTAATATGTGACATGTGATGTTAAGATTGTAGTCTCATTTAACAAGAATGTAGCATGGTGGGGATGTCCTAAGTCCGCCCCTAATAACATCACACAATGACATCCCGAAAATAACGTGTTTGTGACATCATAAATCCACATTCCTGTTATATCTAATATCTTATGGATGCCGTTACTGGTACTTTAATATTTAAATAATATTTTAGAATATTAGCTTTTTCTAAATTAAAACCATTAAAAACGCTATAACCTATAAAAAAATCGGATTTAAAATCAATCAGTAATTGAAACAATCACAGATTGAAACAGATAGATTCTAAATACGAAATTGCAGATTAAGCGGAGAATATATCCTTTAATCCGTGTCCGTGGTCTTGAGAAGCCCGGCAGAGCCCCCTATCCATTGGAAATCGTATAATGTGTTTACAATTTCCTTATAATAATTTACTCTATCAACATCATCTTATATCGATTTTTTTGCTTCGAACGTCGGTGAGAAGCAAAATAACATGACATTCACGTGAAAGCCACGTTAATATGTGACATGCGATATATTCACAGCGTTGCTAAATATTTGTTATTTAATAACATGGTTGTCACGTCACACGTGTTACGTTGCAAATGTGATGTTAAATACATGTTATTTTTCAATATTATGTGATGTTATGATTTAGTTTAAAAATACACCCAAAAGTGATGTTAATTTCTTGTAATATAACATCCCTTGCTACCTGGGTAAATTTGAAACACTTAAATAAGACAACATGAACTATCTTTTGGCATATATTCGATATTTGTAGTTTTTAAAATGTGGTCAGGGGGTTATTTTTTTTTAATGGAAAGGGATCGTGTGATACATCATTTTAAATCAAATAAAATTTTCTATTTGACCATACTTTTAAATTTTTTTTATTTTTCATTTTTTTTTCACTAAAAAACACGATTATTTAAGATTTTTTTTTACATTTCCACGTCTCTTCCTACCAGACTGCTAGCCTCACTGTGCGACAAAGAAAAACCTGATCGGTTAACAGTTTGTTGTTGTAAATCAAACAACTGCACTCGTTTGTAAATACCGAACACGTTTACTTTTTTGTTGTTGTATTCTATGCAATATATAGTGGTTGGCGCATATACCGTGCGATTATAAAGTGCCGAACACTTTTTAATGCAAAACTGGCATTAGCGATGAGTAAATTGCAAGAAAGCTGTGTGCGTTTTACTGGCCACCGAGCTGTTGTACGTAGCAATCACATGGGCTTTTCGCGCACAACTCTAAAAGAGGCTCGGCTTCAAACGAAGAGTATTTTCTTTTCAAACTGTTCGGCACTTTATAATTGCACTGTACAACTATTTATTGTTGTATACTATAACCTAATTGAGTTATTAATTACGCTTTTCTTCTATCAGTGTACTGTTAAGCTACGAAGTGTATTCTAACCTAGTTAAATCATTCTGTGTGTAGAGCTGTGTAAAAAGTAATTGGATCATAACAATTTTTAAAGTAATATTGGAACATGTGGTCGGTAAAATTTCGAGTTTCCGTGTCAAATATCCTGTGCCGTTACCAATGTTTACTATAATAGCGGATATATCCTATAACGGATAATATCATTATGCTTTTGGTCGGTTTAATTACATTTATTTATACTCACTTCGGAATAGGGTCTGGGCCCCTAGTGGAATACTGTACCCTTAAAAATGAATAGGTATAAATACCTTATTATTGAGAAAATTAATAGTTATTTATAACACAAGGGCGAAAAGTTAAGTTTTTCGATTGAGTAGGTTTTTAGAAGCCGAGGGCCGGCCGATAGGGCCGGCCCGAGGGTAATAAATCTACGAAATCGAAATTTAACTTTTTGCCCGTGTATTATACAATATTTTTTATTCGATTGTTACTAATTATAATAAATTATTAAAATATACTTAATTTTAAATTGCAAAAAATATTTCTTTTTCCTGTCATATTACTTAGTTATCCATGACAAATTGCTATCCAATCAAATCGCTTAAAACAGTAAAACAGGATCCTGCCGGCTCGTATGACAAACTTTCCGCTCGCGCGGAATATTGTCTATTCCATACTAGTTATAGAATATACTAATTTTTTAGTGGAATATACCGAAATTAAACTGGCACATTGTTTATGATTTGGAACGCCGCTAATATCCATAAACACAGCTGACGGCATATCAGATATTAATTTTTTATGTATCAAGTTTAAATGAACGAACTATAGACCTACCTAAACCTCTATGTGGTGCATTCAAGCGTGTTTGTTGCAATTTTCGTGCTTTATAATTTATATATAATATAATATAAATATTACGAAAATAACGATTTTAGTTTTTAAAAAGAAAGACTTAGCTAAATCTTAATGCAACAAGAACATTTTTTTTTGTTTTTTTTATTCACACGGTGTTTGCAGTCTTATGGCATATATTGAAGGGGATAATTCTACATTACAAAACAGGAAAAACTACCAAAGGAACATATGTCCGGATACAAGCCCCAGGGAGCTACGGCCCTTTGAAGATGGACATATTTGCTGCAGACGATTCTTCCTATATAACTGAGCAGGAAAGTATTTATCACCGAAAAACCTAAATTTAATAATTTAATATTAGAGTAATAGCCCTTTAAAAAGTAACATTTTTGATGGCACAAAATTTCACTTCCTTTAATTGCATTTTTTTTAAAACGGTTGCTCCTAGAGTGTTACACTATATGATATTTTTAATGTATTTTTACTCAAGGAATCCATATTTTTTAAATAAAAAAATACATATGGAGCAATATGAAAAAGTAGTCTATTCTATTTAAAACTAACCTAATTATAATTATTCATTAAGTAAGACCACAGTGTAAAAAGAAAAAAAAAAGAAAGTCTTGACTTTTGACAACAAACCTTAAGTTCCCCGTTCCCCCCCCCCTTCCGCTATGCGTATTTCACCAGACAAACAAGCAAAATTTACATGTTTGCTGGTATGATCCTGTATCCGTATTAAATACTTAACGATTTTGTATAGGAACCCCTCACAATTTTAGGTAATTAATTCAAGTTGTTACAGTAAAACAAAACGTTGGTCCTGTTATTGTTACTGTTACACTTTAAATATTTCAAGAACGCTTTGACATAGAGACTTTTTTTTAAACAAATGTTTTCTCCTACTTATAAAATCTTTGTTTGGACCAAATTTAAAGTCTCTGGTTCAAAGCGTTTTTGAAATATCGTAGTGTAAAATTTTTATGCAATCGACTTGCATTTTTGCGAAAACTATATAAAACTTATAAACCTAACAGTAAAATAAAAGACTAATTGAATACAACACATGAATCCTAACCGGAATTTCTTTTTTGGCCGGTTGGCAACAAATGTAACTTAATTTCGTAAAAAAGAGTTTCGATTGGATTAATTTTGTTAGGGTGTGTTCATGCTGTGCAAAATATATTTTTATGGGGTTATTAATAAAAAATAGATTAATTTTACATTAGATATCGAGGGCTTCATAACATTCAAAACAATGAAGATACGCTCCTATGTTATAAGGCGCTCGATATATAAAATTTAGACCTCCACAATAATATTTTATAATAAAAGTATGACATTAAACAATTTTAAATTTTGCACCTCGGTTTCAAATTCTATGAAATGGCTGTGTAACAACTATTAATTTTATTCTATGAACTATGAGGGAGGGGTTCTAAATATCCAAAATCGTTCAATATAATAAATAATAAATTTTCAGTGTGTTAATCTAAAAATAAGGTCCAGTTCGGGGTGAGTACATATATGTGCATATATATACATATATGTACATATATATACATATATGTACCAGGCGATAGTGCTGTTAGAAGATTAGATAAGTTATTAAAATTTTTAATTAACCCGAGATTATTTTAATTAAAAACATTTAAAATACATAAAACTGTACCTACGGCATTAAAGAAATAAAAATTTTTAATTTAGTCAGCTTTTAAGATTTGCATTACTTTTTTTCGTATATTCCTAAATTAAAAAAAATATATAAGGTATTAAAACTATACCTAGTTAAAATTAGAGAATAATAACACTAGGCAACACGGTTTCTTGCCCCGATTGGAGTCATATGTTTTTAACTAATTTTGGGTCGCTGAAACCGAATCTGGCCTCAGAATATTTCTATTACCTAGGTTTTCTGAGAAAAATAAGTTAAAAATGTTAAAATATCATTATTTTATCCCTCTTTTGTTCTAAAATCATGGGAGACAAAAATATTCCAAGGACAAATTTGGATTCGGCGACTCAATATGAGTTAAAAAATACCCAACTTAAAACATAGAAACTTTAAATTCATAGGTAGAATAAATAGGGATATTATGAAAAAAAAAATATTAAAAAAAAATGGATAATGTGACAAAACTAAGTATAGGGGTGGAGGGTAAGAAGAAGGGTGCATAAGGGGACAAGCCTATCGCCACGTACTCATGCTAAAAATT
Source organism: Brachypterus glaber (assembly GCA_958510825.1). Taxonomy (NCBI): domain Eukaryota; kingdom Metazoa; phylum Arthropoda; class Insecta; order Coleoptera; family Kateretidae; genus Brachypterus; species Brachypterus glaber. Next base: position 2,469,973 of record OY294044.1, on the reverse strand, counting down.
GTCAAAAATCATTACTAGGGGGTCAAAAATGAACTAACAAAATGTTACGTATTATGGTTCTTATGTAATAAAGTAACATTTTTATGATGTAGAACAATTAAAAAAACAAAAAAAAAATACACAATATTTTGTTTTATAAATTATTTTTAAATTGGCATAATTGCATGTACTAAAATTTAAAAAATAAGACGTGCTGAATTTTTTTCAAGGTCAAATTTGGATTCTGCGCCTTTAAATTGATAAGAAAAATATATTTTTTGGGCTCGGGAAAAAAGTTTACACTGTGTACTTTAATTTTATATCTTTTTCATTTATTTACTTTTTAGGAACAAACTAAGCAAAATAAAAAAATATTTGTATAAATATTTTTGTAGAGAATTTTATAATCTTCAAATTAAGTTCTATAAAGTTTTTAAAAAAATTTCATAGTTTTGCCACAAATGAGCAATTAAGTAAACTCTGCACTTTCATTTTAACCTTTTTATTTTTTTTTCGCGTACTTACTCTGACAGTAGGTTCTTGACATATAGATTTTTGAATTCCTCGTATTTTTTTTAATATAAACTAAAATTTTCAAAATTCTACTCTTTTTTTTTAAAGATTTTGAAAAAAAAACGTCATTATTACCTGAACTTATATCTCAAAAATTTTAGGTGCTGGAATTTTTCTAAGGTCAGATTGGGATTCTACGCCCTCGAATTAGTAAGAAAAATTTACTTTCCGATCGGGGCAAAAAAAAGTAGAGATTTGTTGTCTAGTGTAATTAATACACAGCCTGTTCGCGTACATAAATTTAAGGGTATATTAAAAACCCTCTGGAAAATATAAAAAAAAATCAAAAAATTCCATCTTCAATACTAATTAAAAAGGAAGCTATTTAATCTGACCAACCCTGTTGCTGATGTTAAATTACCTACAAATTAGTTTTTCCCTACTTATTAGTAACTATGGTTGCATTTTAATTGTTGACGCGTGCATTGTTTGAGATTTTCAACTTTAGAATCTTTTTAGGTTATTATATTTTGACAAAACCGACAGAGGCTGTCAAATATTCTATTTTTATGGTGTCAATCCATGCGGCGATGGTTTTTTGACATTAATAAATATTTTCTTGTTGTTCTTGTTCTATAAATATATGTTATATTTTTTTCTTGTTTTATTAGAACAGAAAATAATTAAAGAATAAAGTAAATCTTTTTTTTTTTTTTTTGCCAACGTTTCGGTCTTTATTGTAAGGCCATCTTCAGGGCTTGTTAAATAAATATTGAAAATTATATAAAAAATATTGAGTAAAAAATATAAATTGATGACATTGAAGGAAATTATTTATTATTTCAAAATATTTTTTCCTTGAATGACATCAATTTATATTTTTTACTCAATATTTTTTATATAATTTTACAATATTTATTTAACAATCCCTGAAGATGGCCTTACAATAAAGACCGAAACGTTGGTAAAAAAAAAGATTTACTTTATTCTTTATTTATTATCTGTTGTAATAAAACAAGAAAAAAATATAAATATTTATGTCACATAAGTCACCATGTCAGCCTACAGAATAAGTACCTGCCGTAATTAAATTAGCTTCCATAGCTACAAATTCAAGGTAATTTAACATCAGCAACAGTATTGGTCCACTTAAAGCGTTCTTATTTTTGAATTGAACGAAGTTGAATTTTTTTTTACATTTTTTTCATATTTTCCAGAGGGTTTTTAATACACCCTCAAATTTCGGTACGCGAGTTCTGTAACAGATTGTAGGTATTTAAAATTACAATGAACTATTTTTTACCAAAAAACTAATACATGTAGCATTAGTTTTTACCCTCTTCAGATCTGGAGTCTTATTTTAGACAATATTTTTTCCCATTTTTTTTATCAAACGACCCTGCAAATGTAATCAAAAAATATTAATTTATTATTCCATCAATATATTTTCTAATCATCGTACAGAGTGATATTGGTAGACTGAAAGTTTCGGGCTGCTGGCCCTCTTCAGTACCAAGAGTCAACTTTGCACGCTGATTAAGAAAACGGTTTTAGACTTTATTCGCAAAAGGAATATAGTCATTAGATTGATGTAGACTTGTGCGCCATCTATTGCTAAATGTAGACAACTACTCATACCTCTCCTAGTCTGGAGACTTTGAATGGTAGCAAGTTGAAGACTTGTGTGTTTCAAGCACATAGTACCACTAACGAGTGGTTAGGCGTAGAATTAGTAAGGACAGAAATTTTTAATTTTGTTTAAAAAAAAACTATATACATTAAAATGTGTGTGAGATCTGAATGGGGTTAAGAAATAAAAGTGTTAAAAGTTAGGGTTTAGGTTTTCAGAGACCCTAATTCCCTTTTTGTCTTCACATCTCAACGCCTAATGTCAACTGTTAATTTAGAAAGACAAGTTAGGTTAAATTTGGTTTATTCAAGTAGGCCGTGAATATACGTAGTATACTAGCTGCTGAGTGGCGGGACATATTTTAATATGCGCTTTCACGGATGGCGTATAATTCAGGGATGGCGCATAATTAAAAGCAATAGCTCACCTGTTTGGGTGATGAACGGCTTTTCCCATTTTGTACTAATTTACCATCTACTAGTGAATGCTACTATGCTCCCATTTACATGAGTTTATTACCATATTAACCACCCTTCACTTTTAAGGATACTTCGGGAACTTGATTTTCACGGTGCGCTGAAACCGAGTTGTTGTTAGGCTTTCTGGTACCATTTTACATCGGTACTTAGTGCTACTAAGATTGCCGATGTATTGAAATCTACGCCAAAAAGTCAAAATCTTTGACCACGTTTTTTTCACATTTCTCGACGTTTTAGACCATTCTGAGTCGAAATGAGTAAAAAAAAAATTTGCGTCCGTCTGTCTGTCTGTCTGTCTGCCTGTCTGTCTGTCTGTCTGTCTGTCTGTCTGTCTATCTGGGTGTAAACTCTCTAACTCCATTTCTACATGAGATATCGACTGATTAGATTTAGGGTGTAAACGATTGGGGGTAAGGGGGTAAAAATAGGGTAATACTCCTATTTTTAGCGTTTTTTGTTTATAATTAAGGCAATTATTATTGTATTTGGTTAATTTAGCACTTATATAAAAGATAATTTTAAATTGGTCAAAAAATGTTATAAACAACGTTTTTCTAAAAGGCATTGTTTTCGAGATATTGGCGTTTAAAGCAGTAAACGGTTTTTTTAGCATATCTCACATATTTATAATCCGATTTCAAAAAATTATAGTTTAAATAAAAGCTCTTTTTAAGCCCTATAAGTTTTTTGCTAGAGTATAATGTTTTAAAGATTCAGAATTTAAAATCAAACAAAACACCTAGTTTGAAATTTGCAAACTAGGTGGCTCTAGTGTACAATAGTGCCGATGTTTTGACAGGGTGCTTGCAACGTTTCATCTAGTTTATAATTTTAAAATTTGGGAAATCTATGTATTCGTCCATAGTTCAATTTTTTTTTGCTTATTTTAACCATTCTTAAATGTTTATATTGCAATATAATTTGTCCTATTTATATGGTGTTTCTTGCGTTTAATGCCATATTAACAATGCTTTATTTTTAAGGATCCTTAATAGGGGACTTTGAAGTCACGTAGCGAAGCGTCTTACAAATAATATATCCAACTAAAAACTCTTTGATATTTCTAGCATGACTTATGATTTAGAAACTGTGCTTTAAAAGTAAATAAAACTATATTAAAAAAAAAAAAAAAAAAAAAAAAAAAAAAAAAAAAAAAAAAAAATTAATTATTTTTTTTTTTTTTTTTTTTTTTTTTTTTTTTTTTTTTTTTTTTTTTTTTTTTTTTTTTTTTTAAAACAGCATACAAGTCAAAAACAATAATTATTTTTTTTTAAAACTATATTACGTAACGCAATTTTTCAAACAAAATTGACCCCCCTCCCCCCTGTGTAACAAACTGTCACATTTACCAACACCCCCATGTGTAAAGCGTAACAATATAAAAATGTTGTTTCGCAATAAAATTAACTGTATTCTCACTATTGATTCGTTTTTCTCGATAAAACAAACATGAACCTAAAATATATTATAACATAACCTTAAAAAAAATTACACGAAAAAATCACTCAAACTTTAAAAAAATATTCATAATCAATATCACACAGGGAAAAAATACTAGGTACCTCTTTTTACACTGAGTGTCGCATATAACACGTATATTGTTTATGCACAGGTACACAAAATAGCACACACATTGGTGTTCTGTGAGTATACATTACGCGCGAAAATGTATAATCGCCGATGATTTATCGGCAAGATCACGCAAGTACAGGGTCGTAAGATCTTTTTTTAATATCAATGTCAACAGTTTTTTTTTTAGTGATTACAATATTATTTAAATATGCATAGTTTCGTTAATTTTTGTGTGAAAAAGGGAATTATGGGCCACTAAATAGTAATTTATGTTGCAATAAAAATACATCTGCCAAGCTTAGGAAATGAACATTAAATTTACTAAATTCCGTTACGTAACGTTTACCTAGACCCCCCCTCCCCCCTGTCACAAACTGTAACAATTTCTCTGACCCCCCCCCCTAGGTGCGTTACGTAATATATGGACAGCCCCCAAGGAAAAGGAAAGAGATAGCCTTCCCTAGATAGCTTTTTGTGGTTTTCCAAAAGTTTCCAAGTAATACAAGTAGCTTTAAAGTGTCTCTTACTACGTATTCGTTGTCAAATTAAAGCTAGCTTGGCTGTAACAGCTTTCTGTAAATGGGATTTGAAGTTGGTTTAGCGATAGCATTTGGTCAATTTAGAAAAGGCATTATATGGTTACTATGAGGATTTCACGTAAGATGAAATATCGATTTCCAAATTATATTATATTGTCATAAGCTTTACTCTGTTCTCTGTTCACTAAATATCTTTGTTAGATAAAATAACAATGTATTATTTATGGTGATAACATATGGACTTTTACAAGTTCTTTGATGTGCGATAAGATAATATTGTAAAAAGTGATGATGAAAACTTGTTATATTTCATGCGCCTCAAAAATAGTGAATATTAGTTAAAATAAATTGATGTTAATAAAGTTTATTTTTTATTTTTTTATTTATTTTTCTTTATACACGGTCCGAAAATTTTCAATAAATGTTATTTACAGGATATTATGTTGTTAACAGTAAAAGTTTTTTAGATTTTCATCTTTTTTTTTTACTTAGAAAAGCAACAAAAAAATGGCGAAACTATTAAATAATGGTCATTTATTAGCCGGCTCTATAGGCTGTAGGACAAGTTTCCTGTATGAAATATATTATTTTAGGTTACAGATTTCTGTAATGAATTAGTTCCGTTATTTACCGCCGGCTGGATAACCATTTTGACAATAAGAGTGAGTGATTAGGCAATAATGCTAGCATTAAGCGGTTTTAAAATGCATTAAATTTCTATTATATTTTATTGTTTTAAGATAGTTTTAAAGTATATAAAAAAGAACGCAAATAGCTGTGGTTTTATTTTGTACTATTTATCGGCTGCGCCAAGTCGCTTATAGCTATTACAGTGGATGTAAAGTGTTAAGAACAGCTTAATAAAAAATCCTAAATACAGCAAATTAAATTACCGAAATAAAGCTAAACGCTGCTTTAAAATGCGAGGTACAGCCAATTTAAGCTGTAAAATCTAAGCGTGTTACTTGGTTTAGCTAAGTTGGACTTACCACCTCTGATTTTTACATGTCTTAGTTATCGGATTTATTAATTTTAAATATTCCACACTATTGCTTATTTCCGAAAAAAAAAATCGTCTAGACCATTATCAATGTAATTTACGAGTGCAATTTCCTACGGCTAATATTTATAAAATTTATAGAAGGGAATACACCGTTTATTTAAATTTAATATGAAATTCACTATAATAAAAATTAGCATTTTTGCACTGTTCACGTTGAAAAAAATAAATATATCGCGAGCCATAAAACGAGAAAATTGTATCTAAAAAATAAAACAAACTAAGACTAAATATCAAAGAGGATATTCGTGCCGATTCAGGCAGGGCTGAGGACTTGGGCCACGGATTTGACTGGGCTGGCCCAGATTTGGCTGATTATTTTTTTATGTGTAGCCCACCGATGTTAGAGAAAAAAGCCTTCACGGGATTTTTGTCAAAAACGCCCTGTTTCGCTAGGTATGATTTTTTTAATTTTTTTTAAATTTTTTAAATTTCTCGAAAATGTGACATCGACGTGCAATAACTCAAAAACTATTTAACCTAGAGACTGCGCCATTAAAAAAATCATATTTTCTCTCAAATTTTATCAAATTAGTTTCGACAGTTTTTGTTTTTTCAAAAAAAAATTAGGGCCATTTTTCTCAAAAACTACATTTTTCATTTTTTTTGAAAATGTCAGGATCATGTACTAATTATGTGTACTTTTAATTTAAAAAATAATAAAATAGTACTTTTTTGTTATTTCTTTGCTAGAACCAATAATATGGCAAAAAAACGGAATTTTACCAACTTTTTCGAACTTTATTCGCAGTAGGCTTAGAAAAATTCTCGTTTACCGGTTAAAACTATTGCCTGCATGTCCTATTTTATGCCCGTTTTATGATAATAGATTTGTAAGATATAAAATAATATTGTATAACAATATATTATGATAATATCCGCGTCGATCCAGCTAGGGCTGACGGCATGATTTCATCATGATTTCATCATTTAAACTGATTTTATAACTAATTCCCTCACATACTCTCATTTCATTTAACGCTTTTTTTAGTGCCGTTTTACTATTTCTTATAAACGGTTATTTGCAAAATGGAGCATGTAGAATCTACATTGTAGATAGTACGCATCCATGTCTTACTCATCTCTTTATTTCTGCCTCTCTGCGATTATCTTCAAGTTGAAGACTTCAACTTCTATTACTGCTGTTTGTTCTTTACACAAGTTACACTATTAGATCATATATACATAGATGCGCCTTGAGTCCACGTCAAACCGAAATGTTTTCATTGCTATATCCAGGTAGATTTCACCTTCCCGCTTCTGGTCACCACCCAGTGGTTTGTTAACAAATATGTTATACTTCACCTCCTCGCAACCTCACCGCTATAGTGGTTTGTTTACAATTGGCTTTGTATATGTTCTACATAAAACAAATCAACATTAATGCCATATCTATGTATATATGATCTAATGTTACACTAGGTGCATAATATGCAATATCTCATTTTGTCTTCCCAACACGAAAATACAAAATACACAATAAATTTCTGCGTCGCGACGCCTCCGTTTTCAAGATGTTGATTGCCTTTAAAATATCCCGACCATCCAGCCATTATCTTTACTGTACCCCCATACCCAACCATCGCGAATAAATATCTGGTTGTGACACCTATAACACAGTAGGCTATGAATACATTAAGAGAAACAGCGTCAATTAATTGTCATTGCGTGTAATACTCACTGTATTATCGGCATTTTCCATTAAATTGGACACTGTTAAACAATAACAAGAATTGGATGGATAAAATAAACTTTTAATAGTATATTTTACCACATGGTTGGAAAAACTATGTACTATGTAACGATATTTGGAATTCGTTACCATATTTATTATTGAACGATTCTGTTTATTTGAAATTGATTTGAATACAAATTGTTACAATAAAATAATAATATTATGTAAGATACTAATTTATTTAGAATCTATAATTTATTTAAGGCGTATATATATATATATATTTACAGTATTATTAATTTGAGCCATTTCGCCTGAATGACTATTTATATCGATAAAAAATCTAAAACAGAAAATAAAATTAATATGTTCTTATCAGGCGCACCTATTTCTGGATGCGCTGGTAAGGTATTGCGTTTAAAATAATACTTATCTGCTATATCTTCTTTACCTAAAAAATATTATTAGTCAATACCTTACCAAAGTTTATTATTTTGATTGATAAAGCCAAATATTGCACAAATTCTTTCAAAAACTAATAATTTTCTTTGAAAACGGGATCAGATTAGATCCCAAAACGTTAGAAGTTAACTTTTATTCAGTTTTTCGTTCTTTTTTAATTATTTTAACGATTTATCAAGAATTTTATTAAAAAATCTTTGTCTAGGCAAAAATTTTAAACTTTGGTAAGGTATTGACTAATAATATTTTTTAGGTAAAGAAGATATAGCAGATAAGTATTATTTTAAACGCAATACCTTACCAGCGCATCTAGAAATAAGTACGCCTGATAAGAACATTTTAATTTTATTTTCTGTTTTAGATTTTTTATTGATATAAATAGTCATTGAGGCAAAATGGCTCCAATTAATAATACTGTAAATACTAATTTATTATTATTATTATTATATTATTATTATACTTAGATAAAGATCTGATGATAACCTATCTAAAAAAATATACATATAAAGAAAGATATAAAAGTTTAAATAGAAACTGACTCTTTATGGAACCCTAAACTTGGGATAACATCAAAATTTTGCTTTTCAAGGTCACAACAAGGCCGTTTGTTGATGAAAAATTTGAAAAAAATCAGTTTTCTTCCCTATTTATCCTAGATTTCCATACCGTGCAAAAGCCATTTTTATTAGGCCCTAAATAAAATTAAACCTGGACGAACGATTATTTTTGCAAAAAACTGTGCGTCACCTTTAAATATTTTTTTTAAATTCTGAAAAAATAAGGTGGTAACCTACTCACCCCAATGAACAACTTTGGGGGGTAAGACCATTAAAATTAAAAAAAAAGTCAAAGCTCGGGACAGCCTAGTGGTCACCCATTGGAGATAGTCAAGGGAAACTTTAAAACAACTGTTATACAGAATTTTGTCTCTATTAGAAATGTTAATCCATGGCATTCCCTACCCATTGATGTTATTTTGATTATTTTGATTTTTCTCGACTTTTCAGGAAAACATAAGATGACTTAGATAAAAAAAATGTTTGCACAATACTTTCTTTAGGAGAAAATTTGGAGAGCAAAATATATAAAGACTATTAAAATTTATTTTCACACTGAAATCCTTCTTACAGCAGCTCTGGCCTTTTTGCCTTCTTTTAAATTACCCTGTATTAGTCAGATACTACCGTACTTACTATAAGCCTAATTAGGTACTTAGTGCAACTGTCAGAAGTTCATATTTTTATATCTGCTATAAAAGAGGACAATGTTGAAGCAATTTCTGCCTGCGATACGATTTAAAAAGATAAAAGCCTTTTATAATGGTCACATATATTCAGCAAAATATCCTTTTACGAAGATATATGCATTTTAGTAATTTTTTACATATTTCTTTTTAAATGTGACATTTGAGTCAAATTCATTTAACTAATATTAGATGGCTGAAATATTCAACTTTAACGCTGGAACGATAAGTATCGTTATAGCAAGAGGTAGGCGAGAGGTAGGCGATAACTCGTTATAATTTGTGCGAGACGATAATTTTTAAACTATCGCATCGTAGTTGCGATACGAGAGGTATCTATTGGCGATAACTATTGCTTTAGGTAGCAACACTACTTAGGGTGGCACTATTCGAATGCATTTTCTCACTTACCCCACCTTTAAAGCCTTAATTTTGTAGATTTCAGTCTTCTCAGAAGACCAATACCGTCAACATTGTGGGACCCCACGACATAGTATGCAACCGTTTGAAAATAAACTAAGGCTGTTAAATGAGTCGCATAATATTTTAATACCTTTATGATATGCAGTATTCGGCGTAAACTCAGTAACGACTCATCAACGTTGAAAATAAACACAGAAACATAGGCTTACGGAATAATTTTGCCGAATTATGAGGGAAATTTTTATAAATCCAAACATTTGACGACTAATTTGTTACCCACAATATTAACTATACATATTAATTATACATACGTGTATATATATCGGTGTTTTTTAAAGAAAAAAAAAGACATTCGATTTTATCTTTTAAGAATACGAAAGTTTTTAATTTTTATTTGTCGATAACTTTTTTCCCACCTTACTCGTTTAAATGGAATCATTAAAAAAAATGAAGATAAAAATAGTATATTAAAGTACTAGTTTCAAAACATACGTTTTTAGCGCACGAGTACAAGTTTAGAAAACGAGCCGCTTGCGGCGAGTTTTCTAAAGTACTAGTGCTCTAAAAACGTGTTATGAAACGAGTGCTTTATACAATTTTTTCTATTTTGCTCTTAAATTTAAAAAACTTACATTTAAATTGATGACTGATTTAGGCATTTTTGTTTTGGGATAGCATTACAGTTTACACTATGTTTAAAATTCTAAGAACAAATGATATTTTGATATATTTACAGTCATCTCTTTTTTTTCACTGCAATTAACGAGTCCACAATTTTAAAATACCAAACACAAAATTTTGTAAAAAATTAAACTTTAAATCGACATTGACATATGCACGCAAAACGTCAAGAGATATAATTTTTTATGTTGCCAACCCAAAAGAACAAAAAGTACAGACCTCTTATGGGCCTATAAGAACACGCAAAATGCGTGTTATTATGAGCTTATAAGAGTCGCAAAATAAAAAAAGAAATAAAAATGTAAATATTTAAAACCTCGCCTCAACGCTAGAGTCGACGCGGCGCCTATGCGAGTACTGGAAATTCGCCGACTACTGCTGATATGTTAGTGGAGATCGTTAGGAAAATCTATTAGTTAATTCTGTCGTAAAACTGAGAAGTAGGCTGGGTTGAATTATTACTGCTGACACAAAGCCTGCTTAGTTATAATGTAGGTAGATCTTTGTTAAGAGGATTTAAGATGAACCGAACAATAATATAATATCTTCTATAATATAGAGGATATCTTGGAAATTATAATTTACATAACCATCCCTAGTAGAAATTTAACGTTAGAATAACGTCTTTCTAACGTTAGAAAACCAACGAACTAATAACTCTTCTCTCTAGAATACGCATACCCTTAATATAAGTATCGCCAACATCTCGGTTTGTTTGTAAACAAATAGTAGGTATATTCAGGCCTGAACAATAACAGTTACCAGTAACTGTTATTGTTGTCTCTGTTAGAACAAAGCTGTGCGAGTAAGACAGACAAATGTATATGTTGGCTACGTTTTTGTCAGTTTTTACAAATGAAATGCCTATTCTAGAGAGAAGAGTTATTAGTTCGTTGTAGAAAACCGTATAAAAGTACGTTATAAAATATGTGCAAATGTCCCGCTTTTTAACGTTAGAATCAAACGTTGGTTATAAACTTTAATCCAATGTTAGATTTTTAAGTTAGAAATACGTTATAAGTACGTTTAATTTCTAACTTTCGGAGGGGGCGTGGCCAACTAGGAAATTTCTAGCTGCATCATAAAATGGCAGCTTGAGACAAGTTTATTCATATAAATAAATCTTAATATATTTTAGCAATCATAATATTTTTAAACATAATTTCGTTACATTTATTTATAAAATAGTCATCTTTTTAGGTGGCCCTAAATATTTTTCGTGTAATATGCTGTTATACTTCGACAAATATGTTTACCTCTCAGAAAAACTTTATATTTAGTTAGTTAATATTTATTTATACATCAGAATCTTCTTCTTCTTCTCTTTATTTTTGGCCTTACATTCAGAATCTTAAAATATTTTTTCAATTCTAATACATCGTTGCCAGACTTACTATAATTTTGACTTTTGGGGGAAAAAATTTTTACCCGCAGGATTTTAATAAGAAATTATTAGGAACTCGTGTCCCAAATAGTCCCAAGCACTCTCATATCGGCCTGGCAATTCTCTTCGCATAAAATGCAGATCGAAAAATATTTACTGTGCGATTTTTAATTTACTATCTTGCTTGAAAAAACAGACCATAGTATTATTGTGGATCAGATAATCTTCAGAAGACAGAATCTGTCAAACGTGTAATATTTTATGTTAAATTTTTTCTTTAACATTCAAATGATAAAACTTGACAATAATTGGAAACAAGATGTTGCTGTCTATCAAAATTTAAAGCCGACAAAATTACAATAATATTAAATTTGATACAACAGGCATAAGATGACTTTTAAAAATGACTACATTTGTAAAACAAGGTTCGCATAACAGTGAAAACATTTTTCCTTCTTCTTGACATTCCATCCTAATAAAATTTATAAATGTTTAACCGTCAAGCTGTAGACATAGCAATTGAGTTGAAAATGGCGGTAGATAGTATAAAGGGTACTATACTTGAGTAAAGGCAGTGATTGTGGAATCGCCATCCATACTATCCATCCATACTATCCATCCATACTATCCATCCATACTATATTATACAGTGCCGTCCAAAAGTCACCCTCCCCCCCTTTAACTTTTGAACGAGTTGAGATATCGACTTCAAATTTAGAACTCTTAAATAAGATAACTTAAACTATCTTTAAGCATATATTTGATATTTTCAGCTCTTAAAATGTGGGCAGGGGGGCATGGGGGGACATTTTTTTAAATGGAAAGGGGGGTCGTGTAATACATCATTTTAAAACTTATAAAATTTTCCATTTAACTCCATATTTTTAAATTAAAATCAAAAATTTGGGTTTAAAATGGGGTTGAAAAAAAAACAAATAATTTTTTAAAAATGCCTAATTTCATCATAAAAAAATGTTAATTATACTTTTAAACTAATTTTAGTTGACATAAATAAAAATTTATAAAAAAAACTTAAAAAATCGAATGTTTTAGCACAAAAAATAGAAAAATCAAAACCTTAAAAAACATTTTTAAAAAATTTAAAAATATTAGTTTAAATAGAGAATTTTATAAGCTTTAAAATGATGTATCATACGACCCCCCTTTCTATTTAAAAAAATGTCCCCCCATGCCCCCCTGCCCACATTTTAAGAGCTGAAAATATCAAATATATGCTAAAAGATAGTTTAAGTTATCTTATTTAAGAGTTCTAAATTTGAAGTCGATATCTCAACTCGTTCAAAAGTTAAAAGGGGGGGGGGTGACTTTTGGACCGCACTGTATAACTAAAAAAAGACCATCAACAACATCAACCTTATATTTAATTGTTTAAAATTTGCCGCGCTTTAAAATTTGCCGACCTTAGCGATTGCCTAGTATTGCCAATGGGAAATCTGTGTGTTAAAACAAACCTCTTCTGTGATGCAGCAAACATACAAACAACTTACAGAAAACGTCGATAAAATACTAAAGCAAGAAGTTGTAATATAACTATCACTCCGATCGGAGTAGGGCGGCGTCAGCGAAGGGAGCCAATGCGGTTGGAGTGATCGGCAGTCAACGTGTTAATACTAAACTAAATAAAGTTTTGTTACATATCCAACAGTTTTTGGATTCTTTTTTGTTAACTACATCCAAACATAATTTACTCACTTCTAGCTTTGTTTTTGTTTTCATCTTAAATGCGAAGTTTAAAATATGTATATAGTTACACTACATACTTTTTTGCATGAGTTGACATACACATTTGGATTGTGCTATTTTTATCCATTAACTTTACTTCCTTATGTTTTTATTTATCTAAAATTTAGATTCTAAATTATAATATTAAGTTTAGCATGTTGCTACCTACATACTTTAAAACTTGTTACTTTTCAATAATAATATTTTTAGTAGAAGAGTAATTTTGTGTTGGTATATCAAAAGCATTTTGCTTGTTATTTGTTCAAGTGCATGGAAATATTCGAGAACATTATTTTTCTACGACTGCTTTGGAATGTAAGCAAATACACACACTTTTCAAACACCGAATGAATCAATTCTAGCTCTAGATATGGTATGAATATTCCGTATCAAATGTTAGAATGAGCACATGTAGTGCCATCTCTTGTTTATAAAAGTAAAGAAAACTGTAGCAAAATTAGCAAAAATATATATATTTTACCATAAAATATTGAATAATTTAATGCAACTTAAAGTTTTGCGTTAAAATTATTTAAAGTTTATTAGTTTTTCTTAATATTTGACCAGTTTTTTATCAATTTAGTTCAAAAAATTAAAACTGCTTCATCTATTGTTAAATATTTAAACCTGATATATGTCACAACAATCTGACATAACCTTCACTTTTTGCATTATAAGTTATAAATATGTGCTAAAATTAAATAAAAATCTTTTTTAAGTACTGATTTGATAAAATTATTAAATAACATTAATTGATTTATTTAAAAATATGTGTTTTTGTATGTCAAAATATGTTTCATGTTTCATATTTGGAGTCGAAGAAAAAGTATAGTCTACAACACGTATGGAATAGTCATTCCGCGCTCGCGGGACCGTCATACTCGCCTACCGGCTCGTATGACACACTTTCCCCTCGCGCGGAATATTGTCTGTTCCATACTAGTTATAGAATATACTATTTTTGAATCAAAATGTTTTTGATATGCTAAAACACACAGGTGTCCTCAATGGAACAAAATACTTAGGTTATTTAAGCAAAAAACTGCTTTCACAGATCGAAAAAGGGTAGTCTGGAGAATCGTAAATGATCCTACTTTTGAGAAAATTGGGTAAAGGAGGAAAAAAGGCGCCTTACCCCCTTACCCTAATCCAATTTTTACCATAAACAATCTCAGCCTAGAACTCTGGATAATCCAAAAACAAAGATTGGTTATTGCAAGAGGACAATGATCCAAAATACCGCAGTCGACTCGATTGGAAGAGGAAAAATGGCATCACGACGTTACTTTGGCCTTCACAACCACTGGATACAAATCCGATCGAAAACGTGTGGGGGCTTTTGAAGCAGCTCGCAGCAGCCATTCGTGATTAATGGAGGCCGTTGCCAGTAAAATACGCAGAAAATATGCCAAAAAGCTTTCAAGTCATTCTGGATAACAACGGAGATTTGACAGTGTACTTAGTAGGAGAGAAATAGCATTTTTTATATGCTTTAATGTAAAAAAATGAATAAATAAATATCTTTCATAGAAAAAAAAATATTGAAGACACTCTCTTGTTGAACAGACTGTATATGTATTAACCCTCTTGTGGGATATTAGATTTAAAGGAAATATAAATCAAAAATTCGTTTTGTACACTTTCAAACGCACCTATATCGGTGAGATAGTAAGGTAAACAAAACACAAGAGTTATATTCCAAGACAGATCTACAATGTTTTCATGACGCCATCATTTCTAAAATCTCTGGTATTTCTTCATGAGTTTTAGGCGAGTTTTTTTCCATTTTTACAAGACAACGAAAGGCAAATGGGTAACCCTGTGTTATTAAACACTCTGTACCTAACCCATAAAGTTTTATATTAAAAAGGCCCAAAATAAGAATCAATCTACCGTTATTCCGTCAAAAAAAGCTGTTAAAAAGGTTCTAGCCAATATACGTCTTAACAAAAACACAGCAGACATTACAATATAGTCTGAAGCGGTAATTGGTTTTCATTTTTTTTTCACTCGACAAAGTTGTTGAAGGGTTTTTCGTCCATTCAGAGGCGTTGTAATTTCACGGCCTTCTGCTTTTGACTAGCCTTTCTGTTGCTGCACATTTACTTGTTATATTTATGTGCAAATATGTGGCCATCAGAAAAAGATCCTTTCTGCACAGTAAAAATAAATTACATTAAATTACGTAGTCCGTAAATGGTAATATGTTGCCATAGACCAGAATGGTAAAAATTACATAGTCAGTAATTGTAATGTTTTGAATAGACCGGAACGGTAAAAATTATATAGCCCAGAATGGTAATATTTTGCATAGACCGGAACGCTAAAAATTACATAGCCCAGAATGGTTTGGACTTTTTGACATAGAGACTTGAAATTTGAAAAAAAAATATTTACTACTTAGCAAATGTTTGTTCCAAATAACAAGTCTCTGTGTCAAAGCTTTTTTGAAATATCGTAGCGTAAAGTTCATTTGGTTTAATAAACCAAACGATTTGCACCCTTAATACGATCTATTGGTTGATAAAGATCGTAATTTATAATGAATGTAAATTTAAGGCCACAAATAAAGCATTTAAATATCGTACATAAATAATATTTACCTTTTTTACACTTTTAACACTTTAACCTAGCAGCATGCGTCGCTATCTCTCTGACAATAACAATATTAAACGGTCCGTCTCATGATGCGACGCCCTCTTGGTTATTGTCCAAAGCGCACGCGCTTAAAATAACATAGCCCGACATTGTAAAATCATGTAGAAATATGTAAATCAATGTAAATATATTGTTTTACATTATTTTACCTTCTTTTACATTCTTTTACATTCTTTTACATTCTTTTACATAAATTCATGAATTATGCATATTCCAGAATAGTAAATTTACTATTCCGTACTATGTAAATTCATGTATTTTTACATTATTTTACATGCAGTTTTTACAGTGTGTACTGTAGAAATAAAGTCACCTCTGTAACAAGTAAAATTTTTGCTAAAAATAGCATTCGTGCATGAAATAGACCTAGTTTAAGGGATCATTCTAGTCACTAGTCATTCTAGTCACTTGATCAGTTGTTACTTTGTATAGTGTTTTGGTGGTTAGCCGTTTGGGTTTCTGGTAGTTTTCGCCCAAACCAACCAACCAACCACCAAAACACACTAAGACACAAAGTAGACAACAACCGATCGAATGACCCTACACTGTAAAAACTGCATGTAAAGTAATGTAAAAATACATGAATTTACATAGTACGGAATAGTAAATTTACTATTCTGGACTATGCATAATTCATGAATTTATGTAAAATAATGTAAAATAATGTAATATAATGTAAAAGAAAGTAAAAGAATGTAAAAGATTGTTAAATAATGTAAAAAAATATATTTACATATTTTTACATGATTTTACAATGTCGGGCTATGTTATTTTAAGATGCGCGTGCACTTTGGACAATAACCAAGAGGCGTCGCATCATGAGACGGACCGTTTAATATTGTTATTGTTAGAGAGATAGCGACGCATGCTGCTAGGTTAAAGTGTTAAAAGTGTAAAAAAAAGGTAAATATTATTTATGTACGGTATTTAAATGCTTTATTTGTGGTCTAAAATTTACATTCATTATAAATTACGATCTTTATCAACCAACAGATCTTTAAAGAAAGATGTAAGCAGTTTATACTCGTACTAAGGGTGCAAATCGTTTGTTTTATTAAACCAAATGAACTTCACGCTACGATATTTCAAAAAAGCTTTAACATAGAGACTTGTAATTTTGAACAAACATTTTCTAAGTAGTAATTTTTTTTTTCAAATTTCAAGTCCAAATCATTCTGGACTATGTAATTTTTAGCGTTCCGGTCTATGCAAAATATTACCATTCTGGACTATGTAATTTTTACCGTTCCGGTCTGTGCAAAATATTACCATTATGGACTATGTAATTTTTACCATTCCGGTCTATGGCAACATATTACCACTTACGGAATATGTAATTTAATGTAATTTATTTTTACCGTGCTCTGTAACAAGTAAAATTTTTGCTAAAAATAGCATTCGCGCATGAAATAGACCTAGTTTAAGGGATCATTCTAGGGTCACTCGATCAGTTGTTACTTTATACAGTGTTTTGGTGGTTAGCCGTTTGGGTTTCTGGTAGTTTTCGCCCAAACCAACCAACCACCAAAACACACTAACACAAAGTAGACAAAGCAACAACCGATCGAGTGACCCTAGATCATTCTGGTTTATAATTTTCAAAAAATTGATTTTTTTACAATTTTCGTAAGTGTATGTAGACTTTTCCATAATGTTTCATTAAAAAAACTTTAAACGCGTTTTTCTCAAAAGCATATGTAGACTTTTTCACAATTTTACATTAAAAAAAAAATTTAAACGCGTTTTTTTCAAAATAACGTACATATACGTAATATTCTTAAAAAATTGTAAGATTACAAGTTAAATCTCGTAAATTTTAGGTAGACCTGCTTGGCAACATATTACCTCTGCTTTAGCATGTAAATTTACACTTTTTTTTTAGTGCTGACTTATTTACAATTTTGGCGAAGGCGCAATGTCATTCTCCACGTCTTCCTTTTTTTTTTTGAAAGGAAACTTCTAAAGTTTATTTTTTTAAGGTATGGTTATTTTAAATTTGCCGCTAAATACTCCAAAAAGTCCGATTTACACTGAAGCATGTGGCTTGTTTTGAATGTCAACATAACCAAAATTTATAATTTTTGTTTACTTACAACTTTGTTTTTATGATGTTTTGATGTAAAAAAAGAGAATTGATAAAGCTGTTGCTAAAAACACTTTTGTATTCCGGTAGAAACAAAGTTTGCTTATAAAATCGCTTTTATTCCAATAATAAAAAGTCCAAACCATTGTTTTGTTCTCGTTAATGGCATGTCAACGTTTTACGGTTGTGTAAATTGTGCCTAGTCCTTTCGCTTACGACGCATGCGTCTCTTACGTTGCTATGGTAATTTCGAGATTGTTTACAAGCGGGAAGGTTTAAAATACTATACCTTAAAAAATAAACTTTAGATATCATCAAGATTTTTTGAAGTGTAAATTATTAACAAGTAGGTATCTTTTCTGATGAATATACACACAAAAATTAAACTGCCTGTCTTGTATTTTGCATGGATTAAATCTCGTTTAAGGTTTTTGTACTCAGAAGTTTAATACATTTTCTAAAGTAAATGCATTTTAATTTTTAAATATTAATTTGTAAAAAATTCTGCTGCTAAAAAATAAAAAAATCAACTAAGTCCAAAGGTTAGGATTAAAAAATGAAATCCTAACAATTTTTTTAATTCTCGGAGGGGTACCTCAAGGTTCTAATCTTGGACCTTTGCTTTTTTTATTATTCATAGATGATCTTAGTGAGTTAATTGAATGCCTGCATTTATTTTTTGCTGACGATTTGAAACTATTCATGCAAATAATTTGCATCAATGACTGCATTAGATTACAGAGGGTCTTTGATGCACTGCAACAATGGTGCGAATATAACTGTCTCAATTTAAATGTATCTAAATGTAAAATCATCTCCTTCACGCGTAAAAAAAAACCAATACTTTATAATTACTCAATAAGTTCTTCCTCCTTGGAGAGAGTATATTCCATTAAAGATTTGGGTGTCACATTTTCTAGTGATTTTTTATTCAGAGAACATTTAGATAGTATTGTATCAGCCTCATTAAAAATGTATGGTTTTATAATGAGAAATTGTAGTAAATTTACCAGTGTACTTGCTTTAAAGACCCTTTACAACTCTTTTTTCGCTCTAGACTGGAATATTGTTGTACCATTTGGAATCCGTTTTATGAAGTTCACAGACAACAGGTAGAGAAAGTGCAAAAAAAGTTTCTTAAGTGTTTATATTTTAAAGTATTTGGTATATATCCAGCCAGAGGTTATGATTATGACGTCCTACTGTCTCAATTTGAGTATCAATCCCTAGAACTTCGCAGAACAATAACCAGTATTAAAATGCTATGTTACGTATTGAATGGTAGAATGGACTCACCATTTATTTTATCAAAGCAAAATTTTTGCGTTCCAGCTAATTGTACAAGAACTTCTACCACTTTTTATAATCAAGTTGCCAGAACGAATACTCTACGCACTGAACCAATTTTCAATATGATGTTTTGTTATAATAGATATTGTAAGAGTTGCGATATCCACTTTGATTCAGTGAGTAGAATAATTAATTGTATAGTTCTAGAGTATTGGCCAAAATGTTGATTTTAATTTCTACCATTTCAGTGATATATCGTATCTGTATTTGTTATATTGTTATAATATTAGATATTTTATTACATTGTTAATTAACTTTAAACCTTTATTTTGTAAACTTTAGTTTTGTAAATTTTCAAATAATATTGTCCTGTAATTGGTTTTTCTGTTGGGCAATAAAGATATTATTATTATTATTATTATTATTAAAATGCTTAATGTTTCCTGGCAATTTGTGTGCCAATGATAACTTCGATTTCAAATTTATGAGTCTCGTAAAAAAGGAGGACAGTTTTCTTAAAGTTTTCCAAAAGTTAGACTTATCATGGGAGGATTGGTGTAGTGGATTACCGCGTCGTACTTGACGAGTTTACTACCCAAAATAGCGTGAGTTCGATTCTCACCGGCGCGCCGATTTGCCTCTTTCAGTTAATTAATAATTGAAATTAGGCGAAGGCGTAAATGAAGCGCACACTCCCTAAAAATTGGTTCTAAAGTCAATTAAAACCGGTGGTTCCCTCTACTACTAGCCCACACAAATCCTGGACTTAGGGGATGCTTATTTAAGTAGAATACTACGAGGTTAAACAAAAATGTAATGTAATGTAACAAAAATGTAATGTATTGATGCTATATGCCTCAATTTTTTGTTATAAAAAATAGCCTAATTACATTTAAAAATTTATCACAGGAGACAAACGCAACGGTGGTACATTTAAATACGTTTAAACCACCCCGGTAATTCCCCTTTGAGTTGTAGATAATCCTGCCGGCGTTTAGGACTAATTGAGGGTGTATTAATCGGCCAATTTCGAAGATATATTAAGGCTTGCAAATAACACACTAAATTATTAAACGGTAAGATTGGAGAAATTAATAATTCAAATTAATAGCTTTGAGAGAATATAGGTCATACAATGAAATATTTTATATTTCCGGGACTGTGTCGTTTTGACCCAATGCACTAGATTTTCCTCCTTATAGCTACAGGTCCTTTCCAGTTTGTCCAATAGAGATTTATTTTGCGATTCCAGGCAGTGGCGGACTAAGCCCTTATGAGGCCCGAGGCGTTTGTTGGCTACAGGGCCCCTGCACACCTTTAGCCTCATTTTCAGCTTTAGTCGGCCTATTATAGGCATTCGTGTTGAATAAACTTTCATATACAGGGTGATTCAGAAATAAGGTACAAAATTTTAAGGGGTAATTCTATGTCCAGAAATATGAAAAAAAGTTACTAGAAAGGTTGGTCCGGAAATGAGCCCTAAGGGAGCTACGACCGCCTTAATGGTACACCTAAAAAGTAGTTTTTATTTAATATCTCCTGAACCTACAGTAACTATTTGAGAAAATGTCAAAAAATATACAGATAAAAAAGTTTAGGCAAAAAAGTGATACCGCCCCCATTTCACACGTCTCTGGTTAAAATGACCAATTAAAAATTACATAAAATGATGAACTGATAAAGGAATGTGCAAAAATTCCTTACTGTGGTTAATAGGGTTCCAGAGATATTAAATAAAAACTACTTTTCAGATGTACTCTTAGGAGCGGTAACCCCCTCAGGGCTAATTTCCGGACGAACCTTTAAAGAAACCTTTTTTTCATATTTTTGGATTTTTTGAAATGTGTAGACTTTTCTTAGAACATCGTTGAAATGATCCTACAAACGTTATTCATAGAAAGTTTTTATAATATTTTAAGCAAACAACATACTATATTGCAATATACCAAACCAATGTATTGGTAGCAAAAAATATTTTGAGGCTAGGCTCTGCTGAGTTTTATAGTATACAGGGTGTATTTGAAATAGGGTCGGAAATTTTAACAGGTTTACATGATAAAATATGACAAAAAGTTCCTATAAACATATGTCTAAAAATGCGTCATAAGGGAGCTACGCCCCTTTGAAAGTGGCTAAAAAAATCGGTTTTTATTTAATAACTCAGGAACCTTTTGAGATATATTAACGAGGTTTTGCACGTGAATTAATCCTAATAAGGCCCATCTTTTTATGTAATTTTTACGTACTTATTTAAAGCAGGGGTGTGCGAAACGGGAGGGGCTTATCAGTTTTTTGTCCCAAACTTTTTTCTGTGTAACTTTTTTGCAATTTTATTTTTAAAATATGATTCCTCAGGTCAAAATACATAAAAAAGGTACTCTTGTTGTAATACTGTAGGATTAACCGTTTTCGAGAAAAGTTAATTTGAAGGTGAAATTTCACTGTTCGAGGACGAAAAATTAAATACTAAAATGTCGAAAACCAAAATTTTAATGATGCAATGTTATTCTACATCAAAAGCTAAGAAAAAAAGTTTCCATACATGTAGATCGAAAAAACGCTTTTAAAGCTACCATAGCCCTTTAAAAATGGTGCATATTTAGGAGACCATAGCTCCATTAGGATTCATTTTTGGAAGTACCTGTATATGAGGTTTTTTTCTTAGTTTTTAATGTACATTCGCCCTGCATCATTAAAATTTTGGTTTTCAACATTTTAGTATTTAATTTTTCGTCCTCGAACCGTGGAATTTCACCTTCAAATGAATTTTTCTCGAAAACGATTAATCCTACAGTATTACAACAAGAGTACCTTTTTAATGTATTTTGACCTGGGGAATCATATTTCAAAAATAAAATTGCAAAAAAGTTACACAGAAAAAAGTTTGGGACAAAAAACTGATAAGCCCCCCCCGTTTCGCACACCCCTGCTTTAAATAAGTACGTGAAAATTACATACAAAGATGGGCCTTATTAGGATTAATTCACGTGCAAAACCTCGTTAATATATCTCAAAGGGTTCCTGAGTTATTAAATAAAAACCGATTTTTTTAGCCACTTTCAAAGGGGCGTAGCTCCCTTATGACGCATTTTTAGACATATGTTTATAGGAACTTTTTGTCATTGTTTATGATGTAAAACCATCTGTTAAAATTTCCGACCCTATTTCAAATACACCGTGTATTAAAGAAGCCCTTACACTGAAAGAAATTACATTGAAAAGGTGTAAAAAAATACACTCTATAAATGTGTAAATTTTACACCTTTATATAAATGTACATCAACATTGATGTGACACTACACACGTGAGGTGATTTTGACCTAGAGTGTGTTTTTTTACATCCATACCTTCTGCAACAAGAGCTCAAGAAAGTGTATTTTTATAAACATTCCTTTAGCAACAATACACCCGAAGTGTAAAAATCACACTTCTGATGTACAAGCGAGCCAATCGCGGGCGTTAAGCTAGTCAAGTGACTCGAGAAGCCATAATCCCTGCTTCATCGAGTCTGGTGGCTGTCGACCATTATAATTGTTTACGTTTGTAAGAGCGAACGTATAATTTTGTGTGTGCTAGATTTTTCAAAGAAATAATTGGTAAGTGTCGATTAAAAGTAAATATTTAAAAAGTGTGATTAATAAAATATCCTTAAAACATACATTTTATAATATTTTACTTATTTAGGCGGTAACACTGGCATGCAAATTTTGAGTTGTTAAGACTTGTGTATGTTTTCTGTTTCTATTTTATATTGGTACTTTTTGTAGCGCTGATTACGTATATACGTTTTATTTTTCTGTTGCGTAGTTTTTCCATAAAACACTATTCATAAAAAAACATTCATAATATTGGTGTAAACTTTACACACTGGATGTAAAAATATAATACCCACCGAATTTATATTAACGCTTCGAGTGTAAATTCACATCAGCAGCAGCTGCAAGTAAATTACCCATGCACGTAGATGTAAAAATGTATCTCAGTGTATGAGGCCCGAGGCGTTTGTTGGCTAAATTTGAACCTACAATATCTATGTGTAGACTTTTCTTAGAACATCGTTGAAATGATTCTACAAACGTTCTTCACAGAAAGTTTTTATAATATTTTAAGTAACCAACGTACTATATTGCAATATACCAAACCAGTGTAATGGTAGCGACAATAAATATTTTGAGGCTAGGCTCTGCTGAGTTTTATAGTCTATTAAAGTACTATTTTCATAACATACGCGTTTAGCGCGCGAGTAAAAAGTTTAGTGCGCTAAAACCTTTTTATGAAACGAGTGCTTTATAATTTTTTTTCTATATTGGTCTAAAATTTTAAAAAACTTACATTTAAATTGTTGAATGATTTAGGGATTTTGTTTCGGGTTGGCATTATAGTTTTCGCCATGTTTAAAATTCTAAGAAAAAATGATATTTTGATATATTTTGTAATCATGTCTTCTCTTTTTTACTGCAAGTAACCAAGCCACAATTTTAACAGGTAAAAAATAACCTAAACACAAAATTTTGTAGAAAATTAAACTTTAAAGCGACTTTTTTTGGAGGGCAATTTTTTTTTTGTAGGCTCACAAAGCTTTATTTTAGAGTGTTTTTTCTTTTGCTAGGGGCGCCAAATTTGAGGCTTGAAAGGCCGGCCCTGGGTATTACCCCCCCCCATAGAAGAAAAAGATCTACGCCATGGTGTGAAGGCTTCAAATTGAGTTTTAAAATATTATCTGATAATAAAAAAAAACCAATGCAAATTAAAATTAAATTATTACCTACACATCAAAAGTACACGTAAAAAGTATTGTCATTTTACTGGTAAAGCTCTGTTTCTCTGTTTTGTCTCCATCAACTTTAACATAGCAAAATTTGAATGCGTTTGTCAGTAAAATAAATAACGCGAATTGTTCATATAAATGATTCAAGCAATAATATTTTTATAAATTAACTCTTTTTAGGAAGTCGCTTAGTGCAGAAACATTTGAAATAATCTACAAGTAAAACGCACTAAGTGCACTAAGTGACTTAGTGCCTATTGCCAGATAAAATTTTAATCAAAATCAAATTTGTGCGTTTTGTATATTGGGTAACTCCCTTGGCAGTCCACCTAGAAGTTAGTTCGGTTTACCTATACATAGATTATCAAAAATTAATTACAGTGCCATTAAAATCCCATTTTTTCAAATAAGTGACTTAGTGCCTTTTACTTGTAAGCCGACGATATGATTGTAGTGTGGAAACTAAATTATAGTATTGTGTGGCGGTTCTTTGAATTCCCGCGGCCACATCGACACAACATTATCCAATCGACAGATAAATCAATTAGAAAACTGGGACGGCGACACAATGCGACACTGCTAGGGTCAATTAGAATTTGCAATTCATGGAGTTCCCGAAAACGAGCGGCGGCCCATAAATCCGACGTACCAAGTCCGGATCAATTAGGTTGGCAGCCCTGTGTGTGCGATGTGCTGACAAAGTCAATAAATTTCTCACTTAATAGTTCATTTACTGTTCATTATTTTTCCAGCGACCAATCTAGAATTAACGCGGACACGCCGCTTTTCTGTAGTCCGGAATAATGAATGTTTTACCTTTCCGCTAAAAATGCAAAAACGAGAAATATAAACAGAAAAATAGTCACTTCCCTAGTAGAAATTTAACGTTAGAATAACGTTTTTCTAATGTTAGAAATCTGTATAAAAGTACGTTATAAAATATGTGCAAAAGTCCCGCTTTTTAATGTTAGAATCAAACGTTAGTTACAAACGTTAATCTAACGTTAGATTTTTAAGTTAGAAATACGTTATGAGTACGTTTTATTTCTAACTTTCGTAGGGGGCGTGACCAACTAGGAAATTTTTACCTGCATCATAAAATGGCAGCTGGGAAAAAAATTATTCATATAAATAAATCTAAATATATTTTAACAATCATAAGATTTTTAAACATAATTTCGTTTATTTATAAAATAGCCATCTTTTTAGGTGGCCTTAAATATTTTTCCTGTAATATCCTGTTATACTTCTATAAATACGTTTACCTCTCAGAAAAACTTTATATTTAGTTAGTTAATATTTATTTATACATTCAGAATCTTAAAATATTTTTCAATTATAGTACAGCGTTGCCAGACTTACTATAATTTTGACTTTTGGGGGATATTTTTTTAACCTTTATAGAAATAATAAATAATTATCAAACCTAGGCATAATATTAATAATGAAAATTTAAAAAATATTTAAAGTTAGAATAAGGTTAGAAAAAGGTTAGAATTTAGTTAGGAAACTAACGTTAGATTTTTGTATTTAATAACGTTATGTCAAACGTTAGTTTTTAAAGTTGGGTTTATATATTTTATAACGTTTTTGTATAACGTTTGAGACTAAACATAAAAATGTCACTAATCTAATGTTATGTTAAGTTAGATTTATGTACTTTTCTACCAGGGTTGAATCAAGTAGATATTTGTTGGAATAAAAAATCAAGCGTTTTTACACAGCCTATTTCAAAATCAAAGGTACTACATTAAGCGATAATTCTAAACCTCAAAAAATAAAAACAAGTCCTATAAAGGTTGCTTTCGACTTTTTCCTAAGGAAGCTACTGCCCTTCTAAGGGTTCGTCTGAAATAGTGTGCAATACCAACCTATGTATGGGTCAATATGGATATATCTATCTATCTCTAACTCTATTTCTACACTATCTGTCGGAGAACGTTTGCTTTCATATTGTTTCTCATGACTTCTTAAAAAGTCTTTAAAACCATTTAACGGGCGAAGCTCATTATTGTTTTAAAGTATACCGCAACAGTGAACTTGATGTTTTTTAGTGTCTCGATTTCTATGCGGTCCAAGTCGCGGGTTTGGACTTATGCTGGGTTTGGACTTTTGGGCTTCGCCCGTCACCCGTCGCCCGTCGCGAATTGATTTAAGCATATATATGGAGATAGCCGTAAAGCCCTTTCTTCGAACTGGTTAGTTAAAAGCTTAAATTAGTTCTTTCTTTAAAAAACCTGTCAACCCCTGTTTCACCCCCTTACAGGACAAATATCGAAAAAATCCTGAAACACGCATCTTTTCGATTTCGATAAAGAACATTTTTGCAAAATATGAAGATTAAGAGGTCTCTGAGATACGCACAAACCTTTCAACTCCCGTTTCACCCCCTTAGGGATTCAATTTCGCTTTTTAGTGGGTGCTTACATCATAAAAGGAACATATTATCCAAATTTCAAGTTTCTAGGTCAAGGGGTTTAGGCTGGGCGTTGATTCTGTCAGTTAGTCAGTCATTCAGTCAGTCAGTCAGTCAGTCAGTCAGTCAGTCAGTCAGTCAGTCAGTCAGTCAGTTAGTCTGTCAGTCAGTCAGTCAGTCAGTCAGGGCAAAGCCGCTTATATATACCGGGTGTTTCAGGAAGGTGGTTCACCCCCTTAACTTTTTACTTTTTTAGGTAGGATCTTGAAATTTCCAGAAGCTATATTATGAATAATTTAAGATTTTTTGACATAGTTAGAATTTTTTTGGCACTTCTGGTTTTGCCGGAAATGAATCGAACTTTCGATTTTCAACACCCTGTATATTTTTCCAAATTTCATGATCCTACAAAAAAAGTAAAAAACTTAAGGGTGATGAACCACGTTCCTGAAACACCCGGTATATTATATATATAAAAGATAAAACTTCCTACCAAACTATTATGGTCTGTTTATAAAACAAGGAATACTAAAATCAATTAAAATTATATAAAAACATTAAAAAAGGTAGATCTAAGTAAATTTTTATCATAAATATAGTAAAATAACATATAAAAGGTTTTACATGTAAATAAATATTGTAAATGTGTATTAGTGCAAGTATTAAAAATTAGTTTTAAAAATTTTAATTTTTGCCAGCCTCCGGTAAATGAACCTAGATCCGAGCGTTAATAATTATTATGAAATAAGACAAAATGGACAATAATAATAAAGTTTTGTAACTCTCTGACTAAGACTATTAATTTCAGACAAAATAGAAATGAATTACAACATCGGGCTAAAAGGCAGATTATAAACGAACTCCCGGGGTTAGTTTTCAATTATTAGTTTTAAAACTTTTGTGTTTGTTTGTTTGTTTGTTTCAGAAATAAAATAATACTGCATTATTTTATTTGCTATTAAAATACAGGGTGATCAGTAACTGCCATGACAAAATTTAAGAAGTGATTCTACATCCAAAAATATGAAAAAAGTTTCTATAAAGGTTGGCCCGGAAATGAGCCCTAAGAAAGCTACGGTCCTTCGAAGATGACATATTGAATGGGAAACAAAAATAAAGCATCAACAAAATTTTAATACTGCAGGGTGATTCTTCATCTAAAACTAAGCAAAAAAGTATTCTTTACCAAAACACCTAAATTTAATATTAAAGGAGTAATAGCTTTTTAAAAAGTAACGTTTTTGGTGGCACTAAGGGCCACTTGCACCAAATTTTGGTACGGGATTAACTCAGCTAAACCGAGTTTAAGTTAAAAATGCTGCGTTCTGATTGGTCAGCTGTCAATTTAATCCAAGTTTAAAGTTAAAACAGCATTGGTGCAAGTGGCCCTAAATGTTACTTCCTCTTAATTGCATTTTTTTTTAAACGGTTGCTCCTACAGTGTTACACTATATGACATTTTTTATGTATTTTTACTCAAGGAATCCATATATTTCACAAAAGATCCAAAAAAAGTTCACATAAAAAAATTTTGGGCAAAAATGTGCAAAAGCCTAACACATTTTTTCGTTTAGGGACGCCTCTGGAATAATTCAAAAAAATAAATTAACATAAACTTATTGCCCTTATTAATACAAGTATACATGCAAAAGCTCGTGGCTCTAGTTTAAAGGGTACCAGAGTTATTAATTAAAAAGCTTATTTTTATTACAATTTTACAGGGCAGTAGCTCCCTTAGGGCTCATTGCGGACCAACATTTATAGGAACTTTTTTTTATATTTTTGGTTAGAGATTCACCTCTTAAATTTTGGCATGCCAGTTATTGATCACCCTGTATAATCACAGCATGATTCTAATAGTATATTAAAGTACTAGTTTACATACGTTTTTAGCCGCAAGCGGCTCGTTTTCTAAATTACTAGTGCTCTAAAAACGTGTTATGAAACGAGTGCTTTATACAATTTTTTCTATTTTGCTCTAAAATTTAAAAAAACTTACATTTAAATTGATGACTGATTTAGGGATTTTTGTTTTGGGTTGGCATTACAGTTTACACTATGTTTAAAGTTCTAAGAATAAATGATATTTTGATACATTTTACAGTCATCTCTTCTTTTTTCACTGCAATTAACCAGTCCACAATTTTAACACGGTAAAAAATAACCCAAACACAAAATTTTGTAAAAAATTAAACTTTAAATCGACATTGACATTTGCACGCAAAACGTCAAGAGATAGGCTTTTCTATGTTGCCAACCCAACAGAAAAAAAAGTAGAGACCTCTTATGGGCCTATAAGAACACGCAAAATGCGTGTGATTATGAGCTTATAAGAGTCGCAAAATAAAAAAAAATATGTTGATTACACAGCCTGAAGCTACATCTATAGATGCCTGCAGTGCATCTTTCTTAGTCTCAAAATTTAGACTCCTCCAAAAAAGATGTATTTTCCTTGATATACTAGGTCAAAGCCAAGAAACAAAACCTCTTTATTGTAATTATTGATTTAAATTTGGTCAGTAGGGCTTGATAAAGAATATTTGTTATATAGTGGTTATCTTCTCTTTTAATTACTCCTATATAGAAGTCCAATATTGGGCTTCCTACTTTTTTCTGTCATAGCCAATTAGATTGTAAGCGATAATAAAACATAGCATTCATAAAACTAATTGGAACATTACTATCGAACGTTTTTTGCCCCCGGTTAAATCTTGATGCCATCTCTTTAGAAAGATAATGGATTGAACTGAATGGCTCAGTGCAAAAACCAACCAGGGGGCTTGATACTAAAATCATTCTATTAATAAAATTTACTTATATTCTAAAACTAAATCAACTGACACCTTAAAACCTAACTAGTTTTGATTTAACAGGTGTAATTTTTAGAAGCGCATAAACTTCTATGTTATATACAGATGTTTTAAATGAATTCGCATTGTTTTTTACAGTTTTTTAAAGATGTTTTATTTTATTTTGTTTAAAGGCGCATTTTCACGGAGCAATTTGTACGCAAGTTTGGTGCTATGAAATTTTGGTTGCAAGAATGATTTAGCCACTGCGCATGCCTTCAGGCAAATTTGATGCTATTTTCGAGCCATCAAATTATTAGAACAAGTTCTATTTTTCGACGATTTTCATGTAAGATTTATAGTTATTTTCGTAGTACCAACCTGGAAAAAAGTTACTAAATCGATTTTTTTTTACTAATATAGTAGCAACTGGACATGTTAATAATAATTATTATTAATAATATGCCGGTCTGTCTAACTAAAAAGCTTCATTAAAAAAGCAAATGATAGGTTATGTTTTTGTCAATAAATTTAGAGACACGTTAAAATTGTCTGGTTGGCAGCATTGTTTAACTTGAAATATATAGCGTCAAACTTGCGTATAACTTGGTCTGTGAAAAGGCGCCTTAATTGCGTTTAAAACTTTTGCCATAGCTGACAACCCTTTAGGTATCTACTATGATAATTTGTTTATATCTAGATATCTCAGTAAAAAAAAGTATTTTTTCCTATAGTTT
Source organism: Brachypterus glaber (assembly GCA_958510825.1). Classification (NCBI taxonomy): domain Eukaryota; kingdom Metazoa; phylum Arthropoda; class Insecta; order Coleoptera; family Kateretidae; genus Brachypterus; species Brachypterus glaber. The sequence goes on along the minus strand of OY294044.1, from coordinate 2,439,849 downwards.
TTGGGATGAGGAATCCAATAAAAAAAAGTCTACCGATTTTCGAGATTCGGACGACCCTTAAACGGCCCTAAAAGGCCACTAAAAACTGTTTTTCCCTATAACTTTTGATTAAAACCTACAAAAAATTAAATAGCACAAAAATGCAATAAAATTGCTTTATAAAGGTTTTCCTTAGATTCTATTGGTTGGGAGATATAACGCATTTAAAGTCGTAATTCACTCGGTGTTAGAACATTTTGGCACTGGCTGCCAGTTGAACACCTTTTTATATATCGCGTTAATATCTTTCAAAAAATATTACATATCTTACAAATGATTTATCAAAATTTCAGCTCAATCGGATTAGGGGTTACGAAACCCCTACACGGCCCCTACTATTTATATACGCCCCAGTTTTTAGGGGTCTAAGCTCACCATAACTTTTAAAATATGTAGTATTATGGTTTTTGGGTCAAGGTACACTATGACATGAAGTCTACCAGTCTTAGAGGCACACAGAAAAAAATAAGGCCCTAAAAGGCCCCTAAAACATGTTTTTTTGCATATATCTTTTTTGTCGTCAGCCAAACAAAAATTAAAATTACATTAAATCAAAAAGCAGCACAAATCGAATAAAAAAGATTCAAGGCATATTTTTCTCAATTTCCATTGGTTAGCAGATATTTTTTTTTGTGGTTTAGGCTCCATCCATGTTGGATCATATTAGTTCAGGTTGCTATTTCGCCACATACTTTTTTTTGACTGAGGATTTTTTTCGCAGTTGAAAGCTATATTGACTATAGTATAGTTCCCTGCATGAAACAAAGTCTCCGACGAAAGGGGGAGGAATCATTCGTGCTCTCTTCTTTCCGTCAAAAGCGTTATAAGGCGTGCATACCTACAACGCGTTGCAACGGGCCTCTCACTTGTACATACATTCCTAACATATTCGCCGTAGCCATATACTAGGGGTGAGTTGTTTTGAGGTCAAAGTCTATAGTGATAAGTGATGGCCAAGAAATTTCTTTTTAATGAAAGTTTGTCAAACCGTTTGTTTATTTATTGATTTTATCGTTTCGGAATAGGCATTTTATACCATCTCGGCACCTAAGGGAACGTTCAAGTATTACGTAACGATCCTAGGGGGGGAGTGGGGTCCAAAATGATCAAAATTTGTGTTACGTACTACTTGAACTTTCCCTAAGTTCTAAACTCTTGCATCTCGAAACTAACAATGTCTAAAGCGTCCCCATCCTTAATATTTATTTATTTATTTGTTTATTTATTTATTTAATAATTTATAGTCATTTTGTAAACTATTTTGAGATATTTTATGCCACTACGACTCTCAATGCTCCGTAACTTTACCTAATTTCGTGATACAACTGTTTAGAGCTGAGGTATCGATATAGGAAAGACTCAAATATTGTTTTTTTTTTATAACTTTTCATTGGAATACCGGAAAAACTTGCAATTTTAAATATTGACTCCTTGATTGACTCTAAAACTAGCTTTAGATTGACTATTAAAAAAATTTAATTAGTAAATTACTATCGCGAAGTCTATTAAATGTGCGTAATAAATGACACTTTTGCACGACCAAGACTAAAACCTAATTTTATGCTTTCATTTTCGGGACTAAACTTGCCGTTTTTCTTTCTAGGGAATAAAAATCACGGCAACCTTGAATAATAATATTAAAATAATATACTTACTATGTGCTTTGCTGGTTCAAAAATTAGGTTTGGTGGTGTTTTGTAATAAATTACCGATTCAAACCAATTTATTTTATTTTAACAAAGAAAACCTTTAAAAATAACATTGTTATAACAATTTATACATAACTTATTTATCATCTTCGTCCATTTTTTTGACGTTTGTGTCAACCATATTAAAAAACAATTGAAATCGCGATAGACATGAAACTGACTTTTCGCAATTTACAGGCATCTTGATTAAATTACGAAAATAAAACAACCGATTTTAGACGCGTGGTTTTTAATTTTAATTTTATCTATCTACCTAAATTATGTTTGGTCCTGCAAAAAATAGTGTATATACTTCAGGACTAAACTTGGCTGTTTTAATCCCTTGCATTTCTGTTTCCCTCGCTCGCTACGCTCGCTCAGGAAACACTAATGCAGCGGGACTAAAACATCCAGTTTAGTCCCTTGGTATATAAATAACTATTTTGTGAAAAATTGGAAAAGCTTTTTATATGCTTAGTGTATTTTTAATAATAGAATTTTAATGAGATTTACAGCCTTTGCTAAAAATATTAATGACGCTGTACATTATACAGATTTAAAATCCAAAAAATTTAAATATATTTAAATTCTTCGACTTAGAAAAATCATTAAAATCCTACGTCTGCTTGAGACGTTCATTATTATTTCTTTTGTTTGTAAATCATAACTCATATTCTCCTAATCGAAATTCCATCTACATCTAAGCGACATCGCCTTTCCCTCTGGAGCCCTCCAACTGAAGGGATCTGCACAAAAAAATCGTTTGTCACATTAGTAAAAGTGGTACACTCCAAAAAAGAAAGACAACATCTCTACACATGTAGTAGTAGTAAATTTTTGGGTTGGCCAAAGCCGGACAACTAGGCCATTTCTGGCCCTTTTTGTCACCCCAGGTAATCCCAGCCATTTACTAATTTGAGTCCTCCTTGAACCTGCCTGTCCTTTCAATAAAGGTCAAGATATTAGCCCAGGGAAGATCTCTTAGTTCCTCTTGGTTGAGTCTTTGGGTTTCAAAGACTTGCAACCTGATCCTGATCAGTTGCTTTTCATCCGTGAAACGAGTAAAATGTACTTTTGGCAGGAATTAGTAATACGTTAAGCTCGTTTAATTTTTAGCATCAAGTGTTTTAGTATTATTTATTTATTTATTTATTTATTTATTTATTTATTTGTTTGCTATCTAAGATATGCCCCGATTCGATTTTATATATTTTATAGTGATTGTATGGAAGATGTGCAGTAAAATGACCAACATGTGATTATATTGGAGTAAGAAGGGAATTTTATGTTTTTTAATCATTTATAATGCTGATAAATTTTGATTTGGAAGCAACTAACACGTGAAGAAGTTTTTATACGTACAAAATTTTTTTATATACTAGCGTATGCGCAAATATAATTACAAATTAGAAAAAACTGCCTTGGCAACAGCTAACACAACCAACAGTAAACACGAAAAGGGAAGAAGGAAAAGAAAAAGAACCACTCTTGGTGAATTGAGTAACTAAGAGGGATCTGGCTAATTATCTCACTGAGAAAAGGCCAAAATAAAGGAAGAAGAACCTGATCCTGATGTTTCATCCTCTACGCATCCTGGGCATAGCGGACTCTCCAGAATCCGCATTGTTGCCAAGTGCTTCCTTAGCTTGCAGTGGCCCGTGAGGACCCCTACTCAACCGTACCAGAATGTTTATTTTAGTTATAAGTATCAATATAAATATTGATACTGAAATTTTGCTACTGTGCATGTGCATGCCCCCCTGCCCAAATTTTAAGAGCTGAAAATATCAAATATATGCTAAAAGATAGTTTAAGTTGTCTTATTTAAGAGTTCTAAATTTGAAGTCGATATCTCAACTCGTTCAAAAGTTAAAAGGGGGAGGGGTGACTTTTGGACCGCACTGTATATAAAGCTCTAGCAATAATTTATTTACTTGTCAAGTTAAGTCTAATAGATCGGTACATATATCAGTGACTTTTATCTGATAGAACAAATATTGAATGTTTGTCAGGATATGAAAAGTTGATGGGGAAGAAATATCGGCTTGTCCACAGCGCGCATTCCAGACGAAGGGAATGCCGAGAGGATGACATTTATAAATTAGGACTCGCTCCACAGGCCAAGTCTAACGGTAAGTAATAAATGGCAGCTTCAAGTGGATTTGACTGGACCGGCAGGGTTTCGGAAAAGCACGTTTTCCTACACGGTAAAATTTTGCCGTGACGATACAAAATGCAGCAAAAAAAAACTCAAAACTCAGTGAATGTTGTTTTTGTATAAGAGAATACAATTTATATATATGCAGTATGCTGTACTGATAAGTGAAAATATCTTACGCCTACAATGGTTTTTTTACCCCTCTTTTCTCTAATCTAAAATCGTGCTTATTGTTTGCTTTTTAATTTATAAAATATAATTTATTTGTGGATTAATACGTTATAATTAAGAGGTATGTGTATTAAATATTATTATTAATATTTTCTCCCTAAATATCAATTCATGATACTAGGTTAGGTACCGGTGCTTTTTTTTCAAATTTTACTCATATTAATCCCAATTTTTGGAAAATGCAACTCCTGCTAAAGCAGTCGTTGCGTTTTCGTCATTGGGATTAATATTTGTAAAATTTATGTAAAAAAACCACCGATACCTAATCCAGTATGATATTACCAGTCCACTACAGCAAAATGTCTGGAGGAACTTAGCTAAAGCCTTAAGGCATCTTGCACTACATAAATGGTAGCCATCTCATATTTGAGTGTTTAAAACTTTTGTTGCTTTTGATATTGGTTGCCCACATGCTCGTAAAGAGTCTATATTGCACCTTAAATATTAAAATGACAGTGACAGTGACAGTGACAGTGACAGTGACAACGACAACGACAACGACAACGACAACGACAACGACAACGACAACGACAATGACATGTGTCAATTATAATTTATATTAGTCTGTATAAAATCCAAATTTTTAGTAAGTAATTCAAGTTGAATAATTTGTAAAAAATCTGAAAAATATCAAGAATAATATGACAGTCAATGTACAGAAGAAAGAAAACACCAAAGAACCAAGGGCGTCATTTCGTCCTACAGGGGGGCAGGTAGGTATGAGTAATAACCCTCGATATCTAAAATAAATTGTTCCCTATTTGTGGACGGTGCTCCGCGGTGGCCTATTCCGCAAATAATATTAAACCCAATCCGCGCAGATTCAGGCCAAGTTAAATGCACTGCCTGTTTGTCTTGACTTGACTTGAAATTTGGTATGCAGATGTATTTTTTTATTATCTTGGACAATTCGTATTTGAGCAACATCGGTTGCGATGAAGGGGGGTAAAAGGGGGTTAAATTTTGTTTCTAGTCGTAATTTTTTTATATTCCCATTGGAAGAAAAATTTAAAAACCACCTAAAAGGTAAAATAAAATTACACAAAAAATCTTACTTTAATATTTTCCAAAATGTAATAAATGGTTTCTGGACACAACTTTTTTATGAGAAAGTATTCTCGCTCATTCGAGACGATTGTTTACTTTCATTTTCGCCTTCCTTTTTGCTTTCCACTAAATATTTATTAAAGTCCTCATCAGTGTTTATACAATTTTTTGTTGCCCACAAAGATGATTTTTACATCGGCACTTAGTGCTACACTAAGAGTGCCGATGTATTGAAATCTTCGCCGAAAAGTCAAAATCTTTGACCACCTTTTTTTTTACATTTCTCGACGTTTTTAACCATTCTGAGTCGAAATCAGTAAAAAAAAATTTGCGTCCGTCTGTCTGTCTGTCTGGGTGTAAACTCCATTTCTACATGAGATATCGACTTGCGGTTTTTTGGATATTGTTTCTTATCGTATTCCGAAGAGCTGATTAGATTTTGGGGGTAAACGATTGGGGGTAAGGGGGTAAAAATAGGGTAAAACTTCTATTGGCGTTTAAAGCAGTAAAAGGTTTTTTTAGCATATCTCACATATTTATAACCCGATTTCAAAAAATTATATTTTAAATAAAAGCTCTTTTTAAGGCCTATAAAAAATGTAATATAATATTTTTGCTAGAATATAATGTTTTAAAGATACAGAATTTAAAATCAAACAAAACACCTAGTTTGAAATTTGCAAACTAGATGGCTCTAGTGAACAATAGTGCCGATGTTTTGACAGGGTGCTTGCAACGTTTCATCTAGTTCCATTTTGCGTACAGCAAGCGTTGCTCACAACTTGTCTTACTTTTTTGTATAATTTTAGGCATCTAATTGTTAGCATTTCTGTAAATAACATTTTGGGCCCTTTTAGTTGTTTCTTAGACTAATAAAAATTTTGAGTCGATCGTACTATTCCTTCTAGAGTTATCGTGTCCACAAAAAACGTGACATCGGACGGACGCGCCGTGGAGACGCCTCTGGCAATGTTTTCGTAGATCTTTATGATAAAATCCTACATTATAGCGCAACTCAATGCTCAAGGACGATGTATTTGTGCACGCTGCTTGCTGTTAATTTGTTTTTGTCATATAAGAAATACACTATAAGAGAAAGTCAAATGATAGAGATAGAAAACTATTGTACCGTCATTAGCGGTTGTTTTTTAAAATTCACTAAATTCACGGTCAACGACAGCCGATAATACAGATAACCTACGGAAGTCGGTAATAAAGATTACTATTGCTTTCCCAAATCAATTTTGTAAAAATGGGGAAAAGCTGTGTATTTTTATTTAAAACTTTAAGTTTATTCACCAAAAGATAAAACAAATTTTTAAAGTCTAACAAGTGGGTTATCTAACCCGCACATTAATTAAAAATAACAATATATGAATCGAAATTTTAATTAAATGTAAAATTTGTTAAACTTTAAAAATATGAAATTTTATCTTTTGCTAAATAAACCTATATAATTAAAAAAAAAACACTTGGCTTTGATTTTTATATATTTTATTTTAAACGTAAATAGGAAATTAAAACAATTATGTCGTACTTTTAACAGTTAACTTTTTATTATAAATAAATATATATATATATATATGAGGAGTAAACATTTGCCTTCATATATAATTGAGTGTCATACACAATATCCTGCCTAAGGGCAGAGCACATTTGCAAAGTTTTTATAATTAGTATTCCTACGTAGGAATATGTACATTTAACAGATAAACAATATGAATCAGTTAAACTGATAAGTTTCTCTGGCCAGGGGCTATCCCAGCCCTAAACAGCTGTTTAAGGCTAGCTCAGTCAAACTGATAAACTCTTTTCGATAGGGGCCATCCCTGCCCTAAACATATCAGTAAAAATGGTAAGAAGCTTTTTAGGGCATTTGTCCCAGCCCTAGACAGCTCAGTCAAATCAATAATTTTTTTTGTGTAGGGGCTGTCCCTGCCCTAAATAGCTCAGTCAAAATAATAAGAAGCTTTTCAAGACAGGGTCAGTCCCTGCCTTTAGTCATTTTATTTAACTTGGCACTATTAATGTTTTTGACCCACACATTAAATAAGTTTGCATCACTAGGAAAACGGTGACGTTTACTTAACTGATCCTTGCAAAACGGTACAATACACATTTTGTATTAGATATCACAATAAAAGTTCGGTATAAAAGCACAATAAATTGCAAATCACGAGTAAAATTTCAATTGTTTTGACAGATATACCACCCCTCACCCCACTCCCACTAAACAATCAAGTTCATATACAGCTGGCGCCATCGCTCAGTCGTACCTAGAAGCCAAAACACAGGTTCGGGTCCTGAATACTTTTCACGGTCACGTATTTCACTTTCTCTTATAGTGTATTTCTTATATGCCTACATTATAGCGCAACTCAATGCTCAAGGACGATGTATTTGTGCACGCTGCTTGCTGTTAATTTGTTTTTGTTCGTAGTTAGGTTACGAAAAATTCGATTCGACTAAACTGTTTAAATCTAATTTATTATTATTGTATTTTTGCTAGTATTCAGTTTTATTTAGTACAAAGTATTTCCACTGCAAATGATAAATAACACAAGAAGTTCCTGCGACAAAAAAAATAGTTACGATCAGTCTTCCCATTCTCCCATACACTCCAGATTTTATTTAAAATGGGTATGTATTAAATAAGTAATTCATTGCAATCATGTTTTTTTACTTTTATTTAATGCAGAACCCTACTAACTTTCCTTAAATTGCATTCGGTAGATGATGTGAGAATGTACAAATCAATAGTTTATTAAACACCGAGTACGCGAACCTAGTTTTTGCTTTTTTTTTGATGTTTAGGTGTTAGGTCGTAGGAAAAATAGTATACGCATCTCGAAGCAAACCATTGCAGTTCACATCGTGTGCTTTTTTACTCGGCTGCACCTCGTAAAAAACGCACTCTCGTGCACTAAAAACTAGGTTCGCGTACTCGGTGCGTAATGTACTATTTTTTCGAAAGGTTACATTTACAAATATGCCCTTTTTATTAAGCACATGTTTGTTAAAGAGTAACATTTTTAAAGTCAGAGTTTGTAAAACAGTTATTTTCCGAACAAGTGCGGAAAGCGTCACTTTTCCGTACGAGACTGCAGCGGACCAAACAACACAAAGAGGACTGCTATTTTCGATCGCTTGTATTTTATACACTTCTGCTCAAAAATATCGGCCCACCTAAAAAAATACACATTTTCAAATGCTAATAACTCCAAAACTATTCAAAAGATTTATTTGACCTTTTTTTTTATTTTAAAGCTTGAACTTTTAGCTCTTAATTACTGGAATAAAAATTATCAAAAATCTTTTTTTAAACCGGCAGCAATGAAAATTACACAGCTATGTTTTTTTACTGCTTCTTTCGATATGCGCACGGTTTGCCACTGCATATTTTTTACAATTTAATTAATTGATTTTATAGGCCAATTAAATGAGAGTAATTTCTTTTTTAACTTTTTAATTTTCCTTTTCTCGTTTAGGAGATATACGGTTTTTTCTGAAAATAAACATTTTTGCAAATAACAAAAAAACTACACAGTGGATTTAATTGATTTATTTTTTAATTTGAAGCTTAAGTCCTTAACTTTTATTTATTTAATTTAAGTTTCTGGTGCAAACATGTTTAAACTGGGTTTACATTGCTTAAATAGTCATGTTTTTTTTACCCAATCTTTTTTGATGCAATTTAACCACAAACTCAAATGTTTCCATAAGTTTTAAAACTTATTCTAAAAGCCACACTTATTGTGACTGATTCCTTCTTTTATTTTTTATCATAAGTCTTCTCATTTAGGAGAAAAGTTTTTCAGAAAAAGTGACTTTTTAATCAGTGGGCTAGTGCCACCCCTGTAAAACTGTATATGACGGAAAAGCGTCGATAGAATATAAAGATCTATTGCACTTCTATAACTTTAGCTTAAATAAATACATTTAATTAACACGTTTTCTGCGTTAGCAACTTTTTGGTTCCCAGCTCAGACTGCGTTTTGAGTCATATATGTCGAACGAACTTTGCACAGACTGTTTAAATCTCTAATGGTACTCCAAAAACAAGTTCTAACGTCTTTTTAAGGACTTTTTGCTTTTTAATAAAAGTTTACGATTTAAGCTTCAAATTAAAAAAAATCAATTAAATCAATTGCGTAGTTTTTTTGTTACTTGCAAAAATGTAAATTTTTAGAAAAAACCTTATATCTCCTAAACGAGAAAAGGAAAATTAAAAAATTTAAAAAGAGATTACTTCCATTTAATTAGGCTATAAAATCAATTAATTAAATTGTAAAAAAATATGCAGTGGCGAACCATGCGCATATCGAAAGGTGCAGTAAAAAAACATAGCTGTGCACTTTTCATTGCTGCCGGTATAAAAAAAGATGTTTGATAATTTTTATTCCAGTAAGTAAGAGCTAAAAGTTCAAGCTTCAAAATAAAAAAAGATCGAATAAATCCATTAAATAGTTTTGGAGATATTTGCATTCAAAAATGTGTATTTTTTTAGGTGGGCCGATATTTTTGAGCAGAAGTGTATTTTAACAAGTATTTTTAAAAAACGGCTAGTTAATTAATCTAACAAGCACGTTTAAAGGTAAAGGTCATCATATTGGTAAATGCACGCGCCACATAATTTATGCATTAGAATGTAACTACACTGGAAATAGTATGTTTTTACTAAGGGGAAAAGTGAAACCTTTTTTTTACTAGTCTGTAGAATTTACGGACGACGCGAAGCTGAGTCCGGAAACTACAAACGACTAAAAAAAGCACCTCTGAGTGAAACATACTATTTTTTCTTCAAGCATTCTTGATTGTATTTTTTTTTAAATATTAATTTATTAACCTCATGTGCACAATTTTTAGCATTTTTACCAGATAAAAAGTCCTTATATTTTTGTAGAGGGGCATATTTTTTTAATAAATCTAAAAAAAAATTAGAATTCCCAGTCCGCACATATATGGATGCAACATGGTAAAGAAAGATTTTTTAGGTAACATGTGCCATATTACATGAGACATAACATACATATGTATGCTACATAACATGCCCTATAACAGAAAGATTTTTTACGTTACATGTGCCATATTACATAAGATGTAACATACATATGTATGATACATAACATGCAATATTGCATGTTATGTATCATATATATGGTACGAGAACATACACGATACATAAAATGTTATGAATTCAATACTAAATATGGCGTCGATATTATTTTAATTTTTATAGGTTAGAATCACTAATATTCTTAAAATTGTTGTTAATAATAAAAGTTTTACCCCTAAGTAGTAGAAACGCATGTATTTTTAGACAACTAAACCGATTTTAGATAATTTTAGACAAAAAATTAAAATATATATATTTTTTTAAAATGATTATTTGCTATTTTTTCTCTAAAAATTGGCTTTTTATGTGGCCCATGATTTTTAAGCCTGGTAGAAAGTTTGCTTTCACAGTAAAAATGCACATCGTATAAGAATTTTGCCTGATGCTACATATAAAGATATTTATATACATTAATTATTAGGTTTATCAAAAAGACGTAAAAATGTTCACCATGTCTAAATCTATGATGCACTCCATAACAAGTAAAATTCGGAAACGCCTACTTTTATTGTCATGTACCTAGTATGTATCTGATATGTAGCATGTTATGTAGCTGATACATAACTTGAGGCGGAATTGTTAAAGTCCAAGGACTATACATGGACTATAAAAATTACATGTCTGCAACATCACATAGAACAGTGGTTATGTACCTGCTATGTTCCTGCCATGTATTTGTGTTGACTGGGTTGTTTTTTCACCTAAAGGTATAATTTTGAGGGTCCGGTGCACCCTAATACATATACAAGTTTTTTCACTTTTAAGTTAAAAATGAACCGATATTTCTATCGCAATGCTAGTCTATCTCTCCTGGGATCCAAATGTGACAGTTTGTGACACCGGGTAGAAGGGGGTCAAAATTTTCGAAAAATTGCGTTACGTAATATATGGAAAGTCCCTTACTCATGTTTACAGTGAGCCCGCTAGGTGGGCTTCGGCATTGAATATGAGTTATTGATGGACCCACCAGGTTGTCGTCAGCGAACGTGTTATGTTATTATGACAAGCTAGTATGCACGGTAGGCGTATAGGATAAAAACGTAATAGTAATGCACCTAGTGTGCGAACTAAGTCTTTAGTGATTGAAGTTTTTTTGCTGAGACGGAGTCGAGGCAAAAAATCCGTCAAGAATAGTTCGCATACGTGGTGCATATACTAATTTTTCTACTCCCTAAAGCTAGTAACTCCAAATATCAGTTAAAAATAAAGTTTTAAAATAATTTTGACATAGCTGTCAGTTTGACAAATATTTTATTGGTTGCCAAGGTAAACAAGCCTTGACAACGGCAGATAATATGTAAGCTAGCACTTAATTAGGTAGTAGAAAATAGTATATTATGTACCTAGTATGCGAACTAATTCTTTAGTGTTCGAGACTGAAGTATTTTTTGCTGAGACGGAGCCGAGGCAACAAATCAGTTGAGAACACTTAAGACAGTTTGGACTTTTACGTGGTGCGTATACTATTTTTTCTACTACCTAAAGCTAGTAACTCCAATTATCAGTTAAAAATAAAGTTTAAAAATTATTTTGACATAGCTGTCAGTTTGACAAATATTTTATTGGTTACCAAGGTAAACAAGCCTTGACAACGGTAGATAATATGTAAGCTAGCACTTATTAGGTAGTAGAAAATAGTATATTATGTACCTAGTATGCGAACTAAGTCTTTAGTGTTCGAGACTGAAGTATTTTTTGCTGAGACGAAGTCGAGGCAAAAAATTAGTCGAGAACACTTAATACAGTTCGCATACGTGGTGCATATACTATTTTTTCTACTACCTAAAGCTAGTAACTCCAATTATCAGTTAAAAATAAAGTTTAAAAATTATTTTGACATAGCTGTCAGTTTGACAAATATTTTATTGGTTACCAAGGTAAACAAGCCTTGACAACGGCAGATAATATGTAAGCTAGCACTTAATTAGGTAGAAAAAATAAATTAATGTTTTGTCTGCAATATTATTCTTTTTTATTCCAGGGAGCAATAGTTCACAATGTAGAGTACAGTTAGATAACTATAATGGTCATTATTTTCCAGGGGATGAAGTTCAAGGAAAATTTGTAGCAAATTTAGCAAGTGAACAAAATATAAGAGGTAAACTAGATGAAACGTTGCAAGCACCCTGTCAAAACATCGGCACTATTGTACACTAGAGCCATCTAGTTTGCAAATTTCAAACTAGGTGTTTTGTTTGATTTTAAATTCTGTATCTTTAAAACATTATATTCTAGTAAAAAACTGTATATAACATTTTTTATAGGGCTTAAAAAGAGCTTTTATTTAAAATATAATTTTTTGAAATCGGATTATAAGTATGTGAGATATGCTAAAAAAACCTATTACTGCTTTAAACGCCAATATCTCGAAAACAATGCGTTTTAGGAAAATGTTGTTTATAATATTTTTTGACCAATTTAAAATTATCTTTTATATAAGTGCTAAATTAACCAAATACAATAATAATTGCCTTAATTATAAACAAAAAACGCTAAAAATAGGAGGTTTACCCTATTTTTACCCCCTTACCCCCAATCGTTTACCCCCAAAATCTAATCAGCTCTTCGGAATACGATAAGAAACAATATACAAAAAACCGAAGGTCGATATCTCATGTAGAAATGGAGTTAGAGAGTTTACACCCAGACAGACAGACAGACAGACAGACAGACAGACGGACTCAAAAATTTTTTTTACTGATTTCGACTCAGAATGGTCTAAAACGTCGAGAAATGTGAAAAAAACGTGGTCAAAGATTTTGATTTTTCGGCGAAGATTTCAATACATCGGCACTCTTAGTAGCACTAAGTGCCGATGTAACAAGAATATGATTTATTCATAATCATTTAGGAATGTATCCATTTATAACTTTGTATTTGGGTTTCTCAACATAAGAAGTAAAATTTTAATTTAATAGGGCTCCATTAAAATAACAATGAAATTTCCATTTTCTTCATTTATTTAAAATTATATGATTTTGAATGGTATAAACAGAGTGATATGAAAAAAGTTCATATAAACCAAAGAACTTTTACCTCAAGAAGGAACATGATGAAATCTACCGTATGCTTTGGTTGAAGCGTGAACCAACTACGGTGATGGGCTGGTGTGGAGTGACTATTGTTTACACTTAGTACGCGTAAAGAGAGAGAAAGACTGTGTAAACTCACAGTCTAATGTCGTAAAATGACGACAGTGGTACAGTGTTGCCGATTGGAAACATACTGGATATTTTATTGTAAATTTTAAGAAACATTAGTTCTGTATGAGTTTTATATGAACTAGTAGTTTAATTTTAATAGATTTAAATATACTATATTATTAAACATAATTATAGTATACACAATAAAGTTTTTTACATTTTTAATTTAAGTATAATGATTTAAATTCATGATAAGGAGGAAACTACGCAACATCTCTACTAGGTAGCCTGAAAGTCGACTAGCGACATCTACATTTTACACCACAAAGCTGTATCGCGTTTCTGTTAGTAAATAAACAAACAAAAAGATGACACCTTCATAAACATTGGTCTGAAATTACTTCTTGAGGTAAAAGTTCTTTGATATAAACGATGCATCGCGATGATTTGGAAATACATCCCCGGTTATTTATAGGTATATTTGCTCATAATAATATTAACTATAATTTAACTATAAGCACAATCATATAAAACTAACTGAAGTTCCACATACGCGTAACTCAAATAAACAACCACAAAAAAGCATTTGTTGATAGCTCACAAGGCACCGTTTATAACATGTGTTATCCTTCTCAGTCTCAAAAGTAAAACACATTGACTAAAACTGTACTACATTTAAGTTTTTTTAAACGAAATGTATTAAAGCCACTTTACACGGAGCAATTTGTGCGCAAGTTTGATGCTATGCAAGTTTGTTGCAAGAATGATTCAGTCACTACGCATGCCTTCACGCAAGTTTGAGGCCATTTTCGAGCCATCAAATTATTTAGAACATGTTCTATTTTTCAGCGATTTTCACGCAAGTTATATGGTTATTTTCGTGGTACCAACCTGGAAAAAAATTTACCAAATCGATTTAATTTTACTAATGTAGTAGAAACTGCGTATGTTAATAATTATTATTATTAATAATAGGTCGGTCTGTCTAACTAAAAACTTCCTTAAAAAAGCAAATGCTAGGTTATGTTTTTGTCAACAAACGCAGACACGTCAAAACTGTCTGGTTGGCAGCACTGTTTACCTTGCAATATATAGCACCAAACTTGCGTACAACTTGCTCCGTGAAAAGGCAAATCAATGTCCATATAAGAAATACACTATAAGAGAAAGTCAAATACGTGACCGTGAAAAGTATTCAGGACCCGAACCTGTGTTTTGGCTTCTAGGTACGACTGAGCGATGGCGCCAGCTGTATATGAACTTGATTGTTTAGTGGGAGTGGGGTGAGGGGTAGTATATCTGTCAAAACAATTGAAATTTTACTCGTGAAATTTTACTCGTGATTTGCAATTTATTGTGCTTTTATACCGAACTTTTATTGTGATGTAATACAAAATGTGTATTGTACCGTTTTGCAAGGATCAGTTAAGTAAACGTCACCGTTTTCCTAGTGATGCAAACTTATTTAATGTGTGGGTCAAAAACATTAATAGTGCCAAGTTAAATAAAATGACTAAAGGCAGGGACTGACCCTGTCTTGAAAAGCTTCTTATTATTTTGACTCAGCTATTTAGGGCAGGGACAGCCCCTACAAAAAAAGCTTATTGATATGACTGAGCTGTTTAGGGCTGGGACAAATGCCCTAAAAAGCTTCTTACCATTTTTACTGATATGTTTAGGGCAGGGATGGCCCCTATCGAAAAGAGCTTATCAGTTTGACTGAGCTAGCCTTAAACAGCTGTTTAGGGCTGGGATAGCCCCTGGCCAGAGAAGCTTATCGGTTTAACTGATTCATATTGTTTATCTGTTAAATGTAGGAATACTAATTACAAAAACTTTGCAAATGTGCTCTGCCCTTAGGCAGTATATTCTGTATGACACTCAATTATATATGAAGGCAAATGTTTACTCCTCATATATATTTATTTATAATAAAAAGTTAACTGTTAAAAGTACGATATAATTGTTTTAATTTCCTATTTACGTTTAAAATAAAATATATAAAAATCAAAGCCAAGTGTTTTTTTTAATTATATAGGTTTATTTAGCAAAAGATAAAATTTCATATTTTTAAAGTTTAACAAATTTTACATTTAATTAAAATTTCGATTCATATATTGTTATTTTTAATTAATGTGCGGGTTAGATAACCCACTTGTTAGACTTTAAAAATTTGTTTTATCTTTTGGTGAATAAACTTAAAGTTTTAAATAAAAATACAGAGCTTTTCCCCATTTTTACAAAATTGATTTGGGAAAGCAATAGTAATCTTTATTACCGACTTCCGTAGGTTATCTGTATTATCGGCTGTCGTTGACCGTGAATTTAGTGAATTTTAAAAAACAACGGCTAATGGCGGTACAATAGTTTTCTATCTCTATCATTTGACTTTCTCTTATAGTGTATTTCTTATATGTCAATGTCCAATTGTCCTCATGCTATATCTGGCAGCAAACTTGCATAGCATCAAACTTGCGTATAAATTGCTCCCTGTAAAGTGGTCTTTAGAAGTTAAAACTCTAGCAGAAATATTGTGGTTTTCTCTGTCTCTCTCTATTTATTTGGTCTTTTTCTTCCGAATAATTAACCAGGGTTTCTCTATATAATCATGAGGTTTCCAGTGCGCAAGTACTAATCGGATATGTATCCTGACTTGCGCACTATCACTGATAAAATACTACTGTAGTAATTTCCACGCTAATATAAAAAGTTATCATTAAAAACACACAAAAAAATTATCTTCAAACGTCCATTATTATTCACTTAAAATTCAACAGTTCGCACGATTAATAACCATATATATGGTTCACTTTTACTTGTACATAAAACATTAACATAAAAATACTCGAGGCACATCATAAAAGATGACAAAACAAAAATACACGACGCACATCATAAAAGATGGCTTAGCACGATGCTGACGGTTCATCGCCCAGTACTTGAATCAAAATATTGTGGTTCTACTGTAATAGTCCTTTAAGGGCCACTTGCACCAACGTTGAAACTGGGATTATCTAGACAAAACTGAGTTTAAGTTAAAAATGCTGCATTCTGATTGGTCGATCGTCAATTTAATCCAAGTTTAAAGTTAAACCATCTTTGGTGCATTAAAAAGAAATATATTTTAGCTATTAAAATAAAAATAAAAGGAAAAGAACATCTAGAATACTGTGAAAGAAAATGGCGTCATAGAAACCACAAGCGTATTGTAGCAAATAACAAGTTTTTGGAACATGAAATTATGTTACATGGTAAGCAACATTTACAAATATTTAATAAAATCTAGTATTACTAACTAGTTCTAGAACTAGTTCTAAAAATTATAGTTTATGGAACAGTAAGATTTTTGAAAAAATAAATATTTTATATTTTGCTCTTATAAGCTCATAATCACACGCATTATGCGTGTTCTTATAGGCCCATAAGAGGTCTGTACTTTTTTTTCTTTTGGGTTGGCAACAGACCTGGCCTATCGTTTGACGTTTTCCGTGCAAATGTCAATGTCGCTTTAAAGTTGAATTTTCTACAAAATTTTGTGTTTAGGTTATTTTTACCATGTTAAAATTGTGGCTTGCAGTAAAAAAGAGAAGAGATGACTATAAAATATATCAAAATATCATTTGTTCTTAGAATTTTAAACATGGTGTAAACTGTAATGCCAATCCAAAACAAAAATCACTAAATCAGTTATCAATTTAAATGTAAGTTTTTTTTTTAATTTTAGAGCAAAATAGAAAAAATTGTATAAAGCACTCGTTTCATAACACGTTTTTAGCGCACTAGTACTCGTTTTCTAAACTTGTACTCGAGCGCTAAAAACTTATGTTATGAAACTAGTACTTTAATATACTATTATATTAAGATTCTAGTTTTGAAAGACAATGTTTTTTTGCACAAGCACAAGCAAGGTTAGGATCGACCCGCTTGCGGGAAGCTTCCGAATGTACCTAAGAGTGCCTTAAATGTATTTTAAAACAAGTATCTTACACAATTTTTTTTATTTAATATATTCTAATATTTATTCATAAGATTAAAATGATTTAATTAAGACAAAACAAGCTAAACTCCAAATAAGAGATCCTAAATATTTGGCGCTTACTACAGACTACAGACTATTTTTAGCAATTTTTTACGATTAATGGTAATATAACGATCGCGGGGTGTCTCACCTTCGACAATACATGTACGCTTTAGCTGACATTACCTCGAAATTACTTGACAGTACGGGACATTACCTGACATTACTTGCCATTACATGACATTACTTGACATTACAAGACATTACTTGACATTACAAGACATTACTTGACATTACTCGACATTACAGACATTATGTCTTGTGCGCATGTGCGTAGACATTATCTACTATTTACGCCTGCGCGTAGGCATTGCGCGAGTGAAAATTTCTACGCGAAAGTGGGAGGTTAGTTCTGAAACATGACATGGGATGGTCTTTTTTTATTTCTATAGTAATAAGGTCATATTCGTTAAACATAAACTTAAACTTAAAAAAAAGATTTTTTTTTAGTTATCAAAAATCATACAAGCAGTTTTTTCCCAGTGCAAAAAAGTACCACCAGTGGTCCACTAGTAATGGCGTATAAGTAAAAAAATCAACCATTTATTCAAATAGAATACTGCGGCCAACTAAAGAATACTTACCACTACATATGTTCATTTTTAAAGGGTCCTGGACGTAATACTGAACCCGTATAGGATCGCTCGGTTTTCCGTCCGTCTGTCACAGCCGGACGGGATACTCTTGTTAGGAGCATATTTAATTTTATAATTTATTACTTGACATTAATTGATATTACCTTGACATTACCTTGACATCACTCGACATTACGACCTTATTTTGCATTTTTGACAATACATGTACACATTTTGGCCAGTGAGACACCCCTCGATTACGAATTTATGGGTACCCATTAGCACCTTTAGAGAAGTTTCTTATTTTTAGTATTTTCTAGACCTAAATAAAAATTTTAATAAAAAAATATAAGGTCCACCCGAAGGTCCACCTTATTGTATGATAGAAATTAATTAGTTTAACTATAGTTTGAGTATACCAATATTTTTTTGAAAAACTAGTAACACAGGGGTAGGTAAAAAGGACCATATGGTCTAGTTGCCAGGCTTTACCTCCCCACCATTACTACATACCTATATTTATTTCAGAAAGCGATGGTACAGTTTTAGCACCAGGACCACACAAGTATCCATTTCAATTTAGATTACCCACGGTATTGCCCTCATCCTTTAATTGTCCAAATGGAAATATAACTTATAAAGTGGAAGGAATTGTTGATTTAATCATGGAAAAGGACTACCGGGACGAATTTTGTTTTAACGTCCTATCTCCTATTGATTTAAACCAACTACATCAAACTCCAGATCTTATGGTACAGTTAATTTCAACAAAACTGGAAAAGTGGGGTTATAAAAAAAAATTACATTGTGAACTATCGTTCTGTAACGATATAAATCGTCACTTTGTAATATAGCAAGGGTTAATTAAACTATTCGTTTACTTACGTTATAATTTATGTTCATTTTGTATATAAATAGTTACGTACGTACAGAACTATTTTGTATCTGGGACTATTTTGTAGCAGGAACTGAATTCTAACCATATGAGTCTCTATTCCATAGTTCTACCTGAAAATAACATAAAGAAAACATAATTAGAATATGATTTTTAATAATAAAGAATCATATGACTTATTTCTTTATAATGCATTTGTCTATGGACTTACCTGGTTTTTATATGTTTCAGAGTCTATTGAGGGTTGGATTTCACTGGCTTTCACCTGTAGCTTGTCTCTCCTGGAAAGTTTCGTATGATTATTCCTTCGGGATAATCCAGAATTTGTTGAAAATAGTTTGCTGGAACTGCTCACTTAGATTCAGTATTTTGTTTATACTTAGTTCACAGGACACTTAGTATTCTGTTCGTATTTTTATTAGTTTTGCTGATAAACAATAAGTATTGTTTATATTTGTTTCTTAGAGTAATATTTTGAGGTTAGATATCACTAATACGGATTTATTAGGAAATATTCTTTTTAGTTATTATTTTTGGTGTAGTTTCCGTTACCTTTATTAGGAATCCTATACGGTAAAACTGTAGTTGATAATGACTTACATAGATGTCGCTAATAGTTCAGAAATAGGATTTTATTTACCTGAAGGGTTCATACTAGTGAATAAGGTCGATTTTCGTTCTTCTTGAAGCAACCTTGATACAAAATGGTGATGTTATACTGACGAGTGTTTATTTTCTGTAATCATCGAAGTAATCCTTCATGTATTTTCATTTAAAGTTAGTGAAAATGAATATTTAAACAATGCGGAAGATATTGTAACTGTTATTTTCTACAATTACGCATTTATAACGTTTCGATGGACATCGAAGACTTAGTATGACATGTAAGTTAAGTTTTTCTGTTTCTTAGAATATTTCTGAGATATAATTATTGTTTTAGCACCATTAATTAATTACCATTACTAGACCATTAATTAATTACCATTTCTATACCATTAATATGGAATTACATTAATTTAAGTTGAAGTTTATTTTGGTATATTTGATATACAAGTTCTCCGCATGGAGTGATGTTCTGTTGGAACATGGTTCTGTAATTTTCGGCATAGATAAATTCTATGTAACCGTCTAGCAGACAATTTTATATTGGACATAATTTTCAAAAGTATATTTTATCCCGGACAACATTTTCAATAATACATTTTATCCTGGAAGATGATTTTTCCAAAGTAGATGGGACAGCCTATATTTTTTTTCTTTCATTTGAGAAATGAATTCATCAGCATAGGGGAGACTTGCACAGATGGAGACGATGGAATTCATACCTCATGGATTTTGCAGAAACCAGCTAAGTACTCATTCTGAAAACTTTTGAAAGCAATATTTCATATTTAAAATTCTTTTATTTCAATATTCTTATAACTGTAAACTTTATCAGATCTGATATAGTATTGTTTAATACTATATGCCCTTCTGGCTTTTGTTAATTTTTAGGTACTTATTTTTTTAAACATTTAATCTCATTTATTAATTATTAAATATCATACTTTTGATTAAATGATTTCTAATTTAAGCATGACTTTTATACACTGCAAGAAATGATTGCTGTTTACATACATTTCTTGGTGCTTGCTGAACTTCATGTTTTCTTTATACATTTAAGTCGAATGATTTCTGAATTTAGTAATTTTTATTAAGATTTCTTTAATTATATCTTAATATAATTACACATATTTTTTTAGATATATTAATACATTACTTGATGTGCTTTCATTAAGTTTATTTATAATAAATTTCTCAAATGAATTATCTTATTTTATTTAAGGGTTATATTTTCTCAAACTGAAAAGCTTAAGTATTTACACTAGGTTGTTACTTACCTAAAGGAGTAAAAGCTAAAGTAACTGGCGCCCCTAACAACATTAATCAATTCTTTCTATTTTTCCCTTGCCCATACCCATTGCTCCGCTGTCAAAACTAGCCGTTGGCAGTGAACGTATTAATTACGGTACAGTTCATTTGACAAATATTTGTTTACTTGTTAATACATTTAGTGTCAATATTGTTATTGCCACATCAATATCAAAGTCAAAAAATGTTGGTGTATTTTTTTAAAATTGGGAGAGATAAAGCAGAAAAACAAGTATACTCGAAGAATACTGGTGTAAAACCCAAAATTATAATTTTTAAATTAAGGAACTATGAGGAATACCTAGTTGTAGGAGACCAATATACTAGTAGTGTTTTTTTTTTTTAATAAAGGTATTTAAAACAAGTTTATTAGATACAAAATATATTGATAAGGGGATTTAATAATAGACATTTTAGAATAGGGATATTTTAGAGCAGAAATACAGTAATTAACAATAGAGATACGCTTCAAAATCCAAATAGTATTTACTAAACACCAATGCATAGAATAACATATGATTTTTGACATGGTTAAACTAACCTTATTTTTCAAACAGGCATAAATAATCCACATTCACACAAGTAAATTTTATGGAAAACATGAAATTTTACTTAACCCCACTTTTCCAGTTTTGTTGAAATCAACTGTACTCTATCAACGGACCAATAACTCTTCTCTCTAGAAAAGGCATTTCATTCGTTAAAACTGACAAAAACGTCGGCAACATAAACATTCGTCTGTCTTACTCGCACATCTTTCTTCTAACAGAGACAACAATACCAGTTACTGGTAATTGTTATTGTTCAGGCCTGAATATACCTACTATTTGTTTACAAACAAATCGAGATGTTGACGATACTAATAATAATATCCGTTTCATAACACTAGTTTACACGAAAAATGTACCTAAAAGAAAAAGTGTTTTCTAGACTGAAAACGAAAAAGACATTTATTTCTTTTCCAAAGAAGCTAGATACACGCAGAAAACCTGTTTTGTGATTCTTTTTTCAGTTACTAGCAGAAATCTCTAGAACGGTTGATCCAACTAACATGAATTATGTATCGTTCGAAAGTTGTGTTCTTCTTCGTTTAGATGAGATACTGTTTGTGTTGATCGGATAAAATTCATTGGTTTGCAAGTGATGAAAGTCGAAAAAAGTAGATTTTCTAACCTTTTTTGAAAATTACTCATATTCAGTTGTTCCATGAAGATAAAAAAAATATTTTACATACTTTTAAGGTTGCAGGTGACAGATAATACTATGCAAAAAATATAAAGCGTAAGTTTGCTTAAATCGGGCAAAAAATGTAGAAGTTATAGCATATTAAGGAAGGAATAACGGATAAAATAGGTAAACTTTTGAAGAAGTCAAATATTAAGCCTATATTTCGGTCCAACCAAAAATTAGGTCAATGTTTGACTTCAACAAAAGACAAAATACCCCTGAGTTCAGAAGGCGTATATAAAATACCCTGCTCCTGTGGTACGGTTTACATAGGTGAAACTAAGAGAAAAATTTCTACAAGACTTCATGAGCATGAGCGCAATATAAGAAAGAAACACATTTCCTTATCGGCAGTAGCCGAACATGTACATGAAACAGGTCATAAAATCAATTTGTCTGAAACAAAACAAATATTAACAGAAAACAGAAAAATGCCAAGGAAGATACGGGAATCGATAGAAATCATCAAGCATCCTAACAATATCAATCGGGACACTGGTTACCACTTACCTGCAATATGGAAGTCTTTGATAGGAAAAACCTCGTCATGGGTGAATAACCACAACTCGTCATAAATAGTGACACAAGTTGATTCGAAACTTAGTTTCAGATTAATCCCTGAAGATGTCTCTAGTAGTAAGAGACGAAACGTCGGAAAGTGAAAATCCATTAACACGGTCTAAACCCGAAAGTGAAAGTTCTTTATAAGGAAATTTCAGTTTTTATACATATTTATACTTAGATAAGATAATAAGATAAGATAATTTATTAACGTGTTTATACAAAAGTTTACACATGTCAAATAATAAATATAAATATAGTAAATACTAACAAAATAAAAAGGCAAATAAAGAGACTTTTGATCGAAAATATATTTTTTTTAAACTAACTACAAAATGAACTACAAAAATAATACACCCTTTAAACATAGAATCCAGTACAATGTATGCTTTTAATAAATTATCTTCAATATCCCAAATATTTGGGATATACTAAGGGGGTGCAAGAATTTTGGCGATGTGTGTATTATATCAAGCACCTGAATATAGTACACTGTAAAAGTATTGAAAGAGTAGATATGTTAGAGACACGGATCAGGGATGGCCTGCACGGGGCCGGAACCTATATTGGAGGTTACAAGGAAGCAGGTAAAGACCGCTCTCGACGAGTGGGCTTATACCAAGCTAAAGGAGCAATGGAGGGCGGTCGACGGTTGCCGGCAAGCTAGGGACTTCCTGGCTGGCCCAAGCAAATCAAAGACTGACTGGTTGCTGGAAAAAGAAAGAACTGCACTCAGACAACTTGTAGGGGTCCTCACGGGCCACTGCAGGCTAAGGAAGCACCTGGCAACAATGCGGATTCTAGAGAGTCCGCTATGCCCAGAGTGCGGAGAGGATGAAACATCCTCTCATTACTTAGCCGAGTGCGTCAGATACGACAGGACCAGGTTCCAAGTCTTTGAAACTCAGACTCAACCAAGAAGAACTAAGAGATCTCCCCTGGGCCAATATCCTGACCTTTATTGAAAGGACGGGCAGGTTCAAGGAGGACTCAAATTAGTAAATGGCTGGGATTGCCTGGGGTGACAAAAAGGGCCAGAAATGGCCTAGTTGTCCGGCTTTGGCCAACCCAAAAATTTACTACTACTACTAGATATGTTAGAGACTCTAACTTGTGTATTTATCAACGAACTAATAACTTCTTTCTAGAATACGCATACCGTTAATATAAAGTATCGCCAACATCTCGGTTTGTTTGTAAACAAATAGTAGGTATATTCAGGCCTGAACAATAACAGTTACCAGTAACGGTTATTGTTCTCTCTGTTAGAACAAAGCTGTGCGAGTAAGACAGACAAATGTATATGTTGACCACGTTTTTGTCAGTTTTTACAAATAAAATGCCTATTCTAGAGAGAAGAGTTATTAGTTCGTTGGTATTTATACATACTTTAAAAAATTTAGAGTACTGTTCGCTGCACGGCATTTAAAACCTAATCGTAGGTGCTTTTTTAGGGTCCATCATATTATTCTGAAGAAACCACAGTTGGCTGTTGTTGTTTTAAATCAGGACCTATTTCCATAGATGTTGAGTTGTCTAGAAAAGCGTGTACTCCAAGAGACACTGTTTTTATGTCCATACGAATTTCAAACAAATCCAATGTTAATGTAGAGAACATTACTGTGGCTTTTATACAGGTAAAATTATAATTTATTTAAGAGGTTGTTCTGATTTTTGAGGCAAAAAATTGACGATTTTTGGAATTTTTTTTTTTCAGACGACCTGTATTATTTTTATGTACAAAACTTTTTACAAAGTATTAGACAACTCTTAAAGTTTTTGCCGTCATAAATAAATGTGCAGCAAGCGCTGAAGTTAGACACCTCAAAAATAACATGGCAAAAGGTTCCAGCGATAGGTCGGCCCCCAATGGTCCGAAACACAATAATCAAAAACCGTTTGGACATCCTTTAGTTCGCTAGTGTAGACATAAGTCAAAATTCCAAAAAACAAAAATTCAACGATTATTTTAGTGAAAAAACAAAAAAATAGTTAGAAAAAAATATATTTTATCCAATACATACAGATAATAAGACAATTACCAGCTTTATTTTAAATAGATAAACTCAATAATAACCCCCGCGTGGCTTTTACTTTATTGAGTGGATAATAATTTTTTTTACCCACTCAACTGTCACTTGTCAAATTATTTTCTTGTAAATGTCATTAAAATTTTTAATAAAAATATGAATTCCTAAGCTATTTATTGGATAAAACCTTGTATGGCACTCATGGGTAAACCGATATTGCCCTCTCGAAAATTAACCTGCTTGGCTGACGCCTCGTAGGTTAATTTTCTCATGGGCAATATCTTACTTTACCCACTAGTACCATAAATAACTATGTCGGCCTAGTTTTGGAGCTAAAAAGTTAGCTGAGTGGGTACTATAGCACCTATAATTTTTTTTATATTCTAGGAAATGTCATATACTTATTTATGGGTAAACCATAAAGAGGAAGATAATTTAGAAACTTATATGGATTCGGGAGTTGGTGCTAATGCGGACAGAAGTTATCAAGTAAAGTTGGAAATTCCTAACTTTGAAGTACCCAATTTAATTGGCTGTAAACACATTCAAGTGGCTTACTGCTATAAGGTAAACATTGAAACTTTAATATTTAACAAAAATAATCCAACTTTCATTAGGTAGATCATCTTATCTAGCAAGGACAGAAATTTTTAATTGTAAACAAAATTATAAAAATATTAATTTATTATTCCATCAATCTATTTTCTATTCATCGTAGATTATTTTTATTATTATTAGACTAGAAAATAGATTGATGGAATAATAAATTAATATTTTCATAATTTTGTTTATAATTAAAACTTTCTGTCCTTGATAATTCTACGCCTAACCACTCGTTAGTGGTACTATGTGCCTGAGACACACAAGTCTTCAACTTGCTACCATTCAAAATCTCCAGACTAGGAGAGGTATGAGTTGTATACATCTAGCAATAGATGGCGCACAAGTCTACATCAATCTTTTGCGAATAAAGTCTAAAACCGTTTTCTTAATCAGCGTGCAGAGTTGACTCTTGGTACTGAAGAGGGCCAGCAGCCCGAAACTGTCAGTCTACCAATATCACTCTGTACGATGATTAGAAAATAGATAGAATCTTATCTAGCATTCCCCAGAACGGTAGCTCGATAAAGTGACCAGGGCAATTTCTTACAGAAATTATTTCAGTCAATAGTAAACCTTCTTCAGTCGCTCGTTCGTTACTTAACCAAAAATATTACCAACGACTAAAGAAATGACTGTAGTAGTTAAACTTAAAGTGTTGGTTTCATAACCAACTGTTTACTATCGCTTGAAATAGTGGCTGTAAAAAAATATTGTTAGTAACAACTAGATGAGGGACTATAGTAATAGGAAAATCCTCATACTTTCTGATAGTCAAGCGGCAATCAAAGCCATATCTAACTTTGAAACCAAATCTAAACAGGTTTGAGACTGTCGAAATAACCTGATAACCTTAGCCAACCACAATAAGGTAACTTTAGGGTGGGTGCCGGGGCACAAAGGCATTGATGGCAATAAGAGAGCGGACCAACTCGCAAGAGAAGGATCGGAAACGCGCTTCATTGGACCTGAGCCGGATAGTGGCATAACCAAAAACACGGTAAAAAGCTGGATATCCAACTGGATAACATCCCAGCAAAATTTACAGTGGGGTCAGGCATCGGGACTCAGGCAAAGCAAGATAATACTTGGCAGTACAATTGCTGCTGGTGCACTAACCAAGGACCTTCTACATCTTGGCAGGGACCACCTCAGGAAGGTGATAGGGCTAATAACTGGTCACTGCCACCTGAGGAAACACATGCACACCATCCGTGTGTATAGGGATGAGCCAACATGCAGACTGTGTAATGAGGAGGCGGAAATAGCCTCTCATGTTCTCGTTGACTGCATGGCTCTACATCGCTGGAGACACCGGCAACCGGGAAATGGTAACCCAGAAGCTATGCTCTTCAATGCTAATCTAGTAAACAGTCTAGTAAGCCTGATAAAGAAAACGAAGCTGTTTGACTAGCAAGAGACCCAAGAACAACACAATAGGCCCGCAGGTGGCCGCAGTGTTTGAGGTATGAATCCTCATCTTGTTTCTTTTCATCAATCAATCAATCAAACGTCTAGATGAGCCTGATAAAGAAAACGAAGCTGTTTGACTAGCAAGAGACCCAAGAACAACACAATAGGCCCGCAGGTGGCCGCAGTGTTTGAGGTATGAATCCTCATCTTGTTTCTTTTCATCAATCAATCAATCAATCAAACGTCTAGATTAGTTTAAGGTTAAGTCATCTTGGTAACCAGCAGATGGGCAGTTCACTTACGGTAGGTACGAAGCTTACATTCTACACAAATTGTGATAGTAAGTAAGCTACCTAAACCAACCTACCTATCTAGTGCAATATCTCTTTACCAACTTATCCTAAGGCCACTTAATAGTTATAAATGTTATTAAATGAACTCTAATGTATATATTTTTTATTTGCAGGTAACTGTAAGGTTGCCATCTTCTACAATGGATCTAGTAATTGACAATATTGCCGTGGGCAACGTAATGCCGGGCCAGAGAGCTCTTCCAAATGCTTCTGCTCCAGACAGTGAAATAAATCAGCCTTTTGGTGGATCCTATCATAGAATAGCACCCCCACCACCTTACAACTATGAGTAACAGAACATAATAATAATAATACTCCCCATACACAAAATAAACAAATAGATTGATTTGTGACCGACTGCGCATACTTCTGCGTTCCGACTAAATGCGTCCTCCATTTTGATTCCAATTGTCCAACATAAAGTAAAAAAATATATATTTTATGTTGGTAACACTGTGTTGCGTTAGATAGGAATATTTTCTTTGTTAGAGATGTGTCTTTTCATTTCACTTCAGTAGTCAGTAAAAGTTTCTTTTTGTCGTTGTTTTGTTGCAACAGTTTGTTATATATGTAAAAACTAAATCAATATGTTATACTACACAGATATTTATTTATTTTTACCAGTAATTTAAATATAAAAATATAATTCTTCGCACACACCTCTAACATATTCGTGCAACAGGTTAAAATAACCTAATTTATGTATGTTTTGAGTTTGTTTTCGAGGTTTTTCTGTTATTTTTTCCACGCGTTTGGTGTTTTGTGCTAGAAGGGTGAACATTTTATTTTATTTTTGAACTTTTAAAGTCTTTCTGTGTTTTTTGTATATTTTATAGTGCTTTTTCAAACAACTAGTAAAGTCTTTGCAATGACGTGTTTTATAAAAAGTTGTAGAAACATAAAACGACTGCTACCTGCAGACAGCAGTATCATATTTTTTAGCTAAGTTTGATTTTTTTTAATATAACATAAGAAAACATTAAAAAGTAAGGTTATGTCGTTTATTTATTTAGATTTTACCCACTAATTTAAATTTCCCGGCTGATTTCTGACGTAACTTCCGATCAAAATGGAGGACTCGTAAATTTGTATATAACCTTGAGATGACAGCTCATCTATGTTCTTTGTCTATGATACTTCCCTAGATGATCTAGATCTTGTTTAGATATACTCCGATGCTTGTACCTTGAACCCGTTTTGTGTGTTTGCCGTTAATGGAGCTCTCTACAACTAGAATTATGAAACAAAAGACGTCTACCCTATCTATCTCATTTGTGCTACACTTTCCTGCCAACCAAATAAATACTGTATTTGTTTTTCATACAACAAATACAGTATTTATTTGGTTGGCCGGAAAGTGTAGCAGTGAGCACGATCGAAAATAGCTAATGTGAATCTGTAGAATAAGATAATTCTACTAAAATTTAGATGGCGCCAGTAATTTCTTTAATAAAAATAATATAGTTACACTTTTCGCCCGGCCAAGTAAATATTGTATTTGTTCAACAAAGAACAAATACAGAATTTGTTTGGTTGGGTGGAAGTGGGAGTGTATGTATGTCTTCTATCCTTTTTGGGTAGAACTTTTGTTCCTGTCTAATCCAACGAGAGAAATAGCCATTGTAGATTCTTCGTGAGTGCACGTAATCACTGATCACCCATTAACTCTTTTCCTGAAAGCGTATATAAATTGTTACGATTCACAAATGTTTAATCCCCTTTTAGTTAGTTAGAAAATTGGTTCATCATGGTGAGGAAGTCTGCAGATAAACTTTTGACATTATCTACCAAATACGAGCTGATGAGATTTAACTGCAAATGGTTCTATAATTTCCGGACCTTGAACTACGGGGATCCATGGTCAGTTATTTTACCTGTTAGTTGGTTTTTAATTCAATTTTCTTGGGAGCACCCAACAAATTCGAATTCAGTGTGTATTTTCCTAACAAAAGCGGAAAGAGACTCTTTTCCGCACTCGATTGTGGAAAAACCTCTTTACGCATGCGTTAGGAACAATATTTTTCATACGACCTGAGTTGAAATAAAATATATTTTTATATTTTATTAAATAAATCTTATTTTAATATATATATATATATATATATATATATATATATATATATATTTTTAATAAGAAAACCAGTCAACTGTTAAGAAATTTTTATATATTATGAATAAATATAACAAGAATAATACTACGCAATTAAGAAACTAAACAATATTTATGCATGCGGAAAAGGCTTTGTTTCCACACCCATATACGTGCGGAATGAGTGATCTTTCCGCACCATTGTAGGAAAAGATATTTTCAATAAACTGAAAAAATATTTCAGCAAAATTAAATATATATTAACACATTCTAGTAGGCTTTGTCTTAAAATATAATATAATCTTTGTCTTAAAATATAATATAATCTTAAAATATAATATAATCACCCGAATCATCTAAAAACCACACAAACAATTTTATATTTTACAAAACACGGTTCAGTCAAAAATAGGCGTTTGGCAAACGGAATAAAACTAATTCTTAATTAAAAAAAAAATCTAAATTTCTGTTTTAAGAGACAACATTTTAACGTATTTAATACATTTTTTTTATGGAACAAGATATGTGCAAGTAAATATTTTTTGTTGGATGAAGATACAGCCTGTTCCAGAACTAACGTACAGAAATTTAAGGGTATATTAAAAACCCTCTGGAAAATATGAAAACAATTTCAAAAAAAATCCATCTTCGTTCAATTCAAAAATAAGAAAGCTTTAAGTGGACCAATACTGTTGCTGATGTTAAATTGCCTTTAAAACTTGTAGCTATGGAAGCAAACTTAATTATTGCAGGTACATATTCTGCAGGTTGACATGTTGATTAATGTGACATAAATATTTATTAATGTCAAAAATCTACCGCCGGATGGAGTGACCCTATAAAAATAGAATATTTGATAGCCTCTGTCGGTTTTGTCAAAATATAATAACCTAAAAGGATTCTAAAGTTGAAAGTCTCAAACAATCACGTGTCAACAATTAAAATGCAACTATAGATACTAATAAGTAGGGAAAACTAATTTGTAGGTACTTTAACATCAGCAACAGGATTGGTTAGATTAAATAGCTTCCTTTTTAATTAGTATTGAAGATAGATTTTTTTGAATTTTTTTTCATATTTTCCAGAGGGTTTTTAATATACCCTCAAATTTCTGTACGCGAGTTCTGGAACAGGCTGTATTATTTTTTTCTTTCTGGATTTACGCACGTTTTGGTTAAAAACGTTTTTCTGTAAAGAAAATGTCACATTAAAGCACTTTACACTATCTTAGAAAACTGAAACACGTTTGTCTTCTAATGCTAATAGCCCGCGTTTAGCTTAAACTTAAACTTTAACAGGAGCTCTTTGTAATATTTGTCAAGACTTACTCGACTTCATGGTGGCAAGTAACTTTGACATGTGTCTAAGTATATCACACAGTTTATAAGCATTTCAATCGAATAGTTTGAAAGTGTATGCAAATGCACGAGTACACTGAAAGAAATTACATTAAAAAGGTGTAAAAAATACACTCTATAAATGGGTAAATTTTAAACCTTTATATTAATGTACATCAATATTGATGTGATACTACACAGGTGAGGTGATTTTGACCTACAGTGTGTATTTTTACAACCATACCTTGTGCAACAATACACTCGGAGCTCAAGAAAGTGTATTTTTATAAACATACTTTTAGCAAAAATACACCCGAAGTGTAAAAATCACTCTTCTGATGTACAAACCAGCCAATCGCGGGCACTAAGCTACTCACGTGACTTGAGAAGCCAGAATCCCTGCTTCATCGAGCCTGGTGGCTGTCGACCATTATAATTGTTTACGTTTGTAAGAGCGTATGTATAATTTTGTGTGTGCTAGATTTTTCAAAGAAATAATTGGTAAGTTGATTAAAAGTAAATATTTAAAAAGTGTGATTAATACAATATCCTTAAAACATACATTTTATAATATTTTACTTATTTAGGCGGTAACACTGGCCTGCAAATTTTGAGTTTTTAAGACTTGTGTATATTTTCTGTATCCAGTGTGTAAACTTTACACACTGGATGTAAAAATATAA
Source organism: Brachypterus glaber (assembly GCA_958510825.1). Lineage (NCBI taxonomy): Eukaryota > Metazoa > Arthropoda > Insecta > Coleoptera > Kateretidae > Brachypterus > Brachypterus glaber. Next base: position 2,408,675 of record OY294044.1, on the reverse strand, counting down.
TACACACCGCATTTATATTAACGCTTCGAGTGTAAATTCACATCAGCAGCAGCTGCAAGTAAATTACCCATGCACGTGGATGTAAAAATTTATCTCAGTGTAACGCCCGGTTACGGGCAACAGGGACGACGAATTCGTTCGCAAGTGTCTCAGCATTGTTAAACACCGTAAATTCAAAATACACTGAGATAAATTTTTACATCCACGTGCATGGGTAATTTACTTGCAGCTGCTGCTGATGTGAATTTACACTCGAAGCGTTAATATAAATGCGGTGTGTATTATGTTTTTACATCCAGTGTGTAAAGTTTACACCAATATTATGAATGGTTTTTTTATGAATAGTGTTTTATAGAAAAACTACGCAACAGAAAAATAAAACGTATATTCGTAATCAGCGCTACAAAAAGTACCAAATAGAAACAGAAAACATACACAAGTCTTAACAACTCAAAATTTGCAGGCCAGTATTACCGCCTAAATAAGTAAAATATTATAAAATGTATGTTTTAAGGATATTGTATTAATCACACTTTTTAAATATTTACTTTTAATCAGCAGTTAACAATTATGTCTTTGAAAAATCTAGCATACACAAAATTATACGTACGCTCTTACAAACGTAAACAATTATAATGGTCGACAGCCACCAGACTCGATGAAGCAGGGATTCTTAACGCCCGCGATTGGCTGGCTTGTACATCAGAAGTGTTATTTTTACACTTCGGGTGTATTGTTGCTAAAGGTATGTTTATAAAAATACACTTTCTTGAGCTCCGAGTGTATTGTTGCAGAAGGTATGGATGTAAAAATACACACTCTAGGTCCAGATCACCTCACGTGTGATGTACATTTATATAAAGGAGTAAAATTTACACATTTATAGTGTATTTTTTTCACCTTTTCAATATAATTTCTTTCAGTGTAGTATATCAAAGAACAAGTTCCAGTTCCAATTCCAATTTCAATAATGGCATTTTCCATAGGATAGTTTGCCAGCTCAATCTAATATAACTTTCGGTCTACTCAAAACCGTCTCACTCTGTAGTGATGTTTGCGCAGACGCCAATCCCAGATTCGGATTCAGCGACCCCAAAAACATATATAAATGTTTGTCACGTCTGGTGGACAAGGCCTTTTTTTTTCGTGTGCTTGTGACGATGCCCCTGGAGTAATTATTTCCTTTGACATCAAGTTTTAATGAAAACTGTGAATTTTTCCCGATCATTCGAAAAATCATGTGTAATTCGGAAGATTATTTTTTAACGATTTATAATATGTCAAACCAACTTTTATATTTTTTTCATCGCAAAAATATATAAATTGTTTTATTACTTATCTTAATATTTTTACGGGCATATTCTTTAATTAGGTTTATTTAATTCCATTCTTAGTTGCTAAACTAAAACCTTTTTTGTCCATTTTTAAATTGCAAATCATAGTTCTGTCAATGGAGATTTATCCCGTTAGATTAGACAGGGACAAAAGTTCTACCCAAAAAGGATAGAAGACATACATACACTCCCACTTCCACCCAACCAAACAAATTCTATATTTGTTCTTTGTTGAACAAATACAATATTTACTTGGCCGGGCGAAAAGTGTAACTATTTATTTTTATTAAAGAAATTACTGGCGCCATCTCAATTTTAGTAGAATTATCTTATTCTACAGATTCACATTAGCTATGTTCGCTCACTGCTACACTTTCCGGCCAACCAAATAAATACTGTATTTGTTGTATGAAAAACAAATACAGTATTTATTTGGTTGGCTGGAAAGTGTAGCACAAATGAGATAGAGATAGGGTAGACGTATTTTGTTTCATAATTCTAGTTGTAGAGAGCGCGGTACTACGCTAGGCATGTTCATAAAAGTCTATAAAAACTGTCATTACATTTCATAAAAAGAATATTTTGTGGTATTTTTTGATAAATAATAAAGTAATAACAATAATTATAAATAGTAATATATTCATATATAATTATTAATCCAAACAAAATTCTACAACAATTCTCACTAGAATTTTCTACAGTAGAAAATTCCCAATATAACTGTAATATGTTTGGATAGAGATAAACACGTGGTCAGAAATATTGTTAAATGGTTGATTGATAAAAACTTTAATCATAGAAGTATAGTTTAAACTTTTAGTTTTACTTTAAACTTTTTTCACATAGTCCTTAAATTCGTATTATACAGCCTGTTCCAGAACTCGCGTACCGAAATTTAAGAGGTGATTCTACATCCAAAAATATGAAAAAAAGTTTCTATAAAGGTTGGTCCGGAAATGAGCCCTAAGGGAGCTACGGCCTTTCGAAGATGACGTATTGAATGGGGAACAAAAAAAAGCACCAATAAAATTTTAATGCTGCAGGGTGATTCTTCATTTAAAACTGAGCAAAAAGGTATTATACACCAAAACACCTAAATTTAATATTAAAGGAGTAATAGCCTTTTAAAAAGTAACGTTTTTGGTGGCACAAAATGTTACTTCCTCTTAATTGCATTTTTTTTTTGATAACGGTTGCTCCTACAGTGTTACACTATATGATATTTTATATGTATTTTTACTCTAGAAATCTATATTTTGTACAACAAATCCAAAAAACATACACATAGAAAAGTTTGGGGCAAAAATGTTTTAAGCCTCATATATTTTGTCCGTCTGGGCACGCCTCTGGATAAATTAAAAAAATAAATTAACATAAACTTATTGCCCTTATTAATACTAGTATACATGCAAAAGCTCGCCGCTCTAGCTTAAACGGTACCCGAGTTATTAATTAAAAACCTTATTTTTATTACAATTTTAAAGGGCCCTAGATCCCTTAGGGCTCATTTCCGGACCAACCTTTATAGGAACTTTTTTTATATTTTTGGATCTAGAATCACCTCTTAAATTTTGGCATGCCAGTTATGGATCACCCTGTATAATATTATATTCAATTTTTTAACTTAAAAAAAAGTCTTATTTGACTTTATCGTAGTTTCGATTAAAAAATTGAGTTTCTATTTTACTTTTTAGTGGGTAAAGTTATATAGCATCGTTTTATCAAACACTTGAAAGTTTTCTCATATCAGGCCTGTCAGGAAATTGAATTGTTAAAGTTTTTTCCTGCTACTTTGACTCATTTATATAAACATGGACCATGATTGAATGTTTTTTTTTCAGCAGCAGTAAATACAAACAAGTGTGAAAATGCGAAATCCTTCGCAGTTAGTAGTACACTATTTCACTATAGAAGGTTATTCATAGAGTAATTCTTTTTAAGGGGTAATTTTACTTTAAAAAATACACTGCTCAGTTAAAGAGCTTTCCCATTTTTCACCTCCGCGCGTAAAATGGATTTTTTTTATTATCAGATTCACTTTCAGCAACCATAAAAACCTTAGTATACCAATTTTCACGAAAACTACCCTCTGCCCCCTTGGGAGTGAAGTTAGAATTTCCCTTTCAACAACCCCAATATACCAATTTTCACGAAAACCACCCCTCAGGGGGTGGATTTAGAATATTTTTATTATCAGATTCACTTTCAGCAACCTCAAAAACCCCAATACACCAGTTTTCACGAAAACTACCCCCCACCCTTCAGGGGGTGGATTTAGATTTTTTTTATTATCAGATTCACTTTCAGAAACCTCAAAAATCCCAATATACCAGTTTTCACAAAAGTTTCCCCCCACCCCTCAGGGGGTGAAATTAGAAAAAAGTTATTATCAGATTCAAATTCTTCAACTCCAAAAGCCCCTATATACCAATTTTGAGTAAAATATTGACAATATTTTAAAATATTTACCCCCTCACCCCCTTGGGGGTGGAGTTAAAAAAAATTATTATCAGATTCAATTTCAGCAACCTCAAAAACCCCTATATAGCAATTTTCAAATTTTTCTAAAAAAATGTATTTTTGATCCCCTTGCAAAAATGTTCACCAATGTTCACCAAAAAAAATCCCGCGCGAGAACTTTTGGTTTGGCCTTTAAGGTATATTGCAACAAGGTTTTGCGAGAGAGCTAACCAAATTGCTTAATAACGCTTATCATCCTATGTTGATTTATGCAGTTATTTTAACCAGAGGCGTGCAAAACGGGGTAGCCTTATTTCTTTTTGCCCAAAACTTTTTTTCTGTGTATTTTATTTGTAGTTTTATTATTGGAATTTGATTTCTCAGATAAAAATGTATAAATACATAAAAAGGGGGAAAATTTTATAAAGGTACGAATGTTTTTCATTTTTATTTATCGATAACTTTTTTTCCCACCTTACTCATTTAAATGGAATCATTAAAAAAATTAAGATAAAAAAAATAAAAATGTAAAATTTAAAACCTTGCGTCAACGCTAGAGCCGACGCGGAGCCTATGCGAGTACTGGAAATTCGCAGAGTACTGTTCATCATGTAGAGAGGTATTGATTTTTTTGGGATAAGATGTTTCAAAATTTACAGTCTTACATGTATGCGATAGAGGTTTAAGTACATAATTAACGGTATTACTATTTGGGAAAAATAAAACAGTATCTGCCTAGTAGAACGTTTAGAGTTATCCCTAGATAGGCCCAATTCACAGCATCCACAAGATTAGCTCTTTAAAATTATGCGTCATCATATGACTTTAGTAGTCAATGGTTAGAAACCATTTATAAAAATATTAAAATTTAAAATTAAAAACTTATGATCCAACTTTAGCAACGAAGAATATACATAATAATAATTTTTATAAAACGCTCTTTTATCTTGTAAACTTTCTTAATAATCCCATAACAAAAGAAATCAACAATGTCATTTGTTTTTCTTTATACAGGGAGTCATCAATTTAAAAACTCAATTTAAAGTTATGGCAGCGGTAATATACCACTTGTTTTAAAGTATATATTTTTCTAATAATTTATTTCAGTTCTTTCAGTACTTTAAGTCCCTACTCTTAATTTTTTCACTCTTTAATAAATCTACTTCATAAACTTCTTATTAACTCCATAAAGTACCTATAGAGTTCTTCGTTTGGACTTTTTTCATGTGATGACCACTAGCATGTATACATGTTGTTAACCGCTGGGGTGTTTTATCGAAGGACCTTTGTGGCGTGAGGCAAAAGGGACTTACTTGTATTGTTCCAGGTGTCTTCTTGTACTTGGGCCCAAGATGATGTTTCCTCGGAGAAATGGCGTAAGCCCTATTTGCAATTCGTTCTACGCGAAATGTTATTTATTGGATGTATTTTCCATAGCGTGATTCATTACGAATAACTATTGTTATTTTTGTTGTTTGGAAGTGAAAGTGGCGTGAGTATCGCGCCCCCTTACGAACTTAACGTATTGTCCGTACCGTGCTGTTTTACGAACTCATTGAATTACACTCAAATATCGCTTGAAGCCAAGTAGTACCTCATGCGCATGAAGATTTATATTTGTCCGCATAAGGGACTTATCAAAATCTACTATATACAGGATGAAAACTAAACACATGTGGTACTACACATGTTAGAGGTGGGTACTTTTTATGGGTTAAACTTCTTCATCCCATCACATCACTGTCATTGCCCAGATCTACACTGATAGAATACTATCATAATCAATAGCGTAATTAGATTATAGAATACAACAATAAATAGTTGTACGCTGTACTTATTTGCATTTTGAGAGATTTATTCACCTAGAATAGTATATTCTATAACTAGTATGGAATAGACAATATTCCGCGCGAGCGGAAAGTTTGTCATACGAGCCAGCAGGTGAGTATGATGGTCCTGCGAGCGCGGAATGACTATTCCATACGTGTTGTAGACTATACTTTTTCTTCGAGTACACACATGAAACACTGTATGGCTTTAAACTGCGGACAAGGTTAAAAGCAATGTTTTTTGTGACTCGACATTGTAAATGCAACTAAACACATATTTTTAAATAAAGCAATTAATGTTATTTAATAATTTTATCAAATCAATACTTAAAAAAGATTTTTATTTAATTTTAGCACATATTTACAAATTATAATGCAAAAATTGAAGGTTATGTCAGATTGTTGTGGCATATATTAGGTTTAAATATTTAACAATAGATGGAGCAGTTTTAATTTTTTGAACTAAATTGATAAAAAAACTGGTCAAATATTAAAAAAAGCTAATAAACTTTATCTAATTTTAAGTCAAAACTTTAAATTGCATTAAATTATTCAACATTTCATGGTAAAATATATATTTGCTAATTTTGCTACAGTTTTCTTAACTTTTATAAACAAGACATGGCACTACATGTGCTCATTCTAACACTTGATACGGCATATTCATACCGTATCTAGAGCTAGAATGGATTCATTCTGTGTTTGAAAAGTGTGTGTATTTGCTTATAATATAATGTAGTCGTAGAAAAATATTGTTATAATTGCGAATCAAAACAAGAAAAATGTAGATACAACCTTTTAGCTTAGGATAGCAGCACGCCAGTTAGTATACAACTGTAATTTAATCGACAAGTTGCTGCCATAAAGTCAAGAATTGCAGTTTTAAATTCGCCTTTTTATATTAGCCAATTCTTTGTCGGGTCACCGGAACTAACCAGGTTACTGAAACTCGTTTTTGTGAGAATCGGTTACATACGGTAAGTCAGGGGAAGCGATAACGTCACTAACCGGCAGTAACCGCGTCTAACACAGGTTCGGAGGTGAGTTAGATAGGTTTAACCGTAAAAACTTAACCTATAAATTGTTTATTTACACCATAATTTACAGGCCTGTGGGATTTTTTTTTTCGATTTGTATGTAAAGTGTACAAAATAGAGTAGATAAGGTATTTCAACTTTTCTTTAGTAGTATTACTAACTTCTAAGTGTTTGCTTATGTGGTTTATCTAATAATTAAATTCTTCTATAAAAAACTATTTAAACTTATCGTTGTTGTTTGTTACCTTCCCCATGATCAAATAAACTTGGAAATGTAGTTTAAGTGCTTTTTCATAATATCTTATCCAAATGAAATATATTTTTGGGAGAAATTAGGTTAGGTACTTCTTCTTCTTCTTCTTCTTCCTTTATTTTGGCCTTTTCTCAGTGAGATAATTAGCCAGATCCCTCTTAGTTACACAATTCACCAAGAGTGGTTCTTGTCTGGCTTTTTACCATGCCCACTCCTGTTTTAATTATATAAAATTTCCAGTCTTCTGTAAAGCCTTTTCTTTTTCTTTTCCTTCTTTCCTTTTCGTGTTTACTGTTGGTTGTGTTAGCTGTTGCCAAGGCAGTTTTTTCTAATTTGTAATTATATTTGCGCATGAGCTAGTATATAAAAAATTTTGTACGTATAAAAACTTCTTCACGTATTAGTTGCTTCCAAATCAAAATTTATCAGCATTATAAATGATTAATAAACATAAAATTCCCTTCTTACTCCAATATAATCACACGTTCGTCATTTTACTGTACATCTTCCATCACTATAAAATAAATAAAATCGATTCTGGGGCATATCTAAGATAGCAAATAAATAAATAAATAAATAATACTAAAAGACTTGATGCTAGAAAATTAAACGCGCTTAACGTATTACTAATTCCTGCCGAAAGTACATATTACTCGTTTCACGGATGAAAAGCAACTGAGGTTAGGTACTTGTCAAACCCAAAAGAAAATAACCAATGCGTTTTTGTGAGAACTGTTGGTTATACGAATTTAGGGGTGGGGATAAAAACCCTAGAGGAAATGCGCCTAATTTCGGATGGTTTCCAAATTTCGGATAGTAGTGTATTTAAGATACTGTCTGCAAAGGTAAACAGAAACCTACTTTTTTGTGAAGCCAAAAGTCAAACTAAATCCGTCCTGTAATATGATAACGGTAGAGCTTCTCCCCTTTAAATGGCAGCACAAATCGTTTATATTGCAAATGGCAGTTTTGTGCTCAGTTGCATTATTATGCTTGTTTATTTTATAAATAATCGTTATAAAAGTTCGTGATTCTGTCTTGGATAAGTTATGATGTTAGTTAAGTTGATCCACTATTCATAATTAAGCAATTTGAAAACGTAAACATTCTACAAATTTCTAATCTAAAAAGCAGAAAGTTGCCTAATTTCGGATAGACCATTTTTGTGCATTTGATTCCCAATTGCGGATATCCGCAAGGTAATTATTATTCAGGATAACCAACCATTAATTATTATTTTTATAATGATACAACAAACTAAGATAAACAATTTTGAAAAACCGAAATTTACCTAAGATACTAAGATATTCGAAATTGGGAATCTAAAATTATAGTTCCTATAGTATTTCGTAGAAAATCGCTTAATGATTAAATTACGTCTTAAATGTGAAGGAATAACAAGAAACATAAGCAATGGGATCCAGATCTACTCTTGAACAAAATTTTTTCGGATATGTCCGAAATTAGGAGCCCTTTTTCTAATGCACAAAAATGCGCTGATTTTTTTTAACCGTGTTTTTTGGAAAAAATAAACTGTAATAAAATTGCTTTTATAATAAATCATGGTTCGCTATAATAAGTTGTATCTGGTTATATAAAAAAAATATCAAAAAGTAATACCGAGTATTAAATATTGAATACATTGTAAATGGTATCCGAAATTAGGCGACTTTCCTCTACGGTAACCGGTGTGTTCACAAAAAATTGGCTATTATGGGTTAAATTATGGGTTAAATTATGTGAATCTTGATTCATTACTACAAATACAATAAAATACAATATTTCGATTAAAAAAAAACCTGTTTCAAAAATTGCAGTACATTTAACCTTATTTTAAGTGTTCTAAATGGGGCACCCGGTATTTAATATTCTACTTACCTCTCTGTTTAAAAGACAGATTCTATTCATCTTTGATATAGTCACGATCAGCCTAAAAATAAATTCAGTAAAATTTTCTTCATGCGTTATTTTCCGCATTCAGATGCGAATTTAAGATAAACTGAATTGTTTTCTTGAATATTTGATATGATGTGGGAAGGAAAAGAAAATATATGCGTAACAAATTTCCATTGCTAAGGGTAAAAATTGAAAAAACATATTTGTTATTTATATACCTATGTACTGCTTGAGAAAGCATGTCTTTTAAAAAATACATACAACTACCATGTCCATATTCAGTTTTGGACTGAGCATCTCAAGGCTAGTAAAATTTGTTGACTTAATTCTTTTTTTCTCTCTCTCTGAATTATGATTAATAACCCCCCCCCCCAATTTTTTTTTATCCCTGCCATATACTAAAAAAAAACACTCCCTGGCGAAAATGTTGGTGACTGAAAAGTCTTAAAGAGGTTCTTGCCTCCGGCGGGGGGCTCCCAAAGTATCTAAAGGTGGGGGGGGGGGCGCGAGATTATTCTCACTTTATCACCTGTCCAGTCATAATCTGTGCATATTCAAAAAAAAACACTCCCTGGCGAAAATGTTGGTGACTGAAAAGTCTTAAAGAGGTTCTTGCCTCCGGCGGGGGGCTCCCAAAGTATCTAAAGGTGGGGGGGGGGGGGCGAGATTTTTCTCACTTTATCACCTGTCCAGTCATAATTTGTGCATATTCACCCCGAATTCAAAATTATTATTAATTTGGTTAAGATTTAGACAAACATTTAGAGTAAGCTTCTCATTAAAACGTATAGCTCACACCGCGGTACCAGGCGCGTAGATATGGGTGGTAGAGGGGGTATTTACCCCCCCTCAAGAATCCCAATTTGTTATATTTTTAGTTATTTTGAATAAAAAAATTTTAAATTAAAATAATAGCGGGAAATTTTTATTTTTTTTGTCTAAAATAAAAGCAGTTTTGCAGGGTTCCTATGATGGAAATCAATTAAACCTGCAGTGACTCAGTTGTGAATATGTGGTAAAAGGCGAAGCATACCAGTTCGGGTGCGGCTCGCGTATTTTCGTCGAAGCTTCGCATAGCAGCAGAGGTATAAGTCACTGCAGGTTTTATTGAATTTCTAGTATACAGATTAGGGAAAACAGGAAAAAGTAAGGGAATTAAAAGGGAATTGTAAGGGGTCATCTGGAAAACTTGTAATTTAGTTACTTTTTGCCTAAAATACAGGGAAAATATTAAAAATCTTAAAAAACACGGAATTTTGGCTAAAAAGGTTTAATTACTTTTCAATTTATTTATTAAATTTTGTATTTTGTAATTTGTAAGGTAATTTGTATATTGCATGCTCAAGTGGACTTTGAAATTAATAAAAATTTTGGCCTGCAGCGCTAGATCTTTCTTACATTTTGGTGTAATTTATAATTGTAAAATTGTTTTAAAATAAAATTTTGTAAAAAAATTGCCTGTGGCACTAGGGCTTTCTAACGTTTTTTTATTTAAGATTGTAGAACTTAAGCGTGAAGTTCGTAAAAATTTTCGCTGGAGCTTTCTTGCATTTTTTCTGAAATTTAGAGTAATAAAACTGTTTAAAAATTAAAATACCATCAAGTTTTTAAAAATTTTCGCCTGTGGCACTAGGGATTTCTTACGTTTTTTTCTATTTATGATTGTAGAACGTAACCGTAAAAAATTTCGCCTGCGGCGCTGAAGTTTCCCGAATTTTTGTGAACTTCTAAATTTAAATCATTTTAATTTAAAAAATACTGGTTTAAAGTTAAAATTGTAAAAAATTTCACCGCGGCGCTGGGCATTTTTTTTAATATAAGATTGTACAATTTAAACGTGAAATTCGTAAAAATTTTCTTGCGTTTTTTTGAAATTTAGTGTTTAAAAATTAAAGTAGGCTATCAACTTTGTAAAAAAATTTCGCCGGTAGCGCTAGGGCTTTCTTTATTTTTTTTTATTTAAGATTGCAGAACTTAAGCGAAATTTGTAAAAAAAAATCGCTCGCGACGCTAGGGCTTTCTTAAGTTTTGTTTTATTAAGTTTCTTAAACAAAAATTTATAAACATTTTCGTCTGCGGCGCTATCTAAATATTATAGATACACTTTTCGCCCGGCCAAGTAAATATTGTATTTGTTCAACAAAGAACAAATACAGAATTTGTTTGCTTGGGTGGAAGTGGGAGTGTATGTATGTCTTCTATCCTTTTTGGGTAGAACTTTTGTCCCTGTCTAATCTAACGGGAGAAATCGCCATTGAAAATATGTCAGAGAACTTATCTTAAATTTAAACATGCAGCAAACTGGTGTGAACAACGTCGAGTCCCCGCCCCACTTTAACCAATTTGGGGGTAAATATACCCCAAATTCCAGTAACTAGCACTCGAATATACATCAAAGACTACCTTGTAACATGTGCATATTCACCTACGAAATGGGACCGGAACTTTAACGCTGAAGAACTCGACTGACACTTGTCAAAACGTAGTAACCAACAATTATAATTTATAATTTTTTTGAGGTTATGTTAAAATCCTTATGTAATGAGTCAATTCTGACCTCGAATTCGGATTTAGCGGAAAAAATACATGTGTGCCTGTGTTATTATTTATGTTCATTTATTTATGTTCCAAGGCCCGAAAAGACGTCTTTGCTGTACGAATCTAATTTGCGACCTACGAGGCTGGTATCAAAGAAGTAGTTCACCAATGGTGTACACAATGTTTTTTAGATATCCACACAGAAAAAAGGATATCTTGAATCAAAGCAAAACGATATTGAACCAAGGCCGACATGGCTTTCGATATGTTCAACGCCATGACTGTCTTGGATCAAGTTCGCCGTGATCTTGGCATTTGAGGTCGTAGATTTAAGGACATTTCCTTAAATCAAAGCCATTTAAACCATTTATTTAAGATCATATTATCTTAAACCAAGTATGTAATTATCTTGATTTAAGATCATATTATCTTTATCCAAGATCATATTATCTTACACCAAGTCTTGGTTTAAGATAATATAATTTTGAATGAAGAGAATTATAATCTTGATTTAAGATTATGATTCTCTTGATTCAAGATCATATTGACCCCACAGTCAGGTTCCAGGGTTAATAGAATAGTAAATATTTTGAAAAAATTTCCCACACATGTATAATATTATTTCGCACGCCTATGAAATATGATACTTTCTTTGTTAATCGTGTGAAATTTGGTTTCATAGGTGGGCGTAGAAAAAAGCACTTGTTTTTGAAGAAAAACTTGTTGCAACGCCATTGCAAAACGGCGCTTATAGGTATAAATTATTTAAAGCTACTTACCCGTGAATTTTTTAAGTAAATTTAAAAATCCCCATCGTTTGAGGGTAACAGATAAAAATTCATCCATTTTAAAGCAGATAAAAACAATGATACACCTTTAAAGACAACTGACGAAAAAAAACAAACCTAACAATAACAACGGGCGAGTCTACTGTATATATACGTGGGGTGAGGCCGGCAAACTCTTTACCGTAAGACAACAGTGGCTTTGAGTCAAGATAATAACTCTTGATTCTCTGTTACTATTTTAAATGACATGCATTTAAGGAAAAAATCCTTGACACAAGGAATTTTCTACCAAGAGAATAATTAAAGGAAACCAAAGTCACAGATAATCTTAAACCGAGGATACATGATCTTAAAAGAAGATTATTACCTCGATTTAAGATAATATAAATCCAAGATAATTTATTATCTTCTGCCAAGATAACCTTTTTTTCTGTGCACGATAAACATAATGCATTAACATTAAGAATAAAAATATTTTTTAATTGTTAATTTACATTAATGACATTGTGTATTGGACTGTCCAATGTCCAATGGACAATACATATGAAGTTGCCTGCCAATAGATGAACAGAAAGTGTTTTTCGGAACAGATTTGTCTTTCTAACTTTTTAACTTTCGATGAATTTGTATATGCATTAGGTTGTGTCAAAAAATCCCGAATTTCGAAATCGCAAACGCTCTCTGGCTCAAAAGTTGCTCCTTGATAGAAAATGGTGGCCACTCAAAAATGAGCCAAATCGACTAATGTTTGAAGGTTGCTCAAAGCACTCAAACTGAAAAAAATCGGTACCTGTTTTTCGGATAATAACTGATTGTATATGTAAAATCCGGCAATGTGAAAAATCCGGCAATGTGTGAAATGACTAGATATTCCGCAAACTGACCAATTTCCCAGACATTATGCAAAATTACTACAACTTGGGCGATTTGCGAATTAACTACGCTATTTTTAGCAATTTGCAAAATGCCTGCTGCAATAGCCAATCTGAAGCTTGGTTAATTCATCATCAACCCGGACAATATCCATAAACTCATGAGGCCTCATGAGAGCCACGTTTTGTACTCATACGAAAATCATGATGAGCAAATCTCATGATTTTATGATCATGTTATGAGTTTGTCATGAGGTGTATACATCTAACGTTAAATCATTAAATGATGTCATAATGACTTCCACCACGTGAAATAGCAAATGTTGCCCGGGACCCGATTGAGAACGATTGCCGAATGGTACAGGCATTTTGTAATGTTTCAATTTCAGTGCACTTGACAGCGTTAGGCTATATATGTTATTTCCTACCACTAACTAAACTTATTAAACGAATAGTCGCCTTCTAGTAATACTAGTATTAAAAGGCAGCTGTCTTTATAAGGATATACTACTAGTAATAACTAGTAATTAACTTACTGGTCAGCTAATTCGATACACATTATCGTATTGGTATGGTGAGCCGTAGATATCTGGAGGCTTTAGCCTAGAGGAACTAGTTCCTCCAGTCATCTTGGGGAACATTTCCACTGGGAAGTTCCCAGTGTGAACATCCCAGTGTCCTCAAGTTGTTGAAAATGGACTTGTGCGAGGTTCCTAGGGGGTCGATTTTTTCGTTATTTTTTTGATATCTCTTCGCGTTTTCAAGATATGAGCAAAAAGGTGTGTGTATGTGATCTTTTTAAGCAGGGAAATTTCCTTTCTTTTTTTTAATTTTAAATTTCGCGGTCATTTTAAATTTCGCGGTTAATTTAAAGTTTGCGCATGCGCATTCCGTAGACCGCTGCTAGATCTTCATGACATGATCTCGTAATGACTTTACAATGAGGAGTCTGTATGCGTTCATGAACTCAAAGAAAATCATTAAATGATGTCATAATGACTTCCACGTGAAATAGCAAATGTTGTCCGGGAATCATCAAAAAAAAAACAGAAAATAACCTAACTAGGGCAATGATTTTTCTTGTTTAAAGCTGATATTTTAGGAATTAATTAGTCAGACAGTAAAGAACATGTTATTAATTACATTTTAACTTTTTCCCTTAAAATCCCTCTAGTTTTAAAAATCGCCCTCTGTGCGCTCGCGTCCTGTTTTCCAATAGACAAATGCGCAAAAAACCCACTGTGAAATTAATGTTTTACAATATTTTTCTATTTGCTTTGAAATATTTATTTTCATGTAAGTTTTTAGGTTAATTTTGACAGTACCAAAATCCTAAATTATAATAAAATTTATACAGACAGGTCCAGGCATATTTAAAAAATTATATCCTTATCCCTTAGTGGGGTAGAACCACCACTTTTTTATATATTTTTTATGTAACCTGAAAAAAATTGGTACCTGGGATTTTTCGTCTCGCTGAAAACGAATTTATTATTTAAAAAATTCTGTCTCCCCCCTTAGAACCACCCCTACTTACAGTTCCCGGCGTAAAAAATGAGATATGAAAAATGGTAACGTTTGAATTAGGTTTTAAACATTTGTTAATCTAGAAGGTTTATGACAGTTAGTGTCTATATTGTCAGTTAAAAGCAGAAATAAAATAAAATAAATTAAAATTATGCCTAGACAATTAAATGAGACCCAAAGAGCTATAATAGCCGCACATTTGGAAAATGGGAAAACTATCGACCAGGTATCTGATGAATTTGGAATTCACCAAAGCACCATAGGGAGAATAAAAATAAAGTGGGAAACAGAACGAACAACTGCAAGACAAAGGGGATCAGAAAGACCACGAAAAACAACAGAGGAGCAGGATGAATCATTCTTGGATGTTCTGAGAGATGATCCATTTAAAACTACCCCTCAAGCTATGGTAGAAGTCAATTTTATAGCTTCAGACCGAACAGCCCGCAGAAGAATTGAGAATTCTGAAATGAAATGTAGGACTGCTGCTAAAAAGCCATTGTTATCAGATGATCACAAGGGGTCTAGGTTGGTATTTGCTAAACCACACGGATGCAAATTTTTGGCAAAACGTGGTGTTTTCTGATGAAAAAACCTTTAAATCATCTTCCGATGGTAAAATTAAGGTATATCGGCAACATAGTACGCGTTACAATGAGCGTTATACTCGAAAAGTTCGCGCTTCAAGATTTTCAGTAAATACCTGGGCTTGGATAAGCAATCAAGGTCCCGGTGTACTGGTTATTCTAGAAGAAAACCTTAATGGAGAATTTTACTGCAGAATTCTTGAAGAAGCAATGCTACCATCAGTTAATCAAGTATTTCCCAATAAGAACTTTATATTCCAACAAGATAACTGCTCAGTGCACATGTCAAACTCTGTGCAAAGATGCCTCAGACGCCATAATGTCCACGTATTACCATGGCCATCTCATAGCCCAGATCTTAATCCTATTGAGAATGTTTGGGCATATATGGTTAAGAAAATAAACACAGTTAATTTTAGGTCCCAAAATAGAGCTCAACTAATTGAAGCTATTCGTGAAGCTTGGCATAACTTAACAGTGCAGTATTGCCAAAACCTTGTTAATTCAATGCCAAGAAGAATAAATTTGGTACTAGAAAACAATGGAAATCCAACAAGATATTAATTATTATTATTTACATTGTTTTCTAGTACCAAATTTATTCTTCTTGACAAGTTTTGTAACTTATTTGGGGCTCTCCATGCTTTTGAATTATGATTAAGATTTTTATAGCTCAAAATATTATTTTATACCTATTTTAGTATAAGAATAAATGTTTTTGGGTTTTTGTTTTTAATAAAAAATGTATTTTCAGTTTCGTTATTGTTTTTGAGTATATATTAACTTTCAGTCTGGGTTAGTAGTAACAACTATTAGTTATCAGTCAACCAATCAATTCTTTCATAAAAACTAATATTTAACCATAACCTATTTTTTTAAATCCAATTTAATCCAGGAATTATTACTATTAAATGTCAGATCGCAATATGTCAATATCTCATTTTTTATGCCGGGAACTGTACCTACTTATATTTTTTCAATTAAAGTGATAGAACCACACATATTTACATTTTTTTATTAACCTGATAAGTTATCAATGTTATCAGTGATAACATTTGGTACACTGGGGTTTTGCAAGTCGCTTAGGACGAATTCAATATTTAACAAAATCTATGTGCCGCGCGCAATGAATTTTACGTAACGCAGTTTCATTCGCGAATTTCTTGTACACCGTTGCCTGGACCTGTCTGTATAGGGACGCCTAAAAATAAATATATTTATTTGCGGACCTTATAAGAGATAATGACCGTAATTGCCATCCATATTAACACCAAAATTGTTCCCTAATAACTTAAGGTTTGAGTTAATAAAAAGAGCCCTTGCGGGTTACTGTGTTTTATAGTCGAACAGCAACACTGAGATTCGGACCACTATTACTTGTTTGTTCTCTGACGTACCTATGTTTATTTTACACGAAATTTAACATAATACTTTAAACTAAATACATTTGCCAGGATTTAATAGTGCACTAGGTGCATTCACACTTAATTACAAGTCGTTTAATGAGCAATAAATTAATAGTTACGAATCAAACAGTATATTACATACCGAGGTGGAAACTGTTTCATTTCCTGAAAGAAAGTTAGCAGACCAAGAAGAGGTTCTAGGGAGTAACGGATCAGATGTATACATCTGCTCCGACAGCCAAGCAGCCCTGAAGGCTCTCAGTGCACCCAGCACAAGATCCAGTCTTGTGCAGGAATGCATAGAAGCCCTGGAGGAGCTAGCGAGGAACAAAAGAGTCCACCTTGTATGGGTCCCTGGACACAGCGGGATACCAGGCAACGAGAAGGCAGACGAACTTGCCAGGCTCGGAGCCGAAACTCCGTGCATGGGACCCGAACCCATGCTTGGTATTACAAGGAAACAAGTCACATCAGCCCTCAACACGTGGGCTGGAGAAAAACTAAGGGAAAGCTGGTCAACGGTCACGAACTGCAGACAGGCAAAGGACTTCCTTTCCGGTCCAAGCAAGTCAAAAACCGCGTGGCTACTAGGAAGAAGCCGAGCCACGATCAGCCAACTCACAGGGATCCTCACGGGTCACTGTGGACTAGGAAGGCACCTGTTCAAGATGAAGGTTGGTAACGACCCCGTCTGTTCGGGTTGCGGGATAGACGAAGAATCGTCCTTCCATTTCCTAGGACAATGCGATCGGTTCGGCAGAATACGACAGGAGATCTTCGGAGTGGCAACTCTCCGAAGAGAGGAGTTGCGTACCCTTGCCTGGACAGATATCGCGACCTTTATAAGGAGGTCCGGCAGGTTTAGGCAGGGAGTAGGGTAGATGTGTGGCTGGGACAGCTCGGGGCTGGCAAAAAGGGCCATAATGGCCTAGTTGCCTGGCTTGTAGCCTCCCCACCCTTACTACTACTACTACTACTAGCAGACCAAGGAGCGTAGCTCCTATTCGAGGGGTGTCTCACTGGCCAAAATGTGTACATGTATTGTCAAAAATGCAAAATAATGTCGTAATGTCGAGTAATGTCAGGGTAATGTCAAGGTAATGTCAAGGTAATGTCAAGTAATAAATAATAAAATTAAATATGCTCCTAACAAGAGTATCCCGTCCGGCTGTGACAGACGGACGGAAAACCGAGCGATCCTATACGGGTTCAGTATTTCGTTACGGACCCAGGGTCCGGGACCCTTTAAAAATGAACATATGTAGTGGTAAGTATTCTTCAGTTGGCCGCAGTATTTTATTTGAATGAATGGTTGATTTTTTTACTTATACACCATTACTAGTGGTCCACTGGTGGTAATTTTTTGCACTGGGAAAAAACTGCTTGTATGATTTTTGATAACTAAAAAAAATCGTTTTTTAAGTTTAAGTTTATGTTTAACGAATGTGACCTTAATACTATAGAAATAAAAACACCCAACCCATGTCATGTTTCAGAACTAACCTCCCTCTTTCGCGTAGAAATTTTTACGCTTGCAATGTCTACGCGCAGGCGTAAATAGTAGATAATGTCTACGCACATGAGCACTAGGATATAATGTCTGTAATGTCTAGTAATGTCAAGTAATGTCTTGTAATGTCAAGTAATGTCTTGTAATGTCAAGTAATGTCATGTAATGTCAAGTAATGTCAGGTAATGTCCCGTACTGTCAAGTAATGTCGAGGTAATGTCAGCTAAAGCGTACATGTATTGTCAAAGGTGAGACACCCCTCGCTCCTATTATTATATAACTATTTTGGGGTTTAGTTAAAAGTGATTAACTTTATTTACAAAAAAATGCATATTGGTATAAGGTACCTAACCTGATGTAACAAATATTCAAAAATAGTTTTAAAGTAAGATAAATTTAAGAAGCCAATCATTTGTTGTGTATTTCTTTGGTGTTGCCTACTATAATCAAAATTGTCATCAAGCTTTAGCTAGTCTGTAAACTTATATTTCATGTTTTTCTTCTTATTGTACACCGAAAACTATAAATAAATAGTTTATTTATTAACTTAATCATGTCTCAATTAACGTCAACTGTCACAAAATAGAAAACGAAAAACAGGTGCTGTCCTCTATCGCTAGACTAACGAAGTAAATAAGGTATTTCATTTTTAGTAGTTTAGTAATAATATAAAGATTGCAACCACACACAAGTAAACACTGTAAATAATCGAAAGTATGAATGTATGTGCAGATAAAAATAATGATATACCCAGTGTGCTTAGAGATCCCTGTAAAATAAATAATCATTTTTTGGACAATTTTAGTGATAACGTCACAGATGAAACTTTCAACTATTATAATACAAATCGCCACAGCGATAGCACTTTTAAATTTCAGCTTACAGATATAGACACTGTAAAAAAAGCTATTTATTCATTAAAATCTAACTCAGTGGGTATTGACAATATTTCTCTTGATATGCTTAAATATTGCATGCCGCATATAAGTACTTATCTGTTACATATTTTTAACTGTTGTTTTGAAAAAGGTTATTTTCCATCGCAATGGAAAACTGCAGTGGTACATCCGCTGGCGAAAAAATCCAATCCGAAAACGTATAATGACTTAAGACCCATAAGCTTGTTACCCATTTTTTCAAAAATTCTAGAAAAAATTATACATGCACAGCTTTATGAATACTGCCTACAAAATAATATTTTGCCGGATAATCAATTTGGTTTCAGAAAAAATCACAGTACGGCGGGCGCACTTCTAGAGTTAAATGATAATATACTCCGTGATATAGACCAACACCTTGTCTCAATCATACTCATGTTAGATTTTTCTAAAGCCTTTAATACAATTAACCCAAGATTATTATTCTAGAAAGGCTTCAGATGGTAAAAATTGATGAAAAGTTTTCTGATACAAAAGGTGTGCCCCTAGGTGTTCCTCAGGGTTCCATTTTAGGCCCCCTTTTGTTTATAATTTATATAGCCGATATCTTCCGAAATGTTCTGTATGCTATAATTCAAGGCTATGTGGATGATACCCAAATGAGATTTTCTTTTCCTTTTGATCTATTAGACGCTGCGGTCGAAAATATAAATTCTGAACTAAATTTAATTTTTGAATATGCTACAAAAAACAATTTAAAATTAAACTCGGATAAAACGGTAGGTATAATATTTTGTAATAGTGCCAAATATGCTTATTTAAAAAATAACGTAAATATTCAGATAAACGGTGTAAAAATTGAGTTTTCAGATACTGCAAAAAACCTGGGAGTACACTATGACCATGAGCTTAAATTTACGAATCACCTAAGCAAACTCGTTCAGTCTAGTTATTTAAAGTTAAGGCTTCTTTACGCGAGCCAAGATTTTTTAAGCTTAAATTTGCGAAAACAGTTGTGTGAAAGTCTAATTTTATCTAATCTTTTATATTGTATAGTAGTATATTTTCCGTTTTTAGACGTAACTGATAAAAATCGCATACAAAAGCTTCAAAATAGTTGTTGCAGATTTGTTTTTGGCTTACGTAAGTATGATCATGTGACCGTAAAAATTAACGAGCTTAAAAATGGAAAATCAGTGGAAAATCTCACACGTAATCTTTTCTCTAAAAGTTTTAGCTAACTCGGTTCCTTTGTCTCTGCGTCAAAAGTTAATCTTTAGATATGATGCGCATGATGTAAACTTACGTCAGACTAACAGGTTAACTATGCCTCGACATACAACTGCTTTATTTACAAAGTCTTTTACGTATCACACTGTGACACTTTATAATGAATTTTGTGATTCTCTTAGAGGTCTCAGCATTAACTCTAGCAGAAAAAAATTAAAAAACATTTTTTTAGCAAGTCAGCAATAAATTGTTATTTTTTTTTCAGTGTATCGGTCTGGTTTACTTGAAGTTTTTTTATTGGTTAGATTTTTTCATGTTTGTAGCTATAATTGTTTTTTTTTATTATTTTGAAGATAATTTTTTCTGATTATTTTTTATATATTATATATATAAATATTTGTAGTTGATTTAAGATTTATATTTATTGTTAATGAATTGTAAATTTTATTGAGTAATATGGGTTAATTGTAAGAGTAGCGTTAGCTAAACTTCGCCCATTTTCCTAATAAAGACCATTTATTATTATTATTATTATTATCTTTTTTTACTTTTCTCTGTATTATTACTAATCAAAATTTTGGTATTATTTAACGATTGTTATTTTACTAAATACTGTAACATAGTTTAAACTAGATCAATAACACAACAATTACAACTTAAAGTATACCAAACTATAACTGTGATATAATTTAACAAATGTTACAGTATTAATAAACACATGTTGCGTGGAGATCCAAATGTACCAGCACGGTCTCTATGTTAGTATGACAACATTTTGGTAGTGGTCTACCGTGTCTGTATATGACAAGTCTACTAGCCAACTACGTGAGTTCGATTCTCACTGGCGCCGATTTGACTTTTTCAGTTAATTAATAATTGAAATTTGGCGAAGGCGCAAGTGAAGCGGACACTCCCTATAAAAACTGGTTTGAAAGTCAGTATAAGCCGGTGGTTCCCTCTACTAGTAGCCCACACAAATCTTGGACTTAGGGGATACTTAATTAAGTAGAATAGTACGAGGTTAAACAAACAAACATAATATCACAAGTAAAGTATTAAATACCAATGGTGGCGATATAAATAAAAAATATGTAATAACAAATAACATTCAGTATTAAAAATACAACGCGCAGCGCCGACGTTCACCCTTACAGTCTTTGCCCAACATAAAAAAAACATTTTTTGAACGGGAGGCTGTAGAAACTTAAAATTTGGTATGTGGGGGTACAATAACAAACGAAAATCAACACGACCAAAAAAACAAAATGGCGGACCTGTAAAAATTACATTTTTAAACGGAAGGTCTGGGGGAAGGTCGTAGGAACTTTAAATTAGGTATGTAGTAATGAAAAACAAAAATCGACAAAACCAAAAAAAAGATGGAGGACCTGTCAAAGTGACATTTTTTGAACGGGGGGTCGTAGAAACTTGAAATTTGGTATGTAGGGGTACAATGGAAAACAAAAATCGAAAAAACCAAAAAACAAGATGGCGGACCTTTCAAAGTGACATTTTTCGAACGGAGAGTCGTACAAACTTAAAATTTGGTATGTATGGGTACAATGAAAAAAAAAACAACAAAACCAAAAAACAAGATGGCCGACCTGTCCCTATACTCTATAAACTGCGAAGAGTATACCCTATAAAATGCAAAGCATTACATTTACGGTTGGTTTGGTCTATGCGAGTAAGGTTATCTAAGGCCTTTTTAGGTTTAGGATACGCTAAGGATACAATATTATGCAAAGCCTTCTTGTATTATATTTATACATCAAAGAATCATTTCAGAAGCAAGGTAGCGACTTTTTAAGTTTTGAATTCGTTTACCATAATTTAATTTAGTTTTGTATCGATGTTATCATCAGTAGCCGGCGTATTTCCAGTTGTAGTCCAGTCTTCAGGTCAATAAAAGAGCCTTTACCAGGAAATAATTCAGGGAGTTTTGATTTTCGGTTTATTGGGTAGGGTTGATGGACGCAAATAAGAAAACTATTTTGCGACGTTGAACTCGATTTGGAACTGTTATTTTTTTAACGTGTTTTTCACAAAAAACGCATTTTTAAAATATTTCTTAAACGTTACACTTTACGTTTTTAGATTTTTAATTTTTTTTTCGGCCAAAGGCCAAAATTGTTCTTTATCGTCGGTTAGGAATGCCCCTGAAAACATTTTGGGTGAAAATTAATAAAATCTATCTGGAACTTTCTTTTTAATTTACGTAAAATTATTTTTTTTTTAATAATTCACACAGCAAGGTCAAGTCTGTTCGTCAAGTTTGTAGCAAGAAATTTGACAAGCAATTTGAGAAGATTCTTGGTCAAGTAACTTGACCTACTCTAACAAGTATGATTTGATCATGATAGAGATCGCTTTTTGATTTCTTGACAATTTTTCTTGCTACATTCTTGCTCAAGACTTGTCCAAGAATCTTGACAAAGTATCTGTAGCAATTCTTTGACAATTCTTGAGCAAGAATCTGTGGACAGTATCTCCAGAATTGTCAAAATCTGGATTCAGTTATTTGATCAAGAATCTTGAGCCAGACTTGCTCAAGACTTGACAATTTTTTTTTAAGTATTAGTCATTTTTTTAGTTCATCCAGCTGGCCTAATTTGTGATTTGTTTGTTTTGTTTTTTTTTTCATTGCAGAGGATTTAAAAGTTAAAATTAATTGAAATTTGTTTACCTACATGAAATACATTTTGAAAATTTAATTGAATTACTCTAATTTCAAAATAGGTTTTGTTTTGTTTGTGCCGAGGTTTATACGTTATGTATGTATGGGTTTATAACAGAAGTCCTGATTTCAGTATTGACTGAGGTATTTTATAAAGAAAATTTGATATTTACCATGAATATTTGACCATATAGAGTGAGGTCCAAAAGTCACCCCCCCCCCTTTTAAATTTTGAACGAGTTGAGATATCGACTTCAAATTTAGAACTCTTAAATAAGACAACTTAAACTATCTTTTAGCTAATATTTGATATTTTCAGCTCTTAAAATGTGGGCAGGGGGCCTGGGGGGACATTTTTTTAAATGGAAAGGGGGGTTGTGTGATACATCATTTTAAAGCTTATAAAATTCTCTATTTAAACTAATATTTTTAAATTTTTTAAAAATGTTATTTAAGGTTTTGATTTTTCAATTTTTTGTGTTATAACATTCGATTTTTAAGTTTTTTTTATAAATTTTTATTTACGTCAACTAAAATTAGTTTAAATGTATAATTAACATTCTTTTATGATGAAATTAGGCATTTTTAAAAAATTATTTTTTTTTTTTTTTTAGAGGAATTTTGACATTAATACCCATTTTCAACCCCATTTTAAACCCAATTTTTTTTTAATTTAAAAATATGGAGTTAAATAGAGAATTTTATAATCTTTAAAATGATGTATTACACGACCCCCCTTTCTATTTAAAAAAAATGTGCCCCCATGCCCCCCTGCCCACATTTTAAGAGCTAAAAGTATTAAATATATGCTAAAAGATAGTTTAAGTTGTCTTATTTAAAAGTTCCAAATTTGAAGTCGATATCTCAACTGGTTCAAAAGTTAAGAGGGGGGGGGGGTGACTTTTGGACCGCTCTGTATATGTAAGGTACTACATACATACATGTATGTGTAACTTAGTTTGTACTTAACATGCTTTTTACTGGTTAAAACAACTTTTACTATTTTTTTTTGCATTTTTGAATTTAGAATATTATGAACGTAGAGAAAATGTGTAAAACTTAATTTCGAAATAGCTATACATTTTACTGGGCAAATGCCATTGTTTCCTAAACTAAGCATTTTTAGATACATGTTAATTATTTTTTAAACCAGTATTGATTATATATTTCTGATTATTTTTTTTTTATAAATATGTGTCTAAAAATTCTTAATTTTAGAGATGAAAAGATTTATTTAAAAATGGAATTGAAAATCGTTAAAAAAATTTAAATTTCATCCCTTATTTTCACTGCTTAAAAAAATTGTAAGATACTTAATAACTCCCGAATGAAGTCAATTTAATGGCGATTTCTCCCGTTAGATTAGACAGGGACAAAAGTTCTACCCAAAAGGGATAGAAGACATACATACACTCCCACTTCCACCCAACCAAACAAATTCTGTATTTGTTCTTTGTGGAACAAATACAATATTTACTTGGCCGGGCGAAAAGTGTAACTATATTATTTTTATTAACGAAATTACTGGCGCCATCTAAATTTTAGTAGAATTATTTTATTCTACAGTTTCACATTAGCTATGTTCGTTCTAGCCGCTCAGTACTACACTTTCCGGCCAACCAAATAAATACTGTATTTGTTGTATGAAAAACAAATACAGTATTTATTTGGTTGGCTGGAAAGTGTAGCACAAATGAGATAGAGACAGGGTAGACGTCTTTTGTTTCATAATTCTAGTTGTAGAGAGCTCCATTCATTATTATAGCAACTTAAATTGGATATTCAGCCCCATACCCGCACTACAAAATTTTAAATAGCAATTTTCCTCTTTTTACGCCTAGCTCTTTATTATCAAAGTAAAAAATATATATTAACCAACCCATATTAACCTAACCTTTACTTCGGGGACAGCTTAGGTTTTTATTTAAATTAACCCAGGGTAGGAAGGGGCAAAGGTAATAAATTTTTTTACGACCAACGAAAAGCATATTTGATACCCTTAAAACCTGGCACAAAATTAATGGGGTAGTTTTTTAAGATGTTTAAATCTGATTTACAAGTAATTATCTTACGCCGCGGCGCGCTTTTTAAAAGTCAGAAACACTGTGCCGTTTATAAGAATAACCCTGGGGCCCTGTATAGTATATATTGTCGGCTTACAAGTAAAAGGCACTAAGTCACTTTTTTTGCAAAAATGGGATTTTAATGGCACTGTAGTTAATTTTTGATGATCTATGTATAGGGAAACCGAACTAACCTCTAGGTGGACTGCCAAGGGAGTTACCCCCTATACAAAACGCACCAATTTGATTTTGATTAAAATATTATCTGGCAATAGGCACTAAGTCACTTAGTGCACTTAGTGCGTTTTACTTGTAGATTATTTCAAATGTTTGTGCACTAAGCGACTTTCTAAAAAGAGTTCATTTATAAAAATATGATTGCTTGAATCATTTATATGATACAATATCGCGTTATTTATTGTACTGACAAACGCATTCAAATTTTAACTCATAGATTATTCTAATTTTGCTCTTAAATCCTTGGTTACTACATAAATAACAAGAATATAAGAAAAAAAGTAAAGTTCGTGGCAAGTTCGGAAAACAGCCCTTAGAATTGCACCGTGAAGTGTTTTATCATTAATAATGATTCATTATAATTATTGACTTTAGGAGATGATTCTTTACTGGCACAGCCGATGGCCTCTGAAAACTGTCGTAGTTCTGGCATAGTAAGCAGTTTCATATAATTAATACTAATTAATTTTATTAAAGTCCAAAATGGAAAGTTTCTTTAAACAATCAAAAAGTCCAAACCCTTTTTTTAAAAAACTAGTTTTTGAAAAGGTATGTAAACATCTGGTTTTCTACTTTATAGGAGGGTTTTAATTTTAAATAGTTGTTTTTTATATTATTTTATTGACTTAGTCCTCCTTACTTGTAAGCCGACGTCGTGGGCCTACAAGTAAAAGGCACTAAGTCTATGTCTTTTTTCAAATTTAGTTGAACTAAACTACTTCAATTTTTCTTTATTTAATGGGACATCATTATTTCCAAACATGTCATTGCAATGGAGATCTCTACAACTAGAATTATGAAACAAAAGACGTCTACCCTATCTCTATCTCATTTGTGCTACACTTTCCAGCCAACCAAATAAATACTGTATTTGTTTTTCATACAAGAAATACAGTATTTACTTGGTTGGCCGAAAAGTGTAGCAGTGAGCTGCACGAACGAACATAGCTAATGTGAATCCGTAGAATAAGATAATTCTACTAAAATTTAGATGGCGCCAGTAATTTCTTTAATATAGTTACACTTTTCGCCCGGCCAAGTAAATATTATATTTGTTCAACAAAGAACAAATACAGAATTTGTTTGGTTGGGTGGAAGTGGGAGTGTATGTATGTCTTCTATCCTTTTTGGGTAGAACTTTTGTCCCTGTCTAATCTAACGGGAGAAATCTCCATTTGCGGTAGTTTTTTTCTAAAAACAATTATTATAAAAATTAAAAAACAACAATGAAAGTTAAATTTGTCAATATCTCAAAACCATGTTTTGAACTTAGTGCTCTTTACTTGTAAGCCGACGATATATAGTATATAAGGAATTATGTATAAATGGTCATAGGAAAATATGATTCCATCCTCTATATCGAGCTAAGTGGCACGATATATATAGTAAATATAACATTTGTATTATCCTTAAATGGAAATAAATAAGCTTCGATCAAACTGGAAGGATATTGTTTTTTTTTACTTACAAATCTGCCAAACTAACAACATCACATTGATATATGTTACAACAAAACTTATGTGATATGATAAGTCCAAAGGAAAAACACACTTAATCCATGTTTTTTCGAAAATAAATTATTTACCCCTTTAAGAGCATAATTTATAATCACAAAAAAATGAAAAAAAAAATATTTGGTTGCGAACGAACCTATTTTTTTTCTGTAGGACCGTCCTTCAAAAAGTTTTAAGTTTCTCAGCATGACAGGTAAATTTTGCTTCGCTATATGATTCTACATTTAAAAATATGAAAAAAGTTCCCATAACGGTTGGTCCGAAAATGAGCCCTAAGGGCCCTTTAAAATTGTAATAAACAACGTTTTTAATTAATAACTCTGGTACCCTTTTATCTAGAGAAACGAGCCTTTAAATGTATACTAGTATTAATAAGGGCAATAAGTTTATGTTAATTTATTTTTTTTATTTATCCAGAGGCGTGCTTACACACACAAAATATGTGATGCGAGGTAAAAAATCAAGTAAAAACCGGCGTTCAGAGATAGAACTGGACCAAAACCTGATCCTTGAGCTACACCAATTGGTCTAATTTTTTTTACTATGGTCTGTTTTTTCAATCAAGATAGTAAATAAAAAATCGCACAGTTAATATTTTTACAACAGGTTTGAATAGTATATGTTTGTGTATAGAACAAAGAACTTTTACCTCAAGAAGTTATTTCAGACCAATGTTTATGAAGGTGTCATCTTTCTGTTTGTTTGTTTACATAAACGTACGCGATACTGTTTCTGGTGTAAACATAAGTATCGCTAGTTTTAACATTCTGGTGACCAGAGCGATGTTGCGTAATTTTCACTTTATCGTTATGGTAAATCTTTATACCTACATTAAAATTTTAAAAAAGTACTATACTACGACACTATAATTATGTTTGATAATATAATATAATTAAATTTATTAAAATTAAAATACTAGTTCATATAAAACGAATATTTCTTAAAATTTACAATAAAATATCTAAAGCAGGTGTTGCAACCGGCAACACTGTATTCCTTGACAAAGTTTGCGACATTAGACTGTGAGTTTACACATTCTTTCTCTCACTTTACGCGTACTAAGTGTAAATAATAGTCACTCCCCACCAGCCCCTCACCGTAGTTGGTTCAGGCTTCAAACAAAGCATACGGTAGATTTCATCATGTTCATTCTTGAGGTAAAAGTTCTTTGGTATAGAATAAACTACGTAGTATATTCGCACATCCAATATTCGCATCTGTTTTAAAAATATGCACTGTGCGATTTTTAATTTACTATCTTGCTTGACAAAACAGACCATAGTTCTATGTTTAGATCGCGTGTTTGTTAATAATAATAGAGATTATTAAGATATTATTACACAATAACTATAATAGAAAACAAAAAGTTTAACAAGCAATGTTGTAGGTCCCTAAGTTTAAATTCCATTTTTATAAAGTGGAATTATAATTCTACTAATTCTAATTCGCACTATACCGGATGTTTTTTTTAACCTAAAACTTTTAAATATCTCGAACATTTTAGAGAAAAAAATGTCGGACAAAATTTGTTTATTTTAATGGTGGAAACAAAATGGCGTATTTATTTTTTACGGATATTTACGTTTTCAAGGTCAACTTTGTTTTTTTAAGCACAAACATACAGAGCGGTCCAAAAGTCACCCCCTCCTCTTAACTTTTGAACCAGAACTAGATTTTTTTGAACCAGACTTCAAAATTGGAACTTTTAAATAAGACAACTTTTGGACCGCACTGTATATTTTTTTACTGTTATTTAATTCCCCTCAATAAAATAAAAATCTTTGTAAAACACTTTTAGACTTTTAGTTCCACAAAATTAAAAGATTTGCATCTCCGACGGACTTGACTAGTCAATTCCTATGTATTTTGAGACGTTGAATCTCATTTTTACCAAAACCTCAAAAAAAATATCATATCATTGCGAAAAGTATGTTTTTGAGGTTATGTTAAATATGGGAGCTAACTTTCAAATTCCGACCTCAGATTCGGATTCAGCGGCTCAAAATACATAGGAATTGACTAGTCAAGTTCGTCGGAGATGCAACTTTTTTAATTTTGTGTGGCTGTGTTATCTCTGCAACTAAAAGTCCGATAAAAAAAAAGTGTTTTACAAAAGATTCTTATTTTTTTGAGGGGAATTAAATAACAGTAAAAAAAATATATGTTTGTACTTAAAAAAACAAAGTTGACCTTGAAATGACCTTGAAAACGTAAATATCCGTAAAAAATAAATACGCCATTTTGTTTCCACCATTAAAATAAACAAATTTTGTCCGACATTTTTTCCTCTAAAATGCATAGTATTCGAGATATTTAAAAGTTTCAGGTTAAAAAAAAAACACCCGGTAGTGCGTTTTTCCTTTGGAGTATTCCTGTATTTTTCTAATAGAATTTAAGATAAATTTGTTGGATTTATTTGATTGATAAAAAGCAATAAATAAATCAGTTGCGATTTCACCCACAAAGATTTATATGACAAATCTATAAGTTAATTCTTTTGACTAAAAAAGTACACAGCACAGATTAAAATATTTCCTATTTTTCCATATTTCCTCTTCCCCCGAAGGCGAATTATTGCAAACATAAAAAAGTTTAAAATTACTTTCTGAACCGGGGAAGAAAAGTTACAGAATTAAAAATGATATAAGAAATTCTAATTCTAATTCTGATTCTGATTCTGATTCTGATTCTGATTCTGATGCTGATTCTGATTATGATTATGATTATGATACTGATTCTGATTCTGATTCTGATTCTGATTCTAATTCTAATTCTAATTCTAATTCTAATTCTAATCCTAATTCTAATTCTAATTATAAATATCATAATAATGATACAAATCTTGAAATTCAATTCAGATATACAAATGTATTATTTATTTATTTATTTATTACGTTTAAAGTAACTCTGGGACCTTATTTAAGGTATTTTGTACCATATTAGACTGCTTAACTATACTAGTAATTCTGAAGTGCTCCAAGTCTATACACATTCCCTTCTTTTTTCAAAGTTATTCTACCGTTCCATGTTTTATACCATTATATGAAGGCAGCAGGGCCTCCGACTGCGACGGTTACTATATAATTTTATTTTTCATTATTCTTGTTTTATACTTTTTAGTTAATCAGTCGGGTGTTTTTTTAAATTAAATTATTTATTTATTTACACTGTGTCCTTATTTAGTATATGACCAACAATTCCGAAAACAAAATCAAATTTTTAATGCACCTATTTATAAATTCATATATTCATTGGGTTTTTGTGTATTAACCAAATTTTCACAATAACAATAATTTTTGCATGTAATTCCATTTATCTATGTATATTAATCGTAAAATATTTCATTGCTATTCATTTAATCCTTTAAATCTTTATTGAATTTAGATTATGTTACTATATTTAAAATATCATGACCCTACAGCTTATTTTTTAATAAAAAAATACTCTCATAACTTGTTACAGTTTGGAGCGTTAACTTCGATATTGTATTCTAAATTGGAGTAAGAATTCGAACTAGAATTAGAATTAGAATTAGAATTAGAATTAGAATTAGAATTAGAATTAAAATTAGAATTAGAATTAGAATTAGAATTAGAATTAGAATTAGAATTAGAATTAGAATTAGAATTAGAATTAGAATTAGAATTAGAATTAGAATTAGAATTAGAATTAGAATTAGAATTAGAATTAGAATTAGAATTAGAATTAGAATTAGAATTAGAATTAGAATTAGAATTAGAATTAGAATTAGAATTAGAATTAGAATTAGAATTAGAATTAGAATTAGAATTAGAATTAGGATTAGGATTAGGATTAAGATTAAGATTAGGATTAGGATTAGGTTCCTAGAAAAAGAATTAGAATTAGAATTAGAATTAGAATTAGAATTAGAATTAGAATTAGAATTAGAATTAGAATTAGAATTAGAATTAGAATTAGAATTAGAATTAGAATTAGAATTAGAATTAGAATTAGAATTAGAATTAGAATTAGAATTAGAATTAGAATTAGGATTAGAATTAGAATTAGAATTAGAATTAGGATTAGGATTAGGATTAAGATTAAGATTAGGATTAGGATTAGGTTTCTAAAAACCTCCCGTTTAAGATTCTTTTCGATTAAAGGAGACTACCGAGATTGTAACTTATCTTTAACAGGCTAATGTTAAAACCACTGAGAGTTTCAGATGGATCATCATGTGAGCTTTCAAGGGACACAAAGCAATCTGCGCGGAAACGCTTAGTTCCGACATGAAATTTAATAATAACCAAAATAAAGGCTGTGTAAAAAATTCTAGGACACCCTGTATATATTTATATAAGTATTTTTCATTTAACTTAGGGATATAATTAAAATCAAACTAAATTTAAACTTGGTTAAAATTGTACTAAATTAAACCCTGTAGGTGATATAAAAGGTTCCCATTTACACCACAACGAACAATTTATATTCGGTAAAAGCATTTTCAATGTGTAAAACAGTGTGTAGTCTATCGCACTAAATATATTACAGTTTAAAAATAGTTTGAAATAAAATTCAATAAACTGGAAAAAATCCTTTTCTCCATCATACACGTTTAATATAAGGCTACGAGATTTTAGTACACCAGAAAAATTGAATTAATTACTGGTTACGGAAAGATAATAATATCATAAGTGATTCTAGGTTAGGCATCGGTGGTTTTTTATATAAATGTTACGAATATTAATCCCAATGACAAAAATGCAACGACTGCTTTAGCAGGAGTTGCATTTTCCAAAAATTGGGATTAATATGAGTAAAATTTGAAAAAAAAAGCACCGGTACCTAACCTAGTATCACGAATTGATATTTAGGGAGAGAATATAATTTATATTTAATACACATACCTCTTAATTATAACGTATTAATCCACAAATAAATTATGTTTTATAAATTAAAAAGTCCAAACATTACGATTTTAGATTAGAGAAAAGAGGGGTAAAAAAACCATTGTAGGGGTAAGGTATTTTCACTTATCAGTACAGCATACTACATATATATATATATATATATATATATATATATATATATATATATATATATATATTCTTATGGCGTACAAGGTGAGCTCCTCCCATGCTAAAGTTGCGGCTAAAGTGGGCTCCGCGGCAAGGTGAGCTCCGATACACGGAGCCCACTTTGCCAAACGCTAAAAATATCGCCAAACATCTTATTTTAAGGTGTAGATTCATTCTCTAAAGTTTCAGCTGGACTCCATTTTGGTCGCTATCATGAATATGTATACTTTTTTAGTTTGCGTGTATATTATTAGATGGCGGCAATTGTAAACCTTAATATACAGCTTTGGATACCTTCAGCGGTCAACCTGGAATCCACTACGCTTGGCAATGCAGCATATGTATATTTTATACACCTAGCGGTTATGGTAAACTCATATAAATAAAAGTGAATCTTTGACGGCTTATAATAATGCAACAAGAAAACAACACTCTATTTTATTTGCCTAAACTAGTAATATGAAAATACGGATCATTTATTTTGCTATTTAGTGCATCATTGTGTTCTCGGGTGGGATCATTGAGTTCTCGGATGGGATAATTGAGTTCTCGGATGGGATCATTGAGTTCTCGGCTCGGCTCGGAGGAAAAAAACTATTTTATATAATAGGCTGACTGAAATTATTGTTTATTACTTGCAAAAAGTATTACATAAGCATGGAGAGCCCCAAATAAGCTTTTATAAACCAAGAATTGAGATCCCAGTAACTTTTTAGCAAATAAGTTGGGCTCCTTAGTCACGTGGTTGATGTATATATTTCGAAAATATATTGAATACCTATCTAAATACCTTTAGCAGATAAGTTGGGCTCCTTAGTCACGTGGTTAATGTATATCTTTGGAAAATCTATTGCTCTAGCGTTTAAGTTGAGCTCCATGGAGCTTGATCTAGCGATGCATCGACATTCTCTTTTTAGTCACGTGACTATTGCAATAAACGTATTCTAATCCCTTGGACAAATGAGCAGAAAAGAATTACAGAGGCTTTTTTTAAAAAACATATTTCGAAGGGAATTCCTCCCAGATTAGGTGAAGTTCAAAAGTTAAAAGATGAAAATCCTAATATTTTTGACAACAAAAAATGGATGCAAATTAAGGTCTACGTTTGCAATAAGTATAGAAAAAATTTCAAAAAATAATTTGAAATTGAAATTCTTATACATTTTAGTTAATAAGGAGTTGAAAAAATAAAGATTTGTAACATTTTTATTTTATGTTTTCAAATCATTTGATATCCTAGGTATCACTGAGCGTTAATGGGTTAACCCACTAGCGCCAAGATTTTTTGTTTTCTAATTTTTATTTTATTTTTTGTATCAAATCAGTTGATACCGCTTATACTATTTACAGAGCCTGTGCTAGAATACTATTATACGGTAGTTTTCAAAATTTTTCAAAAATCGCTTGGAGCTAGCGACTTAAAATTTGGTGTGCAGATTTATTTCTTATATTATCTTAGACAAGTTCGTATTTGAGCAAAATCGGTTGGGGAAGGGGAGTAAAAGGGGAGGTTATATTTTTTTGTTCGTATTTTTTATTATTAACAATAGAAGAAAAATTTAAATAAAACTACAAAAAATATGTCATTATCATTTTTTGGTTATAATTTTTGTCATTACCTCTCTCTCCCCAAAATGTACCATAATGTTTCTGGACATAATCTATTTTATAAGAAAGTATTCTCGCTCATTCGAGACGGCTCACAGTAACCCAAAAGTCTTCAGTCGTAAATTTGACTATCTGGGATTTGAAACCCATTTGTCAAAAATGAGAAACGCTAATCTCGATCATTTCAGACTAAACATATTGCTGCTCACCGTCGCCCTAATCAATATTTTATTTAAAAAAACATGACAACACCGCAAGGAGCCCAGGTTGCTTAAAATACCCAATACACGGAGCCTGCTTTGCCGATAGGTATGGTAATACACGTCAAAGGAGCTCAACCTAACCGCTACATGTATGGGATCCCGTCTTGTACTTTATGTGTATAGTGGTATACACGAAATATACACAAGGACTCCACCTTTCACTCTATGTATAACGGAGCTCACCTTAACCGCTATCTGAGTATATATATATATATATATAAATTATGTTTCATTGAAAAATCCTCAGTTAAAAACAAGCTGTAAAGATACAAAATGCTTTGATGGGAGGATTGGTGTATTGGACTACCGCATCGTACTTGACGAGTTTACTACCCAAATAGCGTGAGTTCGATTCTCACCGGCCCTATCCTTCTTAAGGTTTCAGGAATAATCGCAGAAGGTACCGTAACCCTCCTTACTATACTACTAACTAAATTATACTACTAGCAGTAGTAGTAGTAGTAGTAAGGGTGGGGAGGCTACAAGCCAGGCAACTAGGCCATTATGTCCCTTTTTGCCAGCTCCGAGCTGTCCCAGAAACATGTCTACCCTACTCCCTGCCTAAACCTACCGTACCTCCTTATAAAAGTCGCGATATCTGTCCAGGCAAAGGTACGCAACTCCTCTCTCCGGAGCGTTGCCACTCCGAAGATCTCCTGTCGTATTTTGCCGAACCGATTGCATTGTCCTAGGAAGTGGAAGGGCGATTCTTCGTCCATTCCGCAACCAATAATACTACTAACTAAATAAAACTATTCACAATATCACACAGCACTTTAATTTATCATCTCTAAACACGTCCACAATAAAATCTGAGCCACCCTCACTCGCCCACGTTATTGTTTACTCTGTCTTCAGGGGAAATAAAATCTTTTAAAAGCTTTAGTCGGTCTAATGCATACAGTTCACCAACTAGTTCACTGATAACAATCCCATGTCCCAGAGTATTCATCATTGATAATCTTCTTTGCACAAATGCCGAGATTGTCTTCAGCACCTTGTCCACATGTAATGCAGCCGCTGGAAGCATTCTTTTCAACCCGTTTCAGGTGAATGCCAAAGTGTCCGTGGCCGGTGAAAACTTGCGTAACTTCCCTGCCCAGCCTTAGGTTTAAGGAAAGTCTTTCAAGTATGTTGAAAAAACTGAATGTGCACGGAAAAAAAAAATTATAGCTAGGAGCGCTATAACACATATACCAAGCAAATTATAATCGCTTATTATATAAATACAAGGCTTTCTCTTACAATTATGGCAGTCAGTGTAAAAATTTATATGAAATACTTTAATTGTTTAGTGAATAATAAAATATAACAAATAGTATGGCATTTATAGCTTAAATAGATTTAATTATTGTCCGTGCTAATAATTTTTATAATATAATAAAATTTCTGTAAATTTATAATAGTGCCTGTAATAAATATAATCGTGTCTGTAATATATATAATCGTTTCCAATTTATTTTTAACATTATTAGTTATTGTGTCCCTTATAATCTATAGCTTAAATCACTATAATTTGCCACTGTTACCAAATATCTTATATGTATAGCGCAGAGCCCACTAATTTCTTTCCGTGTGGTCCTGCCTTTCTCTGTCTCCTCCCAAGAAGCCTACCAGCTTCTTGTCGTTTCTTCTCTAGCTATACGTGAGATTGCAGCTTTTGGGATACCTCGTCGTGCAATGTATTAACAGCGTGGACATGACATTCCGCTTGTTGAACAATAGTTTAAAGTGTCTATTTACTTGAAAAAGGAGTTTTTTAAAATTCTAATTTTTGCATGCCCCCGGTATTGGCTACTTCGATCAGACCCGTGCTTATTAGTAATACACGGTTCACCTGGGCGATTTTAAATAAAAATTTCGTGGACCCCTACATTTTTTGGACTAAAACATACCTGATGACATAAGAAATCAATTTCCATTTGAAAGAAAATCGTAAAAGATACACTTTTTTAGAAAGATAAAAAAACGTTTTTTTGAGTAATAGGGTGTGACAAAAAATTCCGATTTTCGAAATCAAAAAGGCTCTCTAGCTCAAAAGTTACTCCTTAGTAAAAAACGGTGGCCACTCAAAAATGAGCCAAATCGATTAATGTTTAGAGGCAGCTCAAAGCACTCAAACTTTGAAAAATATCGGTACCTGTTTTTCGGATAAAAAGTGATTGTATATAAAATTAAGGAAATTTTAGAGGGTTTCTTTGATAATATTTAGAAACAATACTAATTGTGAGAAACTAAAAAAATTATATCCCTCCTCCCCTTAAGTTAGAACATAAAAAAACGCTAATTATTTGAAGATTTCGCGATTTTTTTTTAAATAGGGCATAATTAAAAGGACATAACTTCCTTAGGAATGATTTTTTGACCAAGGTGCATATAAATTTTTTCTATGTTTTTAATGTTAAATAACCACCCATTACTAAAATATTTGTTTTTGGCTTTATATTTTTTTATTATTTTTATTTTTGGTTCTTCGTGCGTAAAAATTTACCTTTAAATGCATTTATCTTTAAAATGGTTAAACCTGCGATGTTAAACCACATAA
Source organism: Brachypterus glaber (assembly GCA_958510825.1). Taxonomy (NCBI): domain Eukaryota; kingdom Metazoa; phylum Arthropoda; class Insecta; order Coleoptera; family Kateretidae; genus Brachypterus; species Brachypterus glaber. The sequence continues at coordinate 2,372,584 of OY294044.1, read as the reverse complement.
ACTTTTTTGTGTATTTTTACATAAAAAAGTATATTCCAACCAGAAAAAATAAAAAAAGTACACCGAAAAAAGTTTTAGGCAAAAAACAGAAAATCTACCCGGTTTCGAATCGAAATTAATTTTTTTTTACTCAACCTGCGGAAAAAAATTATGTCTTCTGTATAGTCATGTAGGTTAACATGTATATATGCTTATATACTAATATATAATTTTGCAGATTTTTTATTTAAAATTATTTTTTATGCACTTTTAAAAACATGCAAAAATAAAATTTTCGCGAAATTTTCAAATAATTGCCGATTTTTTCATGTTCTAACTTAAGGGGAGGGGGGATATAATTTTTTTAGTTCTTACATTTAGTATTGTTTCTAAATATTACCAAAGAAATCCTCCAACATTTCCTCAATTTTTATCGGTATCAGTTTTATCCGAAAAAGAGGTACCGATTTTTTTTTAAGTTTGAGTGCTTTGAGCTAACTCTAAACATTAATCGATTTGGCTCATTTCTGAGTGGCCACTATTTTTTTCTAAGGGGCAACTTTTAAGCCAGAGAGCGTTTTTGATTTTGAAAATCGCGACTTTTTTGACACACCCTATAACTCAAAAAAACGTTTTTTATCTGTCTAAAAAAGTGTATCTTTTACGATTTTGTTTCAAATGGGAATTGATTTCTTATGTCATCAGGTATGTTTTAGTCCACAAAATGTAGGGGTCCACGAAATTTTTATTGAAAATCGCCCAGGTGAACCGTGAATACATTAAAACAGACCAACCAAATTATCAAATAATCAATATTCAAAGTATATTACTCCTTTTAAATTAATAAAGTTGGTTGTTTACACTGCAGAGACCATAGTTCCTAATATACGGCTAGAAAATAAATTTAAGGCTGACTTAGAATTAGTTAAAGTGGTGCAGGGAATTTGCTATATGTTATCTAGGTTTGTGATAAATTTACCCGCCTCCAGAATTATATTACCGCTATCAATAAGTGCTGCATGCCAAATTTTAGACCATTGAACTAATGTAAAATGGACATTACAAAGTTAAAACATCACTAAATTTCTATTACTAAATAAATTACTTGTATTAAAAAAATAGGTTTTTCCACTACTAGCTTTAGAACATACTATTATTTATCATGTTTTCAGACTGTGAAATCATTTTTCTTCACCTATAGCAATTACTTATTTATGGTACTAGTGGGTAAAGTAAGATATTGCCCATGAGAAAATTAACCTGCGAGGCGCCAGCCAAGCAGGTTAATTTTCGAGAGGGCAATATCGGTTTACCCATGAGTTCCATACAAGGTTTTATCCAATAAATAGCCTAGGAATTCATATTTTTAATAAAAATTTTAATGACATTTACAAGAAAATAATTTTACAAGTGACAGTTGAGTGGGTAAAATAAATAATTATCCACTCAATAAAGTAAAAGCCACGCGGGGGTTATTATTGAGTTTATCTATTTAAAATAAAGCTGGTAATTGTCTTATTATCTGTATGTATTGGATAAAATAATTTTTTCTCTCCTAGTAGGAGTAAATTTTATAAACAATTGATTTCAGTCACTTTAGATGTTTCAGTTCTTTGTACAATTTTTACTAATTAAACTAAAGGAAATAGCTTTAAATAAATTTTTATTTATTAAATATAATTAATTTTAATTATTGCCAATTAAAACAATCAATAATTAGCTAAATATTATGAAAACAATTTAAAAAAAAACTAAATTTTTAAACGTCAGTTCAAAGTATTTATTTAAGCAAATGTCATTGATCAAGGCTACTTGATTTTTATGAAATTTCAAGAAATATAATTTCTGTTCATAACTTATTTTATTTAAAACATTTTACTATTCTTTAAAACGACTTTTGTTTGATTAACGCAGTCGTCCCTCCGAAGTGACTGATCGATTTCGTGCTTTTTAGCACTCTTCAGAGCCACATATCGGTAGTAGGGACAACTACGAAAATCAAATCCTTTCCATATATCTCTATATAGAGTTTAAAAATCGTTGTAAGGAAAAGCAAAAACAGCTAGCGACATCTACTGCTAAAAGCAGAGACTGGATAAACCTATCGACAGTCCAAAAAAGGAAGCAGTTATTGGTTTCAAGAACCTATTGCACGCTGCCGATAGGGGGCAGATTAATCAATGCCACGGTGGACATTGCCGCCAATTGAATCCTAAACGCTAGGAGGTCACCTTTTACAGTGGTATCTGAATTAATAAACTAAATTGAATTGTTTGATATTTACAAATTTAAAAAATCTATATAAAACATTTTACTATTCCTTAAAACGACTTTTCTTTGATTAACGCAGTCGTCCCTCCGAAGTGACTGAAGTCCACCGTGGCATTGATTAATCTGCCCCCTATCGACCGCGTGCAATAGGTTCTTGAAACCAATAACTGCTTCCTTTGTTTGGACTGTCGATAGGTTTATCCAGTCTCTGCTTTTAGCAGTAGATGTCACTAGCTGTTTTTGCTTTTCCTTACAACGATTTTTAAACTCTATATAGAGATATATGGAAAGGATTTGATTTTCGTAGTTGTCCCTACTACCGATATGTGGCTCTGAAGAGTGCTAAAAAGCACGAAATCGATCAGTCACTTCGGAGGGACGACTGCGTTAATCAAACAAAAGTCGTTTTAAGGAATAGTAAAATGTTTTATATAGATTTTTTAAATTTGTAAATATCAAACAATTCAATTTAGTTTACTTATTTTATTATTTGAATAAAAATAGTTAAATAGAGCTAGTAGTGAAAAAACTAATACATAAACTACGGTAGAGAAGACTTTTATAGCCTCGCACTCTTAAATCCCTTGCTGCTACGCAGCTCGGGATTTAATACGCTCGGCTATAAAAAATGTCTTCTCTACCTATATAATTACTATTTTCTGTACAAACATAAACAAGTCGTAAGATCACGGCTAGTCTTAAACAAAGTTAAATGTAAAGTCAAACCACCGGATTTTTTGATTTTGGGTTTGGGGACATTTTCAAACAGTTTTTGACAAAAATTGAAATCGCTCACGAAGCTGTTTTTAAATAAAGTCATTCTTCTTCTTATGTTAGCCTCCAGATATCTACGGCTCACCATACCAATCCGATACACATAAACAAATTAGCTGACCAGTTAGTTAATTACTACTTATTTCTAGTAGTATATCCTTATAAAGACAGCTGCCTTTTAATACTAGTATTCCTAGAAGGCGACTTTATTCGTTTAATAAGTTTAGTTAGTGGTAGGAAATAACATGTGGCGCCACCTATAGCATAACGCTGTCAAGTGCACTGAAATTGAGACATTACAGAAGCCTGTACTGTTCTGCAATCGTTCTCAATCGGGTCCCGGGCAACATTTGCTATTTTACGTGGAAGTCATTATGACATCATTTAATGATTTAACGTTAAATGTATACACCTCATGACAAACTCATAACATGATCACAAAATCATGAGATGTCCTCATCATGATGTTCGTATGAGTAAAAAACGTAGAAATCACAACATGATGCTCTCATGAGGCCTTATGAGTTTATGGATGTTGTCCGGGTTAGTACTACAACTATTGCAAGTTTGGTCAAAATCCATGAGATGAGTGTAAAATCTTGAAACGCCTAGCGCGCTAGGCGCGATATGCTCCATATAGCAACGCAGCGTTAACTAATAATAATAATAATAATAATAATAATAATAATAATAATATTTATTTATTTCAAAGAGTACATTTATACAAGGTAACTTATACAAACATTAAAACGAAATATTGTCAAAACAAAATATAGAATAGAAATATAGCTAAGTTATGCAACTCTGCCTGTACATACATTTCTAAACTCTACAGTATTGTAAAGTTCTATCTCACAAATAAAATTGTATAAAGCTTTTTTAAAGCACCTAAAATTATTTCTCAGTTTTTTTATAGAGATAGGTAACAAATTGAAGAATTGGATTGAAGAATACAATGATCCCTTTTCAAAAGTAGCTAGCCTGTGATTCGGAAAATTAAAATTGAAAGTTCTATCTGATGTAGGCTCATATTTGGAAAAAACTTCTCTATGTTTAATTAAAAATAAAATACATTCATATATATACAGACCTGTGACCGTCAGAATATTATGAGTTTTAAAAATGTTACGACACGTTTTCTTATACGGCATTTTTAACATGGTTCTAATAACTCTTTTTTGGCAATTTATAAACAGATTCTATCTCTACTGATTTACCCCAAAAAATTATGCCGTATTTGATGAGACTTTGAAAATTTGCGTAGTAGATAGTTTTTAGAGTGTCTACGTCTAAATAACTCCTTAGCACATATATAGAGTAGCTTACTCTGTTTAGTTTTATTCTTAAACGATCTATATGTGAGCACCAACTCAAGTTCTCGTCTATGTGCAAGCTTAAAAATTTTACATTCTCTTGTAATTCTTTCTGTGTATTTTCAATATTTATTTCTCTTACCGGTTGATTTATCATTTTAAATAAAATAAAATTGTTTTTTTCCTCGTTTAGTATAAGTTTGTTTTTTTGAAACCATTCTTTTACAGATTTAATAAGATTTTCTGTTTCTATTATTAAACTTTCCATATCGGATTTAACTAAATAATTTGAGTCATCTGCGTAACTAACTAAAATTTGTTGTTTATTTTTTAAGGTGACATATAGATCGTTTAAGAATATAATAAATAACAAGGGCCCGAGGATGCTACCCTGTGGTACTCCTGCCCCAATACTTTTAGCTTCAGACAAGTATTTAATAAATTCTTCTATAATTTGTACCTGTTGTTTTCTGTTATTTAGATAGGACTGCAGCCACTGCAGCGCTAGTCCCCTCACAGCGTACCGAAATAGTTTTTCAAAAAGAATTTTATAGTCTAGACAATCAAATGCCTTCTTTAAATCTAATAGTATGCCTAAAATGGCCTGCTTTTCCTCAAAACCATCCAGCACGCTGCATATGAAGCTATGTACTGCAGTCTCCACAGATCGCCCCTTTAGGTATCCATGCTGTGTATCTTTAAAAAGGTTGTGTTTGTTAAAAAAATTTAAAATACGTTTACACATAGCTAATTCAAATATTTTTGAAAAGGATGGTAATAAACTTACCGGTCTGTAGTTTTGCATTGAGGTGGGGTCGTTTTTTTTTAAAATGGGTATGACAATAGCGTCCTTGAGCGCATCTGGAAATACCCCATATGCTAAGGAGTTATTTAAAATATGGGTTACAGGTTTGCACAATTCATTTTTGCAAAGTTTTAAAATATTAGTAGATATTTCGTCTTTGCCAGCACTATTTTTACTTTTAAGTTCATGAAATAAATTAAGACATTCATAACTAAAGACCAGTCGTAATAATTTTGGTCAAGTTTGATAAATTGCTGGTATATTGCTAATTTAGTAATTGTACGGGCAGTGATCGACAAGGGGTAGATCCTTTTTAGCAGTGATTAACTGCCTATAGACAGCATACCCTGCATTGTACCAAAAGCTGTCCATCACTTCCTATTTATTCGATATTTGACCTCCAGGGATTCGATAACCTCTATCTAACGCACAAGAGCCCACAGAAATTAAGATATACCGCCACTTTCAAACTCTATTAGTTCAGGAAATCATGTTTTATCGACAAAATAGTTTAATTTTTAAAATAAAGTAAGTAAACATAAATATAAATATTTTATCCAATACATACAGATAATAATACAATTACCAGCTTTATTTTAAATAGATAAACTCAATAATAACCCCCGCGTGGCTTTTACTTTATTGAGTGGACAATTATTTATTTTACCCACTCAACTGTCACTTGTCAAATTATTTTCTTGTAAATGTCATTGAAATTTTTAATAAAAATATGAATTTCTAACCTATTTATTGGATAAAACCTTATACGGCACTCATGGGTAAACCGATATTGCCCATGAGAAAATTAACCTGCGAGGCGTTAGCCAAGCAGGTTAATTTTACTTTACCCACTAGTACCATAAATAACTATGATTGCTAGCATGCTATGTACAGTTTTTGAAATATTTTATTCTGAAACTTTTTGACACCTAATGAAAAAAAAAATTAACCTTTACAAAAAAAAAATTAAGTTTTTTTATTAAGAGTATATACAGGGTGATCAGTAACTGCTATGCCAAAATTTAATAGGGGATTCTACATCCAAAAATATGAAAAAAACTTTCCATAAAGGGTGGTCCGGAAATGAGCGCTAAGGGAGCTACGGCCCTTCGAAGATGAAATGCTGAATGGGGAGCAAAAAAAGCAGCAATAAAATTTTAATGCTGCTGCAAAAAAGTATTCTTCAACAAAACATCTAAATTTATTTAAAGCCGTAATAGCCTTTTAAAAAGTAACGTTTTTGGTGGCACAAAATGTTACTTCCACTTTATTGCATTTTTTTGAAAACGGTTGCTCCTACATTGTTACACTATATGACATTTTTTATGTATTTTTACTCAAGAAATCCATATTTTTTACAAACAATCCAAAAAGAGTACAATTTGGGGCAAAAATGTGTTAAGCCTAATACATTTTTTCCTTCGAGGCACGCCTTTGGATAAATTCAAAAAAATAAAATATATAATCATTTGCATTTATCCATGCAATTTTGATAAATTTAATTAAATAGTTTATGTTATGTGGTGATTTATTTTTTAGTTTTTGATGGGGTAATGATGCGCGTGCCCCATCATTTAATGATGAAAAAATTAAATAAAAACAAGTTTTTAAAGTTAAAACCCTTTCATTAATTACATGTTACGTATAACCAACAAGTAGGAAACAAGATATTTACAAAAAAATTCTAATCTCGACTTTTAAAAGAAGGGTTTTAAAACGTTCTTTAAACGATTGAAAACTTCAAAACCTTTCTTTTAAAAATCTAGTTTTTGAAAACCTGTATATATGTAAATATCTTGTGTTTAATAAATATTTTGCATTATTTTATTTTTTTTATCTTTTGTACATAGTTGCCCGAAATGCGCTGTTGTACTTTTACATTTTTTTTTGTGATTATGCTTAAAGCTACCTAAATTTTAATGATACTTGTTGATAGTCTATTAAGTAAGGCTTCATCTGCCACTTATAAAATTTCTGTAACATTTATAAGGTGTCAATCATATCAAGTTTTGCTTAGATGCCCACCATTCCCCGACTTTCCCCTAGTATCGCCAAATCGAAATTTGAAAGTTCGTTTTTATCTTGAAACCCTAATAAAGAAAAAAGGAATGTTTAATTAAAAAAAAAAACATAAAAGAATAGTAAAATATATTAGTTTTTAAACAGTCTATATTTGATAAGGCATCCCGTGACAACATGGCTGCAGGGTTATTGGGCTGTTTCCTGGAAATTCTCCACGCACAATAGAGTGTTTCGTATCTCAGTAGTCTGCCAGATTTACTAGTTTCCTTTACAACAGAGTAGTCTCTGTTTACAACTCATTGGAGAGCAATTGACGCGCGATGAGCGTCCGACATTCCTAATGCTATTAACCTTTTACCGTTTAATAGTTTTCCAAAATAAATTAAGTCCAGTTTGAAAATTCATTCATGGTTCTAAACGTCTGAACATCTTATAGTGAAGTGGTTTATTATAAAATAATTAAAAAGCTTATAATCACCTTCACGATAATTTTATTGTTAAATAACACAGGTTTACAAAAAAAAAGTCAGGACTATTTGACTGGACTATGGTATTCCTAGGTTTTTGGCGCCCTGAATCAGATCCCGGGGTCAGTTTTGCCCCATCACGTCAGGAAAACGAGATTTCAAGGTCATTTGAGGTCAAAATGGTGATTTTTTGGAAGCGGCCCCGCGACAATATCTCAAGCGACCTGTTAACTTCACGGGTAACTGTGTAGGTCTTGAATACTTTCTGAACGTTGAGATGTTGTCCCGGGGCCGCTCCCAAAAAATCACCATTTTGACCTCCAAATAACCTTGAAATCTCGTTTTCCTGACGTGATGGGGCAAAACTGACCCCGGGATCTGATTCAGGGCGCCAAAATACCTAGGAATACCGTGGTCCGGTCAAATAGTCCTGACTTTTCTTTTTGTAAACCTGTGTAATTAATGTGACTGCGGTTTCGCTATTATAGAAATAGTATCTACGGACTTAAATAACATGTTGTAGGAATATTTGATGGATGATACATATAACGGGATATCTTTTACTTTCTAGTTATAAATAACACAAAGGACCTTACACAATTATAATAAATTAGGTTACAAATTAAAAAATATACATACTGAAAACCTAGCGAAACCGCGGTCACATTAATTGTTTAACAATAAAATTAACGTGAAGGTGATTATAAGCTTTTTAATTATTTTATAATAAATTAAGTTTTATCAACAAAGGTAATGAAATTTTCTGAAAATTTCGCTGCCTTAAGTGGTATTGGACTTGACTATTTTACAAACCATCTAGCAAGGAAAAGCATTTTTTAAACTAATTTTTATTGCATGCAATCCTGTGTTAGGTTATTTAGTTTTCCGCATCAAGCCAATCTTTTTAAATTATTAAAAAGCGCGCGCTAAAAACCATTGCTATAAACTCTGACGCAAACGAAAGAGCTTCTGTCAAAAGTTGATTTGTGGTTATAAGATAAATTACTGTTAAAATTTAATATTTAATGTGAAAAGTGACAAAATAAGCTTATTAATTGTTTGGACTTTTTTAGCTAAGAAAAATGGAAAAGTATGGATTTACACTTGTTAAATTCTTTGAGAAAGGTATTCTTTCTTAAATTAACTTGGCCTTTATATTTTTAAAAATTGATCAACAAATCCGTGATTTTGATAATTTCACACGTGAAATTATCAATGTAATTCGAATCTGATTGGTTGATTCAAAAAATAAAGGGATGTGATCGGTCTATTATAAGCTTGTAAAATAGTCAGATAAATTGTATTTATTTTTAAATTATTACGTAAGATTTTTTGGGGTGGACAGGGGCTGTCAAAATTCTTAAAATCCTTACAAGGGGGACAGGTCAATTAATATTTTTTTTTTGCATCAACCACTCTGGGTTATTAGCAATTACGTTATAATTACATTAGTTTTAAGGTACTTAATATTAATATTTGTATATTAGATTAACATAACTTAAATTTTTTGCATGAGATTTGCTTCAGTTAGGAATTTAAACAAATTGTCTAAGTCGCTGGTTAAAACTGTGATTAGGTTTTTAGGTCTTTTAATTTATACTTGGTTCGCAAGTGGGAATATCTTCTACACTCTAGAATAAAATGTTTTACAGTGAGAATGCACGCACATACTTCACACTGTCTTGGTTCTTCTTTTTTCATCAAATGTTGATGTGAATAGTTGGTGTGGCCCATTCTTAATCTGGATATGACTACTTGCTGTCTTCTGCTTAGTGAGACTGGTTTAAAGAGGGCTATATCTGGCTTGATATTGTGTAGTTTGTTGTCCATTTGCTGGTTCCATCTAGTTTGCCACATTTGGTTTGTTGCTATTTTAATTTGGCTGTGGACGTCTTTAAATGATACGCTTGTTTTTATGACTGGATAATTGCGCTGCGTGCGGCTTTGTCCGCTTTTTCGTTCCCTGAAATGCCAATGTGGGATGGGACCCATAATAAGGTAATATCGATGTTTCTTTCTTGTAGTTGATGTAGAGCTGATTTTATATTTGTTAGTAGCAAATCGTTAGAGTATATTTTTTGTATTCCTTCTAGCGCACTTAAAGAGTCAGTGATAATTAAATTTTTCCCCGGAACGGTTTGATTTAGAGCTTTGAGTAATGCATACACGGTGTATTTGAAATAGGGTTGGAAATTTTAACAGATGGTTTTACATCATAAAAAATGACAAAAAGTTCCTATAAACATATGTCTAACAATGCGTCATAAGGGAGCTACGCCCCTTTGAAAGTGGCTAAAAAAATCGGTTTTTAATTAATAACTCAGGAACCCTTTTAGATATATTAACGAGGTTTTGCACGTGAATTAATCCTAATAAGGCCCATCTTTGTATGTAATTTTCACGTACTTATTTAAACCAGGGGTGTGCGAAACGGGGGGGGGCTTATCAGTTTTTTGTCCCACACTTTTTTCTGTGTAACTTTTTTGCATTTTATTTTTGAAATATGATTTCCCAGATCAAAATACATAAAAAAGGTACTCTTGTTGTAATACTGTAGGATTAATCGTTTTCGAGAAAAATTCATTTGAAGGTAAAATTCCACGGTTCGAGGACGAAAAATTAAATACTAAAATGTTGAAAACCAAAATTTTAATGATGCAGGGCGAATGTACATTAAAAACTGAGAAAAAAACCTCATATACAGGTACTTCCAAAAATGAATCCTAATGGAGCTATGGTCTCCTAAATATGCACCATTTTTAAAGGGCTATGGTAGCTTTAAAAGCGTTTTTTCGACCTACATGTATGGAAACTTTTTTTCTTAGCTTTTGATGTAGAATAGCATTGCATCATTAAAATTTTGGTTTTCGACAGTTTAGTATTTAATTTTTCGTCCTCGAACAGTGAAATTTCACCTTCAAATTAACTTTTCTCGAAAACGGTTAATCCTACAGTATTACAACAAAAGTACCTTTTTTATGTATTTTGACCTGAGGAATCATATTTTAAAAATAAAATTGCAAAAAAGTTACACAGAAAAAAGTTTGGGACAAAAAACTGATAAGGACCCCCCTTTTCGCACACCCCTGGTTTAAATAAGTACGTGAAAATTACATACAAAGATGGGCCTTATTAGGATTAATTCACGTGCAAAACCTCGTTAATATATCTCAAAGGGTTCCTGAGTTATTAAATAAAAACCGATTTTTTTAGCCAATTTCAAAGGGGCGTAGCTCCCCTATGACGCATTTTTAGACATATGTTTATAGGAATTTTTTGTCAAATTTTATCATGTAGAATCACCTGTTAAAATTTTCGACCCTATTTCAAATACACCCTGTATAATTCTTCTTGGTAAATGTTTAAATATTTTGGGAGGTGGTAAACACATGTATTATTTTTGGTCACAACAGCTGCTCCTACTCCTTCGTCAGTTTTAGATGCATCGGTATTAATATTTCTTTCTTAAATAAACCTATTTTAAAATGGTTAACAAAAAGCTTAGCACATGGATTTAGTCATAATATCCTACCGGTAGAATGGACCTACAGGGTAGTTTTCGTGAAAATTGGTATTTTTTTAAGGTTGCTAAAAGTAAATAATAATAAAAAATCCATTTTACGCGCGGAGGTGTAAAATGGGAAAGCTCTTTTACTGGGCAGTGTATTCCTATTGCATTGCTTCATGCAGTGTAGGGTTAGAAGTAGAAGGGTCTACTGAAATCGGAATGTTGTAAATTTTTATGGTGTGAACGATCGCACTAAAAACTTGGATTGGGCCTATATCGCATAGTCAAAAGCAGTAGAAATAAATGCAGAAGACATATTTAAGTATAAACATAAAACAACCGTTGCAGGGACCATAAAAGTCATTACATATTACAGCTGAATAGCGAGACTGGGCCCAAATTGAAACATTCCATTCCGAATTTTTATTATAAACCCTACTATATTAGACATTTGTAATGTTCCAAGTGAAAAATGCTAAATAAAAACTTTTCGAAAAAAAAAAATGAACCGACTTCTGGCTCTAAAAAGTAAAAAATAAAAAATAAGCCGGTGCCAATTTCAACACTCCCTAAATTAAATACTAACAATTATTTTTTTGTTAAATTGTTTGCTGTGAAATTGGCACCGACTTATTTTTTATTTTTTTCTTTTTAGAGACAGAGGTCGGTTAATTTTTTTGCGAAAAGTTTTAATTTTTTACTTTTTAGAGACACAGAACTTGTAGATCTGTAAGGTCATCTAAGCTAAATTATAGTTGTCCTTCCATCTCGGCAAGCTGCTGACGTCACAACGCACTATTAGTGCGTTGTGGCATCTTAGATAAATTTCTAAAAAATAAATCTAGTGGTATTTTTATTTCAGTGACCAAGAGTCCAACCAACCTTATTTTAAACGAAATACTAAATAAAATCTTTGTAAAACTTTAAGCGTTAAGTAATAATCAAATAACGACTTTTGGTTTATCACAAATTTTATAATTTTCTCTTGGTATTTTAATATTGCAGGTCCACAGAATCAAGTTTAGCGGCATTTAAAAGATTTTTAGCCTGCCGTAATATTTGAGTGACCCCTTAATCAAGTTATTCGACTTATCCGAGTTGTACGATCATTTTCTAAAAATTTTGTTGGTATTAGAACCAAATTAAGCTGGTTTTAAGTGAAATTGCCTTAAAACGATTAGATTTATCTTGATTATCCGGCTTACCTGACATTATCCGAGCATCAAATTAAAACGGGACCACCTGAATGAGGGTTAGATGTAAGAATAGACGCTCCCTTACAGGCACACAAAAATAATAATTAATTATTTTAAAAACTCGCCTGTGAGTGTGCGAACTAAATCTCGCCCTGCACGAAATTTTTGTAAACATTTAATATTATATTGCTCAATAAAGACCTTTATTATTATTATTATTATAATGTCCTCTTTAAGTAGCAAAAGGTTTCATCAAATTCCGTTCATCCGTTCCAAAGTTATGCAGGAACATAAAAAAAAACAAAGTCACACGTCGAATTGATAACTTCCTACTTTTTTAGAAGTCGGTTAAAATTTTAATTTATAAATATTATTCATTTTTTTTTTATATTTGGTATATCCTCTCATTTCGTTAAATATTAATAAAACTTTAAGAATAATCTTTACTCGTCGGCCACTATATACTTTTAATAGCCCTTGGAATGAAAAATATCTAGGTTCACTCCTTGACCCGGGCCTAAACTGGAATTCTCATGTAAATGATGTGGGTTCTCTGTCAAAAAGTGTTTTTGTTTTTCGTTCCTTTGTTAGGAAGGTCTCTCCTGGCGTTTTAAAAACTGCATATTAAGTTACGGCCTTGTGTCCTGGGATAGTGCTTCAGGGTTGGATAAAATTTTCGGGATTCAAAGGCGTTTAGTAAGGGTTTTGTGTAATATGGGTTATAAGGCTGATATAAAGCATAAATTTGTTGAACTAAAGATTTTAACTGTACCATGTTTGTTTATTTATGTCTCTATTTTAAAGAAAAATTTTCTGATTTTTCTCAACAACTAGATTCTCTCATAATATTAGATTGCCTTATTTTAGACTTCAGAGCAGTAAACTTGGCTTTAACTTCTATGGTCCTACTTTTTTTAACCATTGCCATTAAATATGCGGAATCTTCCAACAAGGTAATTTAAAATTAAATTGAAGGAGGGGGGTAGCTTTCTTGAAATTTTATATATTGGGGTTTTTGAGGTCGCTAAAACTGAATCTTAAAATATTTTTTTTCCAAATCCACCTCCTGCAGAAAGTAAATCTGATAATAAAAAATCCATTTCACGCGCGGAGGTAAAAAATGGAAAAGCTGTTTTACTGGGCGGTCATTTTTACTTGAATTATTACCTAATTTATTTATTTTTTTTTTCTTACTTGAATGTTTTTAGAACTATTTTAAAATTATAAATTTTGTTTAACATATTTTTACATATTTATATTTTTACAGTGAAGTAGCTTCATCTAGTAAAATTGTTTTTTATTTGGTTTTACACGGAAAGAAATTAGTGGGCTCTGCGCTATACATTATAAGATATTTGGTAACAGTGGCAAATTATAGTGATTTAAGCTATAGATTATAAGGGACACAATAACTAATAATGTTAAAAATAAATTGGAAACGATTATATATATATTACAGACACGATTATATTTATTACAGGCACTATTATAAATTTACAGAAATTTTATTATATTATAAAAATTATTAGCACGGACAATAATTAAATCTATTTAAGCTATAAATGCCATACTATTTGTTATATTTTATTATTCACTAAACAATTAAAGTATTTCATATAAATTTTTACACTGACTGCCATAATTGTAAGAGAAAGCCTTGTATTTATATAATAAGCGATTATAATTTGCTTGGTATGTGTGTTATAGCGCTCCTAGCTATAATTTTTTTTTCCGTGTAGAGCCTTGAGGAAGTAAATATATTTTATCCAATATATACAGATAATAAAAAAATTACCAGCTTTATTTTAAATAGATAAACTCAATAATAACCCCCGCGTGGCTTTTACTTTATTGAGTGGATAATTATTTATTTTACCCACTCAACTGTCACTTGTCAAATTATTTTCTTGTAAATGTCATTAAAATTTTTAATAAAAATATGAATTCCTAAGCTATTTATTGGATAAAACCTTGTATGGCACTCATGGGCAAACCGATATTGCCCTTTCGAAAATTAACCTGCTTGGCTGACGTTAATTTTCTCATGGGCAATATGTTACTTTACCCACTAGTACCATAAATAACTATTACAAAACGTCAGCAAGTTCGAAAAATTAGTTTTTATTAAAAAATAAAGACCAACCAAACTAAAACATAAAATTTATATTTTTTTACTATTTTTCCTCTAAAGATCCTTTTTCGCGTGTAATATCGCAGTAGAAATATACCAAGCGAATTTTTATTATAAACGATCTTATATAAGACATTTATGAAATATTTAATAGATTTCCCAATAGAAATATTAAATATAGAAGGGAAGATAGTTGAAATTATCTGGAGGAGTTCTATCAGTGGATTCAGAATCTATTTAATGATAACGGAATTTTTACTCAATTCACTTAATCAGCTCTTGTTTTCGAGATATAGCGCACAATGGGTCCTTTGCATACATTTGTAGTAAAAAGAAATTAGGTGGGATTATTATTTTTTTTAACTGAATTTTTTATATAGCAAACTAGATGAAACGTTGCAAGCACCCTGTCAAAATATCGGCACTATTGTACACTAGAGCCATCTAGTTTGCAAATTTCAAACTAGGTTTTGTTTGATTTTAAATTCTATATCTTTAAAACATTATATTCTAGCAAAAAACTGTATATAACATTCTTTATAGGGCTTAAAAAGAGCTTTTATTTAAAATATAATTTTTTGAAATCGGGTTATAAATATGTGAGATATGCTAAAAAAACCTTTTACTGCTTTAAACGCCAATATCTTGAAAACAATGCGTTTTAGAAAAACGTTGTTTATAACATTTTTTGACAATTTAAAATTATCTTTATAAGTGCTAAATTAACCAAATACAATAATAATTGCCTTAATTATAAGCAAAAAACGCTAAAAATAGGAGTTTAACCCAATTTTTAGCCCCTTACCCCCAATCGTTTACCCCCAAAATCTAATCAGCTCTTCGGCATATGATAAGAAACAATATGCAAAAAACCGCAAGTCGATATCTCATATAGAAATGGAGTTAGTTTACACCCAGACAGACAGACGGACGAAAAATTTTTTTTACTGATTTCGACTCAGAATGGTCTAAAACGGCGAGAAATGTGAAAAAAACGTGGTCAAAGATTTTGACTTTTCGGCGAAGATTTCAATACATCGGCACTCTTAGTAGCACTAAGTGCCGATGTTATAATAAAAGTTTGCTTAAAAGTCAGTAAACTTAAAAAAATAACACTTTTAGCGTCTTAATGGAGTACATATTTTAATGAAATTAATTATATTGCGCTTGATGGGGAAAGCTCTTCTGGTGCATGTCCAAATTCAAAGAATTAGTTCTTCAATGTAAACCATGTAACAGAAACAGTCTTAGTCCGGATTTGACTGGAATCGTGCAAGAAGTGGGTTAAATCCTGGACTTAACCCCTTCTCGCATGAAACGATAAAAAGGGATATCTTGTACAATGTACTTTTTAGCGGTATCCAACAGACCCTGTTTTCATAGATAAACATTAAAGGGACCCCTAAAAACCTAAAATTAACTATCTCATATGCCCAAAAAAGGATTTAACCCCCTTCTTGCATGAACACATTCATATGCAAAAACCAAAGAACTTTTACCTCAAGAAGTAATTTCAGACCAATGTTTATGAAGGTGTTATCTTTTTGTTTCTTTATTTACTAACTGAAACGCAATACAGCTATGTGGTGTAAAATGTAGATGTCGCTAGTCGACTTTCAGGCTACCTAGTAGCGATGTTTCGTAGTTTCCACCTTATCATAAATTCAAGTCATTATACTTAAATTAAACATGTAATAATATTATTTTGTATACTATCATTATGTTTAATAATATAGTATATTTAAATCTATTAAAATTAAACTACTAGTTCATATAAAACTCATACAGAACTAATGTTTCTTAAAATTTACAATAAAATATCCAGTATATGTTTCCAATCGGCAACACTGTACCCCTGTCAGTCATGTTACGACATTAGACTGTGAGTTTACACATTCTTTCTTTCTCTTTACGCGTACTAAGTGTAAACAATAGTCACTCCCCACCAGCCCCTCAACGTAGTTGGTTCACGCTTCAAACAAAGCATACGGTAGATTTCATCATGTTCCTTCTTGAGGTAAAAGTTCTTTGGCAAAAACGATCAGTAACAAATTTTCAGTGTACTAGGATAGAGTAATCCACACAGTGTGGATTACTTTTGTAAGCTTAACTAATTTTTATTGTTTTAAATGTATCCTTCTTTATTGTTTTTATTTAGTTTTTTTTATACCTATTGTTAAATTAACAAGAATTTGGATCAAAAATTTGGTACTTATCGGATTTTTGCTTTTATTTTTTTATTGCATGAAAAATAAACTGTCAACATATCGTAATATACATAGGTGTAAAGAGTATAATAATTTATTTTATCCACGGCTATGATTAATAGGCCTATTTATCACGGGTCTGTAAAAATAAAGCATTTAAAATTTAAAACGTCCGTGGATAAAGTATAGAATTCTACTCGCATATAATAGCTATTAATCATTCGGGTGATTAGGCCACTTGCCTTTCGGCTCGTGTCCCAAAATGCACCCTTATTGATTAATAGCAATTATTATACGCTCATTGAATAATATACTAAATTCACAAGCATACAGCAAAACGTCCTTTATATGCAATAAAAAAGTTGCAAAATCTATAATTTTTGTTTAATTTTTTTTAAGTTAAAAAACTTTTCATTTTTAACCAAGGTTAGAAATGAATCCATATCTAACCTGTTTTTAGCTTTTGGTTATACCTCATAGATGGGGAAACATTCGCCTTGTCTGTAAACAGTTGAAGTTTGCCAATAATATAACCTAACATTTTTGTTTATTTCTACGAAAAACAATAAGAAATAATATTTATTTATATATTATATGGTTCATACCGAAACTGATAATAGAAAATAACAACGAGCCATTTATTTAAATTATTATTTAGTTGAAATTTATAGTGACTTGTGAATAAAATTCTGTTCTAACTACATAAGAAAATGACATTTCGAAATCTCGAGATGCTAATTTAGCCTAGACTGCGCCTCGGCCAAATAGCGTATCTCGAGTTGGAAATGTTTCATTTTCTTATTAGGTTAGAAATATAATATAATTATACTTACATTTTCATTTTTTACTTTTAGTGTAGTTTTATCATTTTGCCCGAAGCTTTTTTCATGAATATTGGATATATTATTAAAATTCAATGTCTGTAGTCTGGCTTCTGTTGGTTTTTCAACCCTTCGTTCATTCTTTAATTATACAAAATATATTTTTTAATTCTTTTTCATTAATAATTCGTTTTGAAATTATTCCGCTTGATATATTATTAGATACTAGCTGTAAAGTCCGTTCCAGGTACAGTTACAACGAGTGTCCGCAAAAAAAAGAGATTTTTTAGCCTCTTTTTTCAAACATCTGTAACTTCGATTGGAATTGATAAAATGTAACGTATAAGTGCTCAAAGTTTTTGTCTGATCATGAACTTCTGCAAAAAGAAAGATTTTTTGTTCTAGAAGCTTAACTAAGGGTACTTGAATTGAATTTTATACCAAACGTTCTCACATTTTATTAAACATAACTGACTGGATCCCTTTAACTCGATTTTTCTTGAGATACTTTATGATTTGCTACTTTTTTTGGTGCTTAGGGAGTAGTTTGACCCACTTTCTGGGGGTGGATTTTTATCAAATCCAAGGGTGATACCCCTTTACGTGTTTCTTATGTTTTATATTACAAAAAAAAAACACGTAAAGGGTTATCACCCTTTAATTTGATGAAGATCTACCCCCACAAATGGGGGTTAAACTACAAAAGTACAAAAAAAGTAGTATATAATAAAGTATCATATTAATGAATAATTCCAAGTAGGGTCCCGCAGTTAGTTTGACAGTTTTTACTCCCAGGAGTAAGAACTTGGCCACAAGGGGGTAGATATAGTGGCGCCTTCGCCAAAAATTTAAATTAGAAAAAAAAATGTTTATAGTCCCAACAAAATTATAAACAGGTTCTCAGGAAGCAAATATCAATAACCAGTGCGTCAAATGAGTTTCAGGACTGGCGCCATATTTCAAAAATCAGTGACGCCATCTATGTATTCGAACATGCATTTTGAAGCTTTAACCTTTTTTCATTATCTTTCAAAATTTCATAACATTCGGTTAACAAAGTTATGATATTTCTTCCCAAAGAATTTTTGATTTGATGCTGAAATTTAAGAAAAATCATTGAGAATTCGGCATTCCACAGACGTCGTTGCTGCCGCAAAAAATGATCCAAACTTCCTGAAAACAATTGTTACAGGTGATAAAACATGGTGCTTTCAATATGATCCAGAAACTAAGTGCGGAATGTAAAAAAAATCACCACAAGCCAAAAAAATACGAAATGTTCCTTTAAAAATCATGACAATGCTCATCACATTATTCGATAGCAAGGGGATTATCCACAAAGAATTCCTTCCAACTGGTCAAACAGTTACTAGCATGCGTGCCCCGAGGGGGGCCGTCGCCCGCTGGCTTTTTAGATAAATTATTTTGTTTCGTTTTTAACAATTTTAAAGTGTTTTTCCTTCAGATTTCTAAAAAAATGCCTGCGGCTCTGGAAATGGTTATGGAACGCAAATCCGTAAAAAACTTAGATTTCTAATATTTTTAAAATAATTATAATTTACTTTGAAAATTCTGAGATGTTTGGAAAATGATTTTTAAAAGTATTTGCCTGCGGAACAATAACATGATTACCGAGCCGAGTCAGAGTTCCGGCCATAAATTTTAGTTAAAAGGTTTTTTAAAACATTTTTTTAAATTATAGTAAGGTGTTTAAAAAATGCGTGTCATTAAAAATTCTAAAAAAACTCGCCTGCGGCGCTAAACTGGTTAACAAAAAGGTGTTACAACAATTTTAATTAAGAAATTATATTCAATAATTTGCATATCTGTATTTTTTGATGACATTTCAGCTAGGCTGGGCAACTAATAAATATTTTTTATCAATTAGTTAATGTTAAAAAAAAATATATAAATATCTGACAATGAAGAAAATCTGTAGCCATATTCGTTTTCAGAGACCCAAAATTGACTATTCACAGACTTTTTTTGTGGGGCTCTATTATAACCGACCATTAAGAAACTAGTTTTTGCAGCTCAATTTTATCTTTTGTTGTATTTGGTTAAACAGAAGAGTAAAATAAACCCAAACAGATTTTTCTTTAAATGAATTCCTGTCCTCCAAATGGCTAAATCAATTACCAATTTCGTATAAAAACAGTCGCAGCAATTTATCAGCGAAATGAAACCAATATCCATCACGTAGACGATTGGAAAACAATTATGCACTCGCGCTGGAAAACAGCCTGGTTTGACAAGTTAAGAAGATGGTTGTGCTGAGTTGTGTTAAGATCATAGAAAAAAGAATAATGGTTAAGATTGAAGAAAAAATAGATGGGGGAGAAAAGGGCGTGCAGACTCGGAAAAAAAGAAGATATCAAATGAAATACAGGATGAAATTTTACTTAATTATTTGAGAGAATGCCATTTACAAGAAGCGGTGCATGCTATAAACAATACAAATTTTCCTGCGTTAAAAACCATCGCTCGTCGCCGTATCAATAGTTCCAAGATTAAAAAAGCGAAAAAAAAACCTCCGGAAAAACTTTTTTTTTAAATGAATATCATAATTTTCATAAATTATATGTTTGGTTAGTAGAGTTCAAAATTTTATTTTTTCATAAGATTTACTAAATATTGTGTTTTAATTTTTGATTTGATTAAATATTCTAAATGTTCTTTCAGTTTATTATTTATTATTATTCTTTTTTTAATATTCGACATTATTCGCGTGCATTTTCTGTAATAAACTTTGAAAAAATTGACAATTAATTGTCAAATTAACCTAACCTATTTCTTAAAATCTTACTTAAACTATAAAATAATTAGTAAAATTCACATTTTAGCATATTTAAATCTTGCGTTTTTTGTGGGTCCAACTGTACTTAGGTATTTGTAAAATTTCTTTTTGGCAGTTATTATATATATTGACAAACAAGTCTCTTAATGGCAAAAGTACATAATCATTTTAAAGTGGACTTTAATCAAAACAAGTGTTTAAATGCAAATTAAAAGTAAACTATAACAATTAACTTATATTTGCTTCAGACAAACATCATAGAATTTAAAGGCAAAAAGGGAATGGGTTCTTAATGAGAAATATACAAAAAAGGGTTTAAACTGTACAGTCGCACATATTAAATGAAAACCAAAGAATATAATAAATACTATACAACAAGCCGTGAAGATATGAAATGTTTTATATTCCTTGGTACTCGTATTAGATGTTTGTTTAACCTCGCACTATTCTACATAATTAAGCATTTCCTAAGTTCAGGACTTGTGTGGGCTAGTAGTAGAAGAAACCACCTATCGCCTTCGCCAAATTTTGATTATTAATTAACTGAAAAAGGCAATAGGCGTGAGTGAGAATCGAACTTAGGTATTTGCGTAATTACACGGTAAAAATAAATTACATTAAATTACATAGTCCGTAAATGGTAATATGTTGCCATAGACCGGAATGGTAAAAATTACATAGTACATAATGGTAATATTTTGCATTGACCCGAACGGTAAAAATTACATAGTCCAGAATGGTAATATTTGAGAAGAGGTTCTAGGGAGTAACGGATCAGATGTATACATCTGCTCCGACAGCCAAGCAGCCCTCAAGGCTCTCAGTGCACCCGGCACAAGATCCAGTCTTGTGCAGGAATGCATAGAAGCCCTGGAGGAGCTAGCGAGGAACAAAAGAGTCCACCTTGTATGGGTCCCTGGACACAGCGGGATACCAGGCAACGAGAAGGCAGACGAACTTGCCAGGCTCGGAGCCGAAACTCCGTGCATGGGACCCGAACCCATGCTTGGTATTACAAGGAAACAAGTCACATCAGCCCTCAACACGTGGGCTGGAGAAAAACTAAGGGAAAGCTGGTCAACGGTCACGAACTGCAGACAGGCAAAGGACTTCCCTTCCGGTCCAAGCAAGTCAAAAACCGCGTGGCTACTAGGAAGAAGCCGAGCCACGATCAGCCAACTCACAGGGATCCTCACGGGTCACTGTGGACTAGGAAGGCACCTGTTCAAGATGAAGGTTGGTAACGACCCCGTCTGTTCGGGTTGCGGGATAGACGAAGAATCGTCCTTCCATTTCCTAGGACAATGCGATCGGTTCGGCAGAATACGACAGGAGATCTTCGGAGTGGCAACTCTCCGAAGAGAGGAGTTGCGTACCCTTGCCTGGACAGATATCGCGACCTTTATAAGGAGGTCCGGCAGGTTTAGGCAGGGAGTAGGGTAGATGTGTGGCTGGGACAGCTCGGGGCTGGCAAAAAGGGCCATAATGGCCTAGTTGCCTGGCTTGTAGCCTCCCCACCCTTACTACTACATGGTAATATTTTGCATAGACCGGAACACTAAAAATTACATAGCCGAGAATGGTTTGGACTTGAACAAAAATATTTACTACTTAGAAAATGTTTGTTCCAAATTACAAGTCTCTGTGACAAAGCTTTTTTGAAATATCGTAGCGTAAAGTTCATTTGGTTTAATAAACCAAACTATTTGTACCCTTAATACGAGTATAAACTGCTTACATCTTTCTTTAAAGATCTATTGGTTGATAAAGATCGTAAATATAAAAAAAGTCCAAACGTAAATTTTAGGCCACAAATAAAGCATTTAAATATCGTACATAAATAATATTTACCTTTTTTACACTTCTAACACTTTAACCTAGCAGCTCTAACAATAACAAAATTAAACGGTCCGTCTCATAATGTGACGCCTTTTTGGTTATTGTTCAAAGCGCACGCGCGTCTTAAAATAACATAGCCCGACATTGTAAAATCATGTAAAAATATGTAAATCAATGTGAATATATTTTTTTACATTATTTTACATTTTTTTACATTATTTTACATTCTTTTACATTCTTTTACATTCTTTTTCATACTTTTACATTATTTTACATTATTTTACATTCTTTTACATTCTTTTACATAAATTCATGAATTATGCATAGTCCAGAATAGTAAATTTACTATTCCGTACTGTGTAAATTCATGTATTTTTACATTATTTTACATGCAGTTTTTACAGTGTACGGTATCCGGCGTGTCAGGTATTTCAAGTTGACGCTCTAACCCGCATAATAAATCTCCCAGTATGTTTTTATATTTTTCAAATCGCGTAAGCGCTAATAGAGTAGGGAAAAGGGTGGAAATACCGCGCAGCAGGTAATTATGTGCGTTTAAAATAAATATTAAGTCATTTCAAAAAACAAACCGTTTTCACCATATCGCAATGCAACTGTAAACAACCGCCTGCCGTTTATTTGAGATTGCGACCTTCATTTGATTGTGTGTTAAAACAGTTAAAAATGTGACAATAAAAATGCGTTTTTTTTAACAACTTCTTGAGATAGATAGAAAAATAGTTATTTTCTTAACTAGTGTATTAAGTAGCATTTTATCCACGCAAAAAATATCACTTAATACACGAGTTGAGAATTTAATTTTATCCAACACCTTTTATTTTTAAATAAAAATCTATAATTTTGCGAAAAATTATGTCAAAAATATTAAGATTAAGTTTTCTTAATACTAAAATAATAGGTAGCCATGGCCTAAGTATGCCTATTAAAAATAAACAATTGCTAGTTTTACATTTCTTACAAACGTCAAAAAGGACGCGGTGATGACAGAATTTTTAATAAAAACTAAAGAATAATTTGGGGTTTTCTTTAATTTTTATGGTATAGTTAACGTGCTACTATTTATAGAATAGTTATAATACTTAATTAATAGGGTATGTAACTAATTTTGGGTGAGATCAAAAGCTGTACATACGTAAAAGAGTGGGTGAAAAATTTTTTAGTCACTAGTGGAAAAAAACTCACTTTTGACATTTAAAATAGTGCTCAAAACAAGTGTTTCTGTGAAGGTGTTGGATAAATGTGCTTTTTTTTCCTTTAAAAGGTATGTAACCCCTTAAGAATTTGCAAGTTCTCTAAATGGTTACAATAGATCGCACAAATTTTGGTATGCTGCAGTGCTAAAAGTCGTCATACGAAATCACACGTAGATCGAATGCTCCGCATTATACTCAAAATTTTATGGTCGAACAGTCAAGATATCGCCATATCTTATGGCAATAGCTTGCGAATATTCCTCTAACTTTGTGTATTAAATGTGTAATATATCACATGTCTTTGTAATAGGATGGAATGAAATTAAGGAATATTCAAATATAGCAGGGGTTGATTTATTATATAGTAGAGAAAAAGTTGCAAGTCGCTTGCAAACAGCGATCTAACAACTCTTCTCTCTAGAATACGTATACCGTTAATATAAAGTATCGCCAACATCTCGGTTTGTTTGTAAACAAATAGTAGGTATATTCAGGCCTGAACAATAACAATTACCAGTAACTGTTATTATTGTCTCTGTTAGAACAAAGCTGTGCGAGTAAGACAGACAAATGTATATGTTGGCTACGTTTTTGTCAGTTTTTACAAATGAAATGCCTATTCTAGAGAGAAGAGTTATTAGTTTGTTGCTTGCAAAACAAAGTAGTATCTGATGATGTTAACGTAAATAGTTAACGAAACTGAAGTAATAAACAATTTTATCACACGTGAAGTTTGACTAAAATAAAATAAATTTTAACCTAGTTAACATTTAACTTTACTATAAGGAGTCACACATTATTTTTAACAAAACATGGATGAATTTACAGATTATGTATTTTTTTTTGTGTGGCTGTGTTATTAAAAAAACTATTTTACAGCTGTTGACAACAATACACTTCTACACGGAAAAAAAAATTATAGCTAGGAGCGCTATAACACACATACCAAGCAAATTATAATCGCTTATTATATAAATACAAGGCTTTCTCTTACAATTATAGCAGTCAGTGTAAAAATTTATATGAAATACTTTAATTGTTTAGTGAATAATAAAATATAACAAATAGTATGGTATTTATAGCTTAAATAGATTTAATTATTGTCCGTGCTAATAATTTTTATAATATAATAAAATTTCTGTAAATTTATAATAGTGCCTGTAATAAATATAATCGTGTCTGTAATATATATAATCGTTTCCAATTTATTTTTAACATTATTAGTTATTGTGTCCCTTATAATCTATAGCTTAAATCACTATAATTTGCCACTGTTACCAAATATCTTATAATGTATAGCGCAGAGCCCACTAATTTCTTTCCGTGTACTAACCTTTTCTAACTTTTGATTAAAATCTTTCTCCAAATTTATGAAAATTTAATAAAATTGAATAAAAATTACCTACTTTTGACAAAAATTCATTGAAATTAAAAAAAATTGATTCTTATTGAAAGCACGGCTTTCTCATAATAAAATTTCTCAAATAATAAATTCTAATTTGCTTCAACTTTCTTTAAA
The DNA here is from genome assembly GCA_958510825.1 of Brachypterus glaber. Taxonomy (NCBI): domain Eukaryota; kingdom Metazoa; phylum Arthropoda; class Insecta; order Coleoptera; family Kateretidae; genus Brachypterus; species Brachypterus glaber. The sequence continues at coordinate 2,347,721 of OY294044.1, read as the reverse complement.
TTGGTAGGTAAAATAGTGTACCTAACTCGCTAGGAAAGTGTAATTTTCTGGCTCGTTTGCTATAAACTCAATAGGCTTCCGCCTTGTGCGTGCATTGTTGAGTAATATACTTTTGTAATTATCTATAAGTTTGTGATTAGGTTAACTCTAGTTATAGACATTTGATTTTGTGGTTGAGTTTCCATTTTAAGAAAATATATTTAGTGCATAAAGCTGGAAGCGATGTAAATATGCAGGAGCAAACGTTGCCGAAATAGCTAAGTGTAGAAAGAGGCTCTTTTCCGCACTAGATTGGATTTGCCTGAACGACGCGTAGCGGCCTCTTTACGCATGCGTTAGGAACAATTTTTTACCAAATGAAAAACAATTAACAATTAAGAAATTTAAACATTTTTATTGTTTTTTGAATAAATATAACAAGAATAACAGGACAGAACTAAGATATTAAACAGTTTTAACAATTATTAATAGATATTATTTAATTACATATATTAATACATACATAACTTCCTACCAACAATATGGTCTGTTTGTTAAACAAGGAATACTAAACAATAAAATATTACATAAAAAGTAAAAGATAAAATAATAAACTTTATAAAATCATTATAAGATAAATTTGTATTTGTTGTAAATAACAAAAAGGTGCGCATTGCACACCTGTCACTCTAATACCTATACTAATAGTTTTATAACTTTGAACAAAGTTTTAAAATTAAAAATTTCTGTCCTTTTTAAATATCGGTATTATTTGTTAAGTGTTTAGATTAAAAAAATTTTATTTATAAATAAACTTACAACATCCCAGACAGCACAAAGATGACTTAAAGAGATCTTAAAGATATCGTAGCTCGTCATTTAGGACGTCTTAAGAACGTCGGTTTTCGCCGTATATGCATCTTAAAGACGACTTAACGACGTCGTATGTTACAAAAGCTAACGTCTTTAAGACATCTTTTTTAAGACGCCTTACTGTAGCCTTGCTCAGGCTACAACATAATACCCCCTCACATTTACGTTGGATTTACGGTCGTATTGATATAAAAAGCGTAATAAGAACTAGAATGAGAAGTAATTTGTTTGTTGAAAAAGATCTTAAAAAAATAATTTTTTTAATTTTTTTTAATTTTTTTTTGAATTTTTTTTTGTTGAAAATTTCTTTTTTAATTTTTTTTTAATTTTTTCGTTTTTCGTAAAAAGAACATAAAAAAATATGAAAAATTTATTTTTTTTATTTTTTGTTTTTCACAAAAAGATCTTTAAAACTGGTATTTTTTTTTAATAGTTGATTGTGGTTAATTTATTTTTAGCGATGAGTATCGAAGTTAAGACGTCTTGTACCGATACTTATAAGACATATGTCTTTATAAGATATCTTATAGACATCATAATCAGATATCTTTTAAACATCCCTAAAAAGAAGTCCATAAGATATCCTTTTCATGTCTTTAGGCGTCCAGACATAATTAAGATCTAAAAAAGTCGTCTTTAAGATATCATGTGCTGTCTGGGACGTCTTGTGAAAGGAAAATGTCTGTACCTAAAGGTATAGAGTACGCTCCATAAGTGTAAACTGAAGAACAAAGTTTTAGTCTGAGAAGTGTAGATGAAAACAGCATTCAAGAGCATATACCAACGAATATAATCAAAGTTTTGACCCAAGGTCATGTACACTTGCTTTGTGTCGGTGTGCTTTGTTTGCTTCCAAACTTCTATTAAATACTGTTCGTACGGGTAAGTGCCGATTGTGTACTCCCAGATAAGCTTTTAGAAAGCTGCCGTGTTTTGATAAACCATAAAGTAATAACAGTACTTTAACGGAGTTAGCATCTCACGATCTTTGGGAACGTTCAAGTATTACGTAACGCAAATTTTGATCATTTTGGACCCCCCCTGTAACTCTATTTTCCTATACCATTAACATGGGCGTAACACTCCAAAATGACTCCCCCTAGGAGCGTTACGTAATACTTGAACGATCCCTTAATTAAAACCAAAACGCAAAAAAATATATAAAAGAAGAACTAGAAATATAGTTTTTCTACGACTGCTTTAGAGTGTAAGCAAATACACACACTTTTCAAATACAGAATGAATCCATTCTAGATATGGTATGAATATTCTGTATCAAGTTTTAGAATGAGCACATGTAGTGCCATCTCTTGTTTATAAAAGTAAAGAAAACTGTAGCAAAATTAGCAAAAATATATTTATTTTATCATGAAACATTGAATAATTTAATGCAATTTAAAGTTTTGCATTAACATTACATAAATTTTAGATTTTAAGCTTTCACGGCCATTAAGATATAAAGAACTTTCACTTTCGGGTTTAGACCGTGTTAATGGATTTTCACTTTCCGACGTTTCGTCTCTTACTACTAGAGACATCTTCAGGGATTAATCTGAAACTAAGTTTCGAATCAACTTGTGTCACTATTTATGACGAGTTGTGGTTATTCACCCGTGACGAGGTTTTTCCTATCAAAGACTTCCATATTGCAGGTAAGTGGTAACCAGTGTCCCGATTGATATTGTTAGGATGCTTGATGATTTCTATCGATTCCCGTATCTTCCTTGGCATTTTTCTGTTTTCTGTTAATATTTGTTTTGTTTCAGACAAGTTGATTTTATGACCTGTTTCATGTACATGTTCGGCTACTGCCGATAAGGAAATTTGTTTCTTTCTTATATTGCGCTCATGCTCTTGAAGTCTTGTAGAAATTTTTCTCTTAGTTTCACCTATGTAAACCGTACCACAGGAGCAGGGTATTTTATATACGCCTTCTGAACTCAGGGGTATTTTGTCTTTTGTTGAAGTCAAACATTGACCTAATTTTTGGTTGGACCGAAATATAGGCTTAATATTTGACTTCTTCAAAAGTTTACCTATTTTATCCGTGATACCGCTTACATAGGGAAGTATAACTTGTGTCTGTCTGTCATTGTCACTATTGTCCTGTTGTTTGGGTCTGGGATTTCTGTATTTGTATATGGTCTTATTAATGTCTTTTTTGGTATAACCGTTCATGGTCAAGGCTTTGGTTAGTTTAAGGAGTTCTGTGTCTAGGGAATTCTTGTCTGAAATCATGAAAGCCCTATGAACAAGTGAATTAACTACCGAGCGTTTTTGAGAGGGATGGTGATGTGAAAATGCGTTTAGGTATCTGTCAGTGTGGGTTTTCTTCCTGTATACCGAGTGTCCTATTGAGCCATTTTCCGTTTTGTAAACCAAAACGTCCAAAAAGGGAAGTGATCCGTTGTTCTCAATTTCCATCGTAAACCGTATAGATTTATGTTGGGAATTGAGGTGATTTAGAAAACCTTGAAGGCTTTCCATGCCATGGGGCCAAATAGCATAGACATCGTCTACGTATCTGCGCCAAATTTTAGGTTTTAATGGAAATGACTCAATAGCTTTTTTCTCGAAGTATTCCATTAAGCCTATATTTCGGTCCAACCAAAAATTAGGTCAATGTTTGACTTCAACAAAAGACAAAATACCCCTGAGTTCAGAAGGCGTATATAAAATACCCTGCTCCTGTGGTACGGTTTACATAGGTGAAACTAAGAGAAAAATTTCTACAAGACTTCAAGAGCATGAGCGCAATATAAGAAAGAAACAAATTTCCTTATCGGCAGTAGCCGAACATGTACATGAAACAGGTCATAAAATCAACTTGTCTGAAACAAAACAAATATTAACAGAAAACAGAAAAATGCCAAGGAAGATACGGGAATCGATAGAAATCATCAAGCATCCTAACAATATCAATCGGGACACTGGTTACCACTTACCTGCAATATGGAAGTCTTTGATAGGAAAAACCTCGTCACGGGTGAATAACCACAACTCGTCATAAATAGTGACACAAGTTGATTCGAAACTTAGTTTCAGATTAATCCCTGAAGATGTCTCTAGTAGTAAGAGACGAAACGTCGGAAAGTGAAAATCCATTAACACGGTCTAAACCCGAAAGTGAAAGTTCTTTATAACATTACATAAAGTTTATTAGTTTTTCTTAATATTTGACCAGTTTTTTATCAATTTAGTTCAAAAAATTAAAACTGCTCCATCTATCGATAAATATTTAAACCTGATATCTGTCACAACAATCTAACATAACATTCAATTGTTGCATTGTAAATATGTGCTAAAATTAAATAAAAATCTTTTTATTAAATAACATTAATGGCTTTATTTAAAAATATGTGTTTTGTTGCATTTACAATGTCGAGTCACAAAAAACATTGTTTTTAACCTTGTTCGCAGTTTAAAGCCATATAGTGTTTCATATTTGCAGTCAAAGAAAAAGTATAGTCTACAACACGTATGGAATAATCATTACGCGCTCGCGGGACCGTCATACTCGCCTGCCGGCTCGTATGACTCACTTTCCGCTCTCGCGAAATATTGTCTATTCCATACTAGTTATAGAATATAGCATATACTATTTTCTTCAAGCGTACTAAAATGTTTATATTTTATAACTGAACAGACTAGTTAGAAGTGATCTATTTTTTTTACAGTAAATAAATGAGTTCATTGTTGTAAGCCGTAAAAGAAAGTTAGTTAGCAAAATCATTTCTTATCCTTGTAACATCCGGTGTACCACAGGGGTCAGTGTTGGGACCTTTGTTTTTTATTCTTTTTATAAATGACATTGTCGATATTCTTGATGTGTTATGTTTATTGTACGCTGACGATCTAAAGCTTTTTTTAAGAATATTTAATCTAGAAGACTGCAGAAAACTTCAAGAAAACATTAATAAACTTTATGAATGGTGCGTTAGAAATCAATTATACTTAAACATAAAAAAATGTAATGTTGCTACTTATTCTACAAAGAAAAATAACATTGAGTTCTTATATACTATAAACAACGATATTCTTAATAGAGTATACTCATTTAAAGACTTGGGAGTTGTTTTTGACACAAAATTAACATTCTCGGAACATATTTTAAGTTTAGTATCATCCTGCAATAAAATTCTGGGCTGCATTGTAAGAAACTCAAGAGAATTTCATGAAGCTGAAACTTTATTTTTACTGTATAATGCTTTTTTACTATCTAAATTAAATTATGCATCTATCATCTGGTCACCGGGCTACAAAACAACCATAATTGAAATTGAAAATATTCAAAGGAAATTTTTAAAGTACGTTTGCTTTAAACTAGATGGAGTATATCCTGATATAGGTACATCTAACGAGGTTTTTTACAATAGATTTTCTGTGATGAGCTTGGAAAACCGCCGAATTACGACTTATTTATGTTTTTTACATAGTATAATTCATGGATCATTGGACTGTTCTGAAATACTAAATTTAATTAATTTTTCTGTTCCACGTTTACCAATAAGATCTCAAACGACTTTTTATCTACCAAACATTCGAACAAATGCCTTTAGCCACTCTCCATTACATCAGATGTGTAAGTATGCAAATCAGTTTTGTGAAATATTCGATATATTCGGCTGTAACATCACTACCATAAAAAATCTTTTTTTTTTATAACTTAAATTTCTATTTTCTTCTTTTTAAAATCTCATTTTTTATGTATTTTTAAGTAATATTTTTATATTCTTTTTTATTCCCTATTTGTAATTGGGCTATCCTGTAAATAGTGGTAAAATAAATAAATAAATAAATAAATAAATAAATAAATAAAACCACCACTGGCGGCAGCACTCTTTGACTTTGATGACAGCCATACTTCAAACTTGTTTATTATGTAAACAGGTGCTTGACTCCAGATTCTGTGCAAAAACCTTGTGCGAAATTGATTAAAAATGATTGAAGAAAAATATTTGGTTTATACACCTACAAATCTCTAGAAGTGTTATTGTAACATTCCTATATACAGGTTGATCAGTAACTGCCATGCCAAAATTTAAGAGATGATTTTACATCCAAAAATATGAAAAAAAGTTTCTATAAAGGTTGATCCAGAAATGGGTCCTAAGGGAGCTACGGCTCTTTGAAGATGATATAATAATTAGTGAACAAAAAAAACATGAATAAAATTTTGATGCTGCTGGGTGTATTTTTACTCAAAGAATCTATATTTTTCCAAAAATTCCAAAACAATACACATTTAAAAGTTTGGGGCAAAAATGTGTTAATATTTTGTCCGTCTAGGCACGCCTCTGGATAAATTCAAAAAAATAAATTAACGTTAACTTATTGCCCTTATTAATACTACTTGCAAAAGCTCTAGCTCTAGTTTAAAGGGTACCAGAGTTATTAATTAAAAACCTTGGTTTTATTTCAATTTTAAAGGGCCGTAGCTCCCTTAGGGCTCATTTCCGAACCAACCTTTATAGGAACTTTTTTTGATAATTTTGGATGTAAAACCACCACTTAAATTTTGGCATGCCAGTTATTGATCACCCTGTATATAGGAATTATAATATACAGCCTGTTCCAGAACTCGCATACAGAAATTTGAGGGTATATTAAAAACCCTCTGGAAAATATGAAAAAAATTTCAAAAAAAATCCATCTTCAATACTAATTAAAAAGAAAGCTATTTAATCTGACCAATCCTGTTGCTGATATTAAATTACCTATAAATTAGTTACTTATTATTGTTTGAGACTTTCACTTTAGAATCTTTTTAGGTTATTATATTTTGACAAAACCGACAAAGGCTATCAAATATTCTATTTTTATAGGGTCACTCCATCCGGCGGTGGTTTTTGACATTAATAAATATTTATGTCACATTAATTACCATGTCAACCTACAGAATATGTACCTTCAATAATTAAATTTGCTTTCATAGCTGCAAATTCAACTTTTAAAAGTAATTTAACATCAGCAACAGTATTGGTCCACTTAAAGCATTCTTATTTTTAAATTGAACGAAGATTTCCAGAGGGTTTTTTATATACCCTCAAATTTCTGTACGCGAGTTCTGGAACAGGCTGTATATCTTTTAGCACAACAAGGCATAATATCACCTTTTCAAACAAATTGAATTTGCGCCTTACCCTCTAAATACGAGGGGGTGTTACGAAGCTTTTTCCAACAACGTTCAAAAACTAAGTGCACTAATGGATAAATAAATATACGCTTCGTTTTCGTATAACATTTAATTCGATAAAACAGCATACCAGAAATATAAAATTAATCTTAATGCATAGAAAATATAAACTAAAGTTTATTTTTTTAAGGTATAGTTATATTAAACCTTTCCGCTTGTAAACAATCTGGAAATTACCATAGCAACGTAAGATACGCATGCGTCGTAAGCGAAATGACTAGGCCCAATTTACACAACCGTAAAACGTTGACGTGCCATTAACGAGAACAAAACAATGGTTTATTCCTCTAAATTATTTGAATAAAAGCGATTTTATTAGCAAATTTTGTTTCTACAGGAATACAAAAGTGTTTTTAGCAACAGCTTTATCAATTCTCTTTTTTTACATCAAAACTTCATAAAAACAAAGTAAGTAAACAAAAATTTTAAATGTTGACATTCAAAACAAGCCCATGCTTCAGTGTAAATCGGACTCTGTGGAGTATTTAATGGCAAATTTAAAATAACCTTAAAAAAATAAACTTTAGAAAGCTACAAAGAAGAAATTGTATTTTTTCACTACTAGCCTAAAACCACATCTTTATTACTGTTCTTTTCATTGGTAGAAATATTATTTCTCGACCTATGACGTCAGAGGTTCTAAAAATAATGAAATTGGACCATGGTTAATAATGAATTTTTATTCAGCTGTTTTGGCATCTGACGTTTCACTTAATTATTAAATCACATTTCTATTTACAAGTGTCTTTAGGTACCAAATTTATTTATTGCATGATAAATTAAAAAATATTAAATAAATAAGCACCTATAAAAAATGTTTTACAAAAAACACTTCAAAAAGTGAAAATCATTGGTCCATCATATTCAACCATAGATCATACAACCCATATATTACCGTAAGGATCATAGATTACTAGAGGTACAACCCCCATATATTGATTTTTGAGGCAACAGATTCTCCCACACAGTTTTCGCCTGTCCCCTTATTTCTGGGGGAGTACCAGAATCATCACTTTGCATTTCACTTTCCATTTTTATATATTTTATTACACTTAACACGGAAACACTTTCTAACTTAATAATTTTAGCAGATCACCAGAAAATTCCTGCCAGAAATGTCAAGTAATTCATTTGTTTTTTTAATGGCAGCGAACGGCCAGCGTGATATTTTAAATTTATAAGCTTTTTCATTAAATTTTAGTAAAATAAATAAATAGCTAATTAATTGTACTGGTAGTGAAAAAAATACTATATTTTCCACGTGATTGAAGATTTAACATTTTAGACCGCGTCTTGCGGTCTAAAATGCGCTAGCGCGCTCATCCCGCAATTTGACGCAGGTCAAAAATGTTAAACTTCTCTCACTTGTTAAATAATATACTATTTTAATGTTTGTACTAAAAGGACAATATAAGTTAAAACTAATATATTATAATAATAACAGTTTAAAACTATTAATAGTTTTATTAGTGTTATTATTATTATTATTTTACCAAGTTCTTTAGTAAACAATAAAGTAGCAATTTTTAAACTTGACGAATTTTAAAAGGAAAAAGCCGTGAAGACATAAAATGTACTAAACTCTTTGCAGTAGATAGTATAATGCGTTTTCTCTCGACGTAATTACCAAGGTATAATTACTTGGAGCTTCTAAACGTGGCGATTCCTGTAACTTTTTCTGTATGAATTATTTTTTTTTATTATTTATTTTGGCTTTTAAATTTTTAGAAAAGATTGTGCAGTGCTTTAAAATACAAATAAAAGAATCACAAAATTGTAATTTTACAAGCACGCCGAATGGTTTGCTTGTAACGGACTTTCTCTAAATGCTTCAAAAACAGAGCGAGTGCTCTTTTCTTTAAGAGATTCAAGGGGTTTTGTGGGAACTGAAAGTGTGAGGTTTCTGGGTGTAATCCTTGACCCGACTTTTACCTGGAGGCCTCATACTGACATGTTGGCATCAAGGCTTGCTAAACATGTTTTTTGCTTAAGATCCCTACAAGGTACTGTGTCTGGTGCAGTTCTGCGTACAGCATACTTCGGGTTAATACATTCAATCCTAGAATATGGTATAGCTTTGTGGGGAGATTGTGACAGTGAAAGAATATTTAGCCTTCAGAGGAGAGCTGTTCGAGTTGGGAGTTTGGGATACAGGGATGAATGTAGAGGTAAGTTTATAGAATTTAGCATTCTCACTCTTCCTTGCCTCTATATATATCACTGTCTCCGACATGCTCACATCAACCAATGCAGCTTTTCTCGGAATGCTGATGTTCATCAGCACAATACTCGAGCAAAAAATGATTTGCGTCCTGGATTCTTCAGGTTAAGGGCATCGCAGAATGGTCTGAATTTTCATTCTCTTAAGTTTTTTAACAAACTTCCAGAGACCGTTCGTGGTCTTCCGGTGGTAAGTTTCGAAAAAGTTATAAAAAAATACTTATTGGCAAACGCTTTCTATTCGGTTTCTGAGTTTATGAACTTTGATTTTTCAAACATGGTGTCCAACTAGTGTTTTGTTTTTGCTCAATTATGTTTTATATATTACTTTTATTCCTTTTTGTAAACAAATGTATGTTTTGTCTATATATATATTTATTATTTAAATTATTGACCTGTGTAAAGATCTTTGTAATCTATTAGCATTAATAAATTATGACTATGACTATGACTATTTTAGCCAGCAAAAAAAAACAAAAAAATGTTGAAAATCGAAATTTCAATGTAAATGTACATTAAAAACTTACAAAAAACCTCATACACAGGTAGTTCCAAAAAACAATTCTAAGCGAGCTATGGTCTCCTAAAAATGCACCATTTTTAAAGGGCCATAGTAGCTTTAAAAGCGATTTTTCGACATACATGTATAAAAACTTTTTTTCTTAGTCTTCGATATAGAAAAACCCTGCATCATTAAATTTTGCTTTTCAACATTTTAGTATTTAATTTTTCGTTCACGAACCGTGAAATTTCACCTTCAAATTAATTTATCTCGAAAACGGTTAGTCCTACAGTGTTACAACAAGAGTACATTTATGTACTTTGACCTGAGGAATCATATACCAAAAATAAAATTACAAAAAAAATACTAATAAAGCCCCACCGTTTCGCAAGCCCCTGGTTAAAATAAGTACATCAAAATAATATACGAATGGGCCTTATTAAGATTAGTTCACGTGCAAAAACCTCGTTACTATATCTTAAAGGATTCCTGAGTTATTAAATAAAAAGCGAGCTACGCCCCTTTGAAAGAGGCTAAAAAATTCGGTTTTTATTTAATAATTCAGAAACCCTTTGAGATATAGTAACGAGGTTTTGCACGTGAACTAATCTTAATTATTATATATTAAGAATTTAATTTAAAGTTAAGAATTTATCACATCCGTCAATAACCGTCAATTATATTAGGTTTCTCGCTTAAAACCTTATTATACTCACATGAAAATTTATTCAAGCAAGTAATAATATTTATTTTCTTAACTAGTGTATTAAGTAGCATTTTATCCACGCAAAGAATATCACTTAATACACGAGTTAAGAATTTAATTTTATCCAACACCTTTTATTTTTAAATAAAAATCTATAATTTTGCGAAAAATTATGTCAAAAATATTAAGATTAAGTTTTCATAATACTAAAATAATAGGTAGCCATGGCCTAAGTATGCCTATTAAAAATAAACAATTGCTAGTTTTACATTTCTTACAAACGTCAAAATGGACGCGGTGATGACAGAATTTTTAATAAAAACAGTATTTTATTCAAAAACTAAAGAATAATTTGGGGTTTTCTTTAATTTTTATGGTTTAGTTAACGTGCTTCTATTTATAGAATAGTTATAATACTTAATTAATAGGGTATGTAACTAATTTTGGGTGAGATCAAAAGCTGTACGTAAAAGAGTGGGTGCAAAATTTTTTAGTCACTAGTGGAAAAAAACTCACTTTTGACATTTAAAATAGTGCTCAAAACAAGTGTTTCTGTGAAGGTGTTAGATAAAAGGGTTTTAATGCTTATTTAAATTACTAATATTACATTGTACCTATGTAATTATTTTATTTATTTTATTTTTCTTTAAAATTCCTTTTAAAATAAATAAAAGAAGTTTTAATTTTGCAAAAGAAAGGAAAGGCACGCAAAGAGGTTTAACAGAGCTAATGAACATTTAGTCCAGTCAAATAATAAATTTAAATTGCAATAAATGTACACGGGCTAATGTTTTAAAGGGTTGTAGTGGATGGTAGTAGTAGTAAATTTTTGGGTTGGCCAAAGCCGGACAACTAGGCCATTTCTGGCGATTTTTGTCACCCCAGGCAATCCCAGCCATTTATTAATTTGAGTCCTCTTGGAACCTGCCCGTCCTTTCAATAAAGGTCAGGATATTGGCCCAGGGGAGATCTCTTAGTTCCTCTTGGTTGAGTCTTTGAGTTTCAAAGACTTGCAACCTGATCCTGTCGTATCTGACACACTCGGCTAAGTAATGAGAGGATGTTTCATCTTCTCCACACTCTGGGCATAGCGTGCGAAGAGGATGAAACATCCTCTCATTACTTAGCCGAGTGTGGATGGTAATACAACACTCCTGTTAGTTTTTCACCGGATGATTTTCCTAAGGGGTGTCCGCTATCTTGAATTTTAGGGGTGAGTTGCTTAATATGTTTCTTACGATAAAAATGCATATAACTAATTTTTTTTAAGGAGGATATTTCCAACAATTTTTGTTGGGATCATTTTTTTAATATATAAATAAGAATGAAGTTAATTTTAAAATAGTCATGTTGGAGCTGAAATTGTTTTTTTTTTTTTCATTTTTCAGCCAAAATATTCAAGGACGATAAAAGTGGTTATGAGAAAACTTGTAGCTCTCGAAATTCTCTATAAGTTTCATATGCTATAAATTTTCATAGGTACTTTGGTACGGTAAAAGAGGGCGCAACTAGACTTTCACCGCCCAATGCAACCGTTACAAAATACTGATGAAAACGAATAATGTATAAAACTTGTAGAGAATTTCAAGAGCTACAAGTTTGCTTATTACCCCTTTTATCCTCCGATGAATAATTTGGTTGAAAATTGAAAAAAACAATTTCACCCCGAACATAGACATTTTGATTATTTATAACTCGATTGTTATTAATATAATAAAAAAATGATTTAAACAAAAATTGTTGGAAATTTTCTCCTTAACAAAATTAGTTATACAAATTTTTATCGTAAGATGCATATTTAGCGAGATAATCGCACTCGCCCCTAAAATTTAAGATATCGGACATACCTTAAGTCCAAATCACCCGGTGAAAAACTAACAGGAGTGTTCTGCTACCATTCACTACTACCCTTTAAAATATCAGCCCGTGCACATTTATTGCAATTTAAAATAGGACTTTTTCGTTATTTGACTGGACTAATTTTAGTTTAATTAAATAAGATATTATTAAACGTGTTTTTATTATCTTTCATTATTTATAACCGTTCAGACTATGAATTACTTCAGTGTACTAAGTGTTATTTACCATTCTTACAGCAGAATTTAATTGTTTTCTTGCATTTTAATAAATGAATAAAGTGGTAGTTAAATTTTAATTAGATATAAAACAAGTCGTGAAGACTTGTAATCTTTTTCTGCAAGGGAAAAAAATGAATCTGATGAGATCTAAAATATTTTTTGCACGACCAAGACTAAAACCTAATTTTACGCTTTCATTTTCGGGACTAAACTTGCCGTTTTTCTCCCTAGGGAATAAAAATCACGGCAACCTTGATAATATTAAAATATTACACTTACTATGTGCTTTGCTGGTACAAAAATTAGGTTTGGTGGTGTTTTGTAATAAATTAGCGACTCAAACCAATTTATTTGATTTTAACAAAGAAAACCTTTAAAAATAACATTGTTATAATAATTTATACATAACTTAAAATTTATCATCTTCGTCCGTTATTTTGACGCTTGTGTCAACCATATTAAAAAACAATTGAAATCGCGATAGCCATGAAACTGACTTTTCGCAATTTACAGGCATCTTGATTAAATTACGAAAATAAAATACCGATTTTAGACGAGTGGTTTTTAATTTTAATTTTATCTACCTATCTAAATTATGTTTGGTCCTGCAAAAAATAGTGTATATACCTCAGGACTAAACTTGGCTGTTTTAGTCGCTTGCATTTCTGTTTCCCTCGCTCGCTACGCTCGCCCAGGTACTAATGCAGCGGGACTAAAACAGCCAGTTTAGTCCCTTGGTATATAATAGGGTTGGTAAAATTTACACTTTTGGTTTAAATCGTTTAGAAAGTAATGACAGATCGCCTTGTAAATTCTGAAACATGGTATCTGAAAAATGATCACTTATATAACAAATTATCCTTTTTTAAACAAAGGTAGAATCTATAATTTATTTGAGGCGTATATATATTTACAGTATTATTAATTTGAGCCATTTCGCCTCAATGATTATTTATATCGATAAAAAATCTAAAACTGAAGATAAAATTAAAATGTTCTTATCAGGCGCACCTATTTCTAGATGCGCTGGTAAGGTATTGCGTTTAAAATAATACTTATCTGCTATATCTTCTTTACCTAAAAAATATTATTAGTCAATACATTACCAAAGTTTAAAATTTTTGCCTAAATAAAGAATTTTTAAGAAAATTCTTGATAAATCGTTAAAATAATTAAAAAAGAACGAAAAACTAAATAAAAGTTAACTTCTAACGTTTCGGGAAATTTTCAAAGAAAATTATTAGTTTTCAATAAAAAAGTTTTTTCCAAATTAACTTCTCTACACGTTTTAAACAAAAACGCCTTTTCCAAATTAATTTCCCTACGCCTTTTTATTGTTACGGGTGTCTTTGTTTCAATTACCTCGAAATAACATAGTTTGACATTTGTCATATTTTGATTGATAAAACAAATATTGCACAAATTCTTTCAAAAACTAATAACTTTCTTTGAAATATTTTAATTGCAGGTCCACAGAATCAAGTTTAGCAGCATTTAAAAGATTTTTAGCCTGTCGTAATATTTGAATGACCCCTTAATCAAGTTATCCGACTTATCCAATTTGTCTGATTATTTTCTAAAAATTTGGTTGGTATTAGAACCAAATTACGCCGGTTTTAAGTGAAATTGCGTTAAAACGATTAGATTTATCTTGATTATCCGGCTTACCCGGCATTATCCGAGCGTCAAATTAAAACGGGACCACCTCAGGATTGTCCCCTTTAAGTAGCAAAAGGTTTCATCAAATTCCGTTCATCCGTTCCAAAGTTATGCGGGAACAAACATAAAAAAACAAAGTCACACGTCGAATTGATAACCTCCTCCTTTTGGGAAGTCGGTTAAAAAGATCTAAATTCGTTAAAATTGATTTTTATTGAATATAATTCTATTCAATATTAATTATTTCTAGATAATAAGACATGATTATTACCTCTATTTGTGCCTTTTAACGTAAAACCCCCAATAGTTGACAGTCTAAGAAAAATTCTATGTTTTTTAATTAAAATTTTATCTAATAATTTTTTTTATATTTTATTGAATACATGTGTTTAGTTAGATGTTTTCTTTTTATATTAGTACCAAAATGTTTGAATGTGATAATACAAACAAATATTTTTAATTTTTTTGTAGACCCTGTAAAAATTGTTAAGTTGACAGGGGTAATAAATTATTTTACCAATAGTTGACATATAACATATCTAATAGTTGACGTAACATATTTTTCTTTTATTTTAAAAGAAATATTACTTTAAAAGCATAATGTATAAAAATGTAACTTATAAATTACTGTTTTTATTAAAAAGAATGCCAGTAAAGTTATATTTTTATTTAAATTCATCAAGTTTTACAAAAGGATATCAAAGCACCAATAGTTGACAGTATTTTAACCCATAGTTGACGTAAAATTTCCTATTAACTTTAAAGCTCTAAATCTTTTTTTATCTCTAAATGCTATGCGATTAGAGGTTAACCAGAATTGTACAATAACTTACAAAACTGAAGTGAAGTTATTAGCAAAATACGAAAAATAAGAGATGAGCATTTTAGTTAAAATACTTTGATTTTTTTATTGGAATTATAAAAAAAAAACATTCATTTTATCTTAAAACACCCATCCACATTTAGATCTTAATTAAATGTGCAGGTGTCCACAGATCAGGGAAAACAGGGTAATCAGGGAAAAGTCAGGTAATTTGATCAACTGTAAAAAATCAGGGAAACTGAAAAAAAGCTGTGGTGTACATGATAAACTATTACTAAAACAAGTTTTTATTCATAGAGTTCTACCAATCTATAGATCAGTTTTACAGAAAAAAAGTTGAAAAAAATAAAAAATCATAACTCAAAAATAAAACAGGATGTTGAAATTTTTTACGAATATTGGCTTCAAAAACTTTTTTTGTATCTCTACCTTAATGATCTGTACTAAAATCAGGGAAAATTTTTAATTTTTATCAGGGAGTTCAGAGAAGAATCAGGAAAGCATCATGAAAAAATCAGGGAAGAATCAGGAAAAAATGAGGGAATCTTAATTTGAAAAAACCTGTGGTCACCCTGAGGTGTATAATACAGTATTTTAAACGATCCCCACGAGCCGTAAAATTAGCTGTCAACTATTGAAATTTGTTGATTTTTTAATCTAGTGGTTGACACCCCCTATGTAAAAAGCTAAAACTGTCTTATTGAGTTGTAAATAATCAGAAAAAGTTTGATTTGAACCCATAAAAGCCTGTAATTAAGATTAGCATGCATAAATACGTATAATTCACTAAATACTGAAAATTAAAAACACCCAATTTATTAGCACTTGTCTTAAGAAACTGTAAAAAAAAATGCGAACAAAAACACTCCACTAAAAAATTGCCTGCCATATTAAAACGCAACTCATCACGTGATCTTCAGTTGCAAATTCTAAGACTAGATGGTACTAGGTGCCCATTTATTATTTATTTCGCCTCAATAAATGTAATGTAATCTTTTTTAGGTTGTTTTATTTAAAACTGTCAACTATTGGGTGTTTTACCTTAGTTAATATTTTTTTATAAGTAATATTAAATTTTTAAGCTGTTATGATTAAAAAAAAAGCTAGAACAGTGATGTATTCGATTTTCTGTGATATATTCGGTGCGAAAAGATCCTGTCGATATGGTTGGGCCTTGTTTTTTATTGGTTAAAACCGCATTATAATTTTGTTATAGTCAACTTTATTCCTGCTATTACTAAACAATTCCTCTTCCTTAAGTACTTAAATCTTGCAATTTAGAAACTTTAATTAAGATTTATGAGTAATATACTTATTAGTTTTATTTTAGTTTACTATTTTCTTATGATTTATATTTTCCAACTCGAAAACAGAAACATAAATCTAAATTATCAATAAATTTACTTTGTAGCTCTACAGAGGTGGGTATTTTTAAAATTAATCGTGTGGATATTAAAAACATTTAATTTGTTATTGATTTGTATATTTACGCTAAAAAAGGCCAGGGGGTCTATTCTCATTTCGGTAAGTTTTATTTACGCGTGAAGACCAACTTCACAGTAGTTCTTCTGATGATTTGATTGGCCTAGACCGTGTAGCTCCACCCATATTCATCGAAATATCAGACGGAAAAAATCCGCTTGAAACCAGAATAGACCCCCAGGTCTTTAATCTTAAAACTATCATTATAGGAATTTTAACCCAACTGCTTACAATGTACATGTACCTACACATAGAAAAATGAGGAGGTGACTTTCAAAACGCAGTTTTTGACATTTTTTGAAAAATTGAGATAATGATGGTGATCCAAAAAAAAATTAAAAATTTTGTTATTTCATATTTTATTTTTTTTTTTACATATATTTTTTGACAAGTTTATATCCGTATATTTTTTGTGTGCTCTTCAAAATGTGTTGGCAAAACATAGCAATTTTTTTTAGAAAAGTGTAATTTACTAATAAATAATAATCCTTCAGCAAAAATGAAGAAAAGTGGGGAAAATTGAGGGAAAAATGGGTAAATTTCTCCAAACAGTTCAGTAAAGGTTATATATGTATTTTTATGTATTTCGTAGCACTGAAAAATAATGTGAAAATAAAGACAGCTAGCCATCTCATTGGATGAATTTTAATTTGAAGAATTTGTTTTAAATTTGAACTAAGGTTTTCAACTTTGTAAATATTCGGAGGTTTTTTTTTTCTCAAAATTAATGGAGAGCCCCTAGCACAAGTTTTGTAACTTATTTGGGGCTCTCCATGATTCTGTGTATCTATCCTATCTATAAATAAATAAAAAAATAAATAAATATTAAAAATTTAGTTAGAAAACCACGTGGAAAAACAAAACGCAGTTTTTGAACCAAAGCTTGACTTTCAAAACGCAGTTTTTAATTAATTATACTACAGTCAATATGCATCTGAAGGCTAGTTTTCTAAAATTAATACCCACAAGAAATGTAGGGGAGGGAGGGGCTCATGTGGACAGTGGGTGCAGTGGACAGTTAATTTCCGCGGTTATTTCAAGGTTTATATTGGACTTTTTTCGGACATATAGTGAAGAATACCCCAGAAAAAAAGAACTCTTTGGAAAAATTCTAAGTTATTTTTTTTCTGGCCTTTATTAACCTCATAATATTATGTCATTTTTTAGCATTTTTACCCCATAAAAAATCCGTTTTATTTTTGTAGAGGGGCATAAAAATTGAGAATATTCCTTTATTATCCCGAAAAACTTTTTTGTTCCATAAACGTCCAATATCTAAGTTTGTATATCATTGAAAAAAAAAAATTAAAACCCTTCACATGATTTTCTATTTAAAAAACGGTGGGCGGGATCTCCAAATATTTTTTAAAAATCTAAAAAAAAATCAGGGTTGTTTTTCACCTAAAGGAACAATTTTGAGTGGTGGGACCCAAAAAAATCCGTCCTGGGCACCCAAATGGATAGTTATGCAATCCCTTGCGACTTTACAATCACGCTGAAAAAACTCTGGAAACATTCTAATAACATTTTGTAATCATGCTGTTACCAGAGTATTTCCAGAGTGTATTTGTGCCCTTTATCCATAACGTTCCCAGAGTAAAATCAGAGCGTTTTCAGAGTGTTTTCGTTTGGACTTTTTTGAAAAAAAAAAAAAAAAAAAAGTCCAAACGAAAACACTCTGAAAACGCTCTGATTTAAAAAAAAAAAAAAAAAGTCCAAACCCACTTTGGATCTACTGTGAATCAAGCCTGGAACCACTCTGATTCAACTCTGACAAAATGGCACAAAACCACTCTGGAAACACGTTGGCAGCAGAATGTTTTCACTCTGACTCTGTTTCCAGAGTGTTTCCAGAGTAAGTTGAAGGTCGCAAGGGATAGTATGTCAAGCACTTTTCCGCATTTTTTGTTTGTGAAAACTATTGAATATAGTTTTATTAATATGAGTTAAATAGTGATAAATCTAAATAACAAAGCCTGTTTTCTTTAGTAATATTCCCTAATATTTACAGTAATAGTCAAAAAAGGTCGGATCAGTAGATGTGGGTTGACATACATAACAGGATTCATATATACTCCATCCAGTTATGCAAGATAGTAAGGGACGCGGCCCGTTTTACGCCACAGAGCGCATCAATAGCATAATTATGCATAAATCGTAGTGTATCAAAAATTTAAAAGATGTCGGTACTTTTTTCCTGGAAAGGGCCTATCCAAACAGTCGCATAACAAGCATAGTACATAAGAATGCGATGCCAGGATTGGCTTGATGTGTACGAGCCTCTGAATAGGTCTTAAGTTGTAATTGTAACCCCAAAATTTGACGTTTTCCTCGTGTTCAATATAATTTACGTTTGTACAATATGTAGAATATGCTAATTTAGTGTGAGTGTATGAAGAATAAACCAAAAAAGTACCTTTTTCAATACCATACAAAATAACATTAAGTATAACCATTTTTTTATGTAACTTTCTCTTCTTTTATTAGCTTTAATGACCGTCAATCATTGTCATAGACAAAAAATGTCACAATATTTTATATGTTGTTCTATCTTGCATAATTGGGCGGACTATAGTACCTATACCAAAATATTAAAAAGTGTGAGATAAAGACATCTCATGCATGGGGCTCATGAGGATGATGGATATGTTTACCCTTTCTAAGACTAAAGTGATCATAACACCTGTGATGGATGAGTTTACCTCGCTCCTAAGAAATACATTTCACTTTTGTTTACTCTGCTAAACACAGTATTTTCTTTGTTTGCACAGCGCCCACTATATATACTTTTGGTTTTCGGAATTTCCACACAAGAACAAAATAAAATGGGCAGGCATAAGTTCGTTCACACATAGATCTATAGAGGTTCATTAGTTAGGCCTGACTATAGGTTTATTTTTAAATTAATTTTTAAATTTTACGTAATGTACATGTTTTCGATCGAATATGTACCACAAATCCATTTTTATATTATTAACCATCCATTAAATGGAATACGTAGCATTACATACCTTCACGGCTTGTTTCTTTTTACCGGCCTAGTTCAGTCTACACTAATAAATGGATTCCTTGAGTAAAAATGTCATATAGTTGTATGTAGGAGCAACCGTTTTCAAAAAAAATGCAATTAAGAGGAAGTAACATTTTTAAAAGGCTATTACTCCTTTAATATTAAATTTAGGAGTTTTGGTGAAGAATACTTTTTTGCTCAGTTTTAAATGAAGAATCACTCTGCAGCATTAACATTTTATTGATGCTTTTTTCCCCATTCAATATGTCATCTTCGAAGAGCCGTAGCTCCCTTAGGGCTCATTTACTCCAAACCTTTATGAAAACTTTTTTTTCATATTTTTGGATGTAGAATCAACTCTTAAATTTTGGCATGGCAGTTACTGATCACCCTGTATGTAGTATAGAGGGAGGAACCCTCCTTTATTTATGTAGAAAAACCCGCAATCGATGACGAGATAATCATTTTGGGATGCTATGTTTTTTGGTAGCAAAATCTTTAACCCTTTCACTTTTATTTACTTAACCTATATGAACAGTGGATACGTTTAAATTTTAGGAGATATTGACACTGACAAATTAGTCTTGGTCAGTCACTAAGTACTAGTTTTTGTTTTAAATTTTTAGTTAGTCATAAAAATGTACATAAGGTACATACTGATTAATAGTTATTTATAATACAAGGGCGAAAAGTTAAGTTTTTCGATTGAGTAGGTTTTTAGAAGCCGAGGGCCGGCCGATAGGGCCAGCCCGAGGGTCATAAACCTACGAAATCGAAATTTAACTTTTTGCCCGTGTAGTATACAATATTTTTTATTCGATTGTTACTGATTATAATAAATTATTAAAATATACTTAATTTTAAATTGCAAAAAGTATTTCTTTTTACTGTCTAGTTATCCATGACAAATTTATATCCAATCAAATCGCTGAAAAAACAATTGAATCGTTTCTTTTACCTGCGGTTTCATTTTCAAATTAAAAAAGCTATAGCTTGGTGATTAATTTATGTTAAAATGTATGTTATGAAAATAGTAATACTTCTGAACCGTTCTATGAATATTATAAATATTGAAATTGATTTTACAATTGAAATTTTGTGTTTTAAATTTATTTTAGTAACAGATTAATCAGTTAACATATATTTTGAGGTTATGTTGTAGAAGAAATTTTATTTTGTATGAAATGATTAATCATATTATAATCGATTATAATAACCGTATCTGGTCAATAAAGAACAGTTAGTTCAAGACCACAAGTGAACACCCAGACAGACAGACAGACAGACAGACGGACACAATTTTTTGTTAATGATTTCGACAAACGAGAATGGTCTAAAAAGTCGAGAAATGTGAAAAAAACGTGGTCAAAGATTTTGACTTTTCGGCGAAGATTTCAATACATCGGCACTCTTAGTAGCACTAAGTGCCGATGTAACTATTTAAATTTATTTATAGTGTTCGTGAGGTGATATCATCCTGATATAGTCGATGTATATTATAGAATAAAACTAGTAGATATTGTCAAACACCGACAGATATATTTAAAAACGTATTAAGCTAATGCCTGATGCATTTCGAAATTTGATATTTCATCTTCAGAGGCTTGTCAAACATTTAACGTTAAATATACAATAAAGTATATAAAATTAAAATTAACTGCGAAGTTACGTGCAGAAATGAAACAAATGTTTTTGCACGTAACTTCGCAGTTAATTTTAATTTTATATACTTTATTGTATATTTAACGTTAAATGTTTGACAAGCCTCTGAAGATGAAATATCAAATTTCGAAATGCATCAGGCATTAGCTTAATACGTTTTTAAATATATCTGTCGGTGTTTGACAATATCTACTAGTTTTATTTTATTTATAGTGTATACAGGCTGTGTAAATTCAATTAAGAATTACCCTAGCAACACCCCGCATAGACAAATTTATCGAATTTGTGCAAACAAATGTCGAAGGCAAATATTTAACCAGCTACAATCATTATTGTCACCCAGATCCACTGTCAACATGCACTTAAAACACATGTATATAAAATGTGTTTACAATAGGAAAGTATGTTTGCAATTACCTATATAGGTTGGACGATGGCATATACAGTGCGTGCATTAAGTCTGGAATCACCCGATTAACTTTTTAGTTACAAGTAAAACACAAAAACCCTCGGATAGGTCGATTTTTATTTTTAATTTTGCAAATTATGGTGTAATAAAAGTTATTAAAATTTGCACCCCCTTGCACCCTCACCCCCCAACTTTTTTTTTCAAATGGCAACCTACCCCTTGTGACACTTCGTTGGAAAGGTTATTTAATAAGCTTTCCAACGGTGTATAATAAAGCCTAATTTGGTAAAGGGCTAATGATAAAATGCACAATTTAGTTTATTATAAAGACATGTAAAGTATAACTTTAGTTCACTATAAATGTTCAAATTGATGTCCTTCAGCTCTTTGACAGTGGACAGTAAAAAAACGGGATTAAAATCGATTAAATAGTAAACATAAAATTGGTCAATAAAAAGAAAAAAAATTGCATTTTTCAACAGGGTATAAAATATTACAATAAGTTTAAAACAACCTTATTTAGATTCTCAGGAAGGTGCCAAGTAGGAAATAGGGCAACAATTACCATATTTTGCGTAATATTTCACACAAACAATGTTTAAATAAAACATGCGTTTTTTCATAGACCCTTTAACAAATTAGGCTATATCATACACTGTTGGAAAGCTTATTAAATTACCTTTCCAATGATGTATCACAAGGGGTAGGTTGCTATTTGAAAAAAAAAAGTTGGGGGTGAGGGTGCAAGGGGGTGCCAATTTTGATAACTTTTTTTAGACCAAAATTTGCAGAATTAAAAATATAAATCGACCTGTCTGAGGATTTTTGTATTTTACTTGTAACTAAAAAGTTATTCGGGTGATTCCACACTTAATGCACGCACTGTATACCATCATTCCAACCTTTTCAAGTGACGGTAATGTTAATAGGCACTTAAGTTAATTTATAGTTAATAAAATATGAGGGGAGTAACGCTCTTAACATTTACAGGTTAAACCAAACAAATTGAAACTTTATAAGGGCATATCCACAGGCTCGCATAAAAACAAAGTACATAAGAATGCGATGCCGTGATTGACTTGATGTACCGCCATGTATCTTGTAATTCAATCACGGCATTGTATTTTTATGTTCTATGTTCTTATGCAAACTTCTGGATAGGCCTTAAGCGACAATAGGTATAATACTTACAATGTGATTCTGTTCAGAGCTTGAGTAGCTTGTGCAAGGCTTTCTAAACCGAGTATTAGTTTGATAAGAGTGTATCTAAGATCTGACTATGGATTATGGTAGAGGATGGTGTTGACTTCCTATTCTAAGATAATGTGATAAGCATTGCGCTTTAACCGCCTAGTATTACCCCAGGAGTTTAACCACAGATCTCATTTCAAGGCTGAATAGACCTAGAGGGACATACCAGTGACAAATTCGCCTGCTATTCTGCCGGCGACGGGGCTCGAACCCGGGTCTCCATTCTGATAGCCCAGCATCTCTGTTCTCATTTAGATAATTTTCATTTGCCCGTGAAAGCCAACTTCATAGTAGTTTTTCTAATGAAATATCTGGCGAAAAAATCAGATCGAATCCAGAATAGATGGGATAAAATTTTATAATGGTATAAATTGGTTTAATAATTATAAATTAAAAAAAATATATTAAAAAAAGAAAAAATTGTCATAGTTATTTCCTCATTTTGTAATAAAAGATGAAATCCAAGAGGGTTGTACATACAGTTGATTAGCAACAATTTTATTATTCTTAGAGGGACCGTCGTTATTATTTATAGGGACCGTCGTTATTTTTTTTATAGGGAACATTGTTCTTAGCAAAGGGACCAAATTTTCTCAATTTAAAAATAAAATTAATGTTTTTAATATAATATTTTTTATATTTCTCACTCCCCTTTTCATCCAATTGGCTTTCTCTAAGCCTAATTTTAGGCATTATATTGTTTTTTTGAGTTTGCAATATATTTATTTCTTTATTCTGCAAGAGTTTTAGAAAGAACAATGTTAACAGAGTAAAAATTTGCATAATTTTTCAAATATGTAACGACGTTCCCTATGTTAGCAACAACGGTTCCTTTTCGTGGGGACCATCGTTACAAGGGACCGTCGTTGCGTTTAGACACAATTAGTGGGATTTTTATCAAGGTCTTTGAGATCAGTCCTGCAAATTTGAGGTTAGGTATTGTATATGTTATTGTACAAATCTAAAATGTTTAGTCTAAGATATAATTAAAAACAATTAAGATAATATTAGGGACCGGCGTTGTTCATTAAAAAAGTACGCATTAAAATAACATCGCTTAAACTAAATTTATTAAATGCATATTTACAATTAGAAGTACTTACCGCTCTTAACACGCAATGAAAAAACTTGGCACTGATCTTCTACTAATAATTTTAACGTACCACGATCGGCATTCTAGCAGTGTCAGATTTTACTAATATAAGAAGCGCTCGATTTAAATTGGGAGACATAAGTTATTATTTTTTTTATTCAAACCAGTACTAAGATTTTCCAAGTAAATAAGTCTTATGACGTAAGTTAACAGTTCTTAGATTAACTAAAAAATATTTTGCAAAGGTAATCTACATACAAATATGGATTGTATGTCGAAAAAGGTTGCCGCAGACAAGGGACCGTTGTTACGTTTTTTAGGTTAATATATCAGATTTTCAAATCAGACGATATTTATAGAAGCTATTAGTAACTGAGTATCAAAACCAGTTAATATTCAAGACCAGTGATGTTTGCTGTGACACAGTCTCTCGCTATTTATTTAAATTAAAATTATAATTATTTATTAAAAATAGAAGTAAGTTACTGCGGAATTTTAACTTTTTGTGGATGTATTTCTGGAAATTAACTTATTATGTTTAAAAAGTTTTTTTTTTTTCAAAAATGTATAGTACCGGTTCTGCAGACCTACTTACTTATCAAAAACATAATTTAAAAATTGTCAATAAGATTTTTCCAGACAATTTTAAAATATATTTTTATTGAATTAATAACGTTCTTAATAGTTATTTATGGTACTAGTGGGTAAAGTAAGATATTGCCCATGAGAAAATTAACCTGCAAGGCTTCAGCCAAGCAGGTTAATTTTCGAGAGGGCAATATCGGTTTACCCATGAGTGCCATACAAGGTTTTATCCAATAAATAGCTTAGGAATTCATATTTTTATTAAAAATTTTAATGACATTTCCAAGAAAATAATTTGACAAGTGACAGTTGAGTGGGTAAAATAAATAATTATCCACTCAATAAAGTAAAAGCCACGCGGGGGTTATTATTGAGTTTATCTATTTAAAATAAAGCTGGTAATTGTCTTATTATCTGTACGTATTGGATAAAATAATTTATAATACTTATGTAGTTGCTTTGCTCCCGGTGTGCCATGACCAGCTTCTTTTATACAAAAACCCCATTAAAAAAGTAGATTGTGGTAACTACGATTTAACTTTAAAGTGATGTTTTTCTTTATTTGACTACATAAAAAAGCTTCGCGAAAACATCGAAAGGGTTTTCAGTGCCTTTTATACAAACCCGTTCTTCATTGCTTGCGGCTAATGTGACCACCGAGAATAAGTAACTCATTAATGTAAATGATATACAGTCGCTCAAAAGCCATTAACCATACTATCCATTTTTGGTAATTTGGCTTGAATATCTTTACTTTTTTTATCCATTAATTACGTCACGCTATTTTTGACAATCAGTGACTTCCCTTGTCACGCTTCATTTCGCTTGCCGGCACCCCCTAATTAATTATATCACGTTATTAATTACCCCTCTTAATAAATAAATAAAAAACAGAAACATATTAAAAAAAAACTTACTAATACCAAAAAGTTTTTCTACGACTGCTTTAGAATGTAAGCAAATACACGCACTCTTCAAACACAGAATAAATCCATTCTAGCTCTAGATACGGTATGAATATTCCGTATCAAGTGTTAGAATGAGCACATGTAGTGCCATCTCTTGTTTATAAAAGTAAAGAAAAGTGTAGCAACATTAGCAAAAATATATATATTTATAATTTAATGCAATTTAAAGTTTTGCGTTAAAATGACATAAAGTTTATTAGTCTTTCTTAATATTTGACCAGTTTTTTATCAATTTAGTTCAAAAAATTAAAACTGCTCCATCTATTGTTAAATATTTAAACCTGATATATGTCACAACAATCTGACATAACCTTCAATTTTTGCATTATAATTTGTAAATATGTGCTAAAATTAAATAAAAATCTTTTTTAAGTACTGATTTGATAAAATTATTAAATAACATTAATTGCTTTATTTAAAAATATGTATTTTGTTGCATTTACAATGTCGAATCACAAAAAACATTGTTTTTAACCTTGTTCGCAGTTTAAAGCCATACAGTGTTTCATATTTGCAGTCGAAGAAGAAGTATAGTCTACAACACGTATGGAATAGTCATTCCGCGCTGGCGAGACCGTCATACTCGCCTGCCGGCTCGTATGACAAACTTTCCGCTCGCGCGGAATACTGTCTATTCCATACTAGTTATAGATTATACTATTTTGTTTTATAAAATACCCTAACTTACAATATAACCAACAAATTGATTTAGATTTATATTGCATTGTACAAGTAAATTGATGTAAAATTAAAATTAAAATTAAATCTAAATTGATAGAGGAAAGGAAGCAAATATGGGCTACCCATTTTATTTTTTCTTGTAAAAAAATAAATAAAAGTTTAGTTCCAATACCAAACGTACCCAACGATAGCTATATTAATTAGTCACAACCTGTTATAAATTCATATTGATTAAAACAAATAATAAATTCATTATTTCGTAAATAGTGAGAAGGTGCACTTTTGTGTCGATTTGAAATTGGCCCTAAATATGGGCTGCCCCCAAAATTGTGTAATAAATATTATATTTGAGGTGGCAATCAATCTTATTGGTCGCAATAAGTTAAAAGTATAAACGTTATATCTAAAATGAAATAATAAATCAAATAACTCCTAATATAGAACGTGGTATATTAAACATTTTTAAAACTTTGAAGGTACCCATCTTGTACTGCCTCATCGCTATTATAGCGCGTTCCATATCGCCCTAGTTCCATTTTCTTCTATTCTTGGCTGTTGCTGATCTTTTCTTGGCCTCCTAGAAAAATTCTAGGCTTAAATACATAGTTCTATATAGCCCATAATAGAAACACAGGGATGGCCCATATTGCAAAAATACTCGGTGTATACAACAAAAGAGGTTATGTCTAAAACTCAGTAATTAGAAGAAAACTAATAAGCACACATCAAAGCCCGATTATGTGGCTTTAATTTGTTGCAGAAATGGTTTTGAAAACGTTGTTATCTATCAGGTAACGGAATTTATAAACTTACCTAAAAAAGTTCTGTGGCTTGCTGAAAAGGACGGAAAATAAAAATAAATTCTCAAACGTCAACGAATGTATGAATTAATTAATGAATCTTTACTGTGGAAGTTTAACTTCGCCATTTACGATTTGCGATAGTCGGATGCAGAGAACTGCATCGAATTGCTGAGAAACCCACCTAGCCCATATTACAAGACCTAGCCCACATTTGCTACCCTTCCTCTATAAATAAATGTATTGATTATTCAAAAATCAGTACATTTTAAATCAAATAATTAATTGGTTATTATTTGATATAATATTAATTAACAATGATTCAATGAATATTATATTGAATATTATAAATTTTATGGTAATGTACTTCAGTGATAAATTAAATGTATTTCCACCTTGATGATAATTAAAATTCAATAATCTGTTTTGGTTCATAATAATCAGAGCCCGAAAATTTGGTATTCATTCACCGGGGGCTTACGGAAGTTAGAACTGAACCGGTGAGAGCAAGAAGGGAAAGAATGCACATTTTAGACGAAATTGACATTTTGGTCTACTTTAAAATGTATCTGTTGATACAAGAAAATGTGAACATATTGTTTAGTTTTCATCCTGTATATAGTAGATTTTGATAAGTCCCTTATGCGGACAAATATAAGGTTTGAACTGTTAGTTCAAGACCAAATATTACAGTAAAGGTAAATCATCTTCTTTTAAAAACCTTGAAAATAACAAGTTTTAGTTAGCGGGCGAAAACTTGTTATTTTTAAGGTTTTTAAAAGAAGATGCTTTACCTTTACTGTAATATTTATAAATAAATATGACCTTTAGGTCACTTTTGGTCTTGAACAACTGTTCTTTTGACCAGATACAGTTATTATAATCAATTCATACAAAATAAAAAATTTTCCATTACATAACCTCAAAATATATGTCAACTGATTAATCACCCACTAACATAAATTAAAAACACAAAATTTCAACTGTAAAATCACTTTCAATGTTTATAACATTCATAGAACGGTTTCACAAGTATTATTTTCACAACAGACACATTTTAATAGAAATTAATCACCAAGCTATAGCTTTTTTAATTTTAAAATAAAACCGCAATCAAAAGAAACGATTCAATTGTTTTTCTAGCGATTTGATTGGACAGCAATTTGTCATGGATAACTAGATAAGTAATAAGACAGTATAAAGAAATATTTTTTGCACTTTAAAATTAAATATATTTTGATAATTTATTATAATTAGTAACAATCGATTAAAAAATATTGTATAATACACGGGCAAAAAGTAAAATTTCGATTTCGTAGGTTTATTACCCTCGGGCCGGGCCATCGGCCGGCCCTTGGCTTCTAAAAACCTACTCAATCGAAAAATTTAACTTTTCGCACTTGTATTATAAATAACTATTTTTAAAACTATAGGCAAGATTAAAACATAGTAACAATGTAATGTCGCCTTATTTATTTTAGTACTTCATCGGAACCAGAATATATTTAACAACAGTACCCGGACTTAAAACCGAAAACGTTGAATGTCTACGGAATAGGCTTCTCGAATCGACGTTGTCAAATTGACGCGGTAAAAGGCGTTGCCGCTGTAACTAATAATTCCCTTTCAAGTGAGAAATTAAAACAAGGTAATAGATTTTTTTGATTAATCGTTTATTCTCTTTATCAGTATTAAAAAAAAAACTACAGCTACAGCTTTTAAGTGGTCAGGGCAGCAGGTGATTTGTTTTAATGGAAAGAGGTTATACTATTATATTTTTTACATTTTTTTAAACATGTTGATTTTTCATTTTGCTAAAAAATGCGTTTTGAGTTTTTTTTTTGAATACTACTTTTTCAAAATTTGGTTTTTGCCCAAATCATCTTATTTTTTCCGGAAACGTCGAGAAAAATCAAAATAAGCAAAAAAAATCGTCTGTCTGTCTGTATCCACGATAACTTCAGAACACTTCAAGCTAGAGACTTGAAATTTGGTAAGCAGATGTATTTTTACATTATCTTGAACAAGTTCGTATTTGAGCAAGATCGGTTATGGGGGAAAGTGTAAAAGACTGAAAAAATATTTGTTTTGGCTTTTTTTCTTATTCACTTTATGACAAAAATTTAAAAACCAGCTAAAAGGTAAATAAAAATTACAAAAAAAATATTATCACCATTTTTATATGGCGCCACCTCTGTCCCCCAAAATAAAAACAAATTTTACTGGACATAATTTTATTATTCACAATAGAGTACCTACTATAAAAATAAAAGTATAAAAAGCACCTTTATAAAGGTTAAAAATACAGAAAAAAATATATAATTTTAGCCTATAACGAGATAGAAAATAAAATTACAAGCATTTTTAATCAATAATCAACGATTAATTTTTTTTATAAGAATGTATATATACTCTTTCAAGACGGTCCAAAACTCACCTTCCTCTTAACTTTTGAACGACTTGAGATATCGACTTAAAATTTGGATCTCGCAAGTAAGACTACCTAAACTATCTTTTTGCATATATTTCATATTTTCAGCTAAAAATGTGGGCAGGTGAGCGTAGGGGTATTTTTTTTAATGGAAAGGGGGTCATGCGATCCATCATTTTAAAAGTTTTAAAATTATCTATTCGAACACATATTTTTTAGGCATTTTTTTTTGGGTTTAAAATAGGGTTGAGAATTCGTCAAAATGTATTTTAAAAAATCAAACAATTTTTGAAAAATGAATTATTTCAAGTTCAAGCTTTAAAACAATGTATCACACGACTCCCCTTTCCAAAAAAATGTCCCCCATACCACCCTGTCCACATTTTAGTTGCTAAAAAAAACAAATATATGCAAAAAAATGTTGTTTTATGCGTAAGTTCCAAATTTTAAGTCGATCAAAAGTTGAGGGGGGGGGTAACCTATGGACCGCTGCGGCATGGTACACATTGATTAACATTTTTTTCCACAAATAAAGTAATTCATGCAAACTAGGTGCATAATATACTATTATTATAATTATATAGTTTTTTTACAAGGTTTTTAATTTTCCTACATAAGTGGAGACATGGATTGTAACAAAAATGATTCTTACCAAAAAAAATATATAATTCCTACCTTAAACCAGAATATATCTATATTGTAGATATATTCTGCCTTAAACATATATATAATTCTTACCTTAAACATACTGAGATTTGACTTTCTTCTGCTCCTGCAATTTAAAAAAGTGCAGTTACAATTGTTCGTATTTTTCATTTTTTATCAAAATCCACTACTACTAAAACAATAATAAAAAAGTATAACAAATATTCTGGAAAAACTACGAAAAATTCTGTCAACAAACTTTTAAAACATAGGTTATGTTTTCTTAAAACGCGCCCGGCTTTTTACCAGCTCTACAGAACTCTGCAGTACTTTCCTTGGTAGTTCACTTATTTCCCGTCAGATGTGATAGTGTTTGAAGCCTATTTTTGCCATTAGGATTAGTACACTTTTAAAGCATTGCAGGTATACGGAGTTCAGGTACTTGTGTAGATATATTCTGATCGGAACTATATAAGCGGAGTTTTTACTTTTTATTTGGAAATACGAGATGAGAGTTGGCAACAAAGTTTCACATAAAACAGTCGACTGTCTTAATATTTGTGTTAAGAACTTTCGAATGTCTTTCGCCTGCAAGATGTGCCAGACTTTTGTTGCTTTAATTTTTAATAATGAAATTCAACTTATGATCTACATCTTAATATCTCCCAAGTCAAGTGGTTTTTTCTTTCTAAGACAAAACTTGGTTAAACCCTTAAACAGTGCTTGTTATGAAGTACAATAAAGTACTTTTAAGTATTTACGAATTTATTATGTTTTGAATTATCTTGACTTTATTAATAACAAGCCGCAGTCCTTTTTATCGTATAGTATACTCTTGATAACATATAACCTTTATTTTAAACTTTTTTGTTGAATGAGTTTACGTTGTGAACGGAGCCCAGAATATAGTATGCTATGAGAACGGTTACGAGAAAAATGTCTAAAAGAAAACTTGACTAAGCCCTTAACCAGTACTTATTATGAAACACAATTTTTCAATAAAAGAGTTTTTTCCAAATTAACATCTCTACACGTTTTCAACAAAAACGCCTTTTCCAAATTAATTTCTCTACACCTTTTTATTGTTACCATTATTGGTACCATCATTTTCATAGAAAACGCTCACATCACAGAACCCTGTGATACCCCAACATTTTAAATTTTTAGTTGTGGTATATGTACTTTACTAAGATTGACACTGACATTTTCCGTAATAATTAAGTAAGGTTAAAGTACAGTCTATATTATATAGTGCAGAATTAATTTTTTTAGTTCGACATGAATCATTTTTTTCTCCGGTCCTGCTGATCCGATTGACTTCAAATTTGGAACACATAATAAGGACTATAGGGATAGTCTACAAAAAAAATATTGTCGATTTGCGACTATTCTAACCTATAAAAAAAATCACTTGTATTTTTTGAAGGGCCGAAAAGGCCCATTTTTGGCCGAACACACCCTCCATTTTTTTTATGTTATGTATTCGTATTCGATCTAAAACATATCAAAAATTTAATTTTTTTCATGTGGTAGAACAGTGTAAAAAAAAATAAAAACTGCGTCAGGTACGCATTTGTAGTAGTATAGAATTAAGAATATTATTTGGAATAATCGAACTTTTATTTAATATAAATAGGTCCAAAAATAAATATTGAAAATAAATAACAAAAAATGTTTATTCTAAGAAACCAAGCAAAATTAAAATCATAGTCAATTGACGATCATAAAAATTAAAGTGTAAAGTATATACAGGGTGTATTTGAAATAGTGTAGGAAATTTTAACAGGTGATTTTACATGATAAAATATGACAAAAAGTTCCTATAAATATATGTCTAAGAATGCGTAATAAAGGAGCTACGCCCCTTTGAAATTGGCTAAAAAAATCGGTTTTTATTTAATAACTCAGGAACCCTTTGAGATATATTAACGAGGTTTTGCACGTGAATTAATCCTAATAAGGCCCATCTTTGTATGTCATTTTCACGTACTTATTTAAACCAGGGGTGTGCGAAACGGGGGGGCCTTATCAGTTTTTTGTCCCAAACTTTTTTCTGTGGAACTTTTTTGTAATTCTATTTTTGAAATATGATTCCTCAGGTCAAAATACATAAAAAAGGTACTCTTGTTGTAATACTGTAGGATTAACCGTTTTCGAAAAAGTTCATTTGAAGGTGAAATTTCACGGTTCGAGGACGAAAATTAAATACTAAAATGTCGAATACCAAAATTTTAATGATGCAATGTTATTCTACATCAAAAACTAAAAAAAAAGGTTTCCATACATGTAGGTCGAAAAAACGCTTTTAAAGCAGACCATAGCTCCATTAGGATTGATTTTTGGAAGTACCTGTATATGAGGTTTTTTTCTTAGTTTTTAATGTACATTCGCCCTGCATCATTAAAATTTTGGTTTTCAACATTTTAGTTTTTAATTTTTCGTCCTCGAACCGTGTAATTTCACCTTGAAATGAATTTTTCTCGAAAACGGTTAATCCTACAGTATTACAACAAGAGTACCTTTTTTATGTATTTTGACCTGAGGAATCATATTTCAAAAATAAAATTGCAAAAAAGTTACGCAGAAAAAAGTTTGGGACAAAAAACTGATAAGTCCCCCCCGTTTCGCACACCCCTGGTTGAAATAAGTACATTAAAATAACACATAAAAACGGGCCTTGGTAGGATTAGTTGACGTGCAAAACCTCGTTGATATATCTCAAAGGGTTCCTGAGTTATTAAATAAAAACCGATTTTTTTAGCCAATTTCAAAGGGGCGTAGCTCCCTTATGACGCATTCTTAGACATATATTTATAGGAACTTTTTTTTATATTTTATCATGTAGAATCACCTGTTAAAATTTCCTACGCTATTTCAAATAGGGTGTATATACTTTACACTTTAATTTTTATGATCCTCAATTGACTATGATTTTAATTTTGCTTGGTTTCTTAGAATAAACATTTTTTGTTATTTATTTTCGATATTTATTTTTGGACCTATTTATATTTATATTATTAAATAAAAATTCGATTATTCCAAATAATATTCTTAATTCTATACTACTACAAATGCGTACCTGATGCAGTTTTTATTTTTTTTTTACACTGTTCTACCACATGAAAAAAATTAAATTTTTGATATGTTTTAGATCGAATACGAATACATAACATAAAAAAAATGGCGGGTGTGTTCGGCCAAAAATGGGCTCTTGCGGCCCTTCAAAAAATACAAGTGATTTTTTTTATAGGTTAGAATAGTCGCAAATCGACAACATTTTTTTTGTAGACTATCCCTATAGTCCTTATTATGTGTTCCAAATTTGAAGTCAATCGGATCAGCAGGACCGGAGAAAAAAATGATTCATGTCGAACTAAAAAAATTAATTCTGACCCCCCTGGGGGTCGTTGGGGGCTGAAAATCTGGGAATTAACTGACCTCTATGGGAGCTAACTTTTGCACAAATACTCAGCTCAAATCGGGCTGGGGCACTTTTTACCTGCTTACCCTGCTAAGCTCTTTATAGTGACGTTAGAAATCTGCAAAATTGTTGTAGAAAATCATTTAGAATGGTGAATTTTATGAGGAAATGTTTTATTTATTTATGCTTGTGAATAAAATTCTATTCTAAGCACATAAGAAAATGACATTTTCAACTTTCGAGATGCTAATTTCGCCTAGGCTGCGCCTAACATCTCTTGAGTTGGAAATGTTTAATTTTCTTATTGGGTTAAAAATATAATATATAATATATTAATATACAAGCCAGTTAAAATTTCAGATAAACTAACCTTGTAACAATAACGTCAAAATGTTTGGGTAAAGGCTATTTAGGTGTATTTATTTTATCTGCATGTGCAAAATGTGATTAGGCACATATTTTAAACGTGTTTTTAAATTGGTAATTTACAGTCATTTGCAAATCTAATAGTGATAAAAATGAGTCATTGAAAAGATTTCGTTCTAAGTACCCCGCGAAAAAATATATAAATATAGAGAAATCCTCACATTTTAAACAAGACTCTTGTTTGAATTAATTTTTTTATTTAGTTTCTCATTGTTCAAAAAGTTTTTGAGATCACAACATGATAAAAGGTATGTACATACATCTTTTCGCTAAAAGTGACGAACTAAAAAATTAATTAAAATTTTTTAATCAACGAATTAGGCAGTGATGTAGAATTTGATGATCTTTTTTATTCCTCTTTGGATGATTCGTATGTTTTAGTTAAAGTGTCGGGTATTGTTTACGATACCAGAACATCTATTCCAAATTATGTTCAAAGTGTAATTAATCATACATGAATCTTTTTCTAGCCTACGATATTTTTACATCAGTTTTGTTTTGATTCTAAAATTCGGAGTTGTGGATTCAGAAACAAAACAGATGTTCTGCAAAAAAATTGTTATCTTTAGATTGTTCCATTATTTAATGAAAAACTTTTATTGATAACTTTCAAATAAATAGAAAATTCATTCATTCATTCATCATACATTCATCAAGCAGCCAATTTGAGATGTCTTCCATACTAATTAATTAAATAATATTCCTTATCCAATAAATACAGATAATAAGACAATTACCAGCTTTATTTTAAATAGATAAACTCAATAATAACCCCCGCGTGGCTTTTACTTTATTGAGTGGATAATTATTTATTTTACCCACTCAACTGTCACTTGTCAAAGTATTTTCTTGTAAATGTCATTAAAATTTTTAATAAAAATATGAATTCCTAAGCTATTTATTGGATAAAACCTTGTATGGCACTGATGGGTAAACCGATATTGCCCTCTCGAAAATTAACCTGCTTGGCTGACGCCTCGCAGGTTAATTTTCTCATGGGCAATATCTTACTTTACCCACTAGTACCATAAATAACTATTAAACAATAATATAAACATCTGATTTGATCACAAATGTGTCAAAAGTTGGTGTGGTTGACAGTCGCTTAAACTAAATGCGCAAGCGTGCACTAACTTACACCGGCTACCCTTGCTCCGGACCAAGAGCATCTTAGTGTAGTTCAGTGTTACACTGAACTACACTAAGTGGGCGAACGAACTCAAAAACTGAGCTGCACTGAACTGCACTGAACTTAACTGAAACCAACGAACTCAAAATGTCACGAACGAACAAAAATAATAAACCAAAATTATAACCAAAGAAAATAAATATCTCTCCTCACGGGGGGTTGGGGGTCATGGATAGCCTTTTAATTTTTTTGTGAAGTTCATAATATGTCTTTATTTATATGGATGCCAAATTTTAACTTTCTGGCTAATCTGGAACTGGGTAAAGATTGCAGACAAACATGTTTGTTTGGTTGCGACATAAACTTTTAATAGAAAATTTCCCACCTTCCAGAAATCTATTAAACTACCATTGCTTAAACCGTTACTGAGTTATTTGGATGTGTAGTGAAAGTTGGATCACACTGTACCCTGAAAAAAGAAATCATTAAATTGAAAAAATTAGTATAATATTTCTGTTCCATAACCTTTTCTTCTGTTATAATAAAATATTTTTTTCAGTATCATTGTTGTTAGTGTCGTGTGTAGTGCAGTTGGCTATGCCGGCACCGAGTGCAGTATCCGACGAAGTCTACGGAAAAAGTCTATTTGCCCAAAACTTGTACACATCTATAGCAAAGAAAAAAGGAAACTTACTTTTTTCACCATTTTCCGTTTCTGCTGTGCTCTCAATTGCCTACCAAGGAGCTGGGGGTACCACCAAGGAGACTTTGGGCAAAATTTTACACTTAGCTTATCCAAAAACAGCTGCTTTGGGTTTCAAAGAAGCAGTTAGTCGTCTACACGCAGCCGAAGGCATTTCCTTAGCCAACAAAGTGTATATTACGAACAAATGTTTCTTAAACAAAGGCTTTAAAGATACTGTTTCCGACAACTTTAATTCTGAAGTCCAATACTTGAATTTCGTTAAATCAGAAGAGGCGGTGAATGATATTAACGCATGGTTTTCGGATAATACTAAAAATGAAATCAAAAACCTTGTTAAACCAGATTCATTAAATGCTGACACTGAATTGGTGTTATTAAATGCAGTATACTTCAAAGGTGTCTGGGCTGAGAAATTTGACCCAAGCAAAACCACATCCGAGCCTTTCTATCCCAAGGAAGGTTCTAAAATCAAGGTTAACATGATGCACACTAAAAAATATTTTAACTACAATAATGATCAATATTTAGATGCCAAAGTCCTACAATTGCCATTTAAATACGAAAATTTGAGTATGGTTGTTATTTTGCCAAATAAAAAATTCGGAATCAAAGAAGTTGAACAAAAATTGGCTAGACATAATTTGGATGCGATTTTGAAGAACATGCATAATGTAGAAGTTGACGTTTCATTGCCTAAATTTAATCTTTCATCTGAAATGCATCTTAGACCACCTTTATCTAGGGTTAGTGTAAAAAAAAAAATAAAAAAAAACATATGTATTAGGGAGCGTTCAAGTATTACGTAGCGCAAAATTTGGCCATTTTTGACCACCACCTCACCCCATGTAACGTGGCGTAACATTTTCGAGATCCCCACCCCCCCCCCTATTTGTTACGCAACATTACACAAAAAGTAAAAAAAAATTAAAGGAAATTTTGCTTTGTGGTTTAAACCGGTTTTTAACCTGTTATTGCTTCCGTGTTTTAACCCAAAACCGGTCTGATGTAATTTCCGAAACCGGTTAACCGAAAACCGGTTATTGGCTATGGTTTTTCATCTCTAATTGTTTTTGTTTAGAGGATTTAGTTAACTGTTAACCACGCCGCGTGCAATAAAATTTGCAAGGAATCCGTCTTTTAAGCCTAGATCATTGTTAAAAACGTGATCCAATAAACATTTTATAAGTTTATAATTTTTTAAGTGTTACGTAACATTTTTACTGACCCCCCCCCCCTCTGTAACGCGGCGTAACGTTTTCGAGACTTTTTAGTTTTCCCCTACTTATTAGTAACTATGGTTTGGACTTGCAATTGTTGACACGTGCATTGTTTGAGACTTTCAACTTTAGAATCTTTTTAGGTTATTATATTTTGACAAAACCGACAGAGGCTATCAAATATTCTATTTTTATAGGGTCACTCCGTCTGGCGGTGGTTTATTGACATTAATAAATATTTATGTCACATTAGTCACCATGTCAACCTACAGAATATGTACCTGCAATAGTTAAATTTGCTTCCATAGCTACAAATTTCACTTTTAAAGGTAATTTAACATCAGCGACAGTATTGGTCCACTTAAAGCGTTCTTATTTTTGTATTGAAGATGCATTTTTTTGACATTTTTTTCATATTTTGCAGAGGGTTTTTAATATACCCTCAAATTTCTGTACGCGAGTTCTGGAACAGGCTGTATATCGGTCATTCTACCAACTGTGACTACTAGGCTGTCTATATTAATTTTTTCTTACTTTAATGTTTCTAAAATTATTAGAAACGCTAATGTTTTGTCAGTTAAGCGCTGTAGGTTTGGTCAACATAAGTGACTTTTTCTGGATATTGTGATTTTTTCAAAAAGTCAAAAAGTCACTAAAAATGCCATGTCCCAGACTAATTTTCGCTACTTTAAGAGTAAATTAAAAATAATAAAAAAAAGTCCAAACAAAATTATTAAAATAAGTGTGAACTTTTATTCCCAGAACAAAATAAAAAAAAAAAAAATTAAAAAAAATAAAATACTTTTTTGAGAAAAAAAAATTGTCCCCAAGTTTTTATATTTTTCTAATGTAGGCTATCTGACTGCTGGTTTTAGAGTTCTCTGGGAACATATTCGTTTGTTTAACGTTTTAGCTGGCAGCAATAGTCTTCTGTTGTGTCGGGTTGGTGCTTGATTAGAAGGTGATTTTTTTTTTATATTTTCACAAAAGTAAAAAATTAACGAGCGTGGCTTTATTCTTTGTAGACTATGTTACGCTAATAACTTGTTTATTTAAATTAATAATTAATAAATTGTCTGATTTCTTATTAGGCATATAAGAAAGGATTCTAACATTAAAATTGCAAACCGACATGACAAAATTTAAAATAACCGTAAAAACAGTGGACTATCTGACGTGTAGACTATCTGACAAAGTTATTGAATATATCGTCGGCTTACAAGTAAAGAGCACTAAGTCCAAAAACATGTTTTGAGATATTGACAAATTTAACTTTCATTGTTGTTTTTTAATTTTTGTAATAATTGTAGGCCCACGACGTCGGCTTTTTTAAAGAGAAATAAGTCAATAAAATAATATAAAAAAACAACTATTTAAAATTAAAACCCTTCTATTAATTAAACGTAACTATAAAGTAGAAAACAAAAGTTTACATAAATTTTTAAAAACTAGATTTTTAAAAGAAGGGTTTGGACTTTTTGATTGTTTAAAGAACGTTTCCAAAATTAATAATAATAATTAATTAGTGTTAATTATATGAAACTGCTTACCATGCCAGAACTAAGACAGTTTTCAGAGGCCATCGGCTGTGCCGGCAAAGAAGCATCTCCTAAATTCGATAATTATAATGAATCATTATTAATGATAAAACACTTCACGGTGCAACACCCCTCAGAAATGCACCGAGACTTTGAACTTAGTGTGACGGCTTCAAATTTAGTTTTGGAATATTATCTGATAATAAAAAAACCAATGCAAATGAAAATTAAATTATTACCTACACATCGAAAGTGCACGTAAAACGCATTGTCATTTTACAGGTAAAGATCTGTTTCTCTGTTCTGTCTCTATTCCATCAACTTTAACATAGCAAAATTTGAATGCGTTTCTCAATACAATAAATAACGCGATATTGTATCATATAAATGATTCAAGCAATCATATTTTTATAAATTATCTCTTTTTAGAAAGTCGCTTAGTGCAGAAACATTTAAAATAATCTACAAGTAAAACGCACTAAGTGCACTAAGTGACTTAGTGCCTATTGCCAGATAAAATTTTAATCAAAATTAAATTGGTGCGTTTTGCATAGTGGGTAACTCCCTTGGCAGTCCACCTAGAAGTTAGTTCGGTTTAACTATACATAGATCATCAAAAATTAATTACAGTGCCATTAAAATCCCATTTTTGCAAAAAAGTGACTTAGTGCCTTTTATTATTCCATCAATCTATTTTCTTATCATCGTACAGAGTGATATTGGTAGACTGACAGTTTCAGGCTGTACGATGATTAGAAAATAGATTGATGGAATAATAATTTAATATTTTTATAATTTTGTTTAAAATTAAAAATTTCTGTCCTTACTAGTGCCTTTTACTTGTAAGCCGACGATATGATAATGGGGTATTTTCATGTGAACAAAAAGCCACATAGCCAACTTACGTTTTAAAATGAAAGTTTAGTATTTTTATATGTACTTTTATTGTACATGTATTTTGCTTTCCCATTTTCAAAATATCGAAAAGCCTTGTATTTGTGCAAAAAAATTCAATAGTTTGTATTGCGTATTTTTGCGTTTTATGACGCTTTATGTCGATATATTTCAGTTTTAGCTACCTCATGTGCCAATTTTCACAAAAATATTTCAAACGGTTAAAAAAAATTATTATTAATAAAAAACAGCAGATCGGGTACTACTCGTAACTGGTTAGCAACTTTCAAGGCTAAAAATAAAGTAGTTTCGTAGACCGCAAAAACCCCTATATAGCAATTTTGACGAAAATGTTGAAAACATTTAACAATAACCCCTTTACCCCCGCGTGGGTGGATATATTTTTTTTATCAGATTCTATTTAAGCAACCTCAAAAACCACTATATAAAAATTTTCAAATTTTTGCAAAAAATATTGTATTTTCCCATTTTCCCATTTCCCCTAAACGCAAAAATTAAGGAAAAAAAATGCAACAAGTGCTGAATACTGTTAACTATATTAAATTATAAATAGCTGTAACTCAAAAACAAAAGACAGTCCAACAGTTTTCTTTGGGCGAAATAATAGCTTACTGGGTTCCT
Organism: Brachypterus glaber; assembly: GCA_958510825.1. Taxonomy (NCBI): domain Eukaryota; kingdom Metazoa; phylum Arthropoda; class Insecta; order Coleoptera; family Kateretidae; genus Brachypterus; species Brachypterus glaber. Next base: position 2,307,695 of record OY294044.1, on the reverse strand, counting down.
ATTAACCATTATAAATTTTGTTTTGATAGCTTAATAATAACTCAAGAAAACGCCTGGTTCGTCAAAATTATTAAAACAAGTGTGAACTTTTATTCCCAGAACAAAATAAAAAAAAACAAATTAAAGAAAATAAAATGCTTTTTTGAGAAAAAAAAATTGTTCCCAAGTTTTTATATTTTTCTAATGTAGGCTATCTGACTGCTGGTTTTAGAGTTCTCTGGGAACATATTCGTTTGTTTAACGTTTTAGCTGGCAGCAATAGTCTTCTGTTGTGTCGGGTTGGTGCTTGATTAGAAGGTGATTTTTTTTATATTTTCACAAAAGTAAAAAATTAACGAGCGTGGCTTTATTCTTTGTAGACTATGTTACGCTAATAACTGTTTATTTAAATTAATAATTAATAAATTGTCTGATTTCTAATTAGGCATATAAGAAAGGATTTTAACATTAAAATTGCAAACCGACATGACAAAATTTAAAATAACCGTAAAAACAGTGGACTATCTGACGTGTAGACTATCTGACAAAGTTAAAATTAAATTAAATTAAATTAAATTAAATTATTTCTGAATATTATTCTTTAGATGGGACTTGGAAAAATTTTCGATTCAAAGAGGGCCGACTTTTCTAACATGGGGGCTTGTGAGAAACACCTGCATGTTAGCAAATTTATACAAAAAGCTTTTATCGAAGTAAACGAAGAAGGAGCTGAATCTGCTGAAGCTGCTGCAGCAACGTGTAAGTCCTCTTTATTTGTATACAAGGTTATTAATAAATAAATAATTTTTTTCTGAGCGATGATTCTGAATCAAAAAATATGAATAAAAGTGTTTATAAATATATGAATGTCTAAAAATGTGTCGTAAGGATGTTACACCCCTTCAAAAATTCAGTTTTTATTTAAAAACTTTGATAACCTATCTTATTTTTAAATATAATATAACAAGTGACATGATTATCATCGACGATAGGAGTATATTAAAGTACTAGTTTCATAACATACGTTTTTATAGGACGAGTACAATTTTTTCTATTTTGCTCTAAAATTTAAAAAACTTACATTTAAATTGATGACTGATTTAGGGATTTTTGTTTTGGGTTGGCATTACAGTTTACACCATGTAAAATTATAAGAACAAATGATATTTTGATATATTTTATAGTTATCTCTTCTCTTTTTTACTGCAATTAACCAAGCCACAATTTTAACATGGTAAAAATAACCTAAACACAAAATTTTGTAGAAAGTTAAACTTTAAAACAACTTTGACATTTGCACGCAAAAACGTCAAGCGATAGGCCAGGTCTGTTGCCAACCCAAAAGAACAAAATGTACAGACCTCTTATGGGCCTATAAGAACACGCAAAATGCGTGTGATTATGAGCTTATAAGAGTCGCAAAATAGAAAAAATGAGTTATATTTGACAAGAGAATATAATAAATAAATTATTTTTTCAACGAATAATTTTTAATCTTTTTAAATAAATACTTGTATAAAATAACTAATTAATTTTAATTATTTTACTTCATATTTTGGACATTAAAATTAAGTTTATTATTCCGTAAATCTATTTCCTAATCATCGTACAAAGTGACATTGGTAGACTGACAGTTTCAGGCTGCTGGCCCTCTTCAGCAGTGTTGCCAAACCATTTGGTGAAAAGTGTAAAATTAAGTAACTCAAAAGCACCAGAAGTCACTAGATTTTGAAACAGCTAAAAACACCAGAAAAACACTATATTTAGGTTCAAATTTTGAGTTGTCGAAATTTACATTTTTTATTTTTTTTTATTTTATGTGTCCCTTCTGAGTGCCGTCTATTAACCTTTTACACATTACAAAAAAAATTGAATTAAACTATTTAATTATTATAGTTCTCCGCATGACACAAAGTCTCCGACGAAAGGGGGAGGAATCATGCGCGCTCTCTTCTTTCCGTCAAAAGCGTTATTTCCTATTTCCCGTAGCCACAGATCCGTGTGTCAAAGTATACTCTATAATTTATACACGGTGTATTTGAAATAGGGTCCGGAATTTTAAGGGTGATTCCACATCATAAAATATACATATTATATAAGTTAAAATTACCTTAAAGTAAAAGACCGACCATATGCCTACTGATGTCATTAAACACGTAAAATAACATCTAATCAAGGCAGTAGATTATAGATTAAGAAAGTAATCTTAAAAACAGATTCTAGGTGGCGATAATAATAGATTTCCAAAAGTACCAGATTTGTTACCAGATCATTTGCAAGTTACCAGAATTTATGATCATCTCCTAAAATTTCGGACCCTATTTCAAATATACCATGTATATTGAAAATAACCATTTAAAAATTTGTCGCCATTTTGAATTCACCTTATTAAATATTTAATTTTTGACATTAAATTCGGTTTTAACGACCTCAAAAACCCCCAGTTATTAATTAAGCCAACATAAACAATAATTCTGGCTATGTTATCAAGGCAAATATTTTCAATATTAGCCAATTACATCGGCACTTAGTGCTAGAGTGCCAATGTATTGAAATCTTCGCCGAAAAGTCAAAATCTTTGACCACGTTTATTTCACATTTCTCGATGTTTTAGACCATTCTGAGTCGAAATCAGTAAAAAAAAATTGCGTCCGTCTGTCTGTCTGTCTGTCTGTCTGTCTGTCTGTCTGGGTGTAACCTCTCTAACTCCATTTCTACATGAGATATCGACTTGCGTTTTTTGCATATTGTTTCTTATCGTATTCCGAAGAGCTGATTAGATTTTGGGGTAAACGATTGGGGGTAAGGGGGTAAAAATAGGATAAAACTTCTATTTTTAGCGTTTTTTGTTTATAATTAAGGCAATTATTATTGTATTTTAGCACTTATATAAAAGATAATTTTAAATTGGTCAAAAAATGTTATAAACAACGTTTTCCTAAAACGCATTGTTTTCGAGATATTGCCGTTTAAAGCAGTAAAAGGTTATTTTAGCATATCTCACATATTTATAACCCGATTTCAAAAAATTATATTTTAAATAAAAGCTTTTTTTAAGCCCTATAAAAAATGTTATATACAATTTTTTGCTAGAATATAATGTTTTAAAGATACAGAATTTAAAATAAAAAAAACACATAGTTTGAAATTTGCAAACTAGATGGCTCTAGTTTACAATAGTGCCGATGTTTTGACAGGGTGCTTGCAACGTTTCATCTAGTTTTAATTATAGTTATATTTAAAAATAATTATTTTTCGTGGCGAGTTAGAATTCAGCGAATAAAAAAAACGCAAGAAAATGTCTTAAAGAACTGCAGTACTGCCAGTACTGGCGTGAAAAACCTTTAAAACTAATGTTTTAATCTTGATTTCATTTAGACCATGCATCATTTCCAAGAAGTCTACCAGAAACCGTAAAAGTTGATCGTCCATTTTTATTTTCTATTTTCCGAAAAACTTCAGAGGGAATCATCAGGCTGGTTTATGGAAGAGTTAATAATCCAAATAAAGTATTTTCTAAAATAATTCTTTAAAGCTGTATTTAATTATTTTTTGAAATAAATATTAGTTAAACATAATATCAAGAATTTATTTTAGACACTTTTGAAAACATGAATGGCCAAGTTGATTCTATCTATACGGACTTTTTTAAGGCTTTTGATAGTGTTGACCAGCCTACACTTTTATCCAAATTAATTTCATTCGGTTTCAGCCCTCACTTTGTTAGTTGGATTAAAAGCTTTATCTCAGGTAGAAGTCAGTCTGTGAAAATTGGCTCATTTATTTCGTTTATAATTCTGGTTACATCCGGAGTAACTCAAGGTTCTCATAGTGGACCTATTTTTGTCCTTATATTTATTAATGATATAGATAAAAATTTCTTACATAGTAATTATATTTTATTTGCAGATGATTTAAAATTATACAGACATATTTCTACTCCTGATGATGTTGCTCTGCTGCAAAGTGACCTTAATAGATTGGTTGAGTGGTGTAACAGAAATAATTTATTTTTAAATGTAAAAAAGTGTCATAAAATGTCGTTTTTTATGGGTAGAACAAAGGTTGACAGCTCTTATTCTATTGGTAACACTATTTTAGATTCGGTGGATACTGTTAGAGATCTTGGTATATTATTAGATCGTAAACTGGATTTGAACTGTCATATTACATCTATTGTTCAAAAGTCCAACAAAATGTGAGGATTTGTAAAAAGAAATTGTAAAGATTTTTCTGTTAAGTCTATTATAACAGTCTACAATTCCCTTGTTAGATCTCATCTTGAATTTGCCTCTCTAATTTGGTCTCCTCAGTACAATATTGGTATAGATGAGATTGAGTCTGTTCAACGTAAACTATTAAGATTTTGTGCTAACAAACTAAATATTCCAATTTATGATCATAATTACTCTCATGTGTATGAAGCATTGAATGTTGAATTACTTTGTCATAGAAGACTTAAAAGAGTTTAAGGTAAGTTGTTTAAACTTTTTAATTAATTAATTAATTAATTAATAATTTACTTAATTGTCCAGAAATGTTGTATAAAATTCGGTTTTATATCCCTACAAGAAATCTAAGACAAAGTTCTCCAACATTTAATATACCCTTTCATAAAACTAACTACGGATCTCATACACCTTTGGATAGAGCTATGCTGTTGGCTAATAACAATAACAATAAATATTTAAAAAATTTTAATTTGTCTTTAAATTCTTTTAAAACTTTTTTAAATAACCTTAACTTTTGATATTATTGGTATCAAAAATTTGGCAGACTAACATCTCTACTCTAAATTTCTCTACTCCCTAACATCCCTACTCCATAACATCCCTACTCCACAACAACTCTACTCCATAACATCTCTACTCCATAACATCTCTACTCCGTAACAACTCTACTCCACACTATATGCACTTTATTAGCCACTTAATAATAAATGAGCAGTTCAAAGAACAAAGAATCTTCTTCTTCTAGATTATTTTATTTTTTTCCTAGAAAACGTTTATCTTTAAATGTAAATCTAGAACAATCATAAATGAATTATTCTAAAAGCAACAATGACCGCGTACTCTTAACATGCACTAATATGTAAGTAATTAATAAACTTAGCATGACAAATATTCTTTTGAGTTAAGACAAGTGGCTAATCGAGTGTCTATAGTGTGGAGTAGAGTTGTTACGGAGTAGAGATGTTATGGAGTAGAGATGTTACGGAGTAGAGTTGTTGTGGAGTAGGGATGTTATGGAGTAGGGATGTTAGGGAGTAGAGAAATTTAGAGTAGAGATGTTAGTCTGCCAAAAATTTATATACTTATGCATTTATAATTATACCATATTTTGTACTTATGTATTATGTATAAATAAATAAATATATGTATTCCTACTTACCTATGCTCGGCTAGTTATGAGACTAACTAAAAGGTAAAAAAAACTGACCATGGATCCTCGCAGGACATTATAGAACAATTTGCAGTTAAATCTCATCAGCTCGTATTTGTTAGATAATGTCAAAAGTTCATCTGCAGACTTTCTTACCATCATGAACCAGTTTTCTAACTAACCAAAAGGCGATTCTTATAGTATATTTTACAAGGATTCTGAATCTGTCTGCAAAATTTAACGGTGTCTTTTCATTTTAGAGAAAAAAGCAAAAAATAAAACGTCAAAATCCGTTTTAGGGTAAATTTGAACATGCGTAAAAAATTATTAGAAGTCTTGCCAGATTCTACTTAGTATTAAAGATATCTAGAGTTCTTAATGTATCAAAATTCATAATAAAATATTTCTTAAAGTTTCTATTTTATTATTTGAGAGCGTATTCATTCGACCAGTATTCATTAAATCCAGTTATACTAATTTAACTTTGTCGATAAGTAGTCCGTCACATTTTTTGACAAAACTAATTTTATTGAAGCAGTGGTTCTCGACCAGATATGCTCGACTGTACGCAAAACTAATTTTGCCAAATATTTTGTTCAAAATAAACTCTTATGCAATAATGAAAAAAAAACAGATAAAAGGTACTCGAAAGAAAAATTCCTATTGGTAAATCTAAACCTAAAAAGTTTTTAGTAAGCCACAATAATAATAATTGGTATTATTATAAAAATTAAAAATTAAACATTTTTAACTACTGTTTTAATAAAAAATACACTTGTCTACAGAATAAAATTACTACATTTAAATTTAATAAATTATGGGAAACATAATATACTTTAAACTAGAATACTGGACCGTTATCAATGTTTGTATTATAAATTACAGAAGTTAAGATGTTAAGATTCCTGTCTAGATGTTATGAAGTCTTCCATTATTATATTTGTATTATTTTAATTTTTTTGTTAATAATCAATCTAATAAGGTATAAACTACCTCCGTACAGAGGTCCCCGAACGACTATAAACGAATAAACTAAATAAACTAAACTAAACTAAGGTCTTCTAGGTGTCTTTAATATTGCATAAAAGATAGTGTGATATTTAATATATATTGTACGCATGTCCAAATTTACCCTAAAACGAATTATGAAGTTCGGGTTTTTGCTTTTTTCTCGAAAACGGAAAGAGATAGTCAAATGAATTTAGAATCCTTGTAAAATATATTATAGGAATCCCCTTTTGGTTAGTTAGAAAATTGGTTCATGATGGTGAGGAAGTCTGCAGATGAACTTTTTACATTATCTACCAAATACGAGCTGATGAGATTTAACTGCAAATGGTTCTATAATGTCCGGATCTTGAACTAGGAGGATTCCTGGTCAGTTTTTTATACCTTTCAGTTAAACTTATAACTAGCGGAGCATCGGTGTGCCTACTTACCAAAACTAATAAAATAACTAAGAATATAATTTTTAAATTAAGTTCTGCTTTTAAAAAAGTATTAGAGCGTCCACCCCCAGTCTCCCGCATAGTTTTTGAAATGGAGAGGGCATACAAAAGTTACAGTGCACTCTTTTGAAAATTTGATAGTGAAGACATTTATTTTTTTTAAGCCCAAGTTGAGTATCATACAAATACATGTATTTAGTATCATATGTATACACGTATACGTATACATGTATAGTAAAATAGATGTCTTGACTATCAAATTTTTAAAACAGTGTAATTTTTTGTATGCCCCTTACATTTCAAATGCTATGCGGGAGACTGTGGGTGGACGCTCTCAAAATTATCAAAATTTGCGTTACGTAATACTTGAGCGTTCCCTAAGGATCAATTCTACTAATCTTAATTATAAATAAATTCCATAGATACACCCCCCAAACAAATTTTGTTCAATTTTTTTTATTGCTGTATAAGTGCATATGTAATTTTTTTAACGTGAGTTCTGGTACAACCTGTATTCAGATGTATTTTGTGGAATCAGGGTATATTATACACTAGGGTGGGCCGAAAAATTGAAATCTGGAATTTAAAAACGCAATATCCGACAAAATATGCCTTCTTATATGCCTAATGTGCGTGCAAAAGCAGAATCAGATTAAAGGTCATCTTGAGCCCTCTACAAAGCCTTTAATATTAATGAAAATATCGTATTTCTTCACATTTGTAATGTATACACTGTACCGTAATTAATACGTTCACTGCCAACGGCTAGTTTTGACAGCGGAGCAATGGGTATGGGCAAGGGAAAAATAGAAAGAATTGATTAATGTTGTTAGGGGCGCCAGTTACTTTAGCTTTTACTCCTTTAGGTAAGTAACAACCTAGTGTAAATACTTAAGCTTTTCAGTTTGAGAAAATATAACCCCTAAATAAAATAAGATAATTCATTTGAGAAATTTATTATAAATAAACTTAATGAAAGCACATCAAGTAATGTATTAATATATCTAAAAAAATATGTGTAATTATATTAAGATATAATTAAAGAAATCTTAATAAAAATTACTAAATTCAGAAATCATTCGACTTAAATGTATAAAGAAAACATGAAGTTCAGCAAGCACCAAGAAATGTATGTAAACAACAATCATTTCTTGCAGTGTATAAAAGTCATGCTTAAATTAGAAATCATTTAATCAAAATTATGATATTTAATAATTAATAAATGAGATTAAATGTTTTAAAAAAAATAAGTACCTAAAAATGAACAAAAGCCAGAAGGGCATATAGTATTAATCAATACTATATCAGATCTGATAAAGTTTACAGTTATAAGAATATTGAAATAAAAGAATTTAAAAATATGAAATATTGCTTTCAAAAGGTTTCATGGTTTCTGCAAAATCCATGAGGTATGAATTCCATCGTCTCCATCTGTACAAGTCTCCCCTATGCTGATGTATTCATTTCTCAAATGAAAGAAAAAAAAATATAGGCTGTCCCATCTACTTTGGAAAAATCATCTTCCAGGATAAAATGTACGATTGAAAATGTTGTCCGGGATAAAATATACTTTTGAAAATTATGTCCAATGTAAAATTGTCTGCTAGACGGTTACATAGAATTTATCTATGCCGAAAATTACAGAACCATGTTCCAACAGAACATCACTCCATGCGGAGAACTTGTATATCAAATATACCAAAATAAACTTCAACTTAAATTAATATAATTCCATATTACTGGTATAGAAATGGTGAGTAATTAATGGTAATTAATTAATGGTCTAGTAATGTAGTAATAATGGTGGTTAATGGTGCTTAATGGTGCTTAATTAATGGTGCTAAAACAATAATTATATCTTAGAAATATTCTAAGAAACAGAAAAACTTAACTTACATGTCATACTAAGTCTTCGATGTCCATCGAAACGTTATAAATGCGTAATTGTAGAAAATAACCGTTACAATATCTTCCGCATTGTTTAAATATTCATTTTCACTAACTTTAAATAAAAATACATGAAGGATTACTTCGATGATTACAGAAAATAAACACTCGTCAAAATGACACCACCATTGTATTCGAGTTGCATCCAGAAGGAGCGAAAATCGACCTTATTCACTAGTATGAACCCTTCAGGTAAATAAAATCCTATTTCTGAACTATTAGCGACATCTATGCAAGTCATTATCAACTACAGTTTTACCGTATAGGATTCCTAATAAAGGTAACGAAAACTACATCAAAGATAATAACCAAAAAGAATATTTCCTAATAAATCCGTATTAGTGATATCTAACCTCAAAATATTACTCTAAGAAACAAATATAAACAATACTTATTGTTTATCAGCAAAACTAATAAAAATACGAACAGAATACTAAGTGTCCTGTGAACTAAGTATAAACAAAATACTGAATCTAAGTGAGCAGTTCCAGCAAACTATTTTCAACAAATTCTGGATTATCCCGAAGGAATAAGCATACAAAACTTTCCAGGAGAAACAAGCTACAGATGAAAGCCAGTGAAATCCAACCCTCAATAGACTCTGAAACATATAAAAACCAGGTAAGTCCATAGACAAATGTATTATAGAGAAATAAGTCATATGATTCTTTATTATTAAAAATCATATTCTAATTATGTTTTCTTTATGTTATTTTCAGGTAGAACTATGGAATAGAGACTCATATGGTTAGAATTCAGTTCCTGCTACTAAATAGTCCCAGATACAAAATAGTTCTGTACGTACGTAACTATTTATATACAAAATAAACATAAATTATAACGTAAGTAAACGAATAGTTTAATTAACCCTTGCTATATTACAAAGTGACGATTTATATCGTTACAACACAGAGTGTCAAAAGTCCGCCTCCCCCACTTTAACTTTTAAAAGGCTTAAGATATCAACTTGAAATTTGGAACACATAACTAACATAACCCATATATTTTTTTGATGTATATTTGGTATGCTTAGGGGGCACGATGGAGACAGGGAAAAAAGGGGGGATATTTTTTTAAACAGAAAGGGAGGTCGTGTGATACATCATTTTTAAGCTTATAAAAATCAGAATATAGAGTGGCTTAAAATATGGCCATATGTTTGTAAATGTTATTTTCGGTTGTAAAATTTATTTGTTTTTGCAATAAAACCGTTTTTGCATTTTTCTTATTAAGTTTTCTTGTTTTTATTTATTTTAATTTTCCTAAAAGTTACAAAATGTACACCTTTCTAGAGGGCACAAAAATTGGAGAAATAAATAAAATAAAATACACGCTTTATTTATCTTTGTAAGACGCATCTTTCCCCTCCCATTGGATTTTCAAATTAAAAAAAATAAATAAAATACCTATATAAGAACGGCCCACCCTATTATACACTGATCCTACTAAATTTTGTGAAAATTGGATATACAACGTTGCACCATTTTAAATATTTAAATTTCATTAAAATTATGTGGCATAATATTCTGTTGTACGCTTATTTTCTTGGGTTAATAGCAGGCAGGTTATTAAGATTATTTCCATTAAGGTAGGTTAAAAGATTACCTACTTGATGTTTTTTAATTAACTGCTCTATCAATTAAATTTTATTAAAACCCGAGTTAAAACCCATATTTATTTTAAGACAGTTGTGTTTATTTCTAATATTTGCATATTTACAATTTAATTTTGTAAATCCTGACAATTACACAGAATTAATACATTTTACCAAAGAATGAATCCAAAGCTGGCCCAAGTGGGTCTCTCTGTTGAACTCCCATTTCTGAAAGAATATTGTTGTTGCCAAAAGAAAGTAAAGAAGGAGTTTTTATTTAGTGTTATTTTAGTGTTAATTTTTGTAAAATATTGAAAAACGCATCAATAAAAATATACAGATTTTTAAAACGAAACTGACAATGTTAAACTGACAATGTTATTCGCAGTAGAATATTTATAATTATAGTATTATTAATTTGAGCCATTTCGCCTCAATGATTATTTATATTGATAAAAAATCTAAAACAGAAAATAAAATTAAAATGTTCTTATCAGGAGCACCTATTTCTAGATGCGCTGGTAAGGTATTGAGTTTAAAATAATACTTATCTTTTATATCTTCTTTACCTAAAAAATATTATTAGTCAATACCTTAACAAAATTTAAAAATGTTGCCTAAATAAAGAATTTTTAAGAAAAGTCTTGATAAATCGTTAAAATAAAAAAAAGAACGAAAAACTAAATAAATGTTAACTTCTAACGTTTCGGGATCGTTAAAATAAAAAAAAGAACGAAAAACTAAAAAAATGTTAACTTCTAACGTTTGGGATCTAATCTGATCCCGTTTCCAAAGAAAATTATTAGTTTTTGAAAGAATTTGTGCAATATTTGGTTTTATTAATCAAAATATGACAAATGTCAAAATATGTCTTATCAAGGTGATTGAAACAAAGACACCCGAAACAATAAAAAGGTGTAGAGAAATTAATTTTGAAAAGGCGTTTTTGTTGAAAACGTATAGAGAAGTTAATTTTCAAAAAACTTTTTTACTGAAAAAAATATAGATTCTATTTAGCATATTTATAAATTCATGTAAAGATATTCTTCACATGCATCTTCATGGTTAGTTAAAAAAAAACAATTGACTTAATCAAGAATTTTTTAAAACAACCAAATTTAGTCGTTTTAAAAATAGCACTCTGTATTATATTTGGACGTAATCGATCATTCTAAATATATTATTCATCTTGCCAATGAAGGGGCACAAGTTTTCAACAAAGAAACTAAGGTGATTTAACAAATTGAAAAGTTGGGTGACACTATTACGCTTCTTTCTTAGAGTGGTTACAAAAAAACAATTTTTACGGGTGGCTATAGCCATCCCTCACTAAAGTTGTCAAAAATAGTTATTTATGGTAGAGGAAATGCGCCTAATTTCGGATGGTTTCCAAATTTCGGATAGTAGTGTATTTAAGATACTGTCTGCAAAGGTAAACAGAAACCTACTTTTATGTGAAGCCAAAAGTCAAACTAAATCCGTCCTGTAATATGATAACGGTAGAGCTTCTCCCCTTTAAATGGCAGCACAAATCGTTTATATTGCAAATGGCAGTTTTGTGCTCAGTTGCATTATTATGCTTGTTTATTTTATAAATAATCGTTATAAAAGTTCGTGATTCTGTCTTGGGTAAGTTATGATGTTAGTTAAGTTGATCCACTATTCATAATTAAGCAATTTGAAAACGTAAACATTCTACAAATTTCTAATCTAAAAAGCAGAAAGTTGCCTAATTTCGGATAGACCATTTTTGTGCATTTGATTCCCAATTTCGGATATCCGCAAGGTAATTATTATTCAGGATAACCAACCATTAATTATTATTTTTATAATGATACAACAAACTAAGATAAACAATTTAGAAAAAACGAAAATTACCTAAGATACTAAGATATTCGAAATTGGGAATCTCAAATTATAGTTCCAATAGTATTTCGTAGAAAATCGCTTAATGATTAAATTACGTCTTAAATGTGAAGGAATAACAAGAAACATAAGCAATGGGATCCAGATCTACTCTTGAAAAATTTTTTTCGGATATGTCCGAAATTAGGAGCCCTTTTTCAAATGCACAAAAATGCGCTGATTTTTTTTAACCGTGTTTTTTGGAAAAAATAAACTGTAATAAAATTGCTTTTATAATAAATCATGGTTCGCTATAATAAGTTGTATCTGATTATATAAAAAAAATATCAAAAAGTAATACCGAGTATTAAATATTGAATACATTGTAAATGGTATCCGAAATTAGGCGACTTTCCTCTACTAATGGGTAAAGTAAGATATTGCCCATGAGAAAATTAACCTGGCGTCACCCAAGCAGGTTAATTTTCGAGAGGGCAATATCGGTTTACCCATGAGTGCCATACAAGGTTTTATCCAATAAATAGCTTAGGAATTCATATTTTTATTAAAAATTTTAATGACATTTACAAGAAAATAATTTGACAAGTGACAGTTGAGTGGGTAAAATAAATAATTATCCACTCAATAAAGTAATAGCCACGCGGGGGTTATTACTGAGTTTATCTATTTAAAATAAAGCTGATAATTGTCTTATTATCTGTATGTATTGGATAAAATCATTTTTTTACGACTGCTTTAAAATGTAAGCAAATGCACACACTTTTCAAACAGAGAATGAATCCATTCTAGCTCTGGATATGATACGAATATTCCTTATCAAGTGTTAGAATGAGTACATGTAGTGCCATCTCTTGTTTATAAAAGTAAAGAAAACTGTAGCAAAATTAGCAAAAATACATATATTTTACCATGATATATTGAATAATTTAATGCAATTTAATGTTTTGCGTTAAAATTACATAAAGTTTATTAGTTTTTCTTAATATTTGACCAGTTTTTTATCGATTTAGTTCAAAAAATTAAAACTTCTCCATCTATTGTTAAATATTTAAACCTGATAAATTTCACAACAATCTGACATAACCTTCATTTTTTGTATTATAATTTGTAAATATGAGCTAAAATTAAATATTTTTTTTTTAACTACTGATTTGATAAAATTATTAAATAACATTAATTGCTTTATTTAAAAATATGTGTTTTATTGCATTTACAATGTTAAGTCACAAAAAATATTGTTTTTAACCTTGTCCGCAGTTTAAAGTCATACAGTGTTTCATATTTGCAGTCGAAGAAAAAGTATAGTGTACAACACGTATGGAATAGTTATTCCGCGCTCGCGGGACCGTCATACTCGCCTGCTGGCTCGTATGACAAACTTTCCACTCTCGCGGAGTATTGTCTATTCCATACTAGTTATATAATATACTATACTTTTTCAGCATTTTCGGATTAGAAAAGTCATGAAACGAGAGTGAAAAAAGTGGATTAAAAAAACAATAATTTGTTTTTTGCACGACCAAGACTAAAACTTAATTTTACTCTTTCATTTTTGGGACTAAACTTGCCGTTTTTCTCGCTAGGGCAACCTTGATAATATTAAAATATTATACTTACTATGTGCTTTGCTGGTTTAAAAATTAGGTTTGGTGGTGTTTTGTTATTCAAACCATTTTATTTGATTTTAACAAAGAAAACCTTTAAAAATAACATTGTTATAACAATTTATACACAACTTAAAATTTATCATCTTCGTCCATTTTTTTGAATTTTTGTCAACCATATTAAAAAACAATTGAAATCGCTATAGCCATGAAACTGTTGATTAAATTACCAAAATAAAACAACCGATTTTAGACGCGTGGTTTTTAATTTTAATTTTATCCACCTACCTATATTATGTTTGGTCCTGCAAAAAATAGTGTATATACCTCAGGACTAAACTTGGCTGTTTTAGTCCCTTGCATTTCTGTTTCCCTCGCTAGCTACGCTCGCTCAGGAAACACTAATGCAGCGGGACTAAAACAGCCAGTTTAGTCCATTGGTATATAAGTAACTATTAAGTACTTGTTTAAAAGAAAGAAGTACTACTTTTTATATATTTTTTATATGTTAAGTACTTAAATCAAAAGTTTTGCTTGATTGAAGTTTAATACGAATCTTTCTTAGCCAAGGGATTAAAAGTTTAGTGCCTATCACCTGAAGCGGCATTGATACAAATTGTCTTAAAAAAAAAAAACAACTTGAAGTCATGAATTAAGTGTAATAATTTTAACAATATTTTAAATTAATTTTTAAATGTGATATTTGCTTCTCAATAACCATTACACTATTTTTTGGGTAAAGCTATTTCGTGATTTTTTTTTTATTTTTTTTTTAATCTTCTGTTTTCGGTAAATGCTCGTTTATTTACTGTTTTTAATCAGACATATATTTTCCCCGGATTACTAGTGTAATGTGTATTATTACTAGTGTAATATGTATTATTACTAGTGTAATATGTATCATTACTAGTGTAATATGTATTATTACTGTACTATTTCTTTGACGAGTGTAAAAATACTCTGTATCTATTAACATAATAAAAACTTTTGACTTTTGACATGATTTGTTATCATTTAAGTTAAAATGTGTAATATGTATTATTACTAGTGTAATATGTATTATTACTGTACTATTTCTTTGACGAGTGTAAAAATACTCTGTATCTATTAACATAATAAAAACTTTTGACTTTTGACATGATTTGTTATCATTTAAGTTAAAAATATTCGCAAGGACCGCTCTATACATCGTCTTTATACTGGACTTTCAAGTCTGCTATACTCTGTTGGGCGTTTGCATTCAAACAAAACAAATAATTCATAACTTTTCGAAATATGATCTTTTCTACAATTGTACATTACACTGATAGAAATTTTGCCAAATATTATCACATTTATTATTCCATCAGTATATTTTCTAATCATCGTACAGAGTGATATTGGTAGACTATAGTTTTGGGCTGGTGGCCCTCTTCAGTACCAAGAGTCATCTCTGTACGCTGATTAAAAAAACAATCCATAACCTTACTCGCACAAGTATGCATCATTGTAATAACTTTACTTCTTTTGCGAGTAAGGTTGTTGTTGTTGTTTATTGGTAGTTTAAATACATCACAGAGTCATGTAGAGCCCCAAATAAGCATTTGCTTGTGGTAGGGGCTCTCCATTAATTTTGATAAAAAATAACGTTTCTTCATATTTCCATAATACAGTATTGCAGGTCCATTTTGTTAAAAACTTTTTAGCATAAATGTTTTTGTAGTGTATTCAGTAATACCTAGGTCAGGGACTGTTTTCTTAATCAGCGTACAGAGATGACTCCTGGTACTGAAGAGCTCAAGCAGCCCGAAACTGTCAGTCTACCAATATCACTTTGGAGTCCAGTCAAATAATAAATGTAAATTGCAATACGTGCTGATATTTTAAAGGGTAGTAGTGGATGGTAACATAACACTCCTGTTAGTTTTGCAATAGGTGATTTGTTTAAGGGATGTCCGCTATCTTGAATTTTAGGGGTGAGTTGCTTAATATGCATTTTACTATAAAAATGCATGTAACCAATTTTGTTAAGAAGGAAATTTCCAACAATTTTTGTTTGGGTCATTTTTTAATATATTAATAACAATCGAGTTAATTTAAATATATATATATATATATTGGAGGTGAAATTGTTTTTTTCTATTTTTCAGCCAAATTATTCATCGGTTTTAAGCAAACCTGTAGCTCTTGAAATTTTCTATAAGTTTCATGCACTATAAATTTTCATAGGTACTTTGGTAAGGTTACAGAGGGCGCAACTTGATTTTCAGAGCCCACTGTAACCGATGTTTTATCTTCCGATGAATAATTTGGCTGAAAAGTCAAAAAAATCAACTTCACACCCAAGATGGTAATTTTTGAATATATATAACTCGATTGTTATTAATATATTAAAAAAAGTATTTAAACAAAAACTGTTGGAAATTTTCTCCTTAACAAAATTGGTTATATGCATTTGTCTACATTACAAACCAGTCGTATAAAACAAACGATGCTCTTTGACGTGAGTACACACTTAATGTTAAAACAAAGAAAGTTAATATTTGATATCCAACTTTGTAGACGAATAAAAGCATTTTTCTGCCACAATTGAAAAAATAAATTACATTTATCAATAGTTAATAATATTTCTGAGAAGTTTTCTTGTTACGTTTTCTTTGGTAAATGTTATTAATCTTTATAACTAACTGGCTTTGCCAAATCTTTTGGAAATATAATGTTCATGAAAATATTATTATTATTAAGCTATTTATTATTACCATAGTTTTATTTTTTTAATAAAAGTAAAACAAGCCACGAAGATATATAATGCTACACATACAGGGTTATTCAGAGAAATTTAGGGGTGATTCTACGTTAAAAAAAATATGAAAAAAAGTGCGGAAATGAGCCCTAAGGGAGCTGCGGCCCTTCGAAGATGGACATATTGACGAGGGAACAAAAAAATACCAATACAATTTTAATGCTGTAGGACGATTCTTCATTTAAAACTAATCAAAAAAGTATTTTCACCAAAACACCTAAACTTAATATTAAAGAAAATATAGCCTTTCAAAAAGTAACATTTTTAGTGGTACAAAATGTTACTTCCTCTGAATTGCATTTTTTTTTTTGAAAACGGGCGTTCCTACAGTGTTACCCTATGTGACATTTTTTATGTATTTTTGCTGTAGGGATATATATTTATTACAAAAACTCAAAAAAAAATATACAAAAAAGTTTGGGGCAAAAATGTGTTAAGCCTTACATAATTTGTCCGTCTAATCACGCTTCTAGATAAATAAATTAACATAAACTTATTGCCCTTATTATTACTAATACACATGCTAAATCTCGTCTAAATGTGATGGCAGACTAACATCTCTACTCTAAATTTCTCTACTCCCTAACATCCCTACTCCATAACATCCCTACTCCATAACAACTATACTCTGTAACATCCCTACTCCATAACACCTCTACTCCGTAACAACTCTACTCCGCACTATATGCACTCGATTAGCCACTTGTCTTAACTCAAAAAAATATATGTCATGCTAAGTCACTGTCAAATATGAATTTAGTTTATTAATTACTTACTTATTAGTGCATGTTAAGAGTACCATCGTTTTCATAATAAACGCTTACACCTAAAAATGTTACAGATTATATTGAACTTTATCAAGGTCTCTTTGACATTTATTTGTCAAATATTATTATGACATTACTTGTCAAAATAATTCACATTAGTTATGCCGCAGCTTACAAATTATCAAAAATGTATTATAACAGCAAGAATAAATGACGGGATAAGTGTACGTGAAATAGCCACTGAATTAAATGTTGCAAACAGCACTATAATGCGAGCAAAGAAAAAACTTGAGGAAACTGGACAGATTAGCAGAAAGCGGGGTTCTGGTCGAAGTAGAATGAGTAGTGCAGAAGAAGATATGCAATTAATGAATTATCTGCGGGAAAACCCTTTCCATACCGGAGTCAGAGCGAGGGAAGAAACTAACTTTCCTGGGTCATAATGCTGAAGAATTAAGACAGGCCATCATTGAGGCTTGGCACGCAAAAATTACACCAAATTACACAAACCAACTGTTAGAATTACAAAGAAGATTTTTTTATTTTTGATATCTTAAAATAAGTCACTCTTGATGATGTTTTTTTTTCTTTATATTTTTGAAGACACTATTTTGAAGAAAAAAACATTATCCCATGAACCGTAAGAGTTGTACAAAAAGCGCTTAGTGTTTTGGGAGTTTAAAATCAAGCAGGGCAAGTTATAAAGAGTGACTTTTTTTGAGATCAAATAAAAAATAAAAAATAAATTCCTCTTTGTAACTCTATCTGGAGACATACTGTATAAATATCATTTATAATAAAATTTGTTAACCTTTTTGCTTATAAGCATATATGCTTAAAGACAGTTATAGGACTTGCACTATATAATATAGACTGTACTTTAACCTTACTTAATTATTACGGAAAATGTCAGTGTCAATCTTAGTAAAGTACATATACCACAACTAAAAATTTAAAATGTTGGGGTACCTCAGGGTTCTGTGATGTGATCGTTTTCTATGAAAATGATGGTACGCGGAAAATGTGAATTTTAGAATAATTCGTTTATGATTGTTCTAGATTTAAATTTAAAGATAAACGTTTTTTAGGAAAAAAATAAAATAATCTAGAAGAAGAAGCTTCTTTGTTCTGCAAACCGCTCATTTATTATAAAGTGGCTAATAAAGTGCATATAGTGTGGAGTAGAGTTGTTACGGAGTAGAGATGTTATGGAGTAGGGATGTTACAGAGTAGAGTTGTTATGGAGTAGGGATGTTATGGAGTAGGGATGTTAGGGAGTAGAGAAATTTAGAGTAGAGATGTTAGTCTGCCATCCAAACAATAAACAACAATAATAAGGGCAATAAGTTTATGTTAATTTATTTATCTAGAGGCGTGACTAGACGGACAAATTATGTAAGGCTTAACACATTTTTGCCCAAAACTTTTTATGTATATTTTTTTTTGAGTTTTTGTAATAAATATAGATCCCTACAGCAAAAATACATAAAAAATGTCCATTTATTCATTTTAAAAATTCCACACTGTATATTGTCAAGATCTAGATAATTCTCAAAAAATACCCGGCACCTCCACCATGTCACGAATTGGGGGTTATTTCGTGTGGGAGAGGGAAGAGGATAACCTAGGCGAAACTAGGTCTAAGTGAAATAAAACTCAGAAATACAATTTCAGGACATTACTTAAAAGGGCTTACCACAAACAAGCAGGATTGCTGAGGTGATCATCGTTAGCCTCACGAAACGTTCGGTAAGATTACTCGTAACTTAATGATTATCCCCATACATTCGGAGAAGAGTTTTATGCTGTTTAAATGTTTATTATAAAACATTTGTTTATAATAACAATCGTGTTTATAAAATCATAATCGATTTACATGTGTACTATAGCTTAAACAATTGTTTCAAACAAGATTGTTTTTATAAATAATAATTCAAGTGATGCTTATAAACAATCTAAGGACTTTTCTTGAGACTATTATAAATAATTCTGTTTAATAATCTACTTAAATTTATAACTTGCATTAATTAATTTAGGACAAATAAGTAGATTATTATTGTAAGCTTAATTTAAAAAAATAATAATTTAATTTATTATTTTTTGAGAATTATCTAGATCTTGACAATATAACTACATTTTTAATTGTAAATTTATTTTATGTTTTCCCGTATAAAAAAACAAAATAATTAAATTAAAAAAAACTCCTACTTTTCTTAACTTTATTTTACAAAGCTTACCTTCCGTTGTCGCACGAAAGTAGAGGGAAAAAATAATTCTGGAATATTAAACGGAATAAATCTTTTTTAATTACACGATTATCAGTCGACGTTATGCATATTTAATGTTTTCATTATTTTTTACACTTATTCGCAATTCTTTATACACTAATTTAACTGCTTATCATTTTGATTGCTTAATTTATTATTATAGATAAAATTAATAAGCATGAATTTTTGCCAGGGATAAACCTCTCTGAAATTTATTTACAGAGGCAGGGAATTCCTGTAGGTATTTTTATAGGAATTCATTGAGATTCCTTGAAATTTATTGGAATTTCTGTACACATTTTCGATTGAGGTTAACTTTTCGATTTTTTCCGCAATGTTAAAGGAAAGCACAAAATAAAATTTAAAAATAGTTGCTTTTCACCCGTGAAACGAGGAACATGTACTTTTGGTAATAATTATGTAATCCGTTAATGGCTTTTGCTACATTTTTCTTTACTTTTATAAACAAGCACTTCATGTGCTCATTCTAACACTTGATACGGAATATTCATACCGTATCTAGAGCTAGAATGTACTCATTCTGTCTTTGAAAAGTGTGTGTATTTGCTTACATTCTAAACCAGTCGTAGAAAAAGTTAGTTCTGCATCACCCTATACAGAAGGCACAAACAAAATGGAATCAGTTATATGATCAAGTTGTCGGGGTAAAATTAGAAATGGTTTCGTTAATCATGAGCATTTTAGGTGGCAGCTTTTAACGAGTACATTTAAATAATTATACAGAATTTAATTAAAATAACCTAGATAAATTCATGCAGTTGTGGATTATAATTACAAATATTATTTATTAGTCTGGAATTAATACTTTAATGCAAAACGTCATTATTTTTTAGTGTACACGGTAAAAAATAATTATTTATAGTACTAGTGGGTAAAGTAAGATATTGCCCATGAGAAAATTAACGAGGCGTCAGCGAAGCAGGTTAATTTTTGAGAGGGCAATATCGGTTTACCCATGAGTGCCATACAAGGTTTTATCCAATAAATAGCTTAGGAATTCATGTTTTTATTAAAAATTTTAATGACATTTACATGAAAATAATTTGACAAGTGACAGTTGAGTGGGTAAAATAAATAATTATCCACTCAATAAAGTAAAAGCCACGCGGGGGTTATTATTGAGTTTATCTATTTAAAATAAAGCTGGTAATTGTCTTATTATGTGTATAATAATAATAATAATAATAATAATAATAATAATAATAATAATAATATATCACAGTAATAGACCTGAAAAAGAAATTAACATATTTAATAGATGTAACTATCCCAAACAACGAAAACATAAGCAAAAAGTATAAGGAAAAGATTGAAAAATATACTCACCTGGCAAAAGAGATAAAAGATATGTGGGACACCTCTGTTAAAATTGTTCCTATTGTAATATCGTCCACAGGGGTAATACCTAAAAATTTAAAAAACAGTTTAGAAACTATAAAGGTACCTGTAAATATATACTTACCGATGCAAAAAGCCGTCATGCTACATATGTGTAGTATCGTAAGGTCGGTCCTTGGCGATCAAGAATCACTAGCTTAGTTCTTGAGATATCATCAGCCAGAGTCAAACCGGATAACCGTGAAAAAAAAAAAAATAATAATAATAATAATAATAATAATAGTATATTATTTACCAAGTGAGAGAAGTTTAACATTTTTGACCTGCGTCAAATTGCGGGATGAGCGCGCTAGCGCGAAGCCCGCAAGACGCGGTCTAAAATGTTAAATCTTCACTCACGTGGAAAATATAGTATTTTTTTCACTACCCGTACAATTAATTAGCTATTTATTTATTTATTTTACTAAAATTTAATGAAAAAGCTTATAAATTTAAAATATCACGCTGGCCGTTCGCGACCATTAAAAAAACAAATGAATAACTTGACATTTCTGGCAGAAATTTTCTGGTGATCTGCTGAAATTATTAAGTTAGAATGTTTCCGTATTAAGTGTAATAAAATATATAAAAATGGAAAGTGAAATGCAAAGTAATGATTCTGGTACTCCCCCAGAAATAAGGGGACAGGCGAAAACTGTCAGGGGAATCTATTGCCTCAAAAATCAATATATGGGGGTTGTACCTCTAGTAATCTATGATCCTTATGGTAATATATGGGTTGTATAATCTATGGTTGAATGTGATGGACCAATGATTTTCACTTTTCGAAGTGTTTTTTGTAAAACATGTTTTATAGGTACTAATTTAGTTAATATTTTTTAATTTATCATGCAATAAATAAATTTGGTGCCTTAAGACACTTGTAAATAGTAATGTGATTTAATAATTAAGTGAAACGCCAGATGCCAAAACAGCTGAATAAAAATTCGTTATTAACCATGGTGCAATTTCATTGTTATTAGAACCTCTGACGTCATAGGTAGAGAAATAATATTTCTACCAATGACAAGAACAGTAATAAAGATGTGCTTTTAGGCTGGTGGTGAAAAAATACGTTTATTTACCACAGTGTGAATAATACATATTAACGTTTACATATGATAGGTAAAATGGTTGTGCTCAGCTTGTTGATTCAAGTTTTATTAACCCTTAAGTGCTGTGGTACCAGATTAGTTGCGTTAAGTCTTTGGTGGGGTCAAAATGACCACTCTATGTGTTATGTAATTATTTTGGAAAAAAAAACAAAATTTGACAACTGAAGGGAATTAATCAAATAAATATCATACTCACGCATGCTATATAAAAAAGTGTTAAATAACAATTGTTGTTAGAATAATTTTAAAAAAATATATATAAAAAAATCAACAATTTTATTCCTAATTTGGCATGCTTGCCTATTTTTTGGTAAAAAAATCACGAACAAAAATCACAACAAAAAATTGTATGAGAACCTAATAAAACATAAAATAAACGAAACAAAAAAAATATTCCGGAACATATAATGCATATCGTCATCTAAAGGCTCTAACTCCAAAACGTCATATTTTTCAGGAGACGTAAAAAACGATTTAAAACTTAATTATAGCAATTTAGAACTTTAAAACTAGCTTGTTCACAGGTAAAAATGTTTGAAATGTGTTAATGTATTTAAAACTTTTCATTGTTATCTATTTTATATAAATTATTTGAAAATTAAATTTTAACCACAGAATCTAAATTCACTAATGGTCTAACTCCAAGGGAAGATAAAGGAGGATACCTATCGTATTATATGGCGTAATATTATTACAAAAAATTTATATTTTTATATTTAATATATAATATTACTACTAGGTAGGCATAATATATATACATTATTAATGGCAATAATTATAATTATCATCAAACAGTAAATTAACAAATATTTGAAACGGGATCCCCTGTTGTCGAGAAATAGTTTGACATTAGTGACAGTTCTCATTTAATTGTTTTCTCACAATCATATGATGGAGTTAGACACTTAGCGACTTAAAATATATACATTTTTGCATTTTTTGAGGCTGATATTGGTTTAATGCAACTTTTTTTTTTTTAAGTATGTTGTTAATCAGATAATGAAGCAAATTTGATAAAAATCTCATTTTTGAAAAATTTGGAATTAGACAACTAGAGCCTTTAGTGGACGATATCCTTCTACAAAACTGCAACCTACTTCTCCAGGCAGTTTACACAGACCCTTTTAGTGCATACCATACAGATTGGTGTATTGCATAGGTTACATCAGGTTCTATTTCTTCACCCTCTGAGTGCGTTTCATCATTTGACTCCATTTCCTCATCCTCCATTTCATCATCATCTTGCTCCATTTCCTCATCCTCATCGTCACTCCCATCTTCTTCAGAACTCGATTCATGTTCACTAAATATGGCAAAATCGTCCTCAATATGCTCCAAATCGGCGTCTATTTTCTCATTCCACCTGGTAAAAATTTCCTCAAAATCAGGGTCACATGGAAGGACTGATTTTTGTGATGTAGACGGAAAAAAATTCATAATTTAAATCTGGAAAATGAAACATATTTGTAACGGTAATACTGTGGTGTGGTCATTTTGACCGCGCCCGTACTTTACGGAGAAGTAACTCTTCGATACAATAACGCACCTACCTGCCGCTTCGGAATCACACTCACTATTGACTAACTGAAAGGTACTGAGCAGACCAGCGCGCTAAATTAATCAGTGGTGGAGATATTATAAAACGGTGGACACTGAGTGGTCATTTTGACCACACCAAAGTATTTAAGGGTTAAATAACAATATAAATGAAAAAGAGTGAAGCAACATCTGGTCTTCCGCACTGTATGTATTGGTTAAAACATATTTTTTTACCAGTTTACGGGCTTCTTACTGGCTACGTATTATTCATACCTATTTTTATTTATCGTGAAAGTTTTAAACTAATAGGGCCTAATAGGTTTTTAAATATGTATAGCTTGTTGATTCCCTAGCACAGTCCCTTATTAAAAAAGAATCGGAAGGGTCGCATATTTATTTTTTTTTATTTTTCCAGAAAACTGCCATTACAATTTCAATATAAAGCGCCCTGACCGCATGTCATTTACAGGTGAGTAAAATAAAGTAATAGTTTTCTGGTGCATAATTTTCGGCCAAATATCAATGTAGCTAATATAAACACCATTTATATAAATGATATGATATATCATATACATATTGTGTTAAATGTTTTGTGACACTTTTTCGTAACGGTTTTTTTCGTAACGGTTTCAGCCCTCTACCCCCCGTCTTAAACATATTAATGTTAAAAAGAGTGCGTATCTCAGAGATCTCTTAATCTAGAATCTTAATATTTGGCAAAAATATTATTTATCGAAATCGAAAAGAAAAGTGTTTCAGGAATTTCCGATATTCAACCCCTAAGGGGGTGAAACGGGGGTTGAAAGATTTTTTAAAAAGTGTGCGTATCTCAGAGACATCTTAATCTAGAACCTTTATATTTGGCAAAAATATGCTTTATCGACATCGAAAAGATAGATGTTTCAGGAATTTTTGATATTCGACCCCTGATTTTTTTTTAAAAGTGTGCGTCTCAGAGACCTTTTAATCTAGATTCTTCATATTTGGCAAAAATATTTTTTATCGAAATCGAATAAAAACTAGTTTCAGAATTTTTCATTATTCGACCTCTAAGGGTGTAAAATTGTGATATTTCAGTTTTAAGGGGTAAATGATTTAAAGATTATACATTAAAAAGGATGTTTGGTTGTTTCAAATTTTATGTCGACATCTCAACTCGTTCAAAAGTTAAGAGGGTGTGACTTTTGGAGGACACTGTATATTTTTTCTCCGATTAGTCTAAAAGTTTCTAAAAATCTTATATGGAAATAAGGGCAGACTAACATCTCTACTCTAAATTTCTCTACCCCCTAACATCCCTACTCCATAACATCCCTACTCCACAACAACTCTACTCCGTAACATCTCTACTCCATAACATCTCTACTCCGTAACAACTCTACTCCACACTATAGACACTCGATTAGCCACTTGTCTTAACTCAAAAGAATATTTGTCATGCTAAGTCACTGTCAAAAATGAATTCAGTTTATTAATTACTTACATATTAGTGCATGTTAAGAGTACGCGGTCATTGTTGCTTTTAGAATAATTCAGTTATGATTGTTCTAGATTTACATTTAAAGATAAACGTTTTCTAGAAAAAAAATAAAATAATCTAGAAGAAGAAGATTCTTTGTTCTTTGAACTGCTTATTTATTATTAAGTGGCTAATAAAGTGCAAATAGTGTGGAGTAGAGTTGTTACGGAGTAGAGATGTTATGGAGTAGAGATGTTACGGAGTAGAGTTGTTGTGGAGTAGGGATGTTATGGAGTAGGGATGTTACGGAGTAGAGAAATTTAGAGTAGAGATGTTAGTCTGCCGAAATAAGCGGGTCTGGTGTGCTTACGATTCAGTATTTCCGATACAAAGTTGAAGCGTCTTTAGTTTAAAATCTTTAGCTCTTGCGACTTGGCACAAACACAAAAGAAACATTTAAAATGGGAATCTATTTACCCGGATATTCTTGTCACAACTGATTTTTTATGCTGCCGAACTTTTCATCTAGATAAAAGAATAATACAAGTCATAATATTAAGTATTATCCCTTGGAACTGTACCAAACTGAACTCATAAAACAAAACTGACAATATAAATACAGGGACGTACACTAAGCATTGGTAAGTATGAATAAGGGGCTGTCCATATATTACGTAACGCAATTTTTCAAAAAATTGACCCCCTCCCCCTCCTGTGCAACAAACTGTCACATTTACCAACCCCCCCCCTCCCCTCTGTGTAACGCGTAACAATATAAAAATTTGTATTTTTTTTCTAACATATACAGAATTCCGCATAATGCAAGACTTTAAAAAGACAGTGTAAAAATGATACATATTTATTATACATATTATACATATAGCACTTAATATACTTAAACGAAAGAATCACTCAACTTTAAAAAAATATTCAAAACCACACTGAGTGTGACATATAACACGTATATTGTTTATGCACAGGTACACAAAATAGTACATACATTGGTGTTCTGTGAGTACACATTCCGCGCGAAAATGTATCATCGCCGATGATTCATCGGCAAGATCACGCAAGAACAGGGCCGTAAGATTTTTTTTTTTAATATCAATGTCAACAGTTTTTTTACTGATTACAATATTATTTAAATATGCATAGTTTCGTCAATTTTTGTGTAAAAAGGGGAATTATGGGCCACTAAATAGTGTTATGTTGAAAAAAAAAATACATCTGCCAAGCTTAGGAAATAAACATAAAATTTATTAAATTCCGTTACGTTTACCTAGACCCCCCCTCCCCCCTGTCACAAACTGTAAAAATTTCTCTTTAAATGGAAAAGACATAGAACCTTGGATACTGCATAACCTGCAATAATGTTCCAGCCCATCAAAAGAGGATCTAAAATCTAAAAAAAGTCTTTGGCCTTCTTCCAGTCGATTACAGTTCCTTAACGCGATCTCAGAGAATGACAATTCTCCTATCGAGTATTTTGGTTATTATACACAGAAAAAACATGACGTAATATTCAAACATGTTAATTTACTCAAGTACTTAAATCATGTTTGGACTTTTATACTATATTAAAGTACTAGTTTCATAACATACGTTTTTAGCGCACGAGTACAAGTTTAGAGAACGAACCGCTTGCGGCGAGTTTCATAACATACGTTTTTAGCGCACGAGTACAAGTTTAGAAAACGAGCCACTTGCGGCGAGTTTACTAAAGTACTAGTGCTCTAAAAACGTGTTATGAAACGAGTGCTTTATACAATTTTTTCTATTTTGCTCTAAAATTTAAAAAACTTACATTTAAATTGATGACTGATTTAGGAATTTTTGTTTTAGGTTGGAATTACAGTTTAAACTATGTTTAAAATTCTAAGAACAAATGATATTTTGATATATTTTACAGTCATGTCTTCTTTTTTCACTGCAATTAACCAGTCCACAATTTTAACACGGTAAAAAATAACCCAAACACAAAATTTTGTAAAAAATTAAACTTTAAATCGACATTGACATTTGCACGCAAAACGTCAAGAGATAGGCTTTTGTATGTTGCCAACCCAACAAAAAAAGTAGAGACCTCTTATGGGCCTATAAGAACACGCAAAATGCGTGTGATTATGAGCTTATAAGAGTCGCAAAATAGAAAAAATGTTAAATACGTATCTTACTTAGATCAAGGATCATTCCGTCGTTTTCGTCGTTACATACGGTACATTCGTACTTTAATTTAGATCTCAGAAAAATACTCGATAGTTCATTTATTTGTATTTCACGTTATAATCCTTACAGGCCCTTTTTTATATCTTAAATTTAGATTAAATAATCATTTAATCTAAATTTTATTCTTTTTATTTTTTACTTTAACCTAGTTAGGAAAATGATTATAAATATTTTAGGGCTACGAACCTCCTCTGAAGTCAACTAGATCTTCATCCCTTATACAGGGTGGTGGTAGCGCTACGCTATCTATTTCTCAAACATCGAGGATTTCGACCCATAATTCCCGGACAACTTTCATAAAACCATATAGGCCTCATGAGAGCATCATGTTATGATTTCCACGTTTTGTACTCATACGAACATCATGATGAGCACATCTCATGATTTTGTGATCATGTTGTGAGTTTTTTATGAGGTGTATACATTTAACGTTAAATCATTAAATGATGTCATAATGATTTCCACGTGAAATAGCAAATCGTCTTGTAAATTTCAGAACGTCGTATCTCAAAAAAGACAACTTTACAGGAATGAGAAATAACTCTTTCTCGCATTATTTATAGGTTGAAAATGTACTTTTTTAGTATAAACTTAATACATTTTTAATTATTAACTTACCTTAAATCATTTTATTATATATAAAATAAATAAATACAAATAATTACCTAATGTTTATAGATACGACATTTTGATGCTAAAAATTAATATTTTTTTTTTTAAGATACGAGCTTTGAAACATTTAAACTTCAAAAATCAAAAGTTTTATAACGTGCACATTAGATGTCAAATAATTGTCGCCAAATGCAAAAAGTGCGTTTCAAAATAGCCAGTTAACTAGATTTAAGAGATACGAGGTTTAAAAATTTATTAATTTAGTATCATCTAAGATACGACGTTAGTATTTTGATAATATTTTTGTTATTTAAAAAAAATAGGAGGTGAAACTTATTTTTTAGATGTAAATTGATCATATAAAGCGTTTAAGTCCATAATCTCAAAATTGGAAAAAATTGAGATACGACGTCCTGAAATTTACAAGACGAAATGTTGCCCGGGACTCGATTGAGAATGATTGCCGAATAGTACAGGCTCCTGTAATGTTTCAATTTCAGTGCACTTGACAGCGTTATGCGATAGGTGGCACCACATGTTATTTTCTACCACTAACTAAACTTTTTAAACGAATAAAGGAATACTAGTATTAAAATGCACCTGTCTTTATAAGGATATACTACTGGTAATAACTAGTAATTAGCTTACTGGTCAGCTAATTCGATACACATTATCGGATTGGTATGGTGAGCCGTAGATATCTGGAGGCTTTAGTCTAGAGAAGTTAGTGCCCCCAGTCACCTTCGAGAACATTCCCACTGGGAAGTTCCCAGTGGTAACATCCTGGTGTCCTCAAGTTGTTGAAAATGGACTTGTGTGAGGTCCTAGGGGGAAAATCTTGGTGTCCTCAAGTTGTTGAAAATGGATTTATGTGGGGGTGTGTGTGTCTAGGGGGGGTTGATTTTTTCGTTATTTTTTTGGTATCTCTTCGCGTTTTCAAGATATGAGCAAAAAGGTGTGTTTCTTTTTTTTTTATTTTAAATTTCGCGGTCAATTTAAATTTCGCGGTTAATTTAAAATTTGCGCATGCGCATTCCGTAGACCGCTGCTAGATCTTCATGACATGATCTCGTAATGACTACAATGAGGAGTCATCTGTATGCGTTCATGCAAATGTTGTCCGGGAAGGTGGTCTTCTTTGCTTTATATATTAGTCTTTTAATAGAAAACTCAGTGAGGTCTTTGTGACCTGGGGTTTTACAATGGTGTGATTCTATAAGGGTCGCAGGGGTGTTACAATGATGCCAGCGGGAGTTACATTTTTCTGAAAAAATCGCATAGGGCCGAAAATTATTTTTTTGTAATTTTGGCTAAGGCGAATTAAAATTTACATTTGCCAGAAAGTAAGTGTGGTGGAACCGTACCATTTTCAGATTATTTCAATGGTTTTTTAACAAAATTTATATATTTTTGTTAATTTTGTATACCCTTTTACCTTTCTGTCGTGAAATTGATATCTAAAAGAAATATGTCGATAGCCATCTTTTGTAAGGAAAAATTGTTAAAGGCGGAACTTACATACTCATATAGTTTGTAACTTATAATTTATAGCAAATGGATTTTCATTGTGAGATAGAACACGTCATATTTACCCGACGTACAAAAATGTTTATTTTAATATCGGGAAATTCTTTCAGGTTATAAGGATGCTAGTTTTATAAATTTATCTAAGTGTATTTTTATATAGAATATTTTACGAGGGTTGGCTAAAACTTTATTCATTTTGTTCCTTCACAAACGTCTAAAAAAATGTATAATGCATGTATATAATATAAAGAGAAAAAAATCTAATATTACTCCCAGCACGAAGTTTTAAAAATTTCTGCATATGTTTCTGATAAACGTACTAAAACAATTAAATGTGATCTCGCGCCGCCATATTAATTTCAAGGTAGATGAAGGGGGGATAATACCACAGTAATGCATGATAATATCACTTGCACGCAGGCCAAATGCCCATTGTGCATACTACCTTCTGTGGACCACCGGCTTATAGTGACTTCCGAATCACTGTTTGTAAGGCATATATACAATTTTTGTCCAACAATTCTTTTTTATAGAAATTGAACAAACTATTATTTCTGCCACCTAGTTTAATCTAAGGCAAGTAGATTCAAATTCAACAATTCAGGATAAGACCGCAAAGGGAGCATCCCTACTGTATAGTCGGTCACAATTCTCCATGTCACAAGGAGAGTAGCCATACTGTGTAGACCTGGGATCCTTTGCTAAGGACCCTGAGATCATAACAGTCGGCCACAATTCTCCATGCCACAAAGAGAGCAGCCATAATGTACAGCCGAACACAAATCTCAATGTCCCATCGCATGAACTAAATAATTTGTCCTCCACCGCGGGGACTCGAACCCACGCTCTAGCCGTGACGAAGTAAATATCAAATGCTTAAACCGCCACGGCCACCACCTATCCTAGGTACACTCTTGGCGTTTATTGCAAATAACTATCAAACGGCCAATTAAAAAGCAAAAAAATGAGTTATAACAAAAAATTTGTCTTATAATATTCCCTACAAAATACTTAAAACTTGTTTCTAGCTCACTTATTAAAATTGGCGAAAATTGTGCCGATATGGGAACGGCCAATAATAAAAAAAGTTATTATAAAAAATTAAGATTATAAAATTCTTTAAAAAAATCATATTGTACTTTTTTCTAGGTCACTTTAAAATGATGATTTAACTTCAACTGAATATTTGATGACCAAAACCGGCATCAACTTTACGCCAGTACTTATGCCCCCATGTTTTAAAGTTGGATAAAAACAGGGGTTATAAACTAGAATAAAAAAACGCCTTATTCGCCTGCGTCCTGAGGCAGCCGCCTCATTACCTCACTCCACGGCACAGTGCTGACCGACACTAAGTAAAGCGTACAGCAAAAAACTTGTATGTGTAAAACAATACTACCAAAGATTAAAATTTTAAGAATAATATCGTAGGTTTACAAGTAAAAGGCACTAAGTCAGTTTTTTGCAAAAATGGGATTTTAATGGCACTGTAATTAATTTTTGATGATCTATGTATAGGTAAACCGAACTAACTTCTAGGTGGACTGCCAAGGGAGTTACCAACTATACAAAACACACCAATTTAAGTTTGATTAAAATCTATCTGGCAATAGGCACTAAGTCACAGTGCACTTAGTGCGTTTTACTTGTAGATTATTTAAAATGTTTCTGCACTAAGCGACTTTCTAAAAAGAGTTAATTTATAAAAATATGATTACTTGAATCATTTATATGATACAATATCGCGTTATTTATTGTACTAACAAACGCATTCAAATTTTGCTATGTTAAAGTTGATGGCATAGAGACAGAACAGAGAAACAGATCTGTACCTGTAAAATGACAATGCTTTTTACGTGTACTCTCGATGTGTAGGTAATAATTTAATTTTCATTTGCATTGGTTTTTTTATTATCAGATAATATTTCAAAACTAAATTTGAAGCCTTCACACTAAGTTCTAAGTCTCGGTGCATTTCTGAGGGGTGTTGCACCGTGAAGTGTTTTATCATTATTAATTATTATAATAATTAATTATCATTAATTTATTAATTTATCATTAATAATTATTATAATAATTAATTTTCATTAATTTATTAATTTATCATTAATAATTATTATAATAATTGATTATGATTCATTATAATTATTGACTTTAGGAGATGTTTCTTTGCCGGCACAGCCGATGGCCTGAAAACTGTCTTGGTTCTGGCATAATAAGCAGTTTCATATAATTAATACTAATTACTTATTAATATTATTTTTGGAAACGTTCTTTAAACAATCAAAAAGTCCAAACCCTTCTTTTAAAAATCTAGTTTTTTAAAATTTAATTAATAAGGATTTTAATTTTAAATAGTTGTTTTGATATTATTTTATTGACTTAGTGCTCTTTACTTGTAAGCCGAAGTCCTGGGCCTACAAGTAAAAGGCACTAAGTCTTTTTTCAAATTTAGTTTAAATAAACTACTTCAATTTTTCTTTATTTAACTGCAAATGAGACATTATTATGTCCAAACATGTCATTGCAATTTGCGGTAGTTTTTTTCGAAAAACAATTATTACAAAAATTAAAAAACAACAATGAAAGTTAAATTTGTCAATATCTCAAAACCATGTTTTTGAACTTAGTGCTCTTTACTTGTAAGCCGACGATATAAGGATTCTAATTCTAACATTATTTTATTTTATTCATTGTTGCACCTCTTGTGACTAAAATTTATTAGAAAAGCTGGAGCAGAAGTATTTTTATCAAGATTGTCATTAGCATGATGGCAAGGGGCTATCAGAGTCCGCTTAGGGGCAATCAAGGACTCGAATTCTGCTTCATTTGATCTCTAATTAGTCCCTGTAGTGGGGGCCTTATCTTATTTTTTCACGCCTACGTTCCTTCTACGGTATCGACTTTCATTTAAGCTAAAATAAATCTTCAGATAACGAGGGTAGAATAACAATACCAACCGAGTTGGTAAATATTAAAGAAACACTGATAGTTACAATATGTCAAGTGTTCTTTTTTTATGGAACACAGTGTTCTAAAATAGTATATTAAAGTACTAGTTTCATAACATATGTTTTTAGAGCAAGAGTACAAGTTTAGAAAACGAGCCACTTGCGGCGAGTTTTCTAAAGTAGTAGTGCGCTAAAAACGTGTTATGAAACGAGTGCTTTATTATTTTTTTTCTATTTTGCTCTAAAATTTGATATATTTTATAGTCATCTCTTCTCTTTTTTACTGCAATTAACCAAGCCACAATTTTAACATGGTAAAAATAACATAAACACAAAATTTTGTAGAAAATTCAACTTTAAAGCGACATTGACATTTGCCCGTGCAAGCGATAGGCCAGGTCTGTTGCCAACCCAAAAGAACAAAAATTACAGACCTCTTATGGGCCTATAAGATCACGCAAAATGCGTGTGATTATGAGCTTATAAGAGTCGCAAAATAGAAAAAAACCTTTTAAATGACAAGACAACTTCCATTTTTTTTTCTTTTTGGATTTTGTTATATGAGCTCTAATTGTAAAAAATAATACCAAAATTTTAAAAATCGTTAGACCGTTTTTGAAACAATATGTTTTTTTGAAAATATCTTTGATTTCACCCTAACATACTCGGTTTGACCTCGGATTTTGACCAAACTTGGCATAGTGGTACCACTATAGTACATAAGTACTCCCACGAATTTTTTTTTTCAAAACGGTCAATCCGTTCACTATACCGGGTGTCCCAACTGGTTTTTGAAAAGGTAAATTTTTGCAAAAAATAGGGTTAAATGGGAGCCAAAGAAGATTTTATTGACTTTTTCAAAACCACCCCTTGCTTACCCACCCCCTTGAAACCACCCGCAACTTCTGTTTTTCAAATAGCACCCCGCAATTCTTATTAAAGAATATGAAAGTGGATATTTTAAGGGTCTCTAAATAACAATTATTATTTATTAATAAAAGGGTGGTTTTTAAAACAAAGTTGCGGGTGGTTCCAGGTGAGTGGGTTAATGTGAGTTGGTTTGGTACACATTAATCAATTTTCTTTTGGGTAAAATTTTACGTAGGTTTTTGGAAAATTTTCCAATGAAAAATATAGCTTGTGATCTGACGGGGTTGTACTTTGGAGCCCCTTAAAAAAATAAGAAATCACTTCTAATACATGGTTAAATTTAAAATGAAATGTGCTTTCATATTCTTTAGTAAAAATAGGAGAGTGCTATTTAAAAAACAAGTTGGGGGTGGTGCTAAGAGGGTGGGTAAATAAGGGGAAGTTTTGTATATGTCAGTAAATTCTACTTTAACTCCTATTTATTTTTTTTTTTACTTTTTTATCTTTTTAAATAAGGGAGATAAAGCCCGTCCAAAACTTGGTGGGACATTATCATTTCTAAATAATAATTGTTATTTGAAGCCGTTTAAAAGAATAAGATATATGGTTGAATTCAAAATGAAATGTAATTACATTTTATTTGATAAAAAAGTGAGGGGTGCTTTTTGAAAATCAGAGGTTGGGGGTGGTTTCAAGAGGGTGGTTTTGAATAAATTAATAAAATCTTCTTTGACTCCCATTTAAAGCTAATTTTTGCAATTTTTTTACCTTTTCAAATAACGGAGATATAGCTTGTCAAGAACCTGGTAGGACACCCGGTTTAGTGAACGGATGAACCGTTTTGAAAAAAAAAAATTAGTGGGAGTACTTAGGTACTATAGTGGTACCACTATGCCAAGTTTGGTCAAAATCCGAGTTCGAGGTCAAACCAAGTATGTTATCGTGAAATATCAGATTTTTTTTAAAGAACACATTTTTTTCAAAAACGGCTCTAAAGATTTTTTAAATTTTGGTATTATTTTTTTAATTAGAGCTCATATAACAAATTCCAAAAAGAAAAAGAAATGGAAGTTGACATGTCATTTAAAAGTGCTTCTAGAACACCGTGGGAAGTGAATGGAATTTTAGATTTATTTGTCAACTCTGTCTCATTGGTTAAATTTCTAGTTACAGTAACAGTTTTTTTAATTAATAACTAGATGAAACGTTGCAAGCACCCTGTCAAAACATCGGCACTATTGTACACTAGAGCCATCTAGGGTGCAAATTTCAAACTAGGTGTTTTGTTTGATTTTAAATTCTGTATCTTTAAAACATTATATTCTAGCAAAAAACTGTATATAACATTTTTTATTGGGCTTAAAAAGAGCTTTTATTTAAAACAATTTTTTTTGAAATCGGTTTATAAATATGTGAGATATGCTAAAAAAAACCTTTTACTGCTTTAAACGCCAATATCTCGAAAACAATGCGTTTTAGGAAAACGTTGTTTATAACATTTTTTGACCAATTTAAAATTATCTTTTATATAAGTGCTAAATTAACCAAATACTATAATAATTACCTTAATTATTTATTTATTATTATTATTTATTATTTAACTACATGAAACAAAAACCGCTAAAAATAGGAGTTTTACCCTATTTTTAACCCCCTTACCCCCAAGTAGTTATCTTATGCAGAAATGGAGTTACATCGGCACTATTAGTAGCACTAAGTGCCGATGTAACTTGAATAAATCGTATTGCTGATATTACATTTATAAATTGTTTTTCTAAATACGGGTTGAAAACAGATCAGGAAAAACAGAGAAATCATAGAAAAGTCAGTGAAAAGTCAGGGAATTTGACCAGCTGCAAAAAATCAGGGATATTAACCCTTAGCTATAGACACAGCATTTATTTTACGCCTGACTAGTATAGACATTGTGATTTCTCCAAACTCCTCCTACTTTCAGCTTTGCGCGTCTTAGTACCTTTCAAGCATTCAGTTTTTATTTAAAGGGTAGAATAAAATTGTGACCTGTTGGAGCAATTCTAAGGCCAGATTCGGTTTCAGCTAGCCCAAAAATATAAAAATACGTTGGTCTAGAATCTGGGCACCCGATTTTAGAGTATCTATTGAAAATGGGCACTATCTAATACTGCCGGTAAATATTAAAACAATAAATAATAAATAAAACATTTTCTGGGACAGTGTACAATCGACTGAGCATGCCGACAGGGCCGGTCACCTTTCTGGGTATATTACAAAGAACTTTTACCTCAAGAAGTTATTTCAGACCAATGTCTATGAAGGTGTCATTTGTTTGTTTGTTTACATAAACGTACGCGATACTGCTTCTGGTGTAAACATAAGTATCGCTAGTTCTGACCTTCTGGCGATGTTGCGTAATTTTCACTTTATCATTATGATAAATCTTTATACCTACATTAAAATTTTAAAAAACTACTATAGTACGACACTATAATTATGTTTGATAATGTAATATAATTAAATTTATTAAAATTAAACTACTAGTTCATATAAACCTCAAATAAAACTAATATTTCTTAAAATTTACAATAAAATATCTAAAGCAGGTGTTGCAACCGGCAACACTGTATTGCTTGACAAAGTTTACGACATTAGACTGTGAGTTTACATATTCTTACTCTCTCTTTACGCGTACTAAGTGTAAACAATAGTCACTCACCACCAGCCCCTCACCGTAGTTGGTTCACGCTTCAAACAAAGCATACGGTAGATTTCATCATGTTCATTCTTGAGGTAAAAGTTCTTTGGTATATTACCAATATGATCCTTCCATAATGTGATTAAAAAAAATTTATTAATACTGCTAAACTTTACTTGATTCTACAAGTTTCAATATTCGCTGTCAATTAGAAAAAAGTGTGTTTTAATAAACATTTTTATTATAAAATATATAAAATATATTTGAAGCTTTCAAAGAAAACATACGCAATGAAAAACAAAAATAAAAACATAAAATAAAATAAACTTTGTAACGAAATAACCATTTTGTTATAAAATAATTAAATAAAAAATAAATTATGTTTAGAAATAAAATTCCTTTAAACGCTTGTCCAGACAAAAAGGTTTTGTTTTAAAAAATGTACACAAGGCAAAGACCACCGTATGATATTGCAACGTAGCAATGTATGGGATTTCATAAAGTGACCTATTAAGTGTAGAGGTCTTGTGCTTAAACGGTCCGGAAAATTTCAACAGGCTCTTCACAAGCTCAGGTCACTGCCATTTTAAATTTACTATAGAATACCGGTTTTATTTTCGTTTTAGTTTTTCTTTGAAAGACTTTATTTTAAATGTATTGTGCGGTTTGTGGCCGTTAATTAAAATTGTTTCAAACTAACTGCATGGTTTAATTTAAATTAAAGATTTTTCTTTTATAAAAACAACTAATTGAAATTAAAATAATTTAGTTAAAAATACAAGATTTTAAATTATAGTTTTTAATTAATAAAATCGGTCCACAAAAAAAAAAGCTAAGTCAAATTTTTATTAACCGGACTATATTTTTTTACATATTTTTGGACACCAAAAATGAATTTAACAATAAATAAAAACTTTTCGCAAAAAAAAATTAAATTAAAATTAAAAAGTCTCTAAAAAGTAAAAAATAAAAAATACCTAAGTCGGTGCCAATTTCACCATTCCCTAAATTAATTACTTACCATTATTTTTTTATTATTTTATTATTGTTTGCTGTGAAATTGGCACCTACTTAAGTATTTTTTATTTTTTACTTTTTAGAAACATAGAGGTCGGTTCATTTTTTTTGCGAAAAGTTTTTATTTTTTACTTTTTAGAGACACCTAACTTGTAGATTTGTAAAGTCATCTAAGCTAAATTATAGTTGTCCTTCCATCTCGGCAAGCTGCTGACGTCACAACACACTGTTAGTGCATTGTGACGTCATTATCTTAAAGATACATTTCTAAAAAATAAAAGTAATATTTTTATTTCAGCGCCCAAGAGCCCAAGCAACCTTATTTTAAACGAAATACTAAAGAAAATCTTGTCAAACTTTAAGCATTAAGTAATAATCAAACAACGCCTTTTGGTAAAATTACAACATTTATCATTTTCTCTTGGTATTTTAATATTACAGGTCCAGAGAATCAAGTTTAGCGGCGTTTAAAAGATTTTCTGTGTGCCGTAATATTTAAGTTACCCCTTAATCAAGTTATCTGGCTTATCCGAGTTATCCGATATTTCTCTAAAAATTTGGCTGGTAGTAGAACCAAATTAAGCCGTTTTTAGGTGAAATTGCATTAAAATGATTAAATTTATCTTAATTATCCGGCTTATCCGGCATTATCCGAGCCTCAAACTAAAACGGGACTACCTAATGAATGCCCTGTTTAAGTTGCAAAAAGTTTCATCAAATTCCGTTCATTCGTTCCAAAGTTATGCGGGAACAAACATAAAAAAAATAATAAAAAAAAACAAAGTCACAAGTCGAACTGATAACCTCCTCCTTTTTGGAAGTCGGTTAGAAATAATAATAAATATCTTTATTAAGAGTAAGAAAAGTATAATGATGTGTTTTCTTTTCCAATTTACACAAAATGTTGTTTAGTGCAAATAAAACTTTGTAACTATGATCGGACGATATCATAATAATCCCTGGAGTTTATGTAGCAGATGTCTGGAAATATAGGCTTTAAAAACAAGTTAAAGTATTTTTATCTAACGATTTAATGAAACGTAGGCTCAACCTTGAACCCTTAATTAAAACCTCATAACGAAACGGCAGCAAGTTAGCTGTGGTTTCATAATTTCTGTCCTACTTATGCGCCAGAAGGGCCTTGTTTACTGTTGTGCAGTTATTTCCAAATATGCTATTTTTTGTTATTTGGCTCTAAATATTACACGTAGTCAAATTTACACTGAAGCCTTTTATTTGTTTTGAATGCCAACATAACCAAGTATAGTTATTTATAATACAAGGGCGAAAAGTTAAATTTTTCGATTGAGTAGGTTTTTAGAAGCCGAGGGCCGGCCAATGGGGCCGGCCCGAGGGTAATAAAGCTACTAAATCGAAATTTAACTTTTTGCCCGTGTATAATATAATATTTTTTATTCGATTGTTACTAATTATAATAAATTATTAAAATATACTTAATTTAAAGTGCAAAAAATATTTCTTTTTGCTGTATTATTACTTATCTAGTTATTTAATTTTAGCACATATTTACAAATTATAATCCACAAATTGAAGGTTATGTCAGATTGTTGTGACATATATCAGGTTTAAATATTTAATAATAGATGGAGCAGTTTTAATTTTTTTAACTAAATTGATAAAAAACTGATCAAATATTAAGAAAATCTAATAAACTTTATGTAATTTTAACTCAAAACTTTAAATTCCATTAAATTATTCAATATTTCATGGTAAAATATACATATTTTTGCTCATTTTGCTCAGTTTTCTTTACTTTTATAAACAAGAGATGGCACTACATGTGCTCATTCTAACACTTGATATGAAATATTCATACCGTATCTAGAGCTAGAATGGATTCATTCTGTGTTTGAAAAGTGTGTGTATTTGCTTACATTCCAAAGCAGTCGTAGAAAAGTCATTCTTTTTTATGGAATAAGTAGGGTAGTAATTTAATAATTTACTAGTTTATATGAATAAGAACTTATTCTTGTTTATATTTAATTAATAAAGTTCTAAATAAATACCTTATTAATTGTTTAAAAAAGGATAATTTGTTATACCTGTCAAGTGGTCATTTTTCAGATACGTTGTTTCGGAATTTACAAGGCGATATGCATATTATACAAATTTTTGTGTCTAGAATAAAGATCCATGGGCTGTTTCTGAACTAAGTATAAATTTACTGTCTGAAGTAACAACAAGTGATACACCGGGAGTTCTTTGGTCTTAACTTTGACTTGCGGCTGCTGCAGAAGTCTGTAGGGTAAGTCCCAGTTAATATTACTTCAACTTGAGATTTAATTTTAATGAAATTTCTCTCATTCTTGAATAAATGTACCTAGAGGATCTCAAATTCTTGCAAAAATGGGTTATTAAATAATAGCTTTTATCATTTTACTGTCTTGTTGGTAACTAAATTATAATCCTATGCTAAAGGGTTATCTTTAAATAGTACAGCACCTGTTTTTATTTAAAGAATTAGGCATGTGCTAAAATCACTGTCCAACATTTCAAAAGATTCAAAAGAGTGTCTAGCTCAGTTTTTTATCCTGAACACTGCACAGTGCGCCAGAAAAAACAACAGGGAAAAAATTCTGAATTTTTGCATGCGACTGTTAGGGTGGTCCAAAATTTTGGATGTTTTGTTTTAAATGTTTTTACATTAAAAATGTATCAAATTACTTCTTTTGATTAAGTTGATTTAGATCAATAACAATCCAAACCAATAATAAAAAGTCCTTAACTTAAAAATTCAAAATGGTGGAGTCAGTATGACGCATCGGTTTTGAACCTTAATTTTATTTGCACGAAATTAGGGTTATTTTTTTGCAGTCATCAGTTTTGGAGAAATACTTATAGTATATTAAAGTACTAGTTTCATAACATACGTTTTTAGCGCACAAGTTTAGAAAACGAGCCGCTTGGGGCGAGTTTTCTAAAGTACTGGTGAGCTAAAAACGTGTTATGGAACGCGTGCTTTATACAATTTTTTCTATTTTGCTCTAAAATTTAAAAAAAAACTTACATTTAAATTGATGACTGATTTAGGGATTTTCGTTTTGGATTGGCATTACAGTTTACACCATGTTTAAAATTCTAAGAACAAATGATATTTTAATATATAATATAGTGATCTCTTCTCTTTTTTACTGCAATTAACCAAGCCACAATTTTAACATGGTAAAAATAACCTAAACACAAAATTTTGTAGAAAATTCAACTTTAAAGCGACATTGACATTTGCACGGAAAACGTCAAGCGATAGGCCAGGTCTGTTGCCAACCCAAAAGAACAAAAAGTACTGACCTTATGGGCCTATAAGAACACGCAAAATGCGTGTGATTATGAGCTTATAAGAGTCGCAAAATAGAAAAAATATATTAATAATTAATAAAGTGTCTGTATCCTAATATAAAGGTCCTTGAAACGGTAACATTTACAGGCCACCTAGACGTATCAAACAAAATATAAGCCTTAGATGTTTTAACACCTATTTTAAAAGAGAAATAATGATACTTATCGGCCATTTTAAAGCATTTCACATTTTCTATCCCAAATGATTTTGAAGTAAATGTATTCATTTTATCCGCTGTATATCCAGGTTGGATAGGATTGACACACAACCATTTAATTCTTTCCGCAGCCACAAACATAATAGTATATTAAAGAACTAGTTTCATAACATACGTTTTTAGAGCACGAGTACAAGTTTAGAAAACGAGCCGCTTGCGGCGAGTTTTCTAGAGTACTAGTGCTCTAAAATCGTGTTATGAAACGAGTGCTTTATACATTTTTTTCTATTTTACTCTAAAATTGAAAAAACTTACATTTAAATTGATGACAGATTTAGGGATTTTTGTTTTGGGTTGGCATTACAGTTTACACTATGTTTAAAATTCTAAGAAAAAATTATATTTTTATATATTTTATAGTCATCACTTCTTTTTTCACTGCAATTAACCAGTCAACAATTTTAACACGGTAATGAATAACCCAAACACAAAATTTTGTAAAAATTTAAGCTTTAAATCGACATTGACATTTGCAAGCAAAATGTCAAGAGATAGGTAGGCTTTTGTATGTTGCCAACCCAACAAAAAAAAAGTAGATACCTCTTATGTGCCTAGAAGAACACCCAAAATGCGTGTGATTATAAGCTTATAAAAGTCGCAAAATATTTTGTTTGTTTGTTTGTTTGTTTTTAACCTCGTACTATTCTACTTAATTAAGCATCCCCTAAGTCCAGGACTTGTGTGGGCTAGTAGTAGAGGGAACCACCGGCTTTAATTGACTTTCGAACCAATATATCTAGGGAGTACGCCTTCGCCAAATTTCAATTATTAATTAACTGAAAAAGGCAATCGGCGCCAGTGAGGTAAAATAGAAAAAGTATTTATTGGTAGGTAAAGTTAAAGGATTTTTTTCCTAACTAAATGTTTTTAATTATTTTTGCCATAGAACTGAATGGCGAGATATAGAGATAGTTTCATCTGTCTACAAAGAGCTTTTTTAATTATTTTTTTTTAACGAACATATTTTTTCTGTGTACACGAAAACAACCAGCAATAATAATAAGAGCATTGCGGGAGCTTTTAATACAATTCTACATACAATAGCAATAGCAGTTGTGAAAGCAATAGCGTTTCAATGGAGCTCTCTACAACTAGAATTATGAAACAAAAGACGTCTACCCTATCTCTATCTCATTTGTGCTACACTTTCCAGCCAACCAAATAAATACTGTATTTGTTTTTCATACAACAAATACAGTATTTATTTGGTTGGCCGGAAAGTGTAGCAGTGAGCGGCACGAACGAACATATCTAATGTGAATTTGTAGAATAAGATAAAATACTAAAATTTAGATGGTGCCAGTAATTTCTTTAATAAGTTACACTTTTCGCCCGGCCAAGTAAATATTGTATTTGTTCAACAAAGAACAAATACAGAATTTGTTTGGTTGGGTGGAAGTGGGAGTGTATGTATGTCTTCTATCCTTTTTGGGTAGAACTTTTGTGCCTGTCTAATCTAACGGGAGAAATCTCCATTGTGAAAGCAACGTGAATCGCCTTGAAAGTAAATTGTAGAAGTCACTTAATATTCATAATTGAATGTGCTTTGAATGATTTTTTTCGTCCCTCGGGTACGGAATGAATGTTCATTTACAAAATTGCATAATTAGGTTAGATTTTCCCAATGATTTCCATTTACAATTGAATTGTTCCACGTTAAAAGGGCATCTGGTTTTAAGATAATAAAAAAACTTACTGAAAATAAAATTTGCTTACTAAAATCCATTTATATACTGTTGTTTGTTAGTACATAATAGTAAGTTATGCATAACTTACACATGTACATTAGGGCCAATGCCCTTTGTGATACGTATAAGGGGCTGTCCATATATTACGTAACACAATTTTTCAAAAAATTGAACCCCCCTCCCCCCTGTGTAAGAACTGTCACATTTACCAACACCCCCCCTCTGTGTAACGCGTAACAATATAAAAATTTTGTTTCGCAATAAATTTAACTGTATTCTCACTATTGATTCGTTTTTCTCGACAAAACAAACATGAACCTAAAATATAGTATAACATAACCTTAAAAAAAAATTACACGAAAAAATCACTCAAACTTTAAAAAAATATTCATAATAAATATCATACAGGAAAAAAATACTAGTTACCTCTTTTTACACTGAGTATCACATATAACACGTATATTGTTTATGCACAGGTACACAAAATAGTACACACATTAGTGTTCTGTAAGTACACATTCCGCGCGAAAATGTATCATCGCCGATGATTCATCGGCAAGATCACGCAAGAACAGGGCCGTAATATTTTTTTTTAATTTCAATGTCAACAGTTTTTTTACTGATTACAATATTATTTAAATATGCATAGTTTCTTCAATTTTTGTGTGAAAAAGGGAATTATGGGCCACTAAATAGTAACTTATGTTCAAATAAAAATACATCTACCAAGCTTAGGAAATAAACATTAAATTTATTAAATTCCGTTACGTAACGTTTCCCTGGACCCCCCTCCCCCTGTCACAAACTGTAACAATTTCTCTGACCCCCCCCCTAGGCGCTTTACGTAATATATGGACAGCCCCTAAACAAAAATCGTGCAATAATGTCTTTTGCATATAACGAAAAAATATATGAAAAATTATTTAGTGTAAATTAATTTTTAATTACTAACTATATTAATGTAAGAAAAAGGAAAATTGTGTTTTTTTTTCATAGAAAAATTTTAGGGTTTTAGGGCCCTAAAAGTACAACTTAGGGTTGTCTATATAAATTTTTACTCTAAGGGCGTTCGAACCACGACAAATAGAAAAGATCAAGTAAATAAAAAAAACAATTGGAGCACCCTAGTATAATATTATTTTTTGGTCATAGTTGAGAGCACTATTATAGTATTATCATAGTGCTTTAGATTCTAAAACTCTATATATAAATATCTTGTTTCCTACTTTTAAGTCCTGCATGTAATCCACAATAGGATTTTAACTTAAAAGGCCTTTGGTAGTTTTAGGACAAATATATATGTATATGAATAAATTGAATAGAAGGGTTTCAATTAAAACGCTTTTAGTATTATAGTATATAGCAAATTGACATCCTAATTATAATATAATATAAAAAAGTATAATGAATATAATTTATAATGTAATAATAGAAATAAAAAAAATTAATTAAAATAATAGTATATTGTTTTACTAAAAAAAAAGTGAAGCTTTTTTTTACTAGTCTAGAATTTACAGACGACGCGAATCGGAGTCCGGAAACTACAGACGAGTAAAAAAAGCACATTTCCTCTGAGTGAAACATACTATCTTTTCTTCAAGCATCCTATATATTTTTTAAAAATATTAATTTTTGAATTTAATTTATTCAGTAATAAAGTATGTTTTTTATTAAAATAGGCCAATAAAACCCTTTCGAAATAAACCTTCCTTAGCTCATTTTAATTTTTTTTCGTAGGCTTAATCGTACACTTTTCGCGATTTCGATGGTAACGTGTCTAATGTAGCATTTGCAATTTCGGAGAGAT
The DNA here is from genome assembly GCA_958510825.1 of Brachypterus glaber. NCBI lineage: Eukaryota > Metazoa > Arthropoda > Insecta > Coleoptera > Kateretidae > Brachypterus > Brachypterus glaber. The sequence goes on along the minus strand of OY294044.1, from coordinate 2,263,601 downwards.
TTGTAGGTGTATAAACATAGACAAAATAAACCAATAGATTGATTTTTGACCGTCTGCGCATACTTCTGCGTCCCGACTAAATGCGTCCTCCATTTTGATTCCAATTGTCCAACATAAAGTAAAAATATATATATTTTATGTTGGTAACACTGTGTTGCGTTAGATAGGAATATTTTCTTTGTTAGAGATGTGTATTTTCATTTCACTTCAGTAGTCAGTAAAAGTTTCTTTTTGTCGTTGTTTTGTTGCAACAGTTTGTTATATATGTAAAAACTAAATCAATATGTTATACTACACAGATATTTATTTATTTTTACCAGTAATTTAAATATAAAAATATAATTTTTCCAACACACCTCTAACATATTTGTGCAACCGGTTAACATAACTTAATTTATGTATGTTTTGAGTTTGTTTTCGAGGTTTTTCTGTTATTTTTTCTACGCGTTTGGTGTTTTGTGCTAGAAGGGTGAACATTTTATTTTATTATAATATATATATATATATATATATATATATATATATATATATATATATATATACTATATAATAGCGTTTTTGAACTTTTAAAGTCTTTCTGTGATTTTTGTATATTTTATAGTGCTTTTTCAAAGAACAGGTAAAGTCTTTGCAATGACGTGTTTTATAAAAAGTTGTAGAAACATAAAACGACTGCTACCTGCAGACAGCAGTATCATATTTTTTAGGTAAGTTTGATTTTTTTTAATATAACATAAGAAACAAATAAAATTTTATATACCTAATGCTTAATAAAAACAATTAACTGCCTGTGATACAGGATAAAATGTAGGTAATTTTTAGAAAGTAAGGTTATGTCGTTTATTTATTTACATTTTACCCACTAATTTAAATTTCCCGGCTGATTTCTGACTTAACTTCCGATTAAAATGGAGGACTCGTAAATTTGTATATAACCTTGAGATGACAGCTCATCTATGTTCTTTGTCTATGTGTATAAACCATATATTCTTCTTCAATCATTTTTATTACTCAATTTCATACAAGGTTTTTGCACAGAATCTCGAGTCAACCACCTGTTTACATAATAAACAAACTAGTTTGGACTTTGATGACTATGGCTGCCGCCAGTTGTGGCTTTGCTAACTAACTTTTTTTTACGTCGTACAACAATGAACTCATTTTTTTACTGTAAAAAAATAGATCACTTCTAACTAGTGTGTTAAGTTATAAAATATGAACATATTAGTACGCTTGTAGAAAAATAGTTACTTTCTTAACTAGTGTATTAAGTAGCATCTTATCCACGAGGCCGTCAGGCCGAGTGGGCTCATATTCTTAAGTGGATAAAATCACTTAATATACGAGTTGAGGATTTAATTTTTTTAATAAAAATCTATAATATTGCGAAAAATTATGTCAAAAATATTAAGATTAAGTTTTCTTAATACTAAAATAATAGGTAGCCATGGCCTAAGTATGCCTATTAAAAATAAACAATTGCTAGTTTTACATTTCTTACAAATGTCAAAATGGACTCGGTGATGACAGAATTTTTAATAAAAAAAGTGTTTTATTCAAAAACTAAAGAATAATTTGGGGTTTTCTTTAATTTTTATGGTTTAGTTAATGTGCTTCTATTTATAGAATAGTTCTAATACTTAATTAATAGGGTATGTAACTAATTTTGGGTGAGATCAATAGCTGTACGTAAAAGAGTGGGTGAAAAATTTTTTAGTCACTAGTGGAAAAAACTCACTTTTGATATTTAAATAGTGCTCAAAACAAGTGTTTCTGTGAAGCTGTTGGATAAATGTATTTTTTAGATATTAACTGAATAAAATAATACATTTTTTTTGGAAAATTTGTTTGCGAAAAATAGAATAAACCCCTATTATCTTTAGTTCAATATAGCTACTTGCTTTAATAAGATTTTGCGAAAAAGAAAATTAAAAGTATATACAAAGAAGATTACAGTATCTTCTTCGAAACCATTACAGTATATATTTTTCCATTATAATCTCACTAAATTCTTATATTAAGCCGTAATTCTCTGACCCAATTTAAAAATGACTAGTATACACAGAAAAAAATATATCTTATTTAATATTGTATTATTATGTTATACAGGCTAATTAAATATTTTTTCTACGACTGCTTTAGAATTTAAGCAAATACACACACTTTTCAAACATAGAATGAAGCTATTCTAGCTTTAGATATGGTATGAATATTCCGTATCAAGTGTTAGAATGAGCACATGTAGTACCATCTCTTGTTTATAAAAGTAAAGAAAACTGTAGCAAAATTATCAAAAATATATATATTTTACCATGAAATATTAAATAATTTAATGCAATTTAATGTTTTGCGTTAAAATTACATAAAGTTTATTAGCTTTTCTCATTATTTGACCAGTTTTTTATCAATTCAGTTCAAAAAATTAAAACTGCTCCATCTATTTTTAAATATTTAAATCTGATATATGTCACAACAATCTGACATAACCTTCAAGTTTTACATTATAATTTATAATATATGCTAAAACTAAATAAAAATATTTTTTAACTACTGATTTGATAAAATTATTAAATAACATTAATTGCTTTATTTAAAAATATGTTTTTTGTTGAATATAAAATGTCGAGTCACAAAAAACATTGTTTTTAACCTTGTCCGCAGTTTAAAGCCATACAGTGTTTCATATTGGCAGTCGAAGAAAAAGTATAGTCTACAACACGTATGGAAGCCTGCCGGCTCGTATGACAAACTTTCCGCTGACGCGGAATATTGTCTATTCCATACTAGTTATAGAATATACTATTCTTAAATCAAGTTTATATTAAATATTAAATTTTATATATTTATATCCTAAATAAATCTACTTTTTTAACCCCGAGCCTTCGAGGCCCGGTAGGTTACATAGTAAGCTGTATCTCACAGAAAAATAAAGTTATTAAAAAATCCTTTTAGGAATGCCTCAATTCAAGTGTTTGGGATAAGAAAAAGTAAAATGACTTATCAAAAATATAATACTGGTTATTTTTAACCGACTTCCAAAAAAGGAGGAGGTTATCAATTCGACGTGTGACTTTGTTTTTTTTTATGTTTGTTTCCTCATAACTTTGGAACGGATGAACGGAATTTGATGAAACTTGCTACTTAAAGAGGACATTCCTGATGGTCCCGTTTTAATTTGACGCTCGGATAATGCCGGGTAAGCCGGCTAATCAAGATAAATCTAATCGTTTTAACGCAATTTCACTTAAAAGCGGCTTAAGGGGTCTACCCTCTTTAGACGGGCAAAGATAAGGCTATTTTCACGAATTTTTTTGACCGGTATACGTCATAAATATGGACATAAAAAGTGTTAGGCCTAAAAAATACACTATTTGATTACACAAGAAAATTTTTTTTATATTTATTTTAATCAGTTTTTATACATAAAAATGAGGGAGAAGACTGGTCCAAAAAACAAGATGAGTGTGCGCTGTTGATGAAATATCTGGAATGGATGATCTGAAAAAAAAAAAAAAAATAGTTTTAGATTCAGTAAGTAAATGGCTATAGCGCATATCATACGATTTTTGAAATTTTGAGTTTAACTATTTATTTTTGGCAAAGAACGACGGAAAAAACGTGATTTTTCGTACTTTTTCGAAAAATGGCTGCCATTTTGTCATTTTTGAAAAAAAAAAAATCGTATGATATGCGCTATAGCCATTTACTTACTGAATCTAAAACTATTTTTTTTTTTTTTCAGATCATCCATTCCAGATATTTCATCAACAGCGCACACTCATCTTTTTTTTTGGACCAGTCTTCTCCCTCATTTTTATGTATAAAAACTGATTAAAATAAATATAAAAAAAATTTTCTTGTGTAATCAAATAGTGTATTTTTTAGGCCTAACACTTTTTATGTCCATATTTATGACGTATACCGGTCAAAAAAAATCGTGAAAATAGCCTTTCTTTGCCCGTCTAAAGAGGGTAGACCCCTTAATTTGGTTCTAATACCAACCAAATTTTTAGAAAATGATCTAACGCACTAATAGTGCGTTGTGACGTCAGCAGCTTGCCGAGATGGAAGGACAACTATAATTTAGTTAAGATGACCTTACAGATCTACAAGTTCTGGTTCGCTAAAAAGTAAAAAATAAAAACTTTTCGCAAAAAAAATGAACCGACTTCTGTCTCTAAAAAGTAAAAAATAAAAAATAAGTCGCCAATTTCACAGAAAACAATTTAACAACATAAATAATTGTTAGTATTTAATTTAGGGAGTGGTGAAATTGGCACCGGGTATTTTTTATTTTTTACTTTTTAGAGACAGAAGTCGGTTCATTTTTTTTGCGAAAAGTTTTTTATTATTTATTTATTTATTTGTTTATTTATTTATGTGCAATATACTACAGAGTCATGGAGAGCCCCAAATAAGCTTTTGGCTCGTACTACAGGCTTTTCATTAATTTTGTTATAAATATTCCAAATCGTTTGTGTTCAGTTTACAATAATTTTATCTCCAAATTTAAAATTTTCACTTTCCTCCATTGCTAAACATAGCTCTTCCCTTGTATCTCATTCTGACACTCCATTTCCCAATATTTTAATAATATTTACAGTTTTTGAGATTATCTCGAAAACTAATCGTATGAGGTGCTATTTTGACCTCAGATTCGGATTCAGCTACTCAAAATACATGAGAAAAGTACCGGACTTTTTTTTGAGACCCTGTGTTATTATTGCCTATCGCGCTTAAGATCTATTTACAGACGCTACCTAAAAATGTAAAATCATAAAAGATGCAGTGCACTGATTGGTTCAATATCAAGGTTGAGCCAATCAGCTTACTGCATTACTTACGATTTTACGTTTACGTTTTTACGTAGCATTTGTAAATAAATATTTAGCCGAAACGCAGCAAAATGAGATAACAATACAGTCGCGACTGAGTACGTTCGGAATTAGTTTGGAACTGCAATTTTCAAAAAACCTACTATTGATAAAATACAAGTTTACTCTGTTATAATTTGTCAGGAAAACAAGGAAGTGTATTGACCAACAAGTTAGAGAACAGAAAGTTCGCAACCGTGATTTTCACGGTTAACGGGCATTATGACCCAAAGAACGTAGAAAACCAATTTACCTCCATTGCTTATTACAATTCCCTTGATAAATATCGGGAATAAACAGGCTTTCAGACGATAAATTCGCCTTTAATAGTCTATTGGTATCGGCAGAACGTATTGGTACGTGAGATATACTAGTAGGTGTATTATACAACAATACAATAATACAATAATTGTACACCAATATTTTAAGAGGGGTTTCTGGTGGAATCGACCTTTTTAAAAACATTTTTTTTTTCGTAGAAAAAATTATATTACATTACATTACATTTTGTTTAACCTCGTACTATTCTACTTAATTAAGCATCCCCTAAGTCCAGGACTTGTGTAGGCTAGTAGTAGAGGGAACCACCGGCTTTAATTGACTTTCAAACCAATTTATAGGGAGTGTCCAAACGACATTTTCCATGACAGATCTTAACATGTATAGCTCCAGCTAGGGTCATGGATCAACGTGAATTGCACCTCTCAAGGTCACGGTTTGGTGCGGTGTAACGTTCCAAATGGTAATCATGCCTTACTTCTTACGGGGAACGCGCAATGCTGGAAAATTTTGTAAGCCCTGCGGTGGAGGACATGTCAGAGACATGGTGGCAGTAGGCTGGGGCAACTGCCCATGCCGCCAGAGACAAAATGCAGCTTATAAGGCAGATTTTCGAAGAGCGAATAATTTCCCGAAATTCGGATTTTAATTTTCCTTCACGATTTGACTGCACCGGACTTTTTTCTTTAGCGCTACCTGAAAGATCGGGTGTATGTCAATAGTAATGAATATTTATTTTATATTTTTATCCAATACATACAGATAATAAGACAATTACCAGCTTTATTTTAAATAGATAAACTCAATAATAACCCCCGCGTGGCTTTTACTTTATTGAGTGGATAATTATTTATTTTACCCACTCAACTGTCACTTGTCAAATTATTTTCTTGTAAATGTCATTAAAATTTTTAATAAAAATATGAATTCCTAAGCTATTTATTGCATAAAACTTTGTATGGCACTCATGGGTAAACCGATATTGCTCTCTCGAAAATTTAATTTACCCACTAGTAACATAAATAACTATTTTTAGTGCTCTACTCATACCAAAAATGTACATTGTCATTATTTGACTCTGTAACAAGAATTAAACAGTACAATTTTTGATTGTTAATAACAAGTTGTTATGGTGAAATATGTCGCGGATGGTAAGTGTTCTAGAGCGTTTGATAAGATTGTAGTTCAAGAGATGGGATTAATTGACCGATAGTTAATGAACTCTCTAATATACGAGCTTATCCCTTTAAAGACACTTCTGAGCAATACAATAAGGCTCTACATGATTGCTTATTATCTTCTGTCTATTATAATACTGCCCTCCTTCTAAAAACCTCCTAGCTGCAAATGGCATTATTAATTAACCAGTCGTGTCTACGTAGCTGTTTCTCTCTATATATAAGGGGCTGTCCATATATTACGTAACTCGTCTAGTGGGGGAGGGTGTTACAGAAAATGTGACAGTTTGTGACAGGAGGGAGGGAGGGGGTCTAGGAAAATGTTACGTAACGGACGTTATTTTGAGGAAATGTTCGCCGGAAATTCAAGAAACAAATATATCTGTAATGTTGTTTGCGGACGCGTATGTAAAACTTTAATGCTTGTGTTTTTCTTGTAAAATGCAGGAAAAATGATTTGTGGTAAATATGAAAAGAAGTAAAAGACAAAGTATTATAGTATTATTTTCTTCATTTGAATTCAAACATGTAGGTTTCAAAAAAATTAGTATAAATTACTTTATATTTAAATAAAAACATTTGCGAATAAAATAGTATACAGGTCTCCCGGGGAATGGTACTTTTCGAGTTGCCCTGTAATCTACTATTATGCACGCGATGTGTTTTGATAGAAAATATACCGAGTGGACAAAAACATATTGAAGATAATAACTTTATTGAGAACATATTTTAACAAAGTAGGTAACTTTTATAATTAAAGTTATATTAAATGCCATTTATAAAATCATCCCTCAAACACAAAATGGCGGACCTGTCAAAGAAATATTTCAACGATATCTTCTGAAGAGAAAAGCTAGAAACTTAAAATTTAATAAAAAATAGGTAAAAATAAAAATCAATACGGCAAACCTGCCAAAAACATCATTTACGATAACTTAAACGTAAAAAAGTTCTTGACGCGGAGACAGCACATGCATTAGAGAAATAGTACATGAATTAGGCCAAGAACAAAGCGGGAATTGCTTATACCTAGAACTAGCCATGCTAAGACGAGAAACACTAATAGCTTGTCTGTGCGAACAACGCGCTTAACTTGAAAACTGTATCAAGTTGTAAAAATAATCTTTTTTTAAACATTTTTTTATATAAAAAGAAAGAAAGATGCTTATCATTGTAAAATTTTGTAGATATCGTCGCCTTCCTTTTAAAGGGGCTTATCTAAAAATTGCCAAACTGAGTTATTGAGTTATTCAGTCGAAGCATGACATGTCCCGACTGAATAATTGAATTTAGCAATTTTTTGAGATAAGCCCCTTTAAAAGGAAGGCGACGATATGTTTTTCAATATTCAAAGAATATAAAAAATAATTTTTAGATTTTCAAAGTGCCATTTTTTGCCCATAAGTTTTTAGTTTAAACATAAAAAAAGGTGGTCGCCATGATTCCGGCCATTTGGATCGACTGAAAAAAAAAATAAAAAAAGAATATTAATCAGTATTGTAGTAGCTATAGCCCGAACTAGAAGAAAACCTTTTGGCCAAAAAATAACAAAATGACGTTTTTCAACAATTTTCAAAAAATTTCAAAAAAAAAGTCTGCCATTTTGTTATTTTTTGGTCAAAAAAATTCTTCTAGTTTGGGCTAAAGCGACTTCAATACTGAATAATACCCTGTTTTTATTTTTATTTTCAGTCAAAAATCATGGCGACCACTTTTTTTGTGTTTTTTTTTTCAAAAGATTTTTATGGCAAAAAAATGGCACTTTAAAAATCTAAAATTTATTTTTTGTATTCTTTGAGTATAAATAAACATACCTATTATTTTTTGCTTGTGAAATTGGCACCGACTTAAGTATTTTTTATTTTTTACTTTTTAAAGACATAGAAGTCGGTTCATTTTTTTTGCGAAAAGTTTTTATTTTTTACTTTTTAGAGACACAGAACTTGTAGATTTGTAACGTCATCTAAGCTAAATTATAGTTGTCCTTCCATCTCGGCAAGCTGCTGACATCACAACACAGTTAGTGGTAAAATCACAACATTTATCATTTTCTCTTGGTATTTTAATATTACAGGTCAGAGAATCAAGTTTAGCGAAGATTTTTAGTCTGCCGTAATATTTGAGTGACCCCTTAATCAAGTTATCCGGATTATCCGAGTTATCCGATATTTCTATAAAAATTTGCTTGGTATTAGAATCAAATTAAGCCGTTTTTAAGTGAAATTGCGTTAAAATGATTAGATTTATTTTAATTATCCGGCTTACCCGCCATTATCCGAGCGTCAAATTAAAACGGGACCACCTCATGAATTCCCTCTTTAAGTTGCAAAAAGTTTTATCAAATGCCGTTCATTCGTTCCAAAGTTATGCAGGAACAAACATAAAAAAATAATAAAAAAAAAACAAAGTCACACGTCGAATTGATAACCTCCTCCTTTTTGTAAGTCGGTTAAAAAAGATTATTTATCCAAAAAATACAGATAATAAGACAATTACCAGCTTTATTTTAAATAGATAAACTCAATAATAACCCCAGCGTGGTCTTTACTTTATTGAGTGGATAATTATTTATTTTACCCACTCAACTGTCACTTGTCAAATTATTTTCTTGTAAATGTCATTAAAATTTTTAATAAAAATATGAATTCCTAAGCTATTTATTGGATAAAACCTTGTATGGCACTCATGGCTAAACCGATATTGCCCTCTCGAAAATGAACCTGCTTGGCTGACGCCTCGCAGCTTAATTTTCTCACGGGCAATATCTTACTTTACCCACTAGTACCATAAATAACTATTTTAAAATTAGAAGGTAGAAAGACCCTTTAAAGAAAGGTGCATATTTTCTTTCTAGCTAGTACTATAAAAAAAACTTTTTTTTTTAATATTTAAATAAATTCATTTAAAAGTTTGTACATATTTTTGTTTGATAATTTTCGTTAAAAGAACTATTTAGTTTATTTTTCTAAAATTTATTTTTATAATTAAACTTTATTTGAACAGTTTGCGTATTTGAAATGAGCAAATATTATTTAATGCGTTTTTAAGAGCCAAGTGGGAATTTTTCGACAGAACTTTTTTAAAAGCGCAAAACTTTTATCGAGCTCAATAATTACTATCTTGTAGTTTACAGCTTGGATGGGTCGAAAGCAATTGTTCACACTAATTGAGTACTAAATTTAACTTAAACTTTATTCTTTGTAAAAAATAGTTCTTTTTTGACTGATATTTATGGCATTTAAAACCGTCTACTTTAAAGTAAGATTTAAAAAGAAAACATAAAACTTTTATTAAAGGTACTTTTTTATGTAATAGTAAACCCCTTGAAGTATAAACAATGTAAATACTTGACTATTACTAAAGTTTATTTTTTTAAGGTATAGTTATTTTAAATTAGCCGCTAAATACTCAACAAAGTCCGATTTACACTGAAGCATGTGGCTTGTTTTGAATGTCAACATAACCAAAATTTATAATTTTTGTTTACTTACTTTGTTTTTATGATGTTTTGATTTAAAAAAATTGATAAAGCTGTTGCTAAAAACACTTTTGTATTCCTGTAGAAACAAAATTTGCTTATAAAATCGCTTTTATTCCAATAATATAGAGGAATAAACCATTGTTTTGTTCTCGTTAATGGCACGTCAACGTTTTACGGTTATGTAAATTGGGCCTAGTCATTTCGCTTACGACGCATGCGAATCTTACGTTGCTATGGTAATTTCGGGATTCTTTACAAGCGGGAAGGTTTAAAATATCTATAACTTAAAAAAATAAACTTTATGTATCTGGCTATTAGCGTACGGTCAGTGCGTTATCCCCAGAATCTCAATATATACAGTGCGGTCCAAAAGTCCCCTCTTAATTTTTGAACAAGTTGAGATATCGATAAATTTAGAACACAAATAAGATTATTTTTTCAACTATTATAATGCCGGGCTCTACCAATAAAAAACAAGGCATTAGCATAACGACGGGATATTTTCGCATCGAATATACCACAGAAAATCGAATACACTGTTCTAGCTTTTTGACACCATAACAGATTAATAATGTAATATTTTTACAATATATCAACTAAAAGGAAAAATTAAGGTAGTTATCATGTCTTTTTAGCTAATTTTTGTTCACTATTAATAAAATTTAACGAATTTAGATCTTTTTTATTCCAAAAATTATCGGCTTTTGACTGAACTTGACAAAAAATTGAAGTCATAACATGCTTTGTAATAAAACACAAATATATTTTTTCCTAAAATAAAAGAAAATAATTTAAAAAAAATGAAAACAAAATCAGAGGGATAATATTCTTTATAATTAAACACAAATATATTTTTTCATGGTAAAATACTAAACAAACACGAAAACGTGTAAAAAAATGATTGGCTTTTCGAGTTGTTATCGCCCCCTGGCCTCCCTCCTCTAGTTCGCCCCTGGACATTGAGCTTTACATTATAATTGTAGAACTCTCAATCTCAGTAGAACACAAGTTCATGATTTCTCTTAAAATATTTCTTCGTAAGAAGCGAAAAGTATGTCACTAAAACCAAAGGGCCACCATTTTGTTGCCTGGCGCCCGGGCGCGCCCCCTGAAATCGAACTCATTTTAAAAAAAATAAATACTATTTACGTATTTCAGGATCCTTAACGCATCATTTAAGAGAATGCCAAAATGAATCTGAAAAAGTTTACTTTTTTGGGTTTGTATGGGAACGTTCAAGTATTACGTAACGCAAAATGTACCAAAATTCATACACTTCATACCTCGGTTCTCGCGTTATTCAAGACTGTAGACATTTCATATTTTGGTTACCCCCCCTAACATACCCCCTATTAGGGGGGGCAGCCGAAATATGAAATCTCTATAATCTATAATAACGCGAGAACCGGGTACAATTTGCGTTACGTAATACTTGAACGTTCCCTATAACCCACCTCTACTTTTATATTTTTAGATATTTTTACACAAATATATCATATAAATTGAATGGAAGAGAAACAATAGGGTAATTTCCAACGAACTTATAACTCTTCTCTCTAGAATAGGCATTTCATTCGTTAAAACTGACAAAAACGTCGGCAACATAAACATTCGTCTATCTTACTCACACATCTTTGTTCTAACAGAGACAATAATACCAGTTACTGGTAATTATTATTGTTCAGGCCTGAATATACCTACTATTTGTTTACAAACAAACCGAGATGTTGGCGATACTTTATATTAACGGTATGCGTATTCTAGAAAGAAGAGTTATTAGTTTGTTGGTAATGGCGATTTCTCCCGTTAGATTAGACAGGGACAAAAGTTTTATCCAAAAAGGATAGAAGACATACATACAGTCCCACTTCCACCCAACCAAACAAATTCTGTATTTGTTCTTTGTTAAACAAATACAATATTTACTTGGCCAGGCAAAAAGTGTAACTATATTATTTTTATTAAAGAAATTACTGGCGCCATCTAAATTTTAGTAGAATTATCTTATTCTACAGATTAAAGGTGAAACCTGGTACACAGATGGATCCAAAATGAAGGAAGGGACGGGAGCACAAATCCATGGACCGGGCAAAGAAATTAGCTTAAACCTGGGAACCAAGGCAACCGTTTTCCAAGCGGAAATCTATGCGATTTATGTCTGCGCACAAGAAATGGTATCGGAGTCCTACACGGGTAGGACAGTAAATATAATTTCAGACAGCCAGGCAGCAATAAAGGCATTAGATTCATATGCCTTTAGCTCGGAACTGGTATATGAATGCCACAGCGAGCTATGTAAACTGGCTGAACATAACAAACTAAATTTGATATGGGTACCAGGACATCAAGGAATAGATGGTAATGAGACGACCTGGCAAGAAACGGGAGTGAAGCCGTACTCACAGGACCAGAACCGTACTGTGGGGTATCTTATTCCACTGCCAGACACGAGGTCAGGAAAATGTTGAGGAATGAACACCAACAACATTGGATAGATGCACCTAAAATGAGACACTCTAAACTCTTTCTAGGGGGGATAACCAACAAAAGAACCAGCTTACTTCTAGGCATGTCCAGAAGTCAACTGAGAGCAATAACGGGTATAATAACTGGGCACTGCTTACTGAATAAGCACCGACACCAAATGGGACAGACTACGAGCCCCGTGTGCAGGAGATGTGTGGAAGGGGACGAAGAGCCCTACCACCTCATATGTGAATGTCCATCCCTAATAGGGCTAAGATGGAGGTACTTTGGGAACGACTCGCTGAAATCAAACGAGATCATGAACACTCCCCTGAAATCGTACCTGGACTTTATAAAAGAAACAAGGAATGTTCGGAGGAGATCTGTGCGGTTAACACAAAGGTCCCTAGGGACCAGGTGTTGAGGGCAGTGAACCCCGCACTGAACAAACTAAACTAACTAAACTATTCTACAGATTCGCATTAGCTATGTTCGTTCGTGTAGCACAAATGAGATAGAGATAGGGTAGACGTCTTTTGTTTCATAATTCTAGTTGTAGAGAGCTCCATTCCAGCGTTGCTTACGTTATATCTTACGCCAATTTTAATTTTGGACTTTTAATGCGGAAGCCAGGCCTTAAGTGGTAGATAAAAATAAAAAAAATCACATCAAATATAAATATTATATTTATCAGGTACTTTATATTTTAAGGTTTAGAACAACACTTCACATGTAGCTATAGCCATAGTTATGTATGATAGCCATACGTCACGAGCAGGCTGTGTATGTAATTTTTCATGCCTAGATTTGCAACGGATCTGTGCAAGCATGTGAAAAACGAAGTGTAATGTATATAAATTATCGAAAACTTGATGAATGTGTGCGTTTGTTGGTTGTTGTATGAGTAAAGCGACGTCGATGTAACAGCGGGGGTGTTTTGAGGCTTAATATGCGGTCAGTAGCTAAAATAAATATGTATGAGGGGCTTTAGTTCAAAACTAAGTTATATATGAAGTTTCTTTTATATTGACAGTGCGGTCAAAATTCACCCCCTCTTAACTTTTGAACGACGTTCAAAAGGTAAGAGATTGACTTCAAATTTTAAACAGATTCATTGTTTATAGAAATTACTTTTCAGCTACACTGCCGTGGGTGACCAGAACGCAGTACATATGTCACAAAATTTTATTTATTTATTTATTTATTTATTTATTTATTTATTTACTTACTTACTTACTTACTTGCTTACTAACTTACTTACTTACTTACTTACTTACTTACTTACTTACTTACTTACTTACTTACTTACTTATTTATTTATTTATTTATTTATTTATTTATTTATTTATTTATTTATTTATTTATTTATATTGGGTTTGATACAATACAGAGTCTCTCCAGTAATTTTGAAATTTTCTTGAAAAAGTTTGTATTAAAAAGTAGCGGCCTAAATATATAACTGTCAAGGTGTATATTTTATTATATAAAAACAAGAATGTCTAAAAAAAGGCGCGACGGGTTTTACAAAATCTAGTTGCGACGCATAAAAAGGAGGAAACATGACACAATCCTGCAATGTATAAAATAATATCTCTGCTTTTATCCGGAGGGATTACCCTAAAGCCGTTATTACATACCAACGCTTGATCGGCACGCAACTTGACGCACGTTGCGACTAATTAAAGGTTTAATTACCAGAAACGTCTATGTAGTTCCAAAACTTAATAGTTACAGAAACTTGCAAAATTAAAGTTGTTCAAGGATTTTGATTCTGATTCTTCTAAAAATAAGGTAACCTTTAAATATTTTCAGGGGTAATATCATAAGCATTAATCGGAATAAATTCAGTTATGACTCATCAACGTTGAAAATAAACACAGAAACATAGGCTTACGGAATAATTTTGCCGAATTATGAGGGAAATTTTTATAAAGGTCACTAAATCGAAACATTTGACGACTAATTTGTTACACACACAATATTGAATGTACATATTAACTATAAATATCGTCCACTAAAGGCTCTAGTTGTCTAACTCCAAATTTTTCAAAAATGAGATTTTTATCAAATTTGCTTCATTATTTGATTACCAACATACTTCAAAAAAAAAAGTTGCATTAAACCAATATCAGCCTCAAAAAATGCAAAAATGTAAATATTTTAAGTCGCTAAGTGTCTAACTCCATCATATGATTGTGAGAAAACAATTAAATGAGAACTGTCACCAATGTCAAACTATTTCTCGACAACATGGGATCCCGTTTATACCCTATGTTTAAGTTTCTATTTCAGAAAAAAAAACTAAAATAATTATAACTTAAATCTTTTTTATAATAATAAATACTTAACTAAATCCAAAAAACATAAAAGAATATGCACCAAACTGTTAAAGATTCGTTACATTTATGATACATACATAATTATGTATAATAATATACATTAGAATTTAGTTAGATAATATTTGATTGTTTAATAATATTAGATTTTAATAATATTAAAATACAAAAATGTAAATAAGGTATTTAAGTTTTGAATGTTGCTTAATAATTATTATATTTTTATTAGAACATAACGTTACAAAATAAAATATATTTTTTTCTCGTGGGATTTAATTATTTTTATGAAGGTTTTATAATGTATAAATTTTATAATATTAATATTATCTAGGTATATATATATATATATTATGCCTACCTAGTAGTAATATTATATATTAAATATAAAAATATAAATTTTTTGTAATAATATTACGCGATATAATACGATAGGTATCCTCTTTTATCTTGCCTTGGAGTTAGACCATTAGTGAATTTAGATTCTGTGGTTAAAATTTAATTTTCAAATTATTTATATAAAATGGATAACAATGAAAAGTTTTAAATACATTAACACATTTCAAACATTTTTACCTGTGAACAAGCTAGTTTTAAAGTTCTAAATTGCTATAATTAAGTTTTAAATCGTTTTTTACGTCTCCTGAAAAATATGACGTTTTGGAGTTAGACCGTTAGAGCCTTTAGATGACGATATGTAAATATATCGGTGTTTTTCAAAGAAAATAAAAATGTAAATATTTAAAACCTCGCGTCAACGATAGAATCGACGCGGCGCATATGCGGGCACTGGAAATTCACCGATAAGTGATCATAAGTGATACTAGGTTAGGTATCATTAGTTTTTTACATAAATTTTACGAATATTAATCCCAATGACGAAAATACAAAGACTGCTTTAACAGGAGTTGCATCTTCCAAAAATTGGGATTAATATGAGTAAAATTTGAAAAAAAAGCACCGGTACCTAACCTAGTATCACGAATTGATATTTAGGGAGCGAATATAACAAAAATTACATAAAATAATAGCCTTTGTCAATGGTAAGGCATGTGCAAAAATTTGTTATTGTGGTTAATAGGGTAAAAGAGATAAAGACTACTTTTTAGGTGTACCATTAGAAGGTTCGTAGCTCCCTTAGGGCTCATTTCCGGACCAACCTTTATAGAAACTTCGTATTTTTTCAATGCAGAATTATCCCTTAAAATATCTACAGGTTGTTTTGGAACACCCTGTATATGTTTCACGGATCACTTTTTTTACTGATGTGTTTGGATCGACAACTGTAATTCTTGAGCGGATAATGAAGAAAATCGGAAAATGTGAATTTTCAGTTTAAGATTTCCAGATGATGGAATTTACATGTTTCCAGCCATCTTTTGACAAGCATCTTATATCCTGCGTTTGTGTGTACTCAAGACAGAAATAAACTTGTCAGTTACAGTTTACAATATAAATGTATTTTTTTTAATTTAATTTTCGTTTCGTAATAAACCTAATTAATCTGTACTTTAATGTTTTTATTACGAGGCGGAAAATTTTTGATATCCATAATACTCAATATTTTTTGATTAACAAAGAAAATAGACAAATAGAAAAAATAGTGTACAAAACTCGTTTCATAAGATTTGTGTCCTTTAATAAACTTAGACGAATGTAATAAGATAGTTTAGATCTACATCGAAATAGGCCATTGATTTTTTTGTATTTTTGGATACTCTGTATTCATTTTGCTTTTGTTTATTTATTTTTAGTCAAGTTTTGTGTGCTAGATGAAAAACGGAATTTTAGCATAGACTTTAAATAGGGAACCTATGGTCCAAATTTGAAGCCTTTAGCTCAAAGCTTTCTCGAGTTATTGTGGTTAAAAATTTATTGGACAGACAGACATACAGACGGAAATAATCTTTTTTGGATATAAAAAGTCCAGAAACGTTAGAAAGCAATAATTTTTTTTAAAACGTAAGAGATTCCTCGGGGAAAGTAATATCTATCGATATGAATCAAACCTCTTTTAAGTTGCCGGCAATAAAGCCGTTTGATCATCAAGATCCTATTCTGGCGTGAGATATTTTATATCCTGTATATTTCATATTAAATTCAGACAATATGGTTGTCCTGGAACATATTTTTTTACAAATAATTCACTTTTAGATTTGATTTATTACAATTTTATATTTCTTATTCATCTCAGTTTTAATAACAAAAAATTTAAATATACATTCGAGAAAATAAAAAGCTGTAGATCCTAAACGAGCTATTTTTAAAATAAGTTAAAAGCCCTGCTCCTAAATATTCAGAAAAATATTTTTTATCCAATACATACAGATAATAAGACAATTAACAGCTTTATTTTAAATAGATAAACTCAATAATAACCCCCGCGTGGCTTTTACTTTATTGAGTGGATAATTATTTATTTTACCCACTCAATTGTCACTTGTCAAATTATTTTCTTGGAAATGTCATTAAAATTTTTAATAAAAATATGAATTCCTATGCTATTTATTGGATAAAACCTTGAAAATTAACCTGCTTGGCTGACGCCTCGCAGATTAATTTTCTCATGGGTAATATCTTACTTTACCCACTAGTACCATAAATAACTATTATTAAATAAACAAAAATAAAAAATATTACATCAAGTTAAAAAAATAAAATTATTTTTTTTGTTTTGTTTAATTTTTTTGAAAATATGGCGAAGGCGCCACTATAAGATGAAAAAAAAAAAGAGTAATAGTTTCTTAATAATATATAAAATTAAAGAATTTAATATAAAAGAGGCTTAAAAATCTAACTTTTAAAATAGTGATATTAAAAAAATAATAATAAATAAATAAAATTATATGTATTTTTTTAAAAACAACATTTCACTGCATAGCAGAAGAAACGGAGTGATGATCTTGATAAATTACTCCGGGTTCGAATTCAGCTAGCAGCTTATGATTTTTGTGTTGTATGCTTTTGTTTTTTGATATATTTTTGTGTAATAACACGTTACACGTTATAACATGAAATGTTTTTTTTTTTCTAAAAAAATATAAAATAATATGTTATAAAAAAATTGTACAAAACTAATAAATAAAAAATAAAAATTCATACATTTATTTGTATATAAAAGAATATAAATATTTAATACATTTTCAGTCATCGGCGAATTTCCAGTGCTCGCATAGGCGCCGCGTCAATTCTATCGTTGACGCGAGGTTTTAAATATTTACATTTTTATTTTCTTCGAAAAACACCGATATATTTACATATTTATAGTTAATATGTATATTCAATATTGTTGTGTGAAACAAATTAGTCGTCAAATGTTTCGATTTAGTGACCTTTATAAAAATTTCCCTCATAATTCGCCAAAATTATTCCGTAAGCCTATGTTTCTGTCTTTATTTTCAACGTTGATGAGTCATAACTGAATTTATTCCGATTAATGTACATTTTATACTTTAAAATAATGTTATGACAGAAAAACCACCAAACGGGTTTGTAAAGACGTATCACTCAAACGGTTCTCGATTTTGTTTTTTATTTTTTTTATCCACAGTGATATAGTTGGGAGTCCCAACTTTCAAACTTTCTGTGCGTACAGAATTACCTAACTTGGGGCATTCTGTATGCACAGAAAGTGTATAAACTTCTAGAATAGGTCAAGGTTAAGGTTATTCGTGCCTGTTTCTGATTGGCCGGTTCGAGTAAACGCGAGTATGCGCTTCTCCTTCTTTGTTTTGTGAGAGCCTTGGCAAACGCCGTTTCTACCAGTTTAGTATGCGAGCGGAACTAGGTCAAGCCGCACCACGTCGGTATGCGGTTTCCGCTAAATCGTCGGTTATTCACTATACTCAATTTTGTACCATAAAATATGGTTTTTTATACTAATAATTATTTGTATCCATTAAATTAGTGGAATTAAAGTAATGTGTAACAAACTGAACCAGTGTTTTAATTAATATAACTATAATACAAAAAATATTCGACGCGTGTAGCAACATAGCAGAACCCCATCCCAAATACAACGGGAGGTTCTCAATATTTTCCAGAAAGTTTAAAAATTATAATATTATATGAAGTAATAATATAGAAGTATACTTTTTGGAATAGTTGTTCAAAACATAATGTTTTATTCATCATATAACATTTTTAAGTTTCCATTTGTTAAGTAATAATAATAATAATAATAATAAGTTTATTTCCATAGGATTTACATATTGGATAATGTCAAGTAAAATTCTGATTTAAATATACAGTTAACAAAAAAATAAATATATACACAGACATTGTAAAAATAAATATTTGAAAACAATATACATTAAACACTATATAGAGACTAGTTATTTATATTTTTTATCAAGAAATTCCTGGATTGAATAAAAACAATTTTGTTTAAAAAAATTCTTTGCAAAAGATTTAAAAAGTGTGAGACTGTCTATGCTAGACAAATTTAATGGGAGACCGTTATATAGTCTAATGGAAGTATGGGTAGGACCATTTTTTACCTGTACATATTTAAAAGAAGGAACATATAAAGTATTTTCATTTCTTGTTGAGTAACCATTTACATCACCAAAAGTGCGAAAACTGCCAAAATTCTTTTTTACGTGCAAAACACACTGAAATATATACATGTTGTATATTGTCATTATGCGTTTCTCGGCAAAAATCGGTTTACACGACTGTATAAAGGGTATCCTGAACATAAAACGAATAATTCTTTTTTGTAAAATAAAAACCTTTTCCACATTGGAACTATTTCCCCAGCATAATAGACCGTATGAAAGAATTAAATTTACACAACCATAGTAAAAATTCAAAAGTGTTTCTGTACTAACAGTATTTCTCAACTGTAGTATACAGAAACTCTTTGAAGCTAAAGATTTTAAGAGTCCATCGATATGGCTTTCCCATGTTAAAGTTGAGTCTAAATGAACACCAAGAAACTTGCATACCTCATTCTGCTCAATAGTGCTTCCCCCCGATCTTACCAATATGCTGAAATCCTGCCTGGTTCTATTCGGGTAGAACATAACCAGGTTAGTTTTTTCAGCATTCAAGATTAGACCATTTGAAAAGCACCACCGAGACATTCTTAGTACGCAATCATTTAGTTTTGCACTAAGAGTGGGTACAGATTCAGCAGAAACAACTTCCGAGGTGTCATCAGCAAACAATGTAACCAAAGTATCTGTGTGAGAATCGAAACATATATCGTTAATGAATATGATGAAAAGCAAAGGGCCTAATATACTGCCCTGTGTATATATGGCCGCTCTAAGCAAGAAGGAGGTGTTTGACAATTTTACTAAATTTGAGATACCTCTTAGGGGGCGTTCAAGTATTACGTAACGCAAAATATGGCCATTTTTGATGAAAAATTAAAGGAAATTTCGCTTTATGGTTTAAACCGTTTTTTTTACCGGTTATTGCTTCCGTGTTTTAACCCAAAACCGGTCTGATATAATTTCCGAAACCGGTTAACCGAAAACCGGTTATTGGCTGTGGTTTTCCATCTCTAATTGTTTTTGTTTATAGGATTTAGTTAACTGTTAACCACGCCGTGTGAAATAAAATTTGCAAGGAATCCGTCTCTTTAAGCCTAGATCATTGTTAAAAACGTGATCCAATAAACATTTTATAGGTTTATAATTTTTTAAGTGTTACGTAACATTTTTACTGACACCCACCCCCCTCTGTAACGCGGCTTAACGTTTTCGAGACCCCCCTACCGCCCCTAGCGCGTTACGTAACACTTGAACGCTCCCTTAGTATCTTGGCAACGTACTGCAACTCTTAACTACGAAAAAAAAAAATTATATTTAATTTTGAGAAAGGAAAGTCATTTTGCTTATACTCCGTCCAGCTATGCAAGATAGTAAGGGACGAGACCCGTTTTACACCACAGAGCGCATATATAGTATAATTATGCATAAATCGTTGTGTATCAAAAATTAAATAGATGTCGGTACTGTTTTCCTGGAAAGGGCCTATCCAAAGGCTCGCATAACAAGCATAGTACATAAGAATGCGATGCCAGGATTGGCTTGATTTGTTGTCATGTATCTTGTAATGGTTGTTATGCGAGCCTCTGGATAGGCCTTAAGTTGTAATTGTAACCTAAAAATTTGACGTTTTCCTTGTGTTCAATATAATTTACGTTTGTACAATATGTAGAATATGCTAATTTAGTGTGAGTGTATGAAGAATATACCAAAAAAGTACCTTTTTCAATACCATACAAAATAAGATTAAGTATAACCATTTTTTTATGTAACTGTCTCTTTTTTTATTAGCTTTAACGACCGTCAATCATTGTCATAGACAAAAAATGTCACAATATTTTATATGTTGAAAAGTTCGAGTTTTTAACCAATGATGTAGCTTAAAAATAGCGGGAATTTTAAACTACTATCTTGCATAATTGAACGGAGTATATTCATTTTTTTTCTTGTTTTATGAAATAAAATAAATAAAATAACTTGGAAAGTTAACTAAGACATTAGGTAAGTAAATCCATGTAGAACATGTTTTCATATTTTTCTATATTTTTTTTCTTAAAATGTTAAATCCATTTTTAAATATTTCTGTACAAATTTCTACCTTAAGATTTTCAATAAAATTTAAAATATTATTTGCATGACAAAAGATCCTTGGAAAAGTGATAAAATATATGTTTGCCACACGATCACGCAATATATTGTTATTGTTATACTTAGAGTGAAATATATTTATAAGCGTGGGAGTGCATGCTAAACATTTATTATTAAACTGTAAGTAAACTGAATTGTAAGTTTTAAACACATGCTAGAAAAAGTAATACATAATATAACGTAATTATTATAACACCAAATGATCATCCGCATATACTAGAGTGACCCACCAAAATTTTAAATTAAAAAATTTGGAGGTCCCACCCCTTAAATTTGTCAATTGATGTAAGAGTATTTTCCCTGGATTTTTTCAGAATTTTTGAAAAAAATCTAGAGGTCGCTCACAGCCATTTTTTAAAAAGATATGTTTTTTGAGCTTTTTTTTAGGACGAAGCATTTTTGATTTAAATGCTTTTAACACGGCGCGGTATAAAGGGATAGTATATGGATAACCTCAAAAAAAAAAAACAGAAAGTTTTCTTTCAAAATAGCGGAGATGTGCCCTTTTAAGTTTGAAAATCCACTACATTGCTTCATTTTAGGCGTAATGACAGGCACAATTTTTTTTTTCATTGACTTAAAACATTTTGCGTGTAGCCCAATATGTCCCCATATAAAAACCAATATATTTTTTTTATTGGATACACGGGGTATCCACAAAAAAATAATTTATATATTTTTTTGACATTTTTAAGGGCTGAAATTTTGCGACAGAACTATTTTTTATAAATTTCCAAGTATACAAAATCTAATTATTTTACGCGTTTAGCCCAAAATCCGATATGCTCTTTTGTGCAAAAATATAAAATTATACGAGACAATAATAGTTATTTATGGTACTAGTGGGTAAAGTAAGATATTGCCCATGAGAAAATTAACCTGCGAG
Organism: Brachypterus glaber; assembly: GCA_958510825.1. Taxonomy (NCBI): domain Eukaryota; kingdom Metazoa; phylum Arthropoda; class Insecta; order Coleoptera; family Kateretidae; genus Brachypterus; species Brachypterus glaber. The sequence goes on along the minus strand of OY294044.1, from coordinate 2,241,457 downwards.
GCGTCAGCCAACCAGGTTAATTTTCGAGAGGGCAATATTGGTTTACCCATGAGTGCCATACAAGGTTTTATCCAATAAATAGCTTAGAAATTCATATTTTTATTAAAAATATGAATGACATTTACAAGAAAATAACTTGACAAGTGACAGTTGAGTGGGTAAAATAAATAATTATCCACTCAATAAAGTAAAAGCCACGCGGGGGTTATTATTGAGTTTATCTATTTAAAATAAAGCTGGTAATTGTCTTATTATCTGTATGTATTGGATAAAACAATAAATTAAATGCCAAAGTTAACGTCAAAAAAAAAGTTTTATAAAGTTTTGTGCTAAAGCTTCTTAAGGGAACTAGGGCTCTTTTAAGGGGAATTTTGGATTCTAAATCTGACACTTAAACTTTCATTTTAAAACCTCGTATTTTTTTGCACTATTCTGCCCTGCTAAGACAAGTTGTCCTATCTGCAAAAATTCATCTTTTGAGATAAGCACACCATTGTATTGCTTTACACTAGCGTCATGTGCCTACCAAAAAGAAAGGTCCTATCTAAAACTCAAATTCTAAAAATTAGCCTATTAGGCTAAAAAATATGTGTGTCCTATGTGGAACATTTTCAATGTTTTCTAAATAAAATTGTCCTAACAAGACTAGACGAATAAGTCAGGACTAGGACTAACTTTACATAACAGATCTTAGTAATTTGATTGGACTTTTTAGATCATTTTGTCCTAACTTTCTCAGGTAAAACAAATGCGTTTGGTATGGCTATTTATTTTTCTGGCAAAAAAAAAAGAATTATCACGTATTTTTAATTTAAAATAAAGCAGAACCCAACGCCATATTTATTTAAACATGTTTTCAAAAAGTGCAAACAAAAACAATAAAACTGGCCATATCTCAAAACATCTAATTTGCAGATAGAAAAACTTGTCTAGGGCATTATTGCACAAGATTGCACTTGACCTAAAAAAAATTGAACTAAAAGTTTCTTTTTTTTTTTGGTTTTAAACAGTTTATAAAAAAGTTGGTTCATGCCCACCGTGTAACTTTACAAACATTCCAATTAAAATTTTACTTTCAATGAATGGAACTGAGTTTTTAAAAAATATCTATTAAATAATATTTTAATAAAAGGGTACTCCAAATTAAAAAGTTTTTCCGAATCAAAAAACTTTTCCACCAATTATTTCAGTTTCAATTAAATGTGCTAGAGAATGGTACATAATTAAAGGGTCCAATGTAACAACCCGAAATTAATCAGTTGCTGGCACAGCTAGCTTTAAAAAAATTTACCTAAAAGTTGCGACCCGATGTTTTTCTGATTATGATTCTGTGGTGTATTTTATACATTCTCTGTAAAAATTAAAAAAAATCGTTAGATAACTAGTCTTAAACTTAACACTTTTACCAAGGAACAGGGATTTATCTTTGATTTAATAAAAACAAGCTTCTTTGTAGATTTTGAGCTGCTAAATTTAGTTATATTATGTAGTAGTAGTAATAGTAGTAGCAGCAGCAGCAGGCATCACAAAGCTCATAGCCTCCTTCCTCAAAGGCAGAGACTTCCAAATCGAACTGGGCGAATGTAAGTTCAGCACACGTCCCATTAAAGCTGGCGTTCCACTAGAGCCCTTTCCGTACAATCTCTTCACTGCAGATATTCCAAAAACAGAGGCCACAGAAATAGCCCTGCACCGGCATCCTTGCAAAAGCTATAAACTCCCAGCATTATCATAGATAGATAGATAGATAGATAGATAGATATCTTTATTGTCCTTGGCTATTTTACAATAGATAGACTCGTCATTAAAATATAATATTGAGACTTAAAACTATATCACAAACATATTATTCGTATATAAAAAAAAAAAATAAAATATTTACATGCATACATAAATAAAAACACAAAAAAAAAAAAAAATAAACGAACGATCTTATGAAAGCGATATATTTATAACTCAAACCAGGGTAGAGATATAGTTTTCGAACTCTTCGAAAGAATAAAACGTTTGTGAGAGCAATAATTTTTTAATATTTTTTTTAAAAATGTTAATAGATGTGGCTTCTTTAATGGAATTGGGTAAAATATTGAAATAGTGGTATCCTGCATAGGCAGGAGATTTTTTAAACATAGATAATCTAAATTTATTGCAACGAATTAGGTCTCGTTGTCGAGTGGGGTAATTATGTAGATAACCATTTGTTACAAAAAAATTACGATTATTAAAAACATATACCAATAACTTAAATAAATAAATAGACGTCACAGTTAAAATAGAGTTATTTTTAAAATGATCACGACACGTATGGTTAAAGTCAAGGTTATAAATGACTCTTATGATTCGTTTTTGAACTACAAGAACTCTATTAATATCACTAGAATGACCCCACACAATTATGTTATATGATAATAGCGAATGAACATTGCGTAGTAAACACTCAATAAGGTCTTTTGATCTAGTGAGTTTTTAAGGCTCCTAATAACATAAACTTGCTTCATAAGTCTATTACAAAGCTTATCAATGTGGAGAGACCAGGTAAGATTTTTATCTATTGTGACTCCTAAAAAACAGACTGATTTAGCAGGTACAAATGATTGGTTGTTAAAGACAAAAGTGGGATTAGCGAAAACCTTTCTTTGGTGCCCAAATTCTGTAAAGACTGTTTTAACATGGTTAAGTATTAATTTGTTTTTATGGCACCACTTGGCGAACGCTTCAACTACCATATTGACTCTTTTAAATACTGCCTTGAGGGGTTCCTGCAAATGACTTAAATAATTTAGAGAAGACTCCGTTTATTTTAACCCTAAAGCTCCTATTAGTTAAAAAAGACTTGATCCAATCATTAATCTTTCCACGTACTCCTAAATTAAAAAGTTTTGTTTTGAGAAAATCAGGATCATATCCAAAAGTGAACTAGCTTCGAAAAAAATCGATTTTAACCAGTGACACGCGTTTTAGGCACCCTGTAGTTTGGTTGTCTTATTTGTGTGTTCCACATTTAAAGTCGATACCTCAACTCGTTCAGAAGTTAAGAGGAGGTTACTTTTGGATTGCACTGTATGTATCAATGATCTAAAAGGAATTTTTTTTTTAAATTACATGGAATATTCACGATTTATAAAATCAAAAAATATATTTTTGATTTAGCAAAAAACACCGTTTGAGCAACATTAATGATGGTTTCTTTTAAATTATAATTTAAAAGAAACCAATAATAATATAACTTATAATAATAATAATCCTTTATTACAGCCCAGAAGGCCATATACAAAAAAAAAATCAAAAAAAAAAAAAAACAAAACATACAAAATATCTACAAGAAAATTAATAATTAGCCAATATACAAAAGTTCAAAAGAGCTACCGTCCCCCCTTTAAAACTCTACTCCAGGTTTTCCATAGATTGGAACGCCATAGAATGTCACTCCTCAGCAGAGCCAGAATAAAGAGTTCGAAGATTTATACAGTTGATCGCAGAACCCAAAAGCCCGAAATCTACGAATAGGTAGGAAGTCATCAACACGAGCCGTAGCAAACATTTCACTAGCACAAGAAAATCTCGGTATGTTATTTATTTTATTCCACCATCCCAGTGTATAATTACCAACGAACTAACAACTCTTCTCTCTAGAATACGCATACCGTTAATATAAAGTATCGCCAACATCTCGGTTTGTTTGTAAACAAATAGTAGGTATATTCAGGCCTGAAAAATAACAATTACCAGTAACTGTTATTGTTGTCTCTGTTAGAACAAAGCTGTGCGAGTAAGACAGACAAATGTATATGTTGGCTACGTTTTTTTCAGTTTTTACAAATGAAATGCCTATTCTAGAGAGAAGAGTTATTAGTTCGTTGATAATTACACCAAAGTTCAGACATGCAGGTCCCTGAGTAATATGTTTGAAATAACACTTGGAAAAACGACGGGTTAACATATTAACACGGACGCAGAGGGCTATAATTGTATAACTGTTTTTTATTTTACAACGATTTTTTCTGTGCCCTTTACAGTAGATAATATATTGCGTTTTTTTCCGCTCCATGCAGAAAATTTCATGAATCAAAATGAAGAGCCTGATTTTTAATTTAAACCTTTTTAAGGAGCATGGTAAATTAGTTTCTTTTGTTACAACAACCCCTTTCTTTATAAAAATATAAAAATTGGATTTCAGTTAGAGACTCAAATTGGTAACAAAGCCCGTTTAAAACCTCCATTAAAAACTATCATTATTAAATAAATACAATTAAAATTTTCCAATAATGACTTTGGAAAACACAATACTTGGCTAACTTCCTACGGATACTTTAGAATATATTAACTTAGTTTGTTTGTCTTCTCGAACTTTTCTTTTTAACTAAAAGAATGAATTTGTTTTTTTATGGAACATTTTTGATATTAATTTAATGTATTTTTTCTATTTTGCAACTCTTATAAGCTCATAAGGGAACGTTCAAGTATTACGTAACGAAAATTGTACCAAAATTCATACACTTCATACCCCGGTTCTCGCGTTATTATAGATTACAGAGATTCTATATTTTGGCTACCCCCCTAATAGGGGGTGTGTTAGGGGGGGTAGCCAAAATATGAAATCGCTATAGCCTTAAATAACGCGAGAATCGGGGTATGAAGTGTATGAATTTTGGTACAATTTGCGTTACGTAATACTTGAACGTTCCCTAATCACACATTTTGCGTGTTCTTATAGGCCCATAAGAGGTCTCTACTTTTTTTTTCTGTTGGGTTGGCAACATACAAAAGCCTATCTCTTGAAGTTTTGCGTGCAAATGTCGATTAAAAGTTTAATTTTTTACAAAATTTTGTGTTTGGGTTATTTTTTACCGTGTTAAAATTGTGGACTGGTTAATTGCAGTGAAAAAAGAAGAGATGACCGTAAAATATATCAAAATATCATTTGTTCTTAGAATTTTAAACATGGCGTAAACTGTAATGCCAACCCAAAACAAAAATCCGTAAATCGCATCAATTTAAATGTAAGTTTTTTAAATTTTAGACAAAATAGAAAAAATTGTATAAAGCACTCGTTTCATAACACGTTTTTAGAGCACTTGTACTCGTGCGCTAAAAACGTATGTTATGAAACTAGTACTTTAATTAACTATTTTATAACACGTTCTAAATTACAATACACTTTAATAATAAATGGAATACAAAAATTGAATTTTACCAAGTGTTTATGTATGATTTGGAAATAATAGATAAGTCACTTCTATTATTTATATACAGGTGATCAGTAACTGCCATGCCAAAATTTAAGAGGTGATTCTACAGCCAAAAATATGAAAAAAAGTTTCTATAAAGGTTGGTCCGGAAGTGAGCCCTAAGGGAGCTACGGTCCTTCTAAGATGACATATTGAATGGGGAACAAAAAAAGCATCAATAAAATTTTAATGCTGCAGGGTGATTCTTCATTTTAAACTGAGCAAAAAAGTATTATTCACCAAAACATCTAAATTTAATATTAAAGGAGTAATAGCCTTTTAAAAAGTAAAGTTTTTGGTGGCACAAAATGTTACTTCCTCTTAATTGCATTTTTTTTTGAAAACGGTTGGGTTTAAAATATTATTTTTTTCCTTTTAAAATTATGTACCAAATTTCCCAATTATCTATCAAAAGATTTCACATTTCTCGAGGTTTTAGACCTTTCTGTGTTAAAATCAGTAAAAAAGTTTTCTGCATATTGTTTCTTATCGTATTTCGAAGAGCTGACTTAACTTTGGGGGTAAACGATTGGGGGTAAGGGGGTAAGAATGGGGCTTAACTCCTATTTTTAGCCTTTTTTGGTTATAATTAAGGCAATTATTATTGTACTTTATTAATTTAGCAATTATATGAAACTGGTCAAAAAATGTTATAAACTAGTTTTTCCTAAAATGCATTCTTTTCGAAATATTGGAGTTTAAAGCAGTAAAACGTTTTTTAGCATATCTCGCTTATTTATACCCCGATTTCAAAAAATTATACTTTAAATGAAAGCTGTTTTTAAGCCCTATAAAAATACTATATACAGTTTTTTGCTAGAATATAACGTTTTGGAGATACAGACTTTCAAACTTTAATAAATTATGCAGGTGTATCAATGGCTGCCTATTCACGTGATCACACAACTTTCCTTTTCATAACGTTTCAATTTAGTGCCTAATGCCAATGTTTTGACAACGTGCTTGTAACTATTCAGCTGGTTTTAACTAAAAAAAGTGGATAAAATCACTTAATACACGAGTTGAGAATTTAATTTTATCCAACACCTTTTATTTTTAAATAAAAATCTATAATTATGCGAAAAATTATGTCAAAAATATTAAGATTAAGTTTTCTTAATACTAAAATAATAAGTAGCCATGGCCTAAGTATGCCTATTAAAAATAAACAATTGCTAGTTTTACATTTCTTACAAACGTCAAAATGGACGCGGTGATGACAGAGTTTTTAATAAAAACAGTATTTTATTCAAAAACTAAAGAATAATTTGGGGTTTTCTTTAATTTTTATAGTTTAGTTAACGTGCTCTATTTATAGAATAGTTATAATACTTAATTATTAGGGTATGTAACTAATTTTGGGTGAGATCAAAAGTTGTACGTAAAAGAGTGGGTGAAAAATTTTTTAGTCACTAGTGGAAGAAAACTCACTTTTGACATTTAAAATAGTGCTCAAAACAAGTGTTTCTGTGAAGGTGTTGGATAAATTAATTTTTAACCTCTATAGGTATCTCATTTTTTTTTTTATTTCCCTGAGAAACCCACCTGATCCGAGTTTCTCTTGTGATGCTTTCACATTTTTTTCCATTATATTCAGTATCTATTAAACCCAAAATTTCATTTCATTTTAATGCCTTAGTGATTAATCAAAGTATATTAATTTTATACAATTTTGATTAAAACACGGTTTAAAACAAATTAACTAAAAAGGTTATTTAACACTTTTGCTGCCGATGAATTAACTGTGTACTACGGTCTCTTACTAGGAACCCTTGAGTCACGGTGCCTTTGAACCCAAACACTTAATAAAATAAAGAATAAAATTAAAACAGTAAGAAACGCGTTTTTCTGATTTTTAAAAAATACTATTGACTTTTAATCAAGGTTTCAAGATCAACATGTTAAAATAAAATTTATAACGTAACTTAATCATAGAATAACCCCTTATAATTTATTATATTTTTTTTACTTATTTTTCCACTGAAAAATTACCTAAAACTGACATTTTGTATGTTTTGGGTGGAGGGGGGCGGGGTATATTCGCAACAACTTCATGTTTTAATACTTAGCTAACACTTCTATCTTCTCAACCAAGTGTATAAAGTTGCTTAATTCTGATTAATCTGAAACTTTTTGCCAAGTCGTAATACAAGTATTAAAAAAAAGCAAGCAAATTTACGGACCAACATAATATGACTTCCCTTTCTAAACTCAATAAACGAAAACAATACTTTTTTGTGAGACATTAATACAGTTAATACAAAATTTAAATCCATTTTCAAAAACTCCTTAAAAAATAAGCAACAACTTTGATATATACTTTTTGGAACTTTTATTATTAAAATTAGTGAAGAGTCCCTAACACAAGCTTGGAGCTTATTCAAATTCAAATTCAAATTCAAATTCATTTATTGCTCCTTCGTTATTTCTAACATGAACAAAAGGTATACAAAAATATTTCCTAAACTAGGTGCTATTAATTTATATTTCCTAAACTAGGTATTATTAGGTTATTAAGAAAATTGCAAAAACAACAACAAACAAAAAAAAAAAGACTAATCGGCTCTAAAATGTTTGGACTGATTCTTATAAAGATAGCATTATGGAATTTCCAGAAGAAAATGGGAGTAAATTTATATCTAAATACAAATAATAAATGCTTGGAGCTTATTTGGGGCTCTTCACGACACTGTGTAAAATGAATCAAATAAATAAATAAATAAAAAATTATATTAAAAAAAAAAAAAAAAAAAAAAGGAAAACCAACAATTCAAAATTAGTTTCTTGAAATCCGATTTTTGAACTGACTTTTGCAGTTTATTTGTTTTAATACAAAAACGACTTTAGCACCATCAATTAGTACAGTTTATAGAAAGGCTAAAAAACGTCAAAGACAACTATTTGGAGCTATTCCGCTTTCGAGGGGTTTGGTAAGTAGCAAACGTACAGTTGGAATAAAAAAAATGTACTACAGCAGTGAACCTTGAGGTACACCAAATTTTTAAAATTTTAGCTGTTTTAAGTGCTTTATTTACAATGAAATTTTTAGGGTTATGTACAATGTCAGTGGATTTAAAAACGGTATATAAAATAACATTCATTTATCGAAAAAATTTGTATTTGTAAAATTTGCAGAAATATATAAAATTAAAAAACTTATAACAGAAATAAAAAAATAACATTGATAAAATAAAGAAAAAAAACAATAAGGTACCTTATTTAATAGAAGTTGAAACTTTTAAAGGACCCGAACCTTGATTCCTATACATTTGGTTCTGGCGTGTAGAATTCTTTAATTTTTTGGCCATTTTCCTTATATTAGCCCCAAAATATATTGTTAAAATGGATTTTTGTTGCTGGCTTAAGTGAAGAATGTTGACACATTTGACACTTGGATAAATTATGTTTCAAACAAGTCGATTGTTATACTTATGGTGAGTTCGAGCAGGACGGATTTTTAACTCTTTTGACTCCACTGCTAACTTCATGTCAATTTTCATCAACGACAATGACAATGACAGTTACCATGAAGTTAGCAGTGAAGTCAAAAGAGCCCTACCCAAACGCCCCATTAGTTTTATGTATCTCTGACTTAATTAAGTCATCAACTGAATTTAGTGACAAGTTAGATTTAAATGGTACAATTTTTGGGTGTAGTACTTTTTAAAGATCGCAACTGTACTAACCAAAATGACAAAACAGTAATTTTCTTTGTAAATTACCTGTCCATTGGACTAAAAATAAATAAAGATTATTGGATTTAACCTAAGCCCTTCAATTTACAAATTGAATCCCAAATAAAATCTCTGAATAAATAAAATTTCATTTGAACGATAATCACCCAATATAGGATCGTAATTTACATACAGACATAAACTATTTGTTTTACAAATCAATATTGCCCAAAAAGCTAATAAATATTTATAAATTCAAACAGGTATGCAATAGCAGTGCTCAAATTGCTTTTTGAACAAAGTAAATTTTAAATATACTGCCACTAGAAAATCGTAAATATTTTTTCCTACGATCCTCTATGAAAATGACATTTAGCACACTCTTTTGTTATTTAGAAAACGCCTTATATCACACTAGATAGATATTTTGGGTTGCCTAATTTTATTTAGATATTTACCTTTTAGATTCTACGAATTTTATTCATTTTATGTTACAAGCCATTTTCCACCTTTCACCACAGCCTTTTTTGGTATATTTTGTGTTTTTTAATCCAAATGTTTCTGTTTTTCATGTCAAAAATATAAAGTATAGTTATAAGGTTACTATTTTGACCATTAATGTCTAGATTTTATAAAATTTACTTAATGTTGATTTAGTTACCTTACATTTTATAAAAAACATCAAAATACACACTATTTTTCTTATGAAATGTAAAAAACTACAATTATATCGCAGCATAACCACAGAAATCTAATTCAAGGCCTATTCAGAAGCTTGCATAAGAACATAAAACATAAGAATGCGATGCCGTGATTGGCTTGCAAGATACATGGCGGCACAACAAGCCAATCACGGCATCACATTCTTATGTATTACGTTCTTATGCGAAACTGTGGATATACCTTTAACTAGAAAACCGCAGAACACAAACTATAGCAAACTGTCAAGTTTGCCTTCATTTAGGAGAAGTATATAGGCAACCCATTAAGCAGCTATGTAAATATAAAACCAAGAAAACTAAAGATAAATGAAAATCATATTTCCTGTTTGACATACATATATAAATTTGAATGCTATTTATTATTATTTTGTGGTTTGCTTTTCTTAAAAATTAATAAAAGTTATAAAATTTTAAAATAAGAAACTTTATATTTTTTCGGGATCGTGGGAAAAATAGCGTAAATAACTCGTTGGAATGAGTATTTCATACACTCGTGGGGTTTCCCCTCTCGCCTGGCGGCTCGTTCGTAACCCTACCCACTCGCGTGAAATATATCACTTTCCACACTAGTTATGTAATATGCTATTAAAATGCTTACAAATGATTTGAAAAACTTACCTGTTTTATTAAGGATAGCTGAAGCAACTCTAAATTGCTTTTTAACAATTTATCTAAAGAAAAAACAGGAAAAAGGAAAAATTTAGTTTAGTAGCCAAACTATGAAATGTCTATAACCTATAATAACGCGAGAACTGGGGTATGAAGTCTATGAATTTTGGTACAATTTGCGTTACGTAATACTTGAACGTTCCCTTATGTCTGTAGGTAAGTAAGGTAAGTAACATTAAATTGTAACAATTAAAGATCTCTGGACCTCATCTTCTGCAAAACTCTTTTTCTTACCACCACAGGTGAACATCGAAAACAGCAGAACACAGCAGGACCAGAATCGTCATGCGCGCACCCCTTCACGCTAGTGGGGGCGAGCCCCAAAAACTCCAGTAGAATCAAGGGTGGCAAGCCGTGGACATCTATCGCAGCTAGCCCACTTGATCGATTTCGCGTAATCGTAATTATACGCGATCTCAAACACAAACAATAATAAAAAACACATAAGTGTATTCTATTGTGCATTGACAGTGTTTTCTTCAGTAAATAATGACAAAATAAATGTATCTAGTGTGTTAAATTTTTAAACATTTTCGCGCGCGCTGAAATTTAACTGGTGCAAAATGATTTAGGATAATGGACCGTACTGTTTTGTGTTACAGTGTTGTGAAGAATTAGTGTATTTGTTACTAGAGAAAAATAAATTTGTCGTAGTGTAAAAAGTGTTAAATGAAGATGCATCGACAGTGTTTCCGAGGGGTTAGGTTGCCTCAGGGAGTTAGGGTGTTTGTTTCAATATTACTGTTCTTGACGGATTATGCAAATGCCGTAAAAGAAGGTAAGTTTTTTACATCGGCACTTAGTACTACTAAGAGTGCAGATGTATTAAAATCTTCGCCGAAAAGTCAAAATCTATGACCATGTTTTTTTTATATTTCTCGACGTTTTAGATCTTTCTAGTCTAAAGATATCGACAAGCGGTTTTTTGCTTATTATTATTATATCATATTTTGATGAGCTGATTAGATTTTGGGGGTAAACGGTTGGGGGTAAGGGGATTAAAATGGGGTAAAACTCATACTTTTAGCGTTTTTTGGTTATAATTAAGTTAATTACTATTGTATTTTATTAATTAACACTTATATAAAAGATTTTTTTTAATTGCTCAAAAAATGTAAAAAACTTTTTCCTAAAATAGATTGTTTTCGAGTTATTAGCGTTTAAAGCATATCTCACTTATTTATAAACCGATTTTAAACATTTTTATTTCTAATGAAAGCTCTTTTCAAGCCCTACAGAAAATGTTATATACAGTTTTTGCTAGTATATAACGTTTTGGAGATACAGACTTTCATACTTTAATAAATTATGCATGGTGTATTAATGGTTGCCTATTCACACAACTTCCTATGATTATGTGGGATTGTGTAATAACACTCGGTTATGAAGCAAGTTTGTGCTTTTATTTAAATAAGCTGACGTTTCTTCCAATTATTTGGATATCTTCAGAGCTACAAAGTATTACAGGACTTGTTGATATTTATGTATATTCATACATATGATAATAAAGGGTAATAAAGTGAGTAAAAAAAACAATACAAAATAAATTATATAAAAATACTAAAAACTTACCAAATTTAAAGAGCTAAGCATAATTAAAATTTTTATTTATGCGTATACATTTATTTACATTATTATGGGTATTAATTAATTAATTTGTTTTTAGTATTTTTATATAATTTATTTTGTATTGTTTTTTTTTACTCACTTTATTACCCTGTATTATCATATGTATAAATATAATTTATCCAACACCTTCACAGAAACACTTGTTTTGAGCACTATTTTAAATGTCAAAAGTGAGTTTTTGTCCACTAGTGACTAAAAGATTTTTCACCCACTCTTTTACGTACAGCTTTTGATCTCACCCAAAATTAGTTACATACCCTATTAATTATAACTATTCTATAAATAGAAGCACGTTAACTAAACCATAAAAATTAAAGAAAACTCCAAATTATTCTTTAGTTTTTGAATAAAATACTGTTTTTATTAAAAATTCTGTCATCACCGCGACCATTTTGACGTTTGTAAGAAATGTAAAACTAGCAATTTTTTATTTTTGCCTACCTATTATTTTAGTATTAAGAAAACTTAATCTTAATATTTTTGACATAATTTTTCGCAAAATTATAGATTTTTATTTAAAAATAAAAGGTGTTGAAAATTAAATTCTCAACTCGTGTATTAAGTGATTTTATCCACTTAAGAATATCAGCCCACTCGGCCTGACGGCTTCGTGGGCTGATATTCTTTGCGTGGATAAAATGCTACTTAATACAGTAGTTAAGAAAATAACTATAAATGTCTTAACAAGTCCTGTGATACTTTGTAGCTCTGAAGATATCCAAATAATTGGAAGAAACGTCAGCTTATTTAAATAAAAGCACAAACTTGCTTCATAACCGAGTATTACACAACCCCCCATAATTATACATACATCAAAGAAGCATTCAAAGAAAACCAAATCTTAAAAAACAACCTCCTATTTCATAACGTTTTAAATTAGAGCCTAGTGCCGATGTTTTAACAAGGTGCTTGCAACTGTTTAGCTGATTAAGGGTAGTAGCAGTATTAATAACTTTCAGAAAAAATATGTAAAAGCTGGTGGTGATGCTGCCGTGGCGTGCAGATTTTTTTAATATTGTTACGTTAAGCGAAAACATAACAACTGCGGTAAAAATTACAAAAAAAACTTTATTAAAAAAATGCTATAAGGGGTGTTTTTTTTTAACCTGAAACTTTCAAATATCTCGAATACCATACACTTTAGAAAAAAGTATCTCGTAGTTGTTTATTTTAAAGGGGAAAACAAAATGGCGTATTTCTTTTTTACGGATATTTACGTTTTCAAAGTCAACTTTGTTTTTTTTTTAAATAGAAACATATATCTTTTTACTGTTATTTAATTCTCCTCAAAAAATAAAAATGTTTTGTAAAAAACTTTTTTTGATCGGACTTTTAGTTGCACAGCCACACAAAATTAAAAAAATGGAACTCCGAAAAACTCGACTAGTCATTTTCTATGTATTTTGAGTCGCTGGATCCTAATCTGATGTCGTATTTAAAAAGTTAGCTCCCATTTTCAACATAACCTCAAAAAACAAACTTTTCGCAATGATCTGATATGTTTTTTGAGGTTATGTTGAAAATAGGAGCTAACTTTCAAATTCTGACCTAAGATAAGGATTCAGCGCCTCATAATACATAGGAATTGACTATCCGATTACGTCCGAGATCCAACTTTTTTAATTTTGTGTGGCTGTGTTATTAATTTTTCAAAAAACGAATAATTAATAAAAAAAATATTTTTGTATTAATTATTCGTTTTTTGAAGAGAAACAATTTGCAAAAAAAATAATTTCTTCTCCATGAGTCATGGATTAAGACCAAGTGACCCACTGAGCATAAACAGAGAGGGGTTTATTTATTGAAAAAAAGTGTACAAGGATTGTGAGAATCAAAGGATTGTGGAAGATTTTCAAAGATTGTCAAAAAGATAGTACAAAATTTTAAGGAAGATTGTTAAAGATTGTGGGAAGATTTCAGATGATTGTAGAAGATTGTAGAGGATTCTGGAGGATTGCAGATGATTGTGAAAGAAGGAGTTGTCAAGGATTGTAGAAGATTGTTGGATAGGTGTACAAGGATTGTCCAATTCCAAAGTCCAATAACATTCTAATTTTTGCAATCCCCCAGTAATGGCTACTTCGCACCCACCCGTGATTATAAGAAAACAGGTGTTCAATCCATATGCTAATTAACCATATTTTTGAAAAAAATATATTACTCCAAAACATGTGACTTTCGATCCATGTACAGTTGGATCCGAAAAAAAAACAAGATTGAAAATTTAGTTGCGTAAATTCAATAATTACAATACAAACAAAGCCGTTGTCATGTTGACAATATTTGTCAAAATTACTTATAATAATTATAAAGTAATTAGAAATGCGTTAAGAAATGTTAAGAAATCTCAAACTATTAGTATATTGGAAGCAGGATATAAGAAAGTTATTGTGGCTAGTGATCTCTATAGAGACCTTTAATTGTGGCAAGGTTATTTAGTGTTTCGGAGAGTTGTGTTAAGATCATAGAAAAAAGAATAATGGTTAAGATTGAAGAAAAAATAGATGGGGGAGGAAAGGGCGTACAGACTCGGAAAGAAAGAAGATATCAAATGAAATACAGGATGAAAATTTACTTAATTATTTGAGAGAATACCATTTACAAGAAGCGGTGTATGCTATAAACAATACAGATTTTCCTGGGTCAAAAACCATCGCCCGTCGCCGCATCGATAGTTTCAAGATTAAAAAAGCGAAAAAAACCCCCGGAAAAACCTTTTTTTAAACGAAAATCATAATTTTCATAAATTATATGTTTGGTTAGTAGAGTTCAAATTTTTATTTTTTCATAAGATTTACTAAATCTCCTGTTTTAATTTTTGATTTGATTAAATATTTTAAATGTTTTTTCAGTTTATTATTTATTATTATTATTTTTTTAATATTCAACATTATTCGCATGCATTTTCTGTAATAAACTTTGAAAAAACTGACAATTAATTGTCAAATTAATCTAACCTATTTCTTAAAATCTTACTTAAACTATAAAATAATTAGTAAAATTGACATTTTAGCATATTTAAAACTTGCGTTTTTTGTGGGGCAAACTGTATGTTGTTTTGCTTAAGCAGTGAATATGTTTTCACTTTTTCTTCTAAAGCTGCTTTGAAATACTTACTTCGAGCTTAAAAGAACTAAAAAACATAAAAATCGGGAAACATGCAACATAATACCCAGTCCTTTTTTAATTAAACCAGATTAAAAATTTATGTGCCCATGCATAACTTAACTGTTTTAATGTTGTTGCTTAAATCGACTTGAGTTAAACTTTATTTTTAAACAAGAAAATGTTAAGTACCCTTTTTTTACTTATAAAGAACTTTGAAATTTAAGAAACTACATTTAATCGAGCATTTTATGCAAAAATCTTGAACCACATAATAACCAAATTTTATTATCTTAACTATAACATACTAGTATGGCTTGAAGAGTGTTGTTTAAATGACGTCATAGTTAGTTGGTAAAGTAGGACACTATTATACCAAAATCTTTTTCGAGGTTAAAAAGTTGATTGAGTTGTTTATTTTGCGATATTTGAAATTGAGAACCAAAAATGAGGTCTACAAGGAAAAAATTAGGCTTGTCCTAACTTTGCAAGAATATTTTTGCATAAAGCATATAAATAACTTACTTTTATTTAATTTATTTATTATAGGTACCTACATTATCCACGAATGGTATGTGACGATTATTTAAAATTATTTCAGTTTAATCCGTTCTTGCACAAAAAAGTTCCTGGCAAAACAATCTTACAAATATTTTTAACGTCTGGCTTACCCAAAAAAATTATACCTAACCTATTTATTCCTCTTCTTTTTCGAAAAAATATGATTTGGAGTGAACAGAAACATAATAGAAAAGGATAGAAATACTTACTATGTTAGCAAACCACCTAGGGTACGTGGTTACTACGAATAGTTAGTGTGACGTCATTGTTTGTTGTAGTTAAGTAATAAAATGTGTGTAGTATGCTATTCTTCACACTAGTATGTTATAGTTACGATAATAAAATTTGGTTAATATTTCTATGATTTTTAAAAAGTCCATTTGTTAAGAAAAATAATTATAAATACTAAACAGAATGAACAATTAAAGACATTGAACTGAAAAAGTATTGTTGTAAACAGTTAATTTTGAGAAAATGGCTTCATCATCATCACCATCATCACCAACAAGTTATCGGTCCCAAGGCTGGTTTAAGGCAGCTTATCTTTCACCCTATTCCTACCCCATGGGCCCATTCTTTCACTTCCCTAAAATATATGCATCTTAATACTCCACAAACCCTTAATTGGACTTTTTAAAAAATCAATCTGATATCCCCTTTCCAAATGGTTCAACACGAAGCTCTCAAAACATATTAAATTGCGAAAGCCATGCTGATTATTTGGCAGAATGGTCTGGAAATGCAAATTTAAATATTAAGTAAAATGTGTTTTAAACAATTTTTGAATTTAACCCTCCCTTAACCAGGTGAAAAAAAATAACGTTATTAACCACGTCGGGTTTAATAAACCCAACATAAAATACGCAGAAAAAATAACACCATTTGTTTCAATAAAAATGTTTCTATGATAATTAAATATGTAATAAACATTACTTACATAATTATAAAAAAAAAAAACAAAAAACTCATTTTCTGAATATTCTGAGAAAATTTATTAAAAACGTTTCCAAAAAATGCAACTTTAAACGAATTTCATTGCGAAAAAAATTTTTTTGGTATTATATTCATTCAAACATAAGCAGCTTTGACATAAAGGTTTGAAGTAATCCATACAAACGTGTCAGTCAAAAAAAAATACCCCCAGGGAGTTTCAAGGGAGCTCCACAATAAGCTTCCTTGTGATGACCCATATTCAGCCCCTGGGAGCTCTCAGGGAATGCGAAATGTCTGCATTAGCCTGAAAGAGCTTTTGGGTCACTAGTCCCATAAGACTCCCATAATTTACCTCTAAGACTCCCATAACATGACTATAAAACTCCCATAATATGTCAATAAGCCTCCCTTTGCTGGATTTACGCCCAAATGAATAAATAATGTTAGTCAGCCAGCAACAAATATTTTTCTGGCTGAAATAAGTTTCAGCCAACAAAATATGTATAAAATAGTACCTTGGTAATAAATTATAATCAATATCTAGCATATTTACACTTAAAAAAATTGTACAATGTTAAAATAAATTTGGGACACCATTAACCATGTGGGGTCGCACAGACTTTTACTCACTTTTACTCCTATAGTTTTTCTCACAACTGAGCTCAGTACACGGAATGAGCCTTTCAAGTGTTTTAGGAAGATAGACGAGCGGACGTCTCCATAGAATTAAACTTATGTTTTTTGTTTAAAATGAACTCATTGGGGTTTGTCAGACCCCTATCTGGTTAACGGAGGGTTAAGATCTGGGTAATATTGGGGTACAAAAGGGACAAAACTAACATTTTTGGCGATAATTCGCTCTATATTTAAAAAATATTTAACTACTTATAACACCTAGGTGCAAGCTGCTTATAGCCACTTTTGCCGGGAACAGGTGTAAATAATTAGTAGCTATATTTAGGACAGGCGTACAGTATATCCTCAGGACATACCTTCGGGATATCCTTGGGATATACGGTTCGGAAGTTGCTCGGTTTCCCGTTTAGCAACAAAGTATATCCTGAGGATGTCCTACAGATATCTATAGACGAAATCGTATATCCTGGGGATGTCGGAAATCCCAAAACGGATATTCTGGGGATATCCATTGTATAAACCTGTGATATATGGGATATTATATTGTAGTTATCATATTTATTACAATTTGGTTAATGTATTTTACTTATTCTATCATGGTTACGTTATATTCATTAATATAAGGTAATTTAAAACCTGTAAGTGTATGAAGTGTAATATCTATTATTTACTAGTTCATTATAGAATGCATTTTCATTACTTAACGTTGTATCAAATATTCTGATTTTGTAAATTGTATTCTAATGAGCTTATCGAACGCTTTCGTTATATTAAAACAAAAACAAGTCGCGAAGATACGTATTGCTTCTCTTTCTATAGCATACTCTTCACAGGTATAGTATATTGCGTTTTCTCTTAATTAACAAAACAGGACATTACCTTCCAAATATATTTATTTATTTATTGTTACACTTCACAATATATACTTTTTTCTATTTTGCGACTCTTATAAGCTCATAATCACAAGCATTTTGCATGTTCTTAAAGGCCCATAAGAGGTCTGTCGCTTTAAAGTTGAATTTTCTACAAAATTTTGTGTTTAGGTTATTTTTACCATGTTAAAATTGTGGCTTGGTTAATTGCAGTAAAAAAGAGAAGAGATGACTATAAAATATATCAAACTATCATTTGTTCTTAGAATTTTAAACATGGTGTAAACTGTAATGCCAATTCAAAACAAAAATCCCTAAATCAGTGATCAATTTAAATGTAAGTTTTTTTAAATTTTAGAGCAAAATAGAAAAAATTGTATAAAGCACTCGTTTCATAACACGTTTTTAGCGCACTAGTACTTTAGAAAACTTGCTGCAAGCGGCTCGTTTTTTAAACTTCCATTCGTGCGCTAAAAACGTATGTTATTAAACTAGTACTTTAATATACTATTTTTAAACTCGCGTGAGCACTTTTATACTATCTGAAACAGTGCACAGTGGGCCAGGAATAAAAAAAGTTGATAAAACTCTGAATTTTTGTATACTTATATTTTTGATGCCCCCCTGATTTCGAAGATCATAATGAAAAATCTGATTTTTTTTCGCGTCAGGGTGTAAATTTATTTTATTTTATATCTTTGATTTTGTTGAAATTTGGTACGGGTGCTTCGTTTAAGGTCCTTTATATGAATCAATACCTAAAAGTTTAAAATTCAATATTTGTTTTGTTTTGTTTGTTTGTTTATTTGTTTAACCTCGTACTATTCTACTTAATTAAGCATCCCCTAAGTCCAGGACTTGTGTGGGCAAGTAGTAGAGGGAACCACCGGCTTATACTGACTTTCGAACCAGTTTCTAGGGATTGTCCGTTTCACTTATCGCCTTCGCCAAATTTCAATTATTAATTAACTGAAAAAGGCAAATCGGCGCCAGTGAGAATCGAACTCACGATAGTAGACTTGCTATACATACGCGCTAGCCACTACGCTATGCCTCCCATATAGAATAGAATATAGAAAAAAAGTTAGGGTCGTTCGACTTTTAAGATGTTATCGTAATTGATCTAAATTAAGCTTGATAATTGAGTTTATATTATTTATTGAAAACATCTGTTACCTGAATATGACAAAGCCCATATCAGTGTAAAAAAAAGGTAAATTCTTGTAATAGTTTAAGTTTCAAGGTCATACGCCATATTGCGACAAACACTTATTTTCTAGATTAAATTATTGGCTTGTTTTACCCCTATGTATGCTTAAATTCAGTTTTTGCACGACCAAGACTAAAACCTAATTTTACGCTTTCATTTTCCGGACTAAACTTGCCGTTTTTCTCCCTATGGAATAAAAATCACGGCAACCTTGATAATAATAAAATATACTTACTATGTGCTTTGCTGGTTCAAAAATTAGGTTTGGTGGTGTTTTGTAATGAATTAGCGATTCAAACCAATTTATTTGATTTTAACAAAAAAAACCTTTAAAAATAACATTGTTATAACAATTTATACATAACTTAAAATTTATCATCTTCGTCCATTTTTTTGACGTTTGTGTTAACCATATTAAAAAACAATTGAAATCGCGATAGCCATGAAACTGACTTTTCGCAATTTACAGGCATCTTGATTAAATTACGAAAATAAAACAACCGATTTTAGACGCGTGGTTTTTAATTTTATCTACCTACCTAAATTATGTTGGGTCCTGCAAGAAATAGTGTATATACCTCAGGACTAAACTTGGCTGTTTTAGTCCCTTGCATTTTTGTTTCCCTCGCTCGCTACGCTCGCTCAGGAAACACTAATACAGCAGGACTAAAACAGCCAGTTTAGTCCCTTGGTATATAAATAACTATTATTTTGTTTTTAAAATACGTTTTACTCTACAAATAAAACCGTTTAAGAACAGGAAAAAAAAATAGTAACTGTCGATTAAAAAAAATGCCTAAAATCGCCCAGATTTTTTTATATACATTTTTTCCCAACATGTGGTACTATCAGAATATAAAAAAATTACCCGAAACGGCAAGTTTTTGAAAAAACTGATTTATATTTTTTCTACTGTTTTCAAGTTAAACCGTCTTATTAGTATTTGCTTTAGAGTAAAACATATTTTAGAAATTAAATATATTGATTTTGAGCCTACATAGAGATAAAACAAGCCAATAATTTCATCTAGAAAATTAGTGTTTGTCGCAATATGGCGTATGACCTTAAAACTTAAATTATTACAAGAATTTACTTATTTTTTTAATTTTTAGTATGGGCTTTATCATATTTAGGGCTTAATTACAAACATATGTTAGTAATAAATAAGATATAATTATTAAGCTTGATTTAGATCAACATCTTAAAAGTCGAAACACCCTAACTTTTTATCCATATTGAATTTTAAACTTTTAGGTATTGATTCGTATCAAGGACCTTAAATGAAGCAAACATACCAAATTTCATCAAAATCGAAAATATAAAATAAAATATGTTCCACCCTAGTGGTGCTAAAAAATTGTTTTCAGATTTTTTACTACGATGTTCGAAATCAGCGATATCGAAAATAAAGTACACAAAAGTCAGGGTTTTGTCAACTTTTTTTAATTTCTGACCCACTGTGAAGTGAAGCGCCGATTGGAGCTCTTCATATAAGTCTTTTGGTTATAATTTTTTTTAATCGCTACAAATATTTATAATGTTTTCTAAAAATTTTGAGTTTTTCTTTTATTTTTATTTATATTTTTTTTTAAAGTAGCGCGTCATATAACTTTAATTTTTGAAGGGATTTTTTTTTTCAAAAACAATACGGTTCTTTCTCTTATAGAACCTGATTTTTCCTAACAAAAAATTACAGATCGGATATTCCGTTCTTAAGTTATCATACGCATAAAAAATAGGACACCTAGACAGACGGAGGGACAGTCAGAAGGATTTTTTAAAAGGTTTTTAGAATTCCGAGGGGTTTATTTATTGGACAATCCTTGTACACCTATCCAACAATGTTCTACAATCCTTAACAATTCCTTCCTCCACAATCATCTACAATCCTCCACAATCATCTACAATCTTCCACAATCATCTGAAATCTTTCCACAATATTTAACTATCTTCTTTAAAATTTTGTACAATCTTTTTGACAATCTTCCACAATCTTTTGATTCTCGCAATCCTTGTACACTTTTTTTCAATAATTAAACCCCTCGTAGAATTTGAAAAAACAAAAAAGTCTAGGGTAATTTTTCAGGATTTTGTAAAATTCTGAACTCTTCTTGCACCGCGTTCTGTAAAGAGGGTTATAATGTCAGTAATCATTCTTGATAAATTTTGTTTACACATATTATTAGTCGGTATTAGTGGATTGAATGTATATTTTTTTATTTCTTTATTATTTTTTTTTATTTTATCGAGAGAATTCAATTCAATTTTGTATGATTTTATATGATTAATTTCTTTTAAAATGTGTCTGTTATGAAAATAATAATCCTTCTATGAATATTATAAATACTGATATTGATTTTACAATTGAAATTTTGTGTTTTTAATTTATTTTAGTGGATGAATACAGATTAATCACTTAACATATATTTTGAGGTTATGTTAGATGATTTTTTTTATTTTGTGTGAAATGATTATAATAACTGTATCTGGTCAAAAAGAACAATTAATTCAAGACCAAAAGATCATATTTCTTTATAAATATTACAGTAAAGGTAAAGCATCTTCTTTTAAAAAGCTTAAAAATAACAAGTTTTAGTTAGCGGGCGAAAAAAACTTTTTGGCCCAAACTTTTTTATGTGTATGTTTTTTGTTTTTTTTTGTAAAAAATATAGATTCCTTGAGTAAAAATACATAAAAAATGTCATATAGTATAACACTGTAGGAGTAACCGTTTAAAAAAAATGCATTTAAGAGGGAGTAACATTTTTTGCCACCAAAACCGTAAAAGCCTATTACTCCTTTAATGTTAAATTTAGGTGTTTTGGTGAAGAATACTTTTTTCCTCAGTTTTAAATGAAGAATCACCCTGCAGCATTAAAATTTTACTGATGCTTTTTTTGTTCCCCATTCAATATGTCTTCTTCAAAGGGCCCTAGCTCCCTTAGGGCTCGTTTCCGGACCAACCTTTATAGGATTTTTTTTTTCATATTTTTGGATGTAAAATCACCTCTTAAATTTTGGCATGGCAGTTACTGATCACCTTGTATAAATATCCTGGGATTTACATTTATTGTGGATGTGATATCAGATCATTAATGATCAGTGATCATAAGCATTAATCGGAATAAATTCAGTTATGACTCATCAACGTTGAAAATAAACACAGAAACATAAGCTTACGGAATAATTTTGCCGAATTATGAGGAAAATTTTTATAAAGGTCACTAAATCGAAACATTTGACGACTAATTTGTTACACACAACAATATTGAATATACATATTAACTATAAAAATGTAAATATATCGGTGTCTTTCGAAGAAAATAAAAATGTAAATATTTAAAACCTCGCGTCAACGATAGAATCGACGCCGCGCCTATGCGAGCACTGGGAATTCGCCGATGACTGATCATAAGTAATAATTTGCACTTTGGATTTTTTGCTCTGATGATGGTACATCGGTGTTTACTGGCGAGAATACAATTTACATATGTAGTATGCTGTACTGATAAGTGAAAATACCTTACCCCTACTATGTTTTTTTTACCCCTCTTTTTTCTAGTCTAAAATCGTGCTTATTGTTTGATTTTTAATTTATAAAATATAATTTATTTGTGCATTAATATGTTATAATTAACTCTTAATGTGTAGTATATGATACAAGAATTTTAAGATAACAAAAATAGTTATTTACAGTACAAGTGAGGTAAGTGGGATATTATTCACGAAAAAAAAGTTGACTGGGGAGGCTCCTGGGTCGAGTGGGTTAATTTTTGAGTGAATAATGTTACTTACCCCACGTATGCTTTACAACATTTTATCCAATACCTCTTAAAAACACTTCTGAATCAAATTTCCAAATGACATTTCCACAAAATTTACTTGACATTTCAATATAATGTCACTTTTCGGTGATTACAAATTTCATAACACAACATGTTTACAGGATGATTAAAACGTCATTTTCATTGATTAAAATGTCAAGTGTAAACTAACATTATTAATAGGTATTGGATAAAAATTATTTGGCAAAAAAAAATATTTGGCAATGTCATGATACAAGTCAGTATTACGTCATGACTTTTTTTAATATTTTTTTTCTATAAATGTTTTACATTTATGTATCTAAATTTCCCCTTAAAAGATTTTTAATATACTTCATCCCAAAGAGTGTTTGCCAAATTAAGGGTTAAGAGGTATGTGTATTAAATATAAATAATATTCTCTCCCTAAATATCAATTCGTGATACTAGGTGCTTCGTGATACTAGGTGCTTTTTTTCAAATTTTACTCATATTAATCCCAATTTTTGGAAAATGCAACTCCTGCTAAAGCAGTCGTTGCATTTCTGTCATTGGGATTAATATTCGTAAGATGTATGTAAAAAACCACCGATACCTAACCTAGTATCACTTATGATATTACCCCTGATAATGTTGCTACCCTAAGTACTCGAAACACAATAAAAACAATAGATAACTGTTCCTACACTGATAATAGTATATTAAAGTACTAGTTTCATAAAAACATGTTATGAAACGAGTGCTTTATACAATTTTTTCTATTTTGTTCTAAAATTTAAAAAAAACTTACATTTACATTGGACCGATTTTTTTAGGGATTTTTGTTTTGGATTGGCATTACAGTTTACGCCATGTTTAAAATTCTAAGAAAAAATGATATTTTGATATATTTTATAGTCATCTCTTTTTTACTGCAATTAACCAAACCACAATTTTAACATGGTAAAAATAACCTAAACACAAAATTTTGTAGAAAAATCAACTTTAAAGCGACATTGACATTTGCACGGAAAACGTCAAGCGATAGGCCAGGTCTGTTGCCAACCCAAAAGAACAAAAAGTAGAGACCTCCTATGGGCCTATAAGAGCACGCAAAATGCGTGTGATTATGAGCTTATAAGAGTCGCAAAATAGAAAAAGGAGTTTATTTGTGTCAACTGAATATTTGGTTGGGTATGGACAATTAGATTATTTGGTTGTCACAAATAAATTTTATATCTGTCAAAAAAACTATTTTGTTCCCATTTATAAATCATTTTGACATTAAAATATTTGTTTACATTTTTACATACAACTAATATTTGACTCAAACAAAATTTGTTACTAACATCCAAATAATTTAATTGGCCTATCCAAATAAATCCTTTTTATCAGTGTATGGAAAGAATAAGATGTACCCAACCATGCGTAAAATTGTGACGATTATTTATAACTTTTGTAAAAGTTTTCTCAGTTTAAAGTTTTTTTTTATTTTTGTACGTGATATATTAAATTTATTTAACTTCTTATCTGCAATTGACACTAAATCAATAACAGAATCATACAAGTGCATTGCTACGGCCAAGTTTTCATTCGGAATATATTTTGATTCGAGGTTTGATTGGTATCTGTAGATATAGCTAATTTTAAAACTAGGGATTGCAGGTTATTTGAAATTTTAATAACTGGGTATTTGATTGATACAAGTCAAAGGGTTTTACTGTTTATTTATCTACCCTCAAAAATCATTACTTCAACGCATATCTACTTCCTCACAACTATACTATCTTTTATATTGACGATTAAAACTGCTTAAGCTCAGGTTAAGCTAATAACACAGACCCACGAATTTGTTTTTGTGAGTCTTGGATTCCAATATAATATTCCTATGTATTTTTTCCCGCTGAAACTGAATCCGCAATCCGATTAACCCCTACATGTCAGGATTTTGACATAACCTCAAAAAACACCCGAAAAACTACTGAAACCGCTAAAATCATCTATACCATACCACTGTCACGCCCCTGTCTCAAAATTGCTAATTCTCTGACCCCAGAACCCCAATCTCCTAACCTCATAATACCATAGCCGCATAACCTCAAAACCCCGTAACCTCATTAAGTAGAAAAATCTAGTTTGGGAAAACAGAACAAATTCTTCAGTTTTTTTTTGTGGAACATAGTCATAGGTAAGTAACTCTATAACCTCAGAATGCCCTAACACCATAACCTCAAAATCCTTTCACATCGTAACCCCATATACTATATCCCCTTAATCGCGTTATCCTATTCTGTGGAGAAGTCCGGTTAAAAAAATAATGAAGTAGACCTTGATTCATGACTTCACTCACAAAACTCCTATGATTTCGAGAACAGGACTTCTCCACAGAATAGGATGATGGGGTTAAGAGTTTATAATATATGGGGTTACGGAGTGAAGGGGTTAGGAGGTGTGATGGGATTTTAGGGTTATACAGTTACTTATTCATAACTATGTTCTACAAGAAAATTTCACGTAATTGTTCTGTTTTCCCGAACCAGATTTTTCTACTTAATGAGGTTACGGGGTTTTGAGGTTATGGAGTATGGTATTCCGAGGTTAGGGGATTATGGGGTTACGAAATTACGAATTTGGAGGAAGGGGGTGAAAGTGGTATGGAGTAGATGATTTTAGCGGTTTCAGTAGCTTTTCGAGTGTTTTTTGAGGTTATGTCAAAATTCTGACGTGTAGGGGTTAAACGGGTTACGGATTCGGTTTCAGCGGGAAAAAATACATAGGAATATAAAATATCAAGGAAAGAACTATGAAAAAAAGTTCGTTTTTTCAAACATCCACAATTTTTTATTTTCAAAACTGCAAAATAGTCTAAAATTAACCTAGATCAAGATATTTTTATACAGAGATTTTTTTATCGGCTTTTCTTTGAACTCTAGACTAAATAGACCAAAAAAAAAACACAAATTTGAAATACAATGGGTTCCTTTGCCGAAATTTCCAGTTTGGTTTAGTTATTTAAAAAAAAATCCGTATTTTTCCCATTTTCCAAATTTTGCAAGTTATCCTCTTCAAAGTATATGTATACTTATAAGTAAAAGAAAGAAAGAAAGAAAGAAAGAATTATTTGATATTTGCATCATTATTATGTAAGTATATTTATTAATGTTGGCTCTTAAGGATAATTTTAGTTTATCAAAATTATAAGAATATAGGCCTTGAAAGTTTTTATCAATTTGAACTCCAACCATCTTTGATGCATAATTTATTAGATTCTTAAGTGCTTAAATGTCATCTTTTAGAAGCCAGAAG
Source organism: Brachypterus glaber (assembly GCA_958510825.1). Classification (NCBI taxonomy): domain Eukaryota; kingdom Metazoa; phylum Arthropoda; class Insecta; order Coleoptera; family Kateretidae; genus Brachypterus; species Brachypterus glaber. The sequence goes on along the minus strand of OY294044.1, from coordinate 2,215,130 downwards.
TTAATAACAAATTATTAACCAAAAAGTAAAACTTACTTTTCATTAATTAATTATTAAAATTTATAAAAACAGACCTTAATAATGCACTTTTAATTACTATAATTTTAATTTAAGTGATTTATTTATACACTCTGCATTTTACAATATAAAATTTAATTTATTGGAGCCAAAAATAAATATCCTTTATTTCAGTAAGAAAATTTTCTTCGGCACCAATTCCACCACGCATTTTTAATAAACAGTTATGGTTATATCTCGGGATATAAAGGGAATTTTCACAAAAAACTACTTTGATAGTTTCATTAAATTCCGTTCATTCATTCTAAAGTTATGCGGGAACAAACATAAAAAAAACAAAGTCACACGTCGAATTAATAACCTCCTCCTTTTTGGAAGTCGGTTAAAAATAAAGTAGTTTTGGTAAATAATTATTATTATAATAGTACAGAAGCCGTTATTTGTCGACGTAATTTGACACCGTGGTTTTGACGGAACTGTCACAGTTAGTGACAGTTGCTCAGCATCGCTGTCACAACCATTCTCTATCCTATAATCAGTCATCGGCGAATTTCCAGTGCTCGCATAGGCGCCGCGTCGATTCTAGCGTTGACGCGAGTTTTTAAATATTTACATTTTTATTTATTTTTATCTTGATTTTTTTTAATGATTCCATTTAAACGAGTTAGGTGGGAAAAAAAGTTATCGATAAATAAAAATTAAAAACTTTCGTATTCTTAAAAGATAAAAATCGAATATCGGTTTTTTCTTCGAAAAACACCGATATATATATATATATATATATATATATATATATATATATATATATATATATATATATATATATATATACATATTTATAGTTAATATGTGTAGTCAATATTGTTGTGTGTAACAAATTAGTCGTCAAATGTTTCGATTTAGTGACCTTTATAAAAATTTCCCTCATAATTCGGCAAAATTATTCCGTGAGCCTATGTTTCTGTGTTTATTTTCAACGTTGATGAGTCATAACTGAGTTTATTCCTATTACTGCCTATAATACTCGTATGACTGCGAAGAGTATAATAAAGTAATAAAATTTGTAAAATGATTAATGCGTCACAAATATACCGATATCGAAATCTACTATACCGATAAATTTTCGTTAAATCTGATAACTCGTAAATTTGTTGGGCTTAATTTATGTTAAACGGCCGATAGACAAGTTTGCACGTTTTATCGGTCATATTTAATGAGCTATTAAAGTCAATATTTTGTACTAAATGATGAAAATTTAAAGATTTTATTTTAAAAATTTATAATATATGAATGCATGAATTTGTAATAAACTAGATGAAACGTTGCAAGCACCCTGTCAAAACATCGGCACTATTGGGAAAACTAATAACATGCTATTAGAACAGGGTAGCATAACATAATTATAATTTTACTACTACTCCTTACTGCACAAGTTGGATGCAAGTTGAACTTATTAATTACAATTTTTGATTGATTTTAAAAACAAATGAATGGAAGCTTAAAATTTGTACACTAGAGCCATCTAGTTTGCAAATTTCAAACTAGGTGTTTTGTTTGATTTTAAATTCTGTATCTTTAAAACATCATATTCTAGCAAAAAACTATATAACATTTTTTATAGGGCTTAAAAAGAGCTTTTGTTTAAAATATAATTTTTTGAAATCGGGTTATAAATATGTGAGATATGCTAAAAAAAAAAACCTTTTACTGCTTTAAACGCCAATATCTCGAAAACAATGCGTTTTAGGAAAACGTTGTTTATAACGTTTTTTGACCAATTTAAAATTATCTTTTATATAAGTGCTAAATTAACCAAATACAATAATAATTGCCTTAATTATAAACAAAAAACGCTAAAAATAGGAGTTTTACCCTATTTTTAACCCTTTACTCCCGATCGTTTACCCCCAAAATCTAATCAGCTCTTCGGAATATGATAAAAAACAATATGCAAAAAACCGCAAGTCTACACGGAATGAAATTAGTGGGCTCTGCGCTATACATTATAAGATATTTGGTAACAGTGGCAAATTATAGTGATTTAAGCTATAGATTATAAGGGACACAATAACTAATAATGTTAAAAATAAATTGGAAACGATTATATATATTACAGACACGATTATATTTATTACAGGCACAATTATAAATTTACAGAAATTTTATTATATTATAAAAATTATTAGCACGGACAATAATTAAATCTATTTAAGCTATAAATGCCATACTATTTGTTATATTTTATTATTCACTAAACAATTAAAGTATTTCATATACATTTTTACACTGACTGCCATAATTGTAAGAGAAAGCCTTGTATTTATATAATAAGCGATTATAATTTGCTTGGTGTGTGTGTTATAGCGCTCCTAGCTATAATTTTTTTTTCCGTGTATATCTCATGTAGAAATGGAGTTAGTGCCGATTTAATAAAATTGTTGGCAAGTAGCCGTGTAGACAGGGTGTTCCAGAAATAGTTTTGCAATTTTTTGATCGAGGAATTACCACCTCTTTTCCAATGAAGAATTACCAGATAAAAAACCTCATCAGCTCAATTTTTACCCCCTTTCTATGAAGAAATCAACAACTATTGATATTTTTCTTCCAATTTTTTTGTGGTTGGGAAGGTGTGTTTCCCCTATTCTCGATGGCTACGGCCCTGCTAAGTGAAATGTATGAGATTGACAACTTGCTGAGTATGCGATTTACAATGTCGCAGGTATTACCAGATTTTTTTTTCTTCAAGCGTACTAAAATGTTCATATTTTATAACTGAACACACTAGTTAGAAGTGATCTATTTTTTTTACAGTAAAAAAATGAGTTCATTGTTGTACGCCGTAAAAAAAGTTAGTTAGCAAAACCACCACTGGCGGCAGCACTCTTTGATTTTGATGACAGCCATACTTCAAACTTGTTGTTGTAAAAATGATTGAAGAATAATATATGGTTTATACACCTACAAATCTCTCCGAAACTACAAATGCTATATTAGACAAGTTACCATCGAAATCGAAATCGAAAACATTATTTAAACAAAATTACAAATTGATATTTAAAAATTAAAATAATGTTATTTTAAAAGGAGACTCGTCAGGTCTTTATATATTTCGTAGAAAAATAGTATATTGTTTTACTAAGAGGATAAGTCCAAACTACAGACGAGTAAAAAAAGCACTTTTCCTCTGAGTGAAACATAGTATTTTTTCTTCAAGCATCATCCTATATATTTTTTTAAATATTAATTTTTGAATTTAATTTATTCAGTAATAAAGTATGTTTTTTTTGTATTAAAATAGGCCAATAAAACCCTTTCGAAATAAACTTAAACCTTCCTTAGCTCATTTAAAATTTTTTTCGTAGGCTAAACCGTACACTTCGCGATTTCAAAGGTAACTTGTCTAATGTAGCATTTGCAATTTCGGAGAGATTTGTAGGTGTATAAACCATATATTCTTCTTCAATCATTTTTAATCAATTTCACACAAGGTTTTTGCACAGAATCTCGAGTCAACCACCTGTTTACATAATAAACAAACAAGTCTGAAGTATGGCTGACATCAAAGTCAAAGAGTGCTCCTCCAGTGGTGGTTTTGCTAACTAACTTTTTTTTACGGCGTACAACAATGAACTCATTTTTTTACTGTAAACAAATAGATCACTTCTAACTAGTGTGTTCAGTTATAAAATATGAACATTTTAGTACGCTTGAAGAAAAAGAATTTTTATATTTAGGTTTTATTATAATATTTCTTGTTCTTTTTTATATAAAATAATGAAAAAATCTTGATATTAAGAACACTTTAATAAAAAAATAAATATATATGAACAGTTCCAACGTTTCGAAGGTAATATGTCCCTTCTTCTTCAGGGTAAAAATTAAAAATAGAAATAAAAAATTATACAAATTTAAAATCTAATTGTCAAAAAAGTGATAGATGAAAATTAATTAAAATAGGTAAAGGTGTAAAGGTGTATAGATGTATAAGTGTATAAAGTATAGGTATAAGTGTTTAGTTAAGATATGTAAATAAGTAAAAAATTAAGATATATGAATAAGTAAAAAACAAATTGACAAAAAATAAATAAAAATATACAAAACTCATTATTTACATATTACCTTCGAAACGTTGGAACTGTTCATATATATTTATTTTTTTATTAAAGTGTTCTTAATAGCAAGATTTTTTCATTATTTAGGTTTTATTATTTAAAATCCAATTTTATGATTTAAAATTCCTCTTAAAAAATATAAAAAAAATACCATTTCAAAATAAGTTTATTAATGTAAAAACAGAAATAAAATCGAAGTACAATTACAACTCAATCCACATAAAAAACATGATTGCCTTTTTTCATGTTTGTGTGACATGACATGATTGATTGTATATCAAGGTGATATGTTATCATTATTAAGACTATTTTGTAATTTTCTCACCCTTCTACATAAAGAAATGATTAAAAAAAAAACAAGTCGTAATATTTAGATTATGTGGCTCAAAATTTTGTCTATCCGCAAGCATAAAAAGTACTTAAATTAAATGTTTTGCTTGATTGAAGTTGAATACGTAGCTTACCTGGACCAGTAGTTTAAAACTTGAATCACGTAAAAGTGCTTGGTTTGAATATTAATGAAGCTGAAGTTTGCAAAGTATATTAAAGTACTAGTTTCATAACATACGTTTTTAGCGCACGAGTACAAGTTTAGAAAACAAGCCGCTTGCGATGCGCTAAAAACGTGTTATGGAATAAGTGCTTTAATATACTATTTGAATTTTCGATGCAAAAAAACGTTGCAAACTTAAGCTTCATGAATATTAATATTTTGTTTGTTTAGTTTTAAATTAAATAAATAAATGTAGATATAGCAAAATACTAAAAATAACGAATAATACTAAATATTTAACCTAAAATATCCAAAACAGTAGGCCAGCGAAGTTACTATTTCTTGGGCCCAAAAGTATTTAACGTCTTACTAACGAACATAAGAAACGCTCCTTCAATACATACTTTTAAAAGATTATTAAAATTGTACATACAAGATTTGCGTATTGAAGAAACCAATAAAATTATAGATTTAAAAAATTCTTAGCTCTTAGTGCACATTGTTTTAATCATATTACTTAACTTTTTATTAATATTTACCCTTATTATTTATTATTTTTTAAACTTTCACTGCAGTCACAGTGTTATATTCTAGTGCTTTAGTTTTAGTTTTATTTTTTTCTATCTCTCTCTATTCTGATCAAAAAAAAAAGCAGTAAAAAATTACAATAAAAAAAATAATAAAAAAAATGAAAAGAATTAAAAAAGAAAATTATTTTGCATTTAAACTTATACCTAGTAACCATTTTGCTGCACCTGTATATTTTGTTTTTTTAACCATTTTGTATATATTTTTCACACTAACATTACTTATTAATTAATTTATATTTAATATTTATTATATATCTTCTCACAGACAGGTTTCTTGAAAACCTTTGTGTAGTAGGGGAACAAGGGGCACAGTGAGTCATTGGGCACAATGAATCGTTGACTATAACTCTACCAATATTAGTTTTAGAAACGCCGCTTTCTAATGGCGCGCTAAGAAGACGTTTCTCTAGATAAAGGGTCAGTTGCCGGCAAACCTGCGTGACGTGTGTTGAAGCGAAGAGGTGGCTGCATGAAATAAATAATGAAAGTATTTTTTTTGTTAATCTGTTAATTAGTTATATTTGTACTACTTTTACGTAAATTCCAGTGTAATTTGGCATTTTTATATTCTTTATTAACTCTTAAATAAGTGTGTTTACACAAATTTATCAAATATTTGGTATGTTTTTTTATGTCCACTTTGAACTGGTCTGGTTACTGGGGGGACACAGTGAGTCAAAGACCGATTGGACACAGTGACTCATGATCCACTGTGCCTCAACTATGATTAAATGTTCCTGTATATTTATAACTAAATTATTGTAGGAATTTTGTTTTCCCATTTTGAAAATTTTCTAAATTTAGGAAAGCACTGTATTCGTGAAAATTTTTTTTTTGCGTATTTTTGCGTTTTATGACGTTTTATGTCGATATAAATCAATTTCAAGCAAAAAAAATTGCTGGCCGATTGGTCGGTCTGTCCGGGAAATCTTGTGGGTACGATAACTTAAGAACGCTTTAAGCTAGAGATTTTGGCATACAGGTATGTTACCAAAAAGTCCAAACGAGAACAATATAAGGGTTTTTAATATTGTTGTAATCGAATCTGATAATAAAAAAAATCTAACTCCAACCCCGCAGGGGTGAGGGGGTAAATATTTTAAAATATTTTTCATATTTTCGTGAAAATTTGAATATGGGGGTTTTTGAGGTTGCTAAAACTAAATCTTGAAATAATTTTTTTCCAAATCCATGCCCTTAGGGGTGGTTGTTTTTCAGTGTCTTGATTTACGTTAGTTTCTTTTGACTTTTGTTTTTTTTTATTACTTAAGAGTTTCATTTTCAAGGTTTTAATTTACCTACGTTAATTACTACAAGACTTCAAGAGCATGAGCGCAATATAAGAAAGAAACAAATTTCCTTATCGGCAGTAGCCGAACATGTACATGAAACAGGTCATAAAATCAATTTGTCTGAAACAAAACAAATATTAACAGAAAACAGAAAAATGCCAAGGAAGATACGGGAATCGATAGAAATCATGAAGCATCCTAACAATATCAATCGGGACACTGGTTACCACTTACCTGCAATATGGAAGTCTTTGATAGGAAAAAGCTCGTCACGGGTGAATAACCACAACTCGTCATAAATAGTGACACAAGTTGATTCGAAACTTAGTTTCAGATTAATCCCTGAAGATGTCTCTAGTAGTAAGAGACGAAACGTCGGAAAGTGAAAATCCATTAACACGGTCTAAACCCGAAAGTGAAAGTTCTTTATATCTTAATGGCCGTGAAAGCTTAAAATCTAAAATATTATTATTCTATTATCATTATTATTATACTATTCCATAAAACACCAACTGAGATACCAACTTAATTTTTTTATTTTTTTTTTTTTTAATATGCAATCTTACATGTATACAATGTGTATGTATGACTCAAGCACAGTTTGTCTGAAACGAATAAAAGTGCTATAAATCAACCAAACTGCTTAAATCAACTAAAACAAATTTCAGCATAGAAGATACCTGAAATATCTCGATAACATTTATAGCCTGAAAGTTCTCATTATCTACATGAAAACTCGTAATTTGGCACAAACATTTAAGTAAGAGTTTTCGTCGACTTGAAAGACCGACAATCAAGAATTTAAAAACTATAGTCCGACCAATTATACAAGATAGTAGTTTAAAATTCCCGCGATTTTTAAGCTACATCATTGGTTAAAAACTCGTACCTTTTAACATATAAAATATTGTGACATTTTTTGTCTATGACAATAATTGACGGTCGTTAAAGCTAATAAAAGAAGAGAAACTTAAAAATAGTTATACTTAATGTTATTTTGTATGGTATTGAAAAAGGTAATTTTTTCGTTTATCCTTCATACACTCACACTAAATTAGCATATTCTACATATTGTACAAACGTAAATTATATTGAACACAAGGAAAACGTCAAATTTTTAGGTTACAATTACAACTTAAGGCCTATCCGGAGGCTCGCATAACAACCATTACAAGATACATGACGACACATCAAGCCAATCCTGGCATCGCATTCTTATGTACTATGCTTGTTATGCTAGTCTTTGGATAAGATCTTTCCAGGAAAACAGTACCGACATCTGTTAAATTTTTGATACACTATGATTTATGCATAATTATGCTATTTATGACCACTGTGGTGTAAAACGGGCCGCGTCGCTTACTATCTTGCATAAATGGACGGAGTATAATAGTGGCATAAAAAAACGGTCCTTAAATTCAAAAAAACATAGCTTTTTAACCAATCATATTGCATGCTTTGAAACTTTGCATCGTGTTATTTCCTCACAGAATACAATTTTTGTTTAATTTCAAGAAAATGTCATAATTGACCAATCCTGTTAATTTAAGAGCGATTAAATAGCATCTCGCTATTTAGATAAGTGGCTATTATGCCGATAGCTCAAAATTGCCAAAAATATTGCTGCTTGTAATTTAGGTGGTATAAATCATAAGGTGAAGAGGGAATATTTTGAGACTATTTCCTGAAAAAAAAAGTAGATAAAACAAGCAATTTCTTATTTTCTTTTGATATATTATAATAAAAGTTAAGCATAACTATGCTAGTTAAGCAAGCCTCTAGGTAGGCCTTTACTTATATAAAATATTACGTTAAAAAGCAGAAAGTTTACATCACGTAAATCTAAAATATAACACTTAATATTCGGCACATATGAAATCAAGCACAAACAGAAAAATAAAAGAGCTATAAATCAGCTTAAACAAATTCCGAAGAAGGTATTATAATCACCTGAGATATTTCTTATGTAAATTCGGTGACATTTATACTCAGAAACTTTTCATTGCCTACTCCCGCACAGTAGCAACAATATCCAAACTTTCGAAGTAAACCTAAATAAAAGAACAAATTTACACAAATATAAAAAGAAGCTATAGACCAATGGCTCATGCAATGCAATATCTGTGGCATTTCTTTGCCGTCAATAAATATATCTTTAGAATATCACTTACTGCGCATGCGCTTTGTACAATAATAATAATGATAATAATAATAATAATGATAATAATAATAACAACAATAATAATACATCTGGTAGTGTTAAACATATAAGGTGAAATTAAAAATGGCGTAAGTTTTTCGCGCCAGCTGTATCAAGTAATTTATGTAAAAATGTGTTTGCTAAGAAAATATTGTTAAATCTACAATCGGTATAACTATTGATATTGATTTTACAATGGAATGTTAGTATATGTGATGTAATTTAGTGGTTGAATCTGGATTAGGGTTATCCACATGTTTTTGAGGTTATGATAGAAGAAATTTTATTTATTTGAAACAAGGATAACACTTGTACCTGGCAAAGGGACGCGTTCAAGACCAAAAGGTCACAATTAATGAAGAGAAGAAGAAGTAAACAGTTAAGAAGTCTTACAAAAGACCAGGCCAAAAGAAAGCGATGTATCTTCTTCTTCTTCCTAATTATTGGCGTCGGCTCCTTGAGCCATATCCGCCCGTGGTAAAAAGCGAGCTGACTAATTGACATAAAGCAAAGGCCAAAAAATAAAGAGAAGAAGAAGAAGAAGAAGAACGATAATAATAATTATTTATTTATTTATATATGTATGTAACACTCGTGCATAAAAAATGTATACATTGCATAGATAGGCTACCGGTGTGATCCAGCTTGGTTTAAATCAAACAACTAGGGCCGAATATTTAAATTTTAATTTCACCGAGATTTGCACAAAATGTTCGTTTTAACTGACCTGTGTGTTATGCAGTAAAACTTTTTACAATGCATTAATGGAGATGTTTCTAATAATGGCCAGGCATGGGTACTGTCCATTGGGCAGTCATAGAGCCCATTCAAGAAAGCCATGATTATCCAGAGAAGGAGGTCAAGTCCAAACCAAAGTGAGGCCATGTTTATCCAAATACCTAAAATTTATACAAATATCTTAGTGTTTTTTTACCCTGGTTTTTTCTATTCGTTGATGTTTTTTTTGGGAAGAGGGTTGAAATTAATAATACTCAAACTATTTTCTTAAATCGTGACGTTTCGAGGGTGTATGTCTCTAACGTGTATTCAAACTGGGTTTAAATTTTTGTCTGAGGACAAGGGAAACCACCCTCGAAACGTCACGATTTAAGAAAATAGTTTGAGTATTATTAATTTCAACCCTCTTCCCAAAAAAAACATCAACGAATATGTATATAAATATTGACTAAATTTTGGGTAGAGAAGACGGCCGGCCGCGGCCGAGGAGACATGACTTATTAAAGTCTTTAATAAGTTAACAATTGTCTAGATAATTAAGGCGCAGGCGCAGTTATTGGTCCCACCAGGAACTCCGTTTTCAGCTGATCGACGTACTAGAAAATTTAAAGAAACCATTACAAAGTAATGTTTCTGTAAATTATTTTTTTTATAACTAATATCTGACTAATACATGGATCAAATCTAGAAACCAATACAATCTTTTTTTCACTACTAGCTTTAAACATGTTTTCAGACTGTGAAATCAATTTTCTCTACCTATAACAATAATAATTTTTATCCAATACATACAGATAATGAGACAATTACCAGCTTCATTTTAAATAGAGGAACTCAATAATAACCCCCGCGTGGCTTTTACTTTATTGAGTGGATAATTATTTATTTTACCCACTCAACTGTCATTTGTCAAATTATTTTCTTGTAAATGTCATTAAAATTTTTAATAAAAATATGAATTTCTAAGCTATTTATTGGATAAAAACTTGTATGGCACTTATGGGTAAACCGATATTGCCCTCTCGAAAATTAACCTGCTTGGTTGACGCCTCGCAGGTTAATTTTCTCATGGGCAATATCTTACTTTACCCACTAGTACCATAAATAACTATTTCTCTCCTAGTAGGAGTAAATTTTATAAACAATTGATTTCTGTCACTTTAGATGTTTCAGTCCTCTGTGCAATTTTTACTAATTAAACCCACGAAAATAGCTTTAAATAAATTTTTATTTCTTTAAATTAATTATAATTATTACCAATTAATACAATCAATAATTAGCTTAATATTATGAAAAAAAAACTAAATTTTTAAACGTCAGTTCAAAGTATTTATTTGAGAAAATGTCATTGATCAAGCCTACTTGATTTTTATGAAAATTTCAAGAAAAATAATTTCTGTTAATAATTTATTTTATTATTTAAATAAAAATAGTTAAATAGTGCTAGTAGTGAAAAAACTAATATATAAACTACGGTAGAGAAGACTATTATAGCCTCGCACTCTTAAATCCCTCGCCATTACGCTGCTCGGGATTTAATACGCTCGGCTATAAAAAATGTCTTCTCTACCTTGGTATATAATTACTATTATTTGGAATTTCTTCCACTTAAAAAAATCATCATTCTAAATTGGAAAATATTCATGAATAAAGGGCATAAAATTACTTAGGGTGCAATATGATTTTTTTAATAAAATTTACCTCTTTAGTGAAAATTACCTTGAAATCTATTATTTGGTCGCAAATTTTAGAAGTTGTTCCACTGTTTTCTTTCAGCAAAAGTTTCCGCCTATTGCCTTTCTTAGGCCCATCTACTTTCCCTTCATCGATCAGAGGCGACCTAACCCCGCTTAACTTTTAGTCTTGAAAAGTTGCACTGTGTGTAATCACATAGGTAGAGAATATATAGAGGAAATAAACGTTTGCGCAGGGTTCTGCGCTGCGTAATAACAACAGATAGAAAATTGACATCTAAGCGGTAAAAATGGCGGTTCTACGTTGCCAAAACCATTTCAACCGTATAATTTTTAATTATAAAAACCAATAAATTTCCAATATTTTGCTACAAATTTTAATAAGAACACTCAAAGACAACATAAATTTACATTCAAACCGTTTAAATGCAAGCAAAGGTGAATTTACATGGGTAGGAGGTCCGACAACGCTGCACTCTGTCATTTTGTTATGAAATCGAATAATTGGTGATGTTTGTTTGTGGCGTTGTTTGTGGTATATGCGTGTCTTTCTAGTTTTATTTTGTTTATAGTATTAAAATTTTTAACTTAAAAATTACTTGTTTTGTAAAGACTTGTAAAAATGTGAAAAACCTTTTTGAGGTTTTGTTTTTGTTTACAAATTTTTGTCTTTATCTAATACCCACTATATAGCTTCTCTACATATGTGTGTGTAATATGCAAACTCTCGAACGACTAAGACTCTATATTTTTATCAAAGAACTTTTAACTGAAGAAGTAATTTTAGACCAATGTTTATAAAGGTGTCATCTTTTTGTTTGTTTATTTACTTACAGAAACGCGATACAGCTTTGTGGTGTAAAATGTAGATGTCGCTAGTCGACTTTTAGGCTACCTAGTAGCGATGTTGCGATGAATTCATGAATTCAAATCATTATACTTAAATTAAAAATGTAAAAAACTTTATTGTGTATACTATGTTTAATAATATAGTATATTTAAATCTATTAAAATTAAACTACTAGTTCATATAAAACTCATACAGAACTAATGTTTCTTAAAATTTACAATAAAATATCCAAAGTTTATGTTTCCAATCGGCAACACTGTACCCCTGTCAGTCATTTTACGACATTAGACTGTGAGTTTACACATTCTTTCTCTCTCTTTACGCGTACTAAGTGTAAACAATAGTCACCCCCCACCAGCCTCTCACCGTAGTTAGTTCACGCTTCAAACAAAGCATACGGTAGATTTCATCATGTTCCTTCTTGAGGTAAAAGTTCTTTGATTTTTATATTTTAGAAGTATATATGAAAACTACAGATAAGACACTTATATTAAATATAATTATTGCCTACTATTAATTAAAACCAATAAAATCAGTAATTAAATTAATTAATTTTGGCTCTCGGATCTAACACAGTCGAAAAAATGTGGTTGAAAAGTATACCTACTCGGAAATACGACGTTGCCAGACTGAATGTCTAAAAAGTAATTAGGGTAAAACCCCCAATTATTGGACTTTAAGAAATTTTCAACATATATTTCATTATAACTTATTAAATATTTCATGTTATCAAGAATAAAATATTTTACATCATTTAGTAGTTATTCTATTTTATATTTTATATAAAATTTAAACTGAAATATTAATAATATTAAAGAATTTTTAAAATTAATTACAAGAATACACAATTTCGTAAAAAGTCTTAAGTGTTGAAAACTAAAGTTTTTTTTTACTAAAGATAGTTCGCATAGGTGGTGCATATAATATTTTTTCTACTACTTTTCTACTAGTAACTCCAAGTCTCAGTTAAAAATATAGTTTAAAAAATATTTTGACATAGCTGTCAGTTTGACAAATAAATTGGAAGAAGTTAGTACTTTTTTTTTTATCATCGACCATTATCAATAAACAATGCTTAACAACGACCAATAATGGGAGGATTGGTGTAGTGGACTACCGCGTCGTACTTGGCGAATTGACTACCCAAATAGCGTGAGTTCGATTCTCACCGGCGCCGATTTGCCTTTTTCAGTTAATTAATAATTGAAATTTGGCGAAGGCGTAAGTGAAGCGGACACTCCCTATAAATGGGTTCGAAAGTCAATTAAAGCCGGTGGTTCCCTCTACTACTAGCCCATACAAGTCCTGGACTTAGGGGATGCTTAATTAAGTAGAATATTATGAGGTTAAACAAAATGTAATGTAATGTAATGTAGTTCATTGATACTATTAATATAAATGTGTAAGCTAGTTAGTGCGGTAGTAGAAAAAAATATTTTTTTAAAAACATTTTCCATTAGCCTGGTATAATGCACAATGTGCGCTACCCCCTACCTTCATCCTAAATCTGAACGAAATTCCTTAAGATAATTGATGTTTGGTTTGAAGAACTACGTAGAATTTTATAGAGGTCCGAAACCTTTTCATTTTTCGCGTTTTCATACAGACTTTATTAAATCGCGCTGCAATACTTTCAGCTGTTATTTTTCTACCCATTTATTTTTTCAATAACAGTATGTTTCTTTATGAATTATGGCCAAAAATGAAAAATGATTTTCTCTTGTTTAATTTTATCTTTACCTTATTCCTTTGTCCCGGACCCATTTTTTTTTAATTAAACATTACCAATTATAGAGAAAATAGAGGACATTAGTTTTTTTTTATAGATTTTTTTGCTTCCCTAATGTTGTGGGCGGTAGATCGGTAAGTCCTTGTCATGGTGTTTAAAAAAAAATACATAAATATGCACAGACTGGCATCATTTGAAATAATTTTTATTAGATAGCCCTTGAGAAACATTGGTTATCAAAAGGGTACACCCTGTCTCTATTTGGTATAAAAACTGGAAAAATAACACCTCTGTTGTCTTACATCATTAGGGATACTACTACTACAGCTTCGTTGTGGAATTTATACAATCTGATAAGCTTTCCGGGTTTGATAATATATTTTTTCACCACCAGCCTAAAAGCACATCTTTATTAATGTTCTTTTCATTGGTAGAAATATTATTTCTCTACCTATGACGTCAGGGGTTCTAAAAATAATGAAATTGCACCATGGTTAACAATGAATTTCTATTCAGCTGTTTTGGCATCTGACGTTACACATAATTATTAAATCATATTGCTATTTACAAGTATCTAGGCACCAAATTTATTTGTTGCATGATAAACTAAAAAATATTAATTAAATTAGTACCTATAAAACATGTTTTACAAAAAACACTTCGAAAAGTGAAAATCATTCTTCCATCATATTCAACAATAGGTTATACAACCCATAGATTACCGTAAAGAGTTTATTTTTTAAAATGACATATTTATTCACAAAATTTAACAAAAGTAATAAGTAGTTTAGTAAACTACTTATAAAAATTATAGTTAATTGTACAATTTCGTCAAGACATATTTATATGAGCAGGTGATGTTAATGGTATATTTATTTCTCTTTTTTACTGTTAAATTATTATGTGTTAAAGTTTCTGAGTGTTCTGTATGAGGTGAATTTGTATGAAAGATGTGGGGTACTGTGAGGTTTTCCGTTTCATTAAAATCAGTAGGCAGAGTTGTATTGAAGAGGGAAGAACTTGAATAAAAATTAACTAAACAAAGTAGCTTTGTCATTAAATTTTAGTAAAATAATTAAATAAATAGCTAATTAATTGTACTGGTAGTGAAAAACATACTATATTTTCCACGTGAGTAAAGATTTAAGATTTTAGACCGAGTCTTGCGGGCTTCGCGCTAGCGTGCTCATCCCGCAATTTGACGCAGGTCAAAAATGTTAAACTTCTCTCACTTGGTAAATAATATACTATTAAAATTCGGCTCATTAGTCTAAAATTAGCTCCTCATCTAAAGTTAAAGAAATCCAGTAAACAACGATACCACCATTTTTGACCATCTGTCTACCCTGACTTAAAATGTAGATTCAAATAAAGTTTCAAAATAAAAATAGCGGTAGGATCCCTAATTTTTGTATGACGTTTGGCGGTTGGCGTTTGATCAAATTAAAATTTAGGTACTCTATGTAGTATAACCGGGAAAACGGTTATAGCCGGTTCCCACCTAGAACCGGTTTTGTCCAGACTATTTTCAGAGATAATAGTCCAGAGGGTTGCCGTCTAGCTCGAAGTGGAGGTGGGTCGTGAGCGAGGTGGTTGTTAATGAGCGCCAGGCATATATTTAGAGAAATAGAGTGACTCTAGGCTAATGCCAGCCTTCTCGAAACCTACGAGTATGAAAATAAAAGAACAGTGACCTTTGGATTTATGCTTATATTGGTTTAAATATCGGTTACGGAAATCAGTTCGCTGTTAGCGTTACGCACTTAAATACACATAAAAGAAAATATACAGTAATATGCCCTTGGGGTTACCAAGGCTTAAGGACCTTCGTGCACGATGGTTAACAAAATAAGAGTAATTAACCAGTTTTTAAAAAGTAATAATATTTGCGAAATATGTATATGAATCAGAGTACCAAATTTCTATTATCTTGTGAATAACCGTAATCGAGGATACCAAATAGACAAACACAAACAATGCACTTATCTTAATTTTCTCGTGTCGCGTGACGGGATGGCAAAGTGTGACGTCAGTAGAATCGGATCGCTCCAGACGCTGGGTCCAAAGTCCAAGAGATAACAGCGGCACACGTCGACAAAAGGTTTCGATGTTTCGATCCGGAATAGAAATGCAGATCGAAACAGGGTTCCAAAATAAAAATAGTAATGGAAATGAAAGTAGAAATAAAAATAAAAGCCCTAGAACAAAAATTATACGTCGGCACATTGTCGGCAAAATGGCGGTTATGAACTTACGTAGTTTTTGGGTGGCTTTAAGGTGAAATTCTTCCTTAGAATTGCGAGCACTTCTTTAACGGGAATAATCGTCTCGGTAACTGGGAAAGAAAAGGTAAAATTAGGGTTTGTATGAGAGAGAGAGAGAGAGAGAAACGGGAGAATGAATTTTCACTTACCAGATCAGTCTGAAAAATCCGGAACGGGTCCGATAAAATCACGCGTATCACAAATACCAAACGGTGATTTATAAATGGTCATAAAGTAAAATCCTTGATACACAAGATAAGCTAACATCAGCTAAAACACTATTATGACCAACTCGACTGTCTGCTTCTGAAGAATCAAAAAGAATAATGGATACCCGGAAGTCTTTTCAGTATTCCGCATGAGGATCGGGTATGGAGGGGAGAGGGGATTATTTGAAAGAGGCGGGGAAAATTAATAAGCCCTATTTTTGGTACGGAAATACGTAAATTCATAAATAAGGTTTGAAACTAAAAATACATGAACGGAATTCCATAGATAAAATACGTATCACGATATTGCTTGGGTCTAGGAATAGATAAACCGCCTAGAAGATTTTTCCTGAAATATCACGTGACGGAAATTACGTCATGAAAAACTAAAATCCCGAAAATCGATCAATAGTGCCAATAATAAAGAACTAAATGACCAAATATGATCAAAATCCATAATCTGGAAGATCGAATGACTCGAAAATAAACTAAAAGAGGAAGAAGAAGAGAATATTTTGACAATTAACCTGCAATTGCAAAATGTAAACACCAGTGACAAAAACATTGTTTTACACAATATTAAGTGCGAAATAACTTAGTCTGATGGAAAATAAATACAGCATACAGGCGTAAGTAAAATATACCTTGACATAAGATACCCAAAATAACCGTGATTTCCATATTTTAGGGACAATCGACACAGACCTAGAAATATCCTGGAAACATAGTTCAAAATAATATGGATAGCTTATACAGGATGTTACTAAGATAGTTGGCAATAAAATAGTGTGTAAAAGGTAGTTTCAACTAACTGGAGTTATTAAATTTAATATTTGAGGCAATGTCGACAATGTGAAACGTATAACCTCCATCATAGAGAGTGAACAGGACAAAACAGGGACAAAACAGTAGAACGAAGAGTACAAGAGTTAAGAAACACTTTGTATGGAGTGCAGTATTTGATAAAATTATAGGACTTACTAATTATAAAAGTGTCAGACTTGAAAATGTGAGTTATATAAGAAAGAATTATATGTTATAGCTAAAATGTAGTGTTTATTTTGCTAAAACAAAAACCGCAGGTTACAGTAGCTGAAATAGTATTTTTTAAGATTGTTATTCAATAGTTTGATTGAATTTATTTATAAGGCATCATCCCATTAGAATTTGGTTAAATTACATTGTAAGTTTTCTATGTAACATTTCGCATTCATGCACGGCTTCTAGGACAGTTTAATCAATTTTATCTAGTTATGTATTTTTATAAATAAATTGAACTGCTCTACTACAGAATTTTCACAATCAATGAGAAAATCCCTACCAAAATGTCATAGTTGCTATTTCACGCTTTTTTGCGATCATCAGTGAGCATATATTGGTATGGTGGCTTTCGCACTGACTGTTGAAAATTTAAAATACTTATCAAAAATAAGTATAACTGTGTCGAGAGCGTACAAATTGGTGGCGCCATCTAATGTTTGCAAAAAAGTACTACACATTAGATGTTGGCAGACCTGTAATCTGATAAGAATTATCTATATCTAGATACGCAGGTGGACAAAAAAATTGTCTCGAAGCCAGCACCTAGTACCGACACGGCAAATCAAATTATAAATGAAAATAAAGTTTAGTGCATTATAGACGGAAAACTATTAAAATCTATAAAGAAATTGAACTACTCCACTACAGAATTTTCACAATCAATGAGAAAATCCCTACCAAAATGTCATAGTTGCTATTTCACGCTTTTTTGCGATCATCAGTGAGCATATATTGGTATGGTGGCTTTCGCACTGACTGTTGAAAATTTAAAATACTTATCAAAAATAAGTATAACTGTATCGAGAGCGTACAAATTGGTGGCGCCATCTAATGTTTGCAAAAAAGTACTACACATTAGATGTTGGCAGACCTGTAATCTGATAAGAATTATCTATATCTAGATACGCAGGTGGACAAAAAAATTGTCTCGAAGCCAGCACCTAGTACCGACACGGCAAATCAAATTATAAATGAAAATAAAGTTTAGTGCATTATAGACGGAAAACTATTAAAATCTATAAAGAAATTGAACTACTCCACTACAGAATTTTCACAATCAATGAGAAAATCCCTACCAAAATGTCATAGTTGCTATTTCACGCTTTTTTGCGATCATCAGTGAGCATATATTGGTATGGTGGCTTTCGCACTGACTGTTGAAAATTTAAAATACTTATCAAAAATAAGTATAACTGTATCGAGAGCGTACAAATTGGTGGCGCCATCTAATGTTTGCAAAAAAGTACTACACATTAGATGTTGGCAGACCTGTAATCTGATAAGAATTATCTATATCTAGATACGCAGGTGGACAAAAAAATTGTCTCGAAGCCAGCACCTAGTACCGACACGGCAAATCAAATTATAAATGAAAATAAAGTTTAGTGCCTTATAGACGGCAAACTATTAAAATCTATAAAGAAATTGAACTACTCTACTACAGAATTTTCACAATCAATGAGAAAATCCCTACCAAAATGTCATATAGCTGCTATTTCACGCTTTTTTGCGATCATAGGGATTTTCTCATTGATTGTAAAAATTCTGTAGTAGAGCAGTTCAATTTCTTTATAGATTTTATAGTTTGCCGTCTATAAGGCACTAAACTTTATTTTTAGTTATGTATTTTATTTAGTACTGTATGACCATTTAGTACTGAAAATCAGTGATAAAGAATATTTTACGAGTTCTAGAGCTTTGCAAGCATTATCTTACACAAAGGCCCCACGGGTTTGAATGCACCTAAAATGCGAAAACGAGAACACTATATTTTTCTCTTGAATACTATTCCCCGCATCCATACGATTAATTTGACACCAAAAAGAGTAAAATCCGTCTGGCGCTTTTTAAGAAAACTTCAAATTCGTGAAAAAACCGGCAAAAAGACAAGGTCTTATAATAAGATTTTTTGTTTTGCTTAAATGATTGCTTATTTTTCAAAATATTCCTCTCCTGGTAATTTTACACTGTATGTATATTAAAGAAATAAATGACGAGTGCCTAAAAACTTATTATGAAAAGAGTTTTTATACTATTTTTTCTCCTAAAGTTTAAAAACCCTACCAACCAAATTTTTTTAAATGGTCTTAAAAAGATTTAAAAACTAAGTACTTGAATAAGGTTTGACGTTTGATATTTTTTTATAGAAAATTGGACAAATATAAACTGTTTCAGAAAAAATGATATTATGATCAGAATTATATAGAAATATTGACTAATATTTACAAATATGTGCTTTATTATTTATAAAGATAATGTTTAGTTAACTATTTACTATTTTAGTATTAATGGTAACCAGTAACTGGTTTTAATTTAGCCTAAAATTAAAAAAAAAACCTTTTTTACTATCAGTACTGTTAAATAAGCAATATGATATAAAGTTTTAATTTTTAATGATATATCATTTTTCCCTATAGGGAAAAATGTGGTCGTAGAAAAAGAATAGTACAAAACTGGAGCTGTAAGTCTGTTACGACTCATGGAGTTATCAATTCGCTGCTATGCGGCTTGTGTCATCCTTGCGTAACATGCTTCTAAGTGCCTATTCACAAGCTCGCATAAGAACATGATACATAACAATGCGATGCCGTGATTGGCTTGATGGGCCGCCATGTATCTTGTAAGCCAATCACGGCATCGCATTCTTATGTTTTATGTTCTTATGCAAGCTTCTGGATATGCCTTTAGCGGTCTTAAGACCACTTTACACGGAGCAATTTGTACGCAAGTTTGGTGCTATGTAAGTTTGCTGCCAGATATAGCATGAGGACAATTGCACATTCATTTGCTTTTTCACGGAGCAAGTTGTACGCAAGTTTGACGCTATATATTGCAAGTTAAACAGTGCTGCCAACCAGGCAATTTTGACGTGTCTCTGCGTTTGTTGACAAAACCATAACCTAGCATTTGCTTTTTTAAGGAAGTGTTTTATTAGACAGACCGGCCCAATATTAATAATAATTATTATTAACATGTGCAGTTGCAAATATATTAGTAAAAAGAATCGATTTGGTAACTTTTTTCCAGGTTGGTACCACGAAAATAACTATAAATCTTGCGTGAAAATCGTCGAAAAATAGAACTTTTTCTAATAATTTGATGGCTCAAAAATAGCACCAAAGTTACCTGAAGGCATGCTCAGTGACTGAATCATTCTTGCAACAAACTTGCATAGCATCAAACTTGCGCAAAAATTGATCCGTGTAAAGTGGCTTTTATTATGTATATAATTTACTGTTATAGTATATTAAAGTACTAGTTTCATAACATACGTTTTTAGCGCACGAGTACATGTTTAGAAAACGAGCCGTTTGCGGTGAGTTTTCTAAAGTACTAGTGCGCTAAAAACGTGTTATGAAACGAGTGCTTTATACAATTTTTTCTATTTTGCTCTAAAATTTTAAAAAACTTACATTTAAATTAATGACTGATTTAGGGATTTTTGTTTCGAATTGGCATTACAGTTTTCGCCATGTTTAAAATTCTAAGAACGAATATTATTTTGATATATTTTATAGTCATTTCTTCTCTTTTCCACTGCAAGTAACCAAGCCACAATTTTAACACGGTAAAACATAACCTAAACACAAAATTTTGTAGAAAATTAAACTTTAAACCGATGTTCACAATTACACGGCAAACGTCAAGAGATACACTTTTGTCTGTTGCCAACCCAAAAGAAAAAAAAGTAGAGACCTCTTATGGGCCTATAAGAACACGCAAAACGCGTGTGATTATGAGCTTATAAGAGTCGCAAAATAGAAAAAAGTTATTATGGAGTATTTTTTATATACCAATAGAACTAATTTTATAGACATTTCAAATAATAAAAGCAATATAAATCTTATCGATCATAATTTACTATTTACTACAAAATGGGATAATTTATTGACCAGGAAATTACCTACTGATTATTTTTGTGTAACTTCTTGTATAACGAGTATATAAAGCTGTTGTAAGATTTTAATTTAAAATTTAAATTATATTTCATTATGTAGAAGGTAATAAAATTATATTTTATATAATAAAAGCTGTAATTTAAATTTCTGAAATTATTATTATCATGTTGGTAGCTTTACAGTTGGTAGAGCGACAATAAGTATTCATCTATCCATAGCTATTCCTATCATAGGCGCCAATTCCGGGGGGCCCGGGGGTCATGGCTCACCCTGGACTTATAACAGGGGGAGGCGGGCCACCCTTGGAATATTGTCTATACTTTTAAATATAAAAGCTTCACAATTTTTAAATAAATTTTGAGTTTTTAAAAAAGTTATAACTCATAACTTAAAAATTATATATATATTTTTTTACTTCAAAAAATTTTGGCCCCCTGGGATTTTGAAAAGTCGATGATGATGCCTATGCATACTATGCACTGCATAGTAGGTTGGAACGAAATTATGTTTTTGTAAATTTTAAATTTTAATAGTAAAAAACTCTACCCCCGAGGTGGTGAGGGGGTAAATATTTTTAAATATTTTTAATATTTTCTTCAAAATTGGTATATAGGGGCTCTTGGGGTTGGCGAATATGAATCTGATATTATTTTTTCTAAATCCACCTCCTGGGTAGTTTTTGTGAAAACTGGTATAAATAAAAAAAATCTAAATTCACCCCTTGAGGGGTGGGGGGTAGTTTTCGTGAAAATTGGTATATTGGGGTTTTTGAGGTTGCTGAAAGTGAATCTGATTGTAAAAAAATTATGACTCCATCCTCAAATGAGCCGGGGGAAGTTTTCGTGAAAATTGGTATATTGGGGTTTTTCTGGTTGCTGAAAGTGAATCTGATAATAAAAAAATTCTTACTCCACCCCCTGAGGGGCAGGTGGTAGTTTTCTTGAAAATTTATATATTGGATTTTTGGGATCGCTAAAACTGAATCTTTTAATAAATTTTTTCTAATTTCACCCCCTGAGGGGTGGGGGTAGTTTGTGTGAAAATTGGTGTATTGGGGTTTTTAAGGTTGCTAAAGGTAAATCTAATAATAAAAAATCCATTTTACGCCCGGAGGTGTAAATAGGGAAAGTTCTTTTACTGGGCAGTGTATTTTTGTAGTTCAACTCGAGTTAACTCCTGATATACCTAGGTACATTAAAAAAATTGCAAATTTGGCGAAGGCGCGCCTAATACTGTAGTTGTCAGTTTAAACCAAAAAAAAACCTAACAACTGGTTAATTCAGCTGCTGTCCAATGCGCCATAGATGGCTTAAAGAGATCTTAAAGATGTCGTAGCTCGTCATTAAAGACGTCTTAAGAACGTCGGTTTTCTTTGTATATGCATCTTAAAGACGTCTTAACGACGTCATATGTTACAAAAGGTAACGTCTTTAAGACATCTTTTTTAAGACGCCTTACTGACGCCTTGCACAAGCGACTTTACAACATAATAACCCTTCCCATTTACGCTGCTAGGTACGGTCGTATTGATATAAAAAGCGTAATAAGAACTAGAATGAGAGATAATTTTTTTGTCAAAAAAATATATTAAAAAAAATGTGATTTTTTTTTATTTTTTTTTTTCAGTTTTTGAAAATTTCTTTTTTGATTTTTTTTTAATATTTTCGTTTTTCGTAAAAAGAAAATAAAAAAAAATATTTTTTTTTTATTTTTTGTTTTTCAAAAAAAGATCTTAAAAAAATGGTATTTTTTTTTAATAGTTGATTGTGGTTAATTTATTTTTAGCGATGAGTATGAAGTAAAAGTTAAGACGTCTTGTACCGATACTTAAAAGACATCTTATAAACATCATAATCAGATATCTTTTAAATATTCCTAAAAAGAAGTCCATAAGATATCCTTTTTATGTCTTTAGCAACAAAACTATTTTAAACTAGATGAAACGTTGCAAGCACCCTGTCAAAACATCGGCACTATTGTACACTAGAACCATCTAGTTTGCAAATTTCAAACTAGGTGTTTTGTTTAATTTTAAATTCTGTATCTTTAAAACATTATATTCTAGCAAAAAACTGTATATAACATTTTTTATAGGGCTTAAAAAGAGCATTTATTTAAAATATAATTTTTTGAAATCGGGTTATAAATATGTGAGATATGCTAAAAAAACCTTTTACTGCTTTAAACGCCAATATCTCGAAAACAATGCGTTTTAGGAAAATGTTGTTTATAACATTTTTTGACCAATTTAAAATTATCTTTTATATAAGTGCTAAATTAACCAAATACAATAATAATTGCCTTAATTATAAACAAAAAACGCTAAAAATAGGAGTTTTACCCTATTTTTATCCCCTTACCCCCCAATCGTTTACCCCCAAAATCTAATCAGCTCTGCGGAATACGATAAGAAACAATATGCAAAAAACCGCAAGTCGATATCTCATGTAGAAATGGAGTTAGAGAGTTTACACCCAGACAGACAGACAGACGGACGCAATTTTTTTTTTACTGATTTCGACTCAGAATGGTCTAAAACGTCGAGAAATGTGTAAAAAAACGTGGTCAAAGATTTTGACTTTTCGGCGAAGATTTCAATACATCGGCACTCTTAGTAGTACTAAGTGCTGATGTAATATTCATATGTAAGAAAATGGCAGATTGTACCCTTTCTTGATACCCGGTATAATATTTTTTCTACGACTGCTTTAGAATGTAAGCAAATACACACACTTATTAAACACAGAATGAATCCATTCTAGCTCTAGATACGGTATGAATATTCCGTATCAAGTGTTAGAATGAGCACATGTAGTGCCATCTCTTGTTTATAAAAGTAAATAAAACTGTAGCAAAATTAGCAAAAATATATATATATATATATATATATATATATATTTTACCATGAAATATTGAATAATTTAATGCAATTTAAAGTTTTGCGTTAAAATTACATAAAGTTTATTAGTTCTTCTTAATATTTAACCAGTTTTTTATCAATTTAGTTCAAAAAATTAAAACTGCTCCATCTATTGTTAAATATTTAAACCTGATATCTGTCACAACAATCTGACATACCCTTCAATTTTTGCATTATAATTTGTAAATATGTGCTAAAATTAAATAAAAATCTTTTTTAAGTACTGATTTGATAAAATTATTAAATAACATTAATTACTTTATTTCAAAATATGTGTTTTGTTGCATTTGCAATGTCGAGTCACAAAAAACGTTGTTTTTAACCTTGTCCGCAGTTTAAAGCCATACAGTGTTTCATGTGTGCAGTCGAAGAAAAAGTACAGTCTACAACACGTATGGAATAGTCATTCCGCGCTCGCGGTACCGTCAACTCGCCTACCGGCTCGTATGACAACCTTTCCGCTCGCGCGAAATATTGTCTATTCCATACTAGTTATAGAATATACTATTCTGTCGCATTTATGGTACGGTTTACAAAAGAATCACTCTTTTATTCAACAAATAGAAATCGACACTTTTCGTAGATTTGCTAAATCAGGAAACTCAGTTAAAACCGTTGACTTTTTAACGGTTACACAATTGCTTTTATTTACCTATTTAACAATTCAGTTTTATAGTCCAATGAGACTGAACCACCGATGTAGTACATAATAGAATTTTAAATTCGTTGTACTATTCATCATATGACAATGTGCCTATTTTTAGTTTAGTTCGCTGAAACTATATTTCTGTACGACTGTTTTAGAATGTAGGCACATGCACAAACGTTTTAGACATAGAATAAATCCATTCTAGTTCTAGATACGTTATGACTATAAGCAAATGTGGTGCCGTCGCTTATAATAATTTTTCTATTTTGCGACTCATAAGCTCATAATCACACGCATTTTGCGTGTTCTTATAGGCCCATAAGAGGTCTCTACTTTTTTTTCTGTTGGGTTGGAAACATACAAAAGCCTATCTCTTGACGTTTTGCTTGCAAATGTCAATGTCGATTTAAAGTTTAAATTTTTACAAAATTTTGTGTTGGGAAATCACGTAAGAGCTTAAAATATTTTTTAGCAGTTTGGGAACGTTCAAGAATTACGTAACGCTCCTAGGGGGGGGATGGGGGTCGTAATACTTAAACGTTTTGGCAAAAGCGACTTAAAATTTACATTTGGGGGTTATTTTTTCATAATGACAGAAAATAAATGCTTATTGGTTATAAAAATAATAACGGAATAATCAAAATATCAAACATTTTCTCGAAAAAGTAAGTGCGGTTTATTTAAAATGTAATATAGGCATTATTTTATGAAATAAAAGTAAACTATATAGGAAAATATTTTATAACCTATTAAATTATCATAATTGCTAAGAAATTTCTTTTTGCACGACCAAAAATAAAACCTAATTTTACGCTTTCATTTTCGGGACTAAATTTGCCGTTTTTCTCGCTAGGGCAACCTTGATAATATTAAAATATTATACTTACTATGTGCTTTGCTGGTTCAAAAATTAGGTTTGGTGGTGTTTTATAATAAATTAACGATTCAAACCAATTTATTTGATTTAAACAAAGAAAATCTTTAAAAATAACATTGTTACAACAATTTATACATAACTTAAAATTTATCATCTTCGTCCATTTTTTTGACGTTTGTGTCAACCATATTAAAAAACAAATGAAATCGCAATTTACAGGCATCTTGATTAAATTACGAAAATAAAACAACCGATTTTGGACGCGTGGTTTTTAATTTTAATTTTATCTGCCTACCTAAATTATGTTTGGTCCTGCAAAAAATAGTGTATATACCTCAGGACTAAACTTGGCTGTTTTAGTCCCTTGCATTTCTGTTTCCCTCGCTCGCTAAGCTCGCTCAGGAAACACTAATGCAGCGGGACTAAAACAGCCAGTTTAGTCCCTTGGTATATAAATAACTATTATTTTTATCAAAAATACATATTTTAGTAAAACAATCCGAAAAGGTTTCAGATTTAAAAAGTCCAAACTAACAGGCAATCTATTAATTTGTTTTTATTTTTAAGTTATCTAATCATAAATTTGATTTAAGACTTTCACGGTGATAAATAACATTTTTATTATACCACTTTAGTATATCATTTCCAACTAATTTTCTTAGAATCCTTTCATTTGCTATCATACGGAAATACCCTTCACCTTCTACTATCATTAGCCGTCACGCACCCAACAAAGGGTTATGTGCAACAATATATAATAGTATTAAACATGTGAAAAGTCCGCCCCCCCCCTTAAGTTTTGAACGGCTTAAGATATCAACTTGAAATTTAAAACACTAAAATAAGATAAGCCAAATATGTTTTTAGTGTATATTTGATATGCTTAGGGGGCACAATGGAGACAGAAGGGCAAGGGGGAACATTTATTTTAAATGGAAAGGGGTGTCGTGTGATACGTAATTTTAAAGCTTATGAAATTTTCTATTCGACTATATAATTTTTATTTTTTTTTAACTTTTTTTTAAGGTTTTCATATTTCAATTATTTTTTGCTAAAAATGCGATTTTTTAAGATTTTTTTTTTTTGTAAAATTTTATTTATATCATGAAATAAACCATTTTTCGAAAATTGTTTGATTTTTTTAAAGAAATTTTGACGAAAATCCCTATTTTTGGGGCTTTAAAATAACCTCTAAAAATTGCTCCGAAAAAATAAAAAAGCTTTAAAATGATATATCACACGATCCCCCTTTCTATTTAAAAAAATCCCCCTCTTGCCCCTCTGTCTCCATTGTGCCCCTAAGCATACCAAATATATAGCAAAAAATTATTTGGGTTATGATATTTCCCAACTTAAAATTTCCCAAGTCAAAAAAAAGCTTTACCCCTGACAAAAAATTTTGATGACTAAAAAAAAAGTCCTTACCTCTGAAAAAAATCCCAAATCTACTCCAATTTTCCCAACTTAAAAAATGCTTAACCCTGGACAGTAAATTTTGATGACCAAAAAAACAGGTACTCACCTCGGAAAAATTCCTAAATGTAGTCCAATCTATTTATAACAGAGGACTAATTATTTTTACTATTCTAATTGTAATTAATTACAAAATACTTATTGTAATTACACCATAATTTATTAACCGTTCATTATAACCTAATGGGATATTTTCCTTACAATAAAATAATAACATTTATAATTAAATTAATTAGTTTCTGGTAAGGATAATTTATTAGAAATAACTATAAAAAAAGTTCAGTTTTCTAGGAAAACTAGATGAAACGTTGCAAGCATCCTGTCAAAACATCGGCACTATTGGGAAAACTAATAAGGCAACGTTCAAGTATTACGTAACGCAAATTTTAATCATCGTTTTAAAATTACAATATTTTCTTCCAATCTAAATATTACAATATTTTCTTCCAATCTAAGCTAGATTATGCATCCCTAATCTGGAACCCTGGATACCAAGCCTATAAAGGTACGATAGAAGGAGTGCATCGAAGGTTTTAAAAATTCCTGCAGTTAAAAACAACTAATAGAAAATCTTGAAAACCATCGTAAAAAAACAGCAATGATATTTCTACACCGACTGATTCATAATGAGATTTACTCCCCTGATATTGTCAA
The DNA here is from genome assembly GCA_958510825.1 of Brachypterus glaber. Taxonomy (NCBI): domain Eukaryota; kingdom Metazoa; phylum Arthropoda; class Insecta; order Coleoptera; family Kateretidae; genus Brachypterus; species Brachypterus glaber. Next base: position 2,187,428 of record OY294044.1, on the reverse strand, counting down.
GAGTTGGCTAGGTAGCCATAAAGGCTTTACCTGAATTTCATAAAACAATCTTATTTATTATTTATAAATTGGTACCTTGTATTGCATACAGATGTTTTGCACACCAAGCATTCTAGTGTTATTGAAATTAAATAAACTAGGTTTGTTTGTAAAACATCTTGGTATAAATACAATACTTAGATCAAATGATAGAGAATTAGAAAATTAGATTATCAGATTGAATAGAGTAGACTCGGTAGTTGGGTAGTTCCCAAAGTGGGCAGTGCCCATTGGGCAAGTAACTCTGACATCTCTGTAACCTAAAGTGGTAAGAACGTGTGTTATAAAGAGGTGTTTCAATTGCATCAACCCCAGACCATTATTCGTGACACGAAGAACCCTGTCATTCGTGACAATATTTTAGAGAGAAAAATTCACACTTTATTGTGTCATCCGACCAATCTTGTCACGATTCAGGCACACTTTCAGCCAATCATTCATTTTTAAATCGAAAAATTCCCGGGTACTCGAAAAAATCCCTTGTATTAAGGATTATTTCGCTTTCATCATAGGTAACCATGGAAATACCTGTTAAACCTGTTGAACCATATAACGTCCATTAAAGATATTGTCAAATTAGTTTAAGACTTTGTGATAGCGCATAAGAAAAACAATTTTTTAAAACCAGGCCATAGTTTTAATAATATTTCTAATGAAGATGCCAGAAAGCATTAAACTATAATATCTTCTTAAGACGTCCATATGTAACCAATTTACAAATTTTTCTGAAGAAAAACTCACTAATTCAATTAACTAATTAAACTATCAATCTATTCTGTCTAAATTAAATTAAGTTTTAAATTTAAGTTTAGTTAATAATTTTGTTCATGTGAGTTGTGAAACAAATATAATAACGGAGTCTCATGTCTTTTTAGTCTAAGTTTGCTGTTTTTACTTACGCAAATCTTTTTTTATTCGATTGTTTCTAAAAGCGACACTTTTTGTTCATGTTTTACGTGCGAAATGTTGAACTTTATATTGTTTTTTTTAGCCTGCTAAGACTTGTTATTTTTAAGCTTTTTAAAAGAAGATGCTTTACCTTTACTGAATATTTATAAAGAAATATGAGCTTTTGGTCACTTTTGGTCTTAAACCAACTGTTCTTTTTGACCAGATACAGTTATTATAATCACTTCATACAAAATAAAAAAAAATTATATAACATAACCTCAAAATATATATTAACTGTTTAATCTGTATTTATCCACTAAAATAAATTAAAAACACAAAATTTAAATTGTAAAATCAATTTCAATATTTGTAATATTCATAGAACGGTTTCAGAAGTATTAATATTTTTATAACAGACACATTTTAACAGAAATTAACCAAGCTATAGCTTTTTTAATTTGAAAATGAAACGGCATGCAAAAAAAAAACGATTAAATCGTTTTTTTAGCGGTTTGATTGGATAGCAATTTGTCATGGATAACTAGATAAGTAATAAGACAGTAAAAAGAAATATTTTTTGCAATTTAAAAAAAGTTAAATTTCGATTTCGTAGGTTTGGACTTTTTATTGTACCATGTTTGTGTAGAATAAAAGAAATAACTATTATAAAAATTACTTTATTTTATACTAATTACTGTAATAAAGTAGTATAAAAAAAGATGTTTGATAATTTTTATTCCAGTAAGTAAGAGCTAAAAGTTCAAGCTTCAAAATAAAAAAAAGATCGAATAAATCCATTAAATAGTTTTGGAGATATTTGCATTCAAAAATGTGTATTTTTTTAGGTGGGCCGATATTTTTGAGCACAAGTGTAGTTAACTATAATTTATTAACCCATCGTTAATGTCTAAATATGAAATAACAATAATCGTACGCATCAATTAAAGGGACATGTCCTTACTACAAACCAATTCACCATTATAATCAAATCGATATTAAGGGGGTCGAGGGCGTGTCCTCCGGCTTCAGCATCGAATCACACAATCAATTAACAACTGTCTAGTATAAATCATTATCAAGCACTCGTAGTAATAATGTGGACGGGAATCAAGTGTGTTTGAAAGGACCTGTACAACAATATCAAGCTTTCCTAAGGGTAGTAGTGTAATGAAACCAACATATCGTCGGCTTACAAGTAAAAGGCACTAAGTCACTTTTTTTGCAAAAATGGGATTTTAAAGGCACTGTAATTAATTTTTGATGATCTATGTACAGGAAACTAAACCAACTTCTAGGTGGACTGCCAAGGGAGTTACCCACTATACAAAACGCACCAATTTGATTTTCATTAAAATTTTATCTGGCAATAGGCACTAAGTCACTTAGTGCACTTAGTGCGTTTTACTTGTAGATTATTTCAAATGTTTCTGCACTAAGCGACTTTCTAAAAAGAGTTAATTTATAAAAATATGATTTCTTGAATCATTTATATGATACAATATCTCGTTATTTATTGTACTGACAAACGCATTCAAATTTTGCTATGTTAAAGTTGATGGAATAGAGACAGAACAGAGAAACAGAACTTTACCTGTAAAATGACAATGCTTTTTACGTGTATTTTCGATATGTAAGTAATAATTTAATTTTTATTTGCATTTGTTTTTTTATTATCAGATAATATTTCAAAACTAAATTTGAAGCCTTCACACTAAGTTCAAAGTCTCGGTGCATTTCTGAGGGGTGTTGCACCGTGAAGTGTTATATCATTAATAATGATTCATTATAATTATTGACTTTAGGAGATGCTTCTTTGTCGGCAGAGCCGATGGACTCTGAAAACTGTCTTAGTTCTGGCATAGTAAGCAGTTTTATATAATTAATACTAATTAATTATTATAATTAATTTTGGAAACGTTCTTTAAACAATCAAAAAGTCCAAACCCTTCTTTAAAAATCTAGTTTTTGAAAATTTATGTAAACATCTTGTTTTCTACTTTATAGTCATACATTACGTTTAATTAATAGAAGGGTTTTAATTTTAAATAGTTGTTTTTTATATTATTTTATTGACTTAGTGCTCTTTACTTGTAAGCCGACATCGTGGGCCTACAAGTAAAAGGCACTAACTTTCTTACATAAAACAAATGCATTAGTATGATAATTTATTTTTCTGACAAAAAATTGTTTTTTTTTTTTAAGGATATCACTTATTTTTGAGTTTAAAATAAAGCAAAACCAAACGCCATATTTATTTAAACATGTTTTCGAAAAGTGCAAACAAAAACAATAAACTGGCCATATCTCAAAACATCCAATTTGCAGATAGGACAACTTGTCTTAACAGGGCAGTATACTGCATATGTTCAGCTATCCATTGTTGCCCTTTTCCCTTTAACATTTGCGTGCCGGATAATGATAGTAGAAGGGAGAAGGGGATTTCCTCAAGATAGGAAATGAAAGGATTTTAAGAAAATTAGTTTGAAATGTTATATAGAAGACATATAATAAAATTGCCATTTATTACGAAACTGAATTAGTTCCTTTTGTTTTACTGAATATAATATGGGGTATTTATTTTTAATAACAGGATATCCTGAATAATGACAGTCTAATACCTACTCTATGTCTTTAAAATTATGGATTGCATTTGAAATTCTACAGGTTTATATATTTTTTTTCTATTTTGCTACTCTTATAAGCTCATAATGACACGCAATTTGCGTGTTCTTATAGGCCCATAAGAGGTCTCTACTTTTTTTTCTTTTTGGTTGGCAACAGAGAAAAGTCTATCTCTTGACGTTTACCGTGCAATTGTGAACGTCGGTTTAAAGTTTAATTTTCTACAAAATTTTGTGTTTAGGTAATGTTTTTTTTCTACGACTGCTTTAGAATATAAGCAAATACACACACTTTTCAAACACAGAATGAATCCATTCTGGCTCTAGATACGGTATGAATATTCCGTATCAAGTGTTAGAATGAGCACATGTAGTGCCATCTCTTGTTTATAAAAGTAAAGAAAACTGTAGCAAAATTAGCAAAAATATGTATATTTTACCCTGAAATATTGAATAATTTAATGCAATTTAATGTTTTGCGTTAAAATTACATAAAGTTTATTAGTTTTTCTTAATATTTGACCAGTTTTTCATCAATTTAGTTCAAAAAATTAAAACTGCTCCATCTATTGTAAAATATTTAAACCTGATATCTGTCACAACAATCATAACATAACCTTCAATTTTTGCATTATAATTTGTAAATATGTGCTAAAATTAAATAAAAAATTTTACTATTCTTGTTCTATTAAATTATATGTAGGTATATTAATTTTATATATTTGTCAAGTTGACTTTTTAAAAGTCCAAATATTTTTACTTTATTTTATTTATATATTTATTTTTTAATTCATCCTTGAAAATGGCTGTACAATAAACGCCGAAACGTTGGAATAAAAGTATTTTTTATTACGTGTTCTAAAAAGCAAGAAAATATACCTACATTAAATAAAAATATTTCTTAAGTACTGATTTAATAAAATTATTAAATAACATTAATTGCTTTATTTAAAAATATGTGTTTTGTTGCATTTACAATGTCGAGTCTCAAAAAACATTGTTTTTAACCTTGTCCGCAGTTTAAAGCCATACAGTGTTTCATATATGCAGTCGAAGAAAAAGTATAGTCTACAACACGTATGGAATAGTCATTCCGGGCTCGCGGGACCGTCATACTCGCCTGCTAGCTCGTATGACAAACTTTCCGCTCGCGCGGAATATTGTCTAATATGTTTTGTAGATATGTGTAAGCTAAGCAATCCGTTTTTAGAGATTTTAAAAGTGCTCTAGCACCTAAACCGTTAATTTTTGGAAGTTTTGCCCATATTAAGTTTTGATTAGTAAGTCAAGAACTATAACATATCCAAAATTCAGCAAAATCTGACAGAAATACTCTTTTATATAAGAAGGGAGCGAGGCACTTTGCTGCAAATCTACCCGGCAGAAAGTTTTTTAAACTGAAAATTCGGTTTCAGCAAACAAAAATACTTAAGGCATATAGGTCCTAGGAGAAGAATTTTTATTTTTATTTTTTGTAGACCAGTGTTATTGAATAACAAAACTACATAAAAAAGTTTTTTTGTGACTAGTGCAAAATATTTTTTTTATCAAATCAAGGCTGGCTCTATTAAGATATGAATTACCATGATCTAATTAAAATAAATGTAACCCTTTCACTCCGCGATTATTTCTACAAAACCGAATTCACTTAAAATTAAACTTCTACACCCCCTTTTTCCGTGGGTTATTTTTGTTTCTCATATCCTTAAATCTGTTTTTTTCATTTAATAACACAGATAACTACGTAAATTAAAAGTCCAAACCTTTTCTAGACGGGTGGAAAAATGAAGACCTTTATAAAATAAGATATCAAATTGACTAAGGTCGCTAAAAGTGAATCTTATAATAAATTTTTTCTAATTTCACCCCCTGAGGGGTGGGGCTTAGGGAAAGTTCAAGTATTACGTAACGCAAATTTTCATCATTTTGGACCCCCACCTCCCCCCTGTAACGCTATTTTCCTATACCATTAACATGGGCGTAACACTCCAAAATGACCCCCACCCCCCCTAGGAGCGTTACGTAATACTTGAACGTTTCCGTAGTTTTTTTAGAAAATTGGTATATTAGGGTTTTTAAGGTTGCTGAAAGAGAATCTGATATTAAAAAATTCTAACTCCACCCCCCGCTATAGTTTTCGTGAAAATTGGTGTGTTGGGGTTTTTGAGGTTGCTGAAAGTGAATTTGATAATAAAAAATTCTAACTCACCCCCTGAGGGGCAGGGAGTAGTTTTCTTGAAAATTGGTGTTTTTGAGGTTGCTGAAAGTGAATCTGATAATAAAAAGTTTCCCCACTCCATCCCCTAAGAAGTGGGGGTAGTTTTAGTGAATATTGGTATATTTTTAAGGTTGCTAAAAGTAAATCTGATAATAAAAAATTAATTTTACGCGCGGAGGTGAAAAATGGAAAAACTCTTTTACTGGGAATGGAGCTCTCTACAACTAGAATTATGAAACAAAAGACGTCTACCCTATCTCTATCTCATTTGTGCTACACTTTCCAGCCAACCAAATAAATACTGTATTTGTTTTTCATACAACAAATACAGTATTTATTTGGTTGGCCGGAAAGTGTAGCACTGAGCGGCACGAACGAACATAGCTAATGTGAATCTGTAGAATAAGATAATTCTACTTAAATTTAGATGTCGCCAGTAATTTCTTTAATAAAAATAATATAGTTACACTTTTCGCCCGGCCAAGTAAATATTTTATTTGTTCAACAAAGAACAAATACAGAATTGTTTGGTTGGGTGGAAGTGGGAGTGTATGTATATCTTCTATCCTTTTTGGGTAGAACTTTTGTCCCTGTCTAATCTAACGGGAGAAATCGCCATTGTATTTTGCTAGCAGTAATATTTTGTGGTGAAAGGGTTTTAGACCTTCAAAAAGCCCAATTTGTCATAATTTTTGCACTTACAGGATGTTAGTTTGCCAATTTATCAATAAACATCCTTGACGATATTTCTATCTTAAAATTTATATTTTATTTATTTTATTAACATTTTAACTTAGTTTATAATTTGGGAGTACGTGTATTAAACGAGATGTCTTTTTCAAAATATGTATTGATGATTTTAATGTTTCTAAAGTATGGCAATTGTTTTAAAGTCATAGATTTTCAAAAGTGCAATAGCGATGGATTTACTTGTATTGGAGAAAATGATTTGGTGTACGAGTGTCAAAAACATATAAAGGTAAAAACAAAAGAATACATCACCCATAACTCATTTAAAAAAAAAAATAAAATAAGCCGAGAATATGTGTATTGCTTCAATAACATATAGGGGAGAGTGGGTATGTTTCGACCAGTATACAACCATTTGATTTTATTTAAAAACTATTTAAATTTTGCGTGCTTCCAGTAGTGCCAAACTTATTAGTGGCAGACTAACATCTCTACTCTAAATTTCTCTACTTCATAACATCCCTACTCCATAACATCCCTACTCCACAACAACTCTACTCCGTAACATCTCTACTCCATAACAACTCTACTCCGTAACAACTCTACTCCACACTATATGCACTTTATTAGCCACTTAATAATAAATGAGCGGTTCGCAGAACAAAGAACCTTCTTCTTGTAGATTATTTTATTTTTTTCCTAGAAAACGTTCATCTTTAAATTCAAATCTAGAACAATTACAAATGAATTATTCTAAAAGTCACATTGTCCCCGTACTCTTAACATGCACTAATAAGTAAGTAATTAATACACTAAATTCATATTTGACAGTGATTTAGCATGACAAATATTTTTTTGAATTAAAACAAGTGGCTTATCGAGTGCATATAGTGCGGAGTAGACTTGTTACGCAGTAGAGATGTTATGGAGTAGAGATGTTAAGGAGTAGAGTTGTTGTGGAGTAGGGATGTTATGGAGTAGGGATGTTAGGGAGTAGAGAAATTTAGAGTAGAGATGTTAGTCTGCCATAAGTTTCTTGGCTATATTGCCTAGTTAAAGTTTGGTCAAATTCGGAAAGGTCTAAGAAAAATGACGAAAAAATCAATTTTTTGTGAAAATCAGGTAAGGTTTTGGTTCTACATTTTTTTATTGATATTTTTCTAGTGGTAAAATCTATTTAAAATCGGTTTTATATGATTAAACAAGTGTTTTATTGGCTTCATTTTCATGCACTGAACCTTACCTAATTCATTTATTTTACCGGGTATCATCATATTATTTAAAATATGAGCATATAGGGATGATTCGACCACTGGATGGAACATTCGAAAAATTAAAATAATATTAAAAATCCAATCCGTTTTTTAGTTTTCCAATATACTTTTAATATTGGTTTTCATTTTCAGATTACCTGCTACTTACTAGGTAGTTTTACATTTTTTTTTTATATTAGTTAAATAGTTTTTGGTTCCTTTTAATATTAGTCTAATATTATTTGTTCATGTTCTAGTTATTTTTAATAAAACACTAATAATTTTTGGTTTATTTTAATGTTGGTTCTATATTTTTATTTATACCTATATTAGAACTATATTATAAATTTTTAATAATAAATTTTAAATATTTAAATAAAATTTATAATTTTATTTATCCTAGTTTAATCATCCCCACCATCTGATTGAAACCTCCCACCCTAGAGGGATGTTTCAACCAAATGTAACTATTTTAATTTTAATTTATAAAACTAATTATACTTTAAATTAATACAACTTGTACTATATTATTTAATAGGAAACATATTAAACTATAGATAGGTATAAAAAAATAAATCAAAATAATTTATTAAATATTTTATAAAACGATTTAAACATTAAAAGGTCGAAACCTCCCCACTCTCCCCTACGTAACATATACGCAAAAAACGAACCACCTAAAAAATTACGAATTTTTAAATTCAAATATTTCAAAAACTGCCTAATGGATTTGACTGATTATTTTTTTCTTTTAAAGGTTTTTTTTCTTTTGTTTTTTATTTAGAATTATTAAAAATTGATATTTGTTTCAACAGCAGCAACAAATGTAAACTGTTTTTGTTTGCCTCATCTTTAAGAAATTGCATGGTACACCACTGCAATTGTTCAAGTCTCTCTTATTGCCGCAGTTATTATAATTATAAATATATTATATAATTTCTTCAGAAATAAAAATTACCCCGCAAGCCATATTTCAATATCCATCGTTCAAGAGAACATTGAAATTATATCTAATATTTCGATATTAATGGATATTCCAATCGTTTTTAAATATTAAAATAATTTTAAACAATGCTTATCTCTTAATTTGAAAATGTGTGTTTTTTGCAGGATCCACTAATTTTGTTAAATTATCTTCCAAACTCTAGTAACATGATAGTAAAAATTGAAAATTGTGATAAACTACGCCTTGGCTTTCTTTGCTCTAACAATAAAACTCAGAAAATATTAAAACTTGAGAATATCAAGGAACTTAATTTCTTCAGAAATAAAACATTACCCCGCAAGCCATATTTCAATATCCATCGTTCTACACAAGATTGAAAATATATCCTATATTCCAATATTAATGGATATTCCAATCGTTTTTAAATTTTAAAATTATTTAAAACAATGCTTATCTCTTAATTTGAAAATGTGTGTTTTTTGCAGGATCCACTAATTTTGTTAAATTATCTTCCAAACTCTAGTAACATGATAGTAAAAATTGAAAATTGTGATAAACTACGCCTTGGCTTTCTTTGCTCTAACAATAAAACTCAGAAATATTAAAACTTGAGAATATCAAGGAACTTAATTTCTTCAGAAATAAAAATTACCCCGCAAGCCATATTTCAATATCCATCGTTCTACACAAGATTGAAAATATATCCTATATTCCAATATTAATGGATATTCCAATCGTTTTTAAATATTAAAATAATTTTAAACAATGCTTATCTCTTAATTTGAAAATGTGTGTTTTTTGCAGGATCCACTAATTTTGTTAAATTATCTTCCAAACTCTAGTAACATGATAGTAAAAATTGAAAATTGTGATAAACTATGCCTTGGCTTTCTTTGCTCTAACAATAAAACTCAGAAAATATTAAAACTTGAGAATATCAAGGAACTTAATTTCTTCAGAAATAAAAATTACCCCGCAAGCCATATTTCAATATCCATCGTTCTACACAAGATTGAAAATATATCCTATATTCCAATATTAATGGATATTCCAATCGTTTTTAAATATTAAAATAATTTTAAACAATGCTTATCTCTTAATTTGAAAATGTGTGTTTTTTGCAGGATCCACTAATTTTGTTAAATTATCTTCCAAACTCTAGTAACATGATAGTAAAAATTGAAAATTGTGATAAACTACGCCTTGGCTTTCTTTGCTCTAACAATAAAACTCAGAAAATGTTAAAACTTGAGAATATCAAGGAACTTAATTTCTTCAGAAATAAAAATTACCCCGCAAGCCATATTTCAATATCCATCGTTCTACACAAGATTGAAAATATATCCTATATTCCAATATTAATGGATATTCCAATAGTTTTTAAATATTAAAATTATTTTAAACAATGCTTATCTCTTAATTTGAAAATGTGTGTTTTTTGCAGGATCCACTAATTTGGTTAAATTATCTTTCAAACTCTAGTAACATGATAGAAACAATTGAAAATTGTGATAAACTACGCCTTGGCTTTCTTTGCTCTAACAATAAAACTCAGAAAATATTAAAACTTGAGAATTTCAAGGAACTTAATTTCTTCAGAAATAAAAATTACCCCGCAAGCCATATTCCAATATCCATCGTTCTAGAGAACATTGAAATTATATCTAATATTTCAATATTAATGGATATTCCAATAGTTATAAATAAATAAATAAATCAATTTTAAAATAATTTTAAATAATGCTTAACTCTTAATTTAAAAATGTCTGTTTTTTGCAAGATCCACTAATTTGGTTAAATTATCTTCCAAACTCTAGTAACATGATAGTAAAAATTGAAAATTGTGATAAACTACGCCTTGGCTTTCTTTGCTCTAACAATAAAACTCAGAAAATATTAAAACTTGAGAATATCAAGGAACCTAATTTCTTCAGAAATAAAAATTACCCCGCAAGCCATATTTCAATATCCATCGTTCTACACAAGATTGAAAATATATCCTATATTCCAATATTAATGGATATTCCAATCCTTTTTAAATATTAAAATAATTTTAAATAATGCTTATCTCTTAATTTAAAAATGTCTGTTTTTGCAGGATCCACTAATTTGGTTAAATAATCTTCCAAACTCTAGTAACATGATAGTAAAAATTGAAAATTTTGATAAACTACGCCTTGGCTTTTTTTGCTCTAACAATAAAACTCAGAAAATGTTAAAACTTGAGAATATCAAGGAACTTAATTTATTCAGAAATGAAAATTACCCCCCCCCCCCCCCCAGCAAAATTCCAATATCCATTGTTCAAGAGAACATTGAAATTATATCTAATATTTCGATATTAATGGATATTCCAATCGTTTTTAAATATTAAAATTATTTTAAACAATGCTTATCTCTTAATTTGAAAATGTGTGTTTTTTGCAGGATCCACTAATTTTGTTAAATTATCTTCCAAACTCTAGTAACATGATAGTAAAAATTGAAAATTGTGATAAACTACGCCTTGGCTTTCTTTGCTCTAACAATAAAACTCAGAAAATGTTAAAACTTGAGAATATCAAGGAACTTAATTTCTTCAGAAATAAAAATTACCCCGCAAGCCATATTTCAATATCCATCGTTCTACACAAGATTGAAAATATATCCTATATTCCAATATTAATGGATATTCCAATCGTTTTTAAATATTAAAATTATTTTAAACAATGCTTATCTCTTAATTTGAAAATGTGTGTTTTTTGCAGGATCCACTAATTTTGTTAAATTATCTTCCAAACTCTAGTAACATGATAGTAAAAATTGAAAATTGTGATAAACTACGCCTTGGCTTTCTTTGCTCTAACAATAAAACTCAGAAAATATTAAAACTTGAGAATATCAAGGAACTTAGTTTATTCAGAAATGAAAATTACCCACCTAGCCATATTTCAATATCCATCGTTCAAGAGAACATTGAAAATATATCTAATATTTCGATATTAATGGATATTCCAATCGTTTTTAAATATTAAAATTATTTTAAACAATGCTTATCTCTTAATTTGAAAATGTGTGTTTTTTGCAGGATCCACTAATTTTGTTAAATTATCTTCCAAACTCTAGTAACATGATAGTAAAAATTGAAAATTGTGATAAACTACGCCTTGGCTTTCTTTGCTCTAACAATAAAACTCAGAAAATGTTAAAACTTGAGAATATCAAGGAACTTAATTTCTTCAGAAATAAAAATTACCCCGCAAGCCATATTTCAATATCCATCGTTCTACACAAGATTGAAAATATATCCTATATTCCAATATTAATGGATATTCCAATCGTTTTTAAATATTAAAATTATTTTAAACAATGCTTATCTCTTAATTTGAAAATGTGTGTTTTTTGCAGGATCCACTAATTTTGTTAAATTATCTTCCAAACTCTAGTAACATGATAGTAAAAATTGAAAATTGTGATAAACTACGCCTTGGCTTTCTTTGCTCTAACAATAAAACTCAGAAAATGTTAAAACTTGAGAATATCAAGGAACTTAATTTCTTCAGAAATAAAAATTACCCCGCAAGCCATATTTCAATATCCATCGTTCTACACAAGATTGAAAATATATCCTATATTCCAATATTAATGGATATTCCAATCCTTTTTAAATATTAAAATAATTTTAAATAATGCTTATTATCTTAATTTAAAAATGTCTGTTTTTGCAGGATCCACTAATTTGGTTAAATTATCTTTCAAACTCTAGTAACATGATAGTAAAAATTGAAAATTGTGATAAACTACGCCTTGGCTTTCTTTGCTCTAACAATAAAACTCAGAAAATATTAAAACTTGAGAATATCAAGGAACTTAATTTCTTCAGAAATAAAAATTACCCCGCAAGCCATATTTCAATATCTATCGTTCTACACAAGATTGAAAATATATCCTATATTCCAATATTAATGGATATTCCAATCGTTTTTAAATATTAAAATTATTTTAAACAATGCTTATCTCTTAATTTGAAAATGTGTGTTTTTTGCAGGATCCACTAATTTTGTTAAATTATCTTCCAAACTCTAGTAACATGATAGTAAAAATTGAAAATTGTGATAAACTACGCCTTGGCTTTCTTTGCTCTAACAATAAAACTCAGAAAATATTAAAACTTGAGAATATCAAGGAACTTAATTTCTTCAGAAATAAAAATTACCCCGCAAGCCATATTTCAATATCCATCGTTCTACACAAGATTGAAAATATATCCTATATTCCAATATTAATGGATATTCCAATCGTTTTTAAATATTAAAATTATTTTAAACAATGCTTATCTCTTAATTTGAAAATGTGTGTTTTTTGCAAGATCCACTAATTTTGTTAAATTATCTTCCAAACTCTAGTAACATGATAGTAAAAATTGAAAATTGTGATAAACTACGCCTTGGCTTTCTTTGCTCTAACAATAAAACTCAGAAAATATTAAAACTTGAGAATATCAAGGAACTTAATTTCTTCAGAAATAAAAATTACCCCGCAAGCCATATTTCAATATCTATCGTTCTACACAAGATTGAAAATATATCCTATATTCCAATATTAATGGATATTCCAATCGTTTTTAAATATTAAAATAATTTTAAACAATGCTTATCTCTTAATTTGAAAATGTGTGTTTTTTGCAGGATCCACTAATTTGGTTAAATTATCTTTCAAACTCTAGTAACATGATAGAAACAATTGAAAATTGTGATAAACTACGCCTTGGCTTTCTTTGCTCTAACAATAAAACTCAGAAAATATTAAAACTTGAGAATTTCAAGGAACTTAATTTCTTCAGAAATAAAAATTACCCCGCAAGCCATATTTCAATATCCATCGTTCTACACAAGATTGAAAATATATCCTATATTCCAATATTAATGGATATTCCAATCGTTTTTAAATATTAAAATAATTTTAAATAATGCTTATCTCTTAATTTGAAAATGTGTGTTTTTTGCAGGATCCACTAATTTGGTTAAATTATCTTTCAAACTCTGATAACATGGTGGTAACAATTAAAAATTGTGATAAACTAGGCATGGGCTTTCTTTGCTCTAACAATAAAACTCAGAAAATGTTAAAACTTGAGAATATTAAGGAACTTAGTATCTGGAGAAATGAAGATTACCTCGCATCCCAATTTCCAATATCCATCGTTCTAGAGAACATTGAAAATATACCTAATATTCCAATTTATACATTTATGGATTTCAATCCAACCAGTGTGAGAGAATGCAAAGATCATAAAATAAACTTGGAGAGCTTAATATTAAGAAATGTGTCCATAGATAGTGTAGATACAAATGCATTTTTCAATCTCTCACACATAAAAACCTTCCACATGGAAAATGTCAGGGTAAAACGCATAGAACACTCAGCCATAAATTTTGAAACTGTTAAAGATGGTGTGGTTGAAATTGTCAACTGCTCTCTAGAAGTAATAGAACCTTTGGCTTTTCAAATAACGGCAAAAAATGTTACATTTAGAAAAAATAATATAGTGGAAATAATGTCAAATGGAATTAACGGAACAAGTGACAATTTTTCATTCAGAGATAATTCGGTGAACACCTTACACTCAAACGCCTTATCATTTTTTTCACAAAAAAAATTCATTCGTAATAATCGATTCGAGTATCTCAAAAATGGTGCATTGGAAAAAATGAGTCCTGGACTTTACCAATATAACTCCAAGATTAATTTTGGAAAAGTTGAATTTGTTTACGAATTTACCGAAAACACCATTCACTTTACTGATGCTGGAGGACTGCATCCTGACATAGAGGCCTATGAAGCAGTGGCTTCAAACATCATTTTTGCTTCAAACGGTTTATTTTGTTCCTGCGAAAATTTGGGATGGTTAGTTTCCAATACAGGTCACGGTTACAACACTGCAATAATCCAGAATTTTTACGAAATGGTTTTAAGTAAAGAATATAACAATACTTGCTCATATACTTGTAACTTACCTGTTAGATCTGTAAGCAAATTAATTAAGGATGGAAAGTGTTTGAATAAGGAAATTGACGATTTGTGCATTGCTACTACAACACAAAGTTTTTCCGATTTGATCGAAATAACACCGTCAATAGGAAACTGTTTTTCTGTCTGTCACATTGTTTTAATATGGTCATTTACTTTGTACGTATTTTAAACATCTTATGGAATAGTATATTCTATAACTAGTATGGAATAGATAATATTCCGCGCGAGCTGAAAGTTTGTCATACGAGCCGGCAGGCGAGTATTACGGTCCCGCGAGGGCAGAATGACTATTCCATACGTGTTATAGACTATACTTTTCCTTCGACTGCAAATATGAAACACTGTATGGCTTTAAACTGCGGACAAGGTTAAAAACAATGTTTTTTGTGACTCGACATTGTTAATGCAACAAAACATATATTTTTAAATAAACCAATTAATGTTATTTAATAATTTTAAAAAATCAGTACTTAAAAAAGATTTTTATTTAAGTTTAGCACATATTTACAAATTATAATGCAAAAATTGAGGGTTATGTCAGATTGTTGTGACAGATATCAGATTTAAATATTTAACAATAGATGGAGCAGTTTTAATTTTTTGTACTAAATTTATAAAAAACTGGTCAAATATTAAGAAAAACTAATAAACTTTATGTAATTTTAACGCAAAACTTTAAATTGCATTAAATTATTCAATATTTCATGGTAAATTAAATATATTTTTCCTAATTTTGCTACATTTTTCTTTACTTTTATAAACAAGAGATGACACTACATGTACTCATTCTAACACTTGATATGGGATATTCATACCGTATCTAGAGCTGGAATGGATTCATTCTGTGTTTGAAGTGTGTGTATTTGCTTACATTCTAAAGCAGTCGTAGAAAAAGTATGATTTCATTAATTTTGATTTGATTTTCAACAATGCTCGGTTATTCCTGCCTTATCTTTGGCCATGCCAGCTTATGCTTATATTAACACTTAAATTGGCTTCTATAAACTATCAATCCGCATTGCATATTACACTATCCTAAATAGTCAATTACGGGTCCTAAATGCATGTAACCTATGAATTTGCATTCGCTTGGATTATAATCACTAGTCCTTATTGTGTTGTACATGTAACTTGCACATAATGCATGCATCTCGTCTCGTAGTTTACATAAGCTTGCTTAAACATATGCGCTACAATAGGGTAGGCTTATCAATTATTAATTTTTAATATAAAATTTATCATCTTAAGAATAATAGGGTCATCTCGTCAAATAACGTCTGTCAAAAGCTTTTGCTCTCCAAAATCGAAAATTAACATTATGAACCCCAGATAATTCAACTATATGACTCCTATGGATACTGTTATAAAGAAGGGATACGAAGAGAAATAAAAATATGGCTGCAATTTTTTTTTGTAATATCATAATTAATATTTGGAATGTAATTTTGTGATCAAAATTAGTAGAGAGCCCCTAACACAAGCTTAAAGCTTATTTGGGGCCCTCTACGCCTCTGTATTAAAAAATAAAAGATAAATAAATAAATAAATAAATATATTATCTAGGAAAATGTTACGTAACGGACGTTAATTTGAGCTAACGTTCACCAGAAATAGAACAAATAGAGAGATCTGTAATGTCGTTTGTCGACGTGAAAAATCATATGACCAGGGCCGTAGCTATAGGGGGATGGGGGAGCCTTCCCCACCTACCTTGAAATTCGAAAAAGTTGTAAATTTCATGGGTTAAAAATATAAAAGTTGTAATTTTAGCAGTACTGCTACTAAAACTACTACATAGTGAAAACTTTTTTTTTAGTCATCAACTTTTTCGTTGAAGAAAAAAAGTTAATTTTAGCAGTAGTGGATCTTGAAATTTGAAAGGCGAAAATTTTGATAAATTCTAGGTATCGTATTTTCAGAATTGCATATCGTCATCTAAAGGCTCTAACGGTCTAACTCCAAAACGTCATATTTTTCAGGAGACGTAAAAAACGATTTAAAACTTAATTATAGCAATTTAGAACTTTAAAACTAGCTTGTTCACAGGTAAAAATGTTTGAAATGTGTTAATGTATTTAAAACTTTTCATTGTTATCTATTTTATATAAATTATTTGAAAATTAAATTTTAACCACAGAATCTAAATTCACTAATGGTCTATCTCCAAGGGAAGATAAAAGAGGATACCTATCGTATTATATCGCGTAATATTATTACAAAAAATTTATATTTTTATATTTAATATATAATATTACTACTAGGTAGGCATAATATATATACATTATTAATGGCAATAATTATAATTATCATCAAACAGTAAATTAACAAATATTTGAAACGGGATCCCCTGTTGTCGAGAAATAGTTTGACATTAGTGACAGTTCTCATTTAATTGTTTTCTCACAATCATATGATGGAGTTAGACACTTAGCGACTTAAAATATTTACATTTTTGCATTTTTTGAGGCTGATATTGGTTCAATGCAAGTTTTTTTTTTTTGAAGTATGTTGGTAATTAGATAATGAAGCAAATTTGATAAAAATCTCATTTTAAAAAAATTTGGAGTTAGACAATTAGAGCCTTTAGTGGACGATATGCAATTATTTTTTAAAATTTCATTTTAACTTTTTATATCATATGTTTGGATGTTTGTACACGGAAAGAAATTAGTGGGCTCTGCGCTATACATTATAAGATATTTGGTAACAGTGGCAAATTATAGTGATTTAAGCTATAGATTATAAGGGACACAATAACTAATAATGTTAAAAATAAATTGGAAACGATTATATATATTACAGACACGATTATATTTATTACAGGCACTATTATAAATTTACAGAAATTTTATTATATTATAAAAATTATTAGCACGGACAATAATTAAATCTATTTAAGCTATAAATGCCATACTATTTGTTATATTTTATTATTCACTAAACAATTAAAGTATTTCATATAAATTTTTACACTGACTGCCATAATTGCAAGAGAAAGCCTTGTATTTATATAATAAGCGATTATAATTTGCTTGGTATGTGTGTTATAGCGCTTCTAGCTATAATTTTTTTTTCCGTGTAATAGTAATTAGAACAGTAGTCGTCCATCTCGCAGGAAAGGCTGAATTGGCCAAAGCATAAAAAGGACGATAACCGTAAAAAAAGTCGTTGAGTAGTTAGGATTTAGGTAAATGGGTGTTTCAGAGATAATTGTTGTACAAGGCTTAATTTTTAAACGTCGGAAATGCCTATAATTATCGACTTTTATCTTTTGTGGAAACATTAATCTTAGCCTCAAATTTATTGATATAATTAGGCATTTATTTTAAGGGAAAAGGATTCTAAACCGTTTGTAAACTAAGTAGTCTATAAAGGATTCTGATATCGTCGTATCAGAACAACAATGTTTTAACTGACACTGTAAGATTGCAGTAATTTTCAGTATATTTTGTATGATAAATTTAAAATGCTTTATCTTGAAGAGTTACAACTTTTTATAGATACGGATTGCATTTTTTTCGTTATTTGTACAAAATTTTAATTTATAAGCAATAGTCGGCGTAAACTCAGTTATGACTCATCAACGTTGAAAATAAACACCTTACTCGTTTAAATGGAATCATTAAAAAAAATCAAGATAAAAAGAAAAAAAAATGTAAATATTTATAACCTCGCGTCAACGCTAGAGTCGACGCGGCGCCTATGCGAGTACTGGAAATTCGCCGAGTACTGTTTAAGTTAAAGCATTTTAAATTTATCATACAAAATATATTGACAATTACTGCAATCTCACAATATCAGTTGAAACGTTGTTGTTCTGATACGATGATTAGGTAAATATTAAATACACTTAGAAAAAATCTACTAAAAATTACCTTTCTTTCTTAGAATTATTAATAAATATTTTTATAAGTGGTCCTTACACTGATAAAAAAGATTTAGATAATTTAATTGGCCATTTCCGACCAAATATTTTGTGCCCACAAATAAACTGTTTTATCGGTGTACCATCTAAAAATAAAATAAAAAAATATTAAAAAATTACATTTACATCTACATTTCTCCCCTGCCATGTGGGGATCCCAAATAAATTTTTTAAATAGGCAAAAGTTCTACTTTTTGAAAATTTTCTAAAAATGTCATACGAAAAATTTTTTTTATTTATTTATTTAATTTATTATTTTTTCTGTAACGTTTTTTGAAATTGTTCCAAATAAATAAATAAATTAATTTTTATGCTTTTCTAGACAGTAAGAACTATATTTTTAAAAATATTTATTAATAAAACCTTTTTTATGTATTGCAGACTTCTTGGCGGTCACTGTATATTTTATACAATTACTGACAGTATAATTATTTTTTTTTAAGGTTATAACAGCATAGAATGCCTATATGAAAATAATATTAAATACTCTTCTTCTATAAAAAATATAATTAAAAAGTCTTATATTTTATAGAAACAAAAGAACTGTATCTTGACTTTAAATTTGACCTATATATTTTATAAAAGACTTTTTGTAGAAATAGCTTAGTTAGTTATACAGTGCGTGCATCAAGTCTGGAATCACCCGAATAACTTTTTAGTTACAAGTAAAATACAAAAATCCTCAGACAGGTCGATTTATATTTTTAATTCTGCAAATTTTGGTCTAAAAAAGTTATCAAAATTGGCACCCCTTTGCACCCTCACCCCCAACTTTTTTTTTCAAATAGCAACCTACCCCTTGTGATACATCATTGGAAAGGTAATTTAATAAGCTTTCCAACAGTGTATGATAAAGCCTAATTTGTTAAAGGGTCTATGAAAAAACGCATGTTTTATTTAAACATTGTTTGTGTGAAATATTAAGCATAATATGGTAATTGTTGCGCTATTTCCTACTTGGCACCTTCCTGAGAATCTAAATAAGGTTGTTTTAAACTTATTGTAATATTTTATACCCTGTTGAAAAATGCAATTTTTTTTTCTTTTTATTGACCAATTTTATGTTTACTATTTAATCGATTTTAATCCCGTTTTTTTACTGTCCACTGTCAAAGAGCTGAAGGACATCAATTTGAACATTTATAGTGAACTAAAGTTATACTTTACATGTCTTTATAATAAACTAAATTGTGCATTTTATCATTAGCCCTTTACCAAATTAGGCTTTATTATACACCGTTGGAAAGCTTATTAAATTACCTTTCCAACGAAGTGTCACAAGGGGTAGGTTGCTATTTGAAAAAAAAAAGTTGGGGGGTGAGGGTGCCAGGGGGTAAAAATTTTAATAACTTTTATTACACCATAATTTGCAAAATTAAAAATAAAAATCGACCTATCCGAGGGTTTTTGTGTTTTACTTGTAACTAAAAAGTTAATCGGGTGATTCCAGACTTAATGCACGCACTGTATAATGGGTTATTCTAAATAAAAAAAAATAGAAATACAGATTCTAAAATGGATCCCAGAGCAGTCCCAAAAATGGATTTATAAACTTTTTTATATCTATTTGCGTTTCATAATTAAGTTTTTGGGGCGCCGGACTTTACAGCGAAAAAACAACCGCGAAGACCATTACCGCTCAGTCAGTTACCGCGACAAGCCATTACCGCGCCTGTCCTTTACCGCGAAGACCATTACCGCGCAGTTCATTACCGCGAACGTTCTTTACCGCGTATGACTTTTACAGCGAAAATCGTTATACATTATTTTTATTTTAATAAAATAAAAATAATATATACATAATATGTAAGGGTATTTCCGTGAGATTGATGGAAGTTTGGTTTGATTAGTTTTGGTTTTGGTTTGGATTTTTATTAATAAAGTGGAAAATTTACTAAATGTACCCATATATCTGTGTTTGGGTTTGGACTTTTTATCATTCCCAAAAGTATGTTTTTGAGGTTATGTTTAAAATGGGAGCTAACTTTTAAATTTCGACCTCAGATTCGGATTCACCGGCTCAAAATACATAGGAATTGCCTAGTCAAGTCCGTCGGAGATGCAACTTTTTTAATTTTGTGTGGCTGTGTTATCTCTGCAACTAAAAGTCCGATCAAAAAAAGTTTTTTACAAAAGATTTTTATTATTTTTTTTTTAAATAACAGTAAAAAAAAATATATGTTTGTACTTAAAAAAACAAAGTTGACCTTGAAATGACCTTGAAAACATAAATATGCTTAAAACATAAATAGGCCATTTTGTTTTCCCCATTAAAATAAACGTTTTTTGTTTGACATTTTTTTTCTTAAATGCATAGTATTCGAGATATTTGAAAGTATCAGGTTAAAAAAAACACCCGGTATATTTAATATAATAAGCTTCTGAATAAATCATAGGCATTTTTTTCCGAATAATAATTTATTATAATTTATTTATTGGGTATATCTAACATTTCGCAACGAGGATTATCAGTTAAATCAATTGCGGTAAAAAATTGACAGAAACCATGCCATAAATTCTCTGCTAAGTATTTTAAAATTGAATAAATATCGCAAGTTATAAATCGCTTAAGATTTATGATTTGTACGTAAGTTTATGCCAGAAATGCGATTTATGGCGCCCGAAGTTTCTCCCCAATTCACCTAACCTATTTAACAAGTGTGAAAGTAAACGTTTTTCGATAGATCTCCGCTGAATTATAAAGATAAAGACAATATTTCATACACAAGGTGTTTAAAAACTTCGAAAACTTATTAATGTTCATAAAAAGCCGTGAAGATATACAGGGTTATTCTTTTAAATGGTACACGCCCCCGTAACTTTTGAACGGAATGAGATAAAACTTTTTCAAAATGAATAAAATTTTTAATATTTTGTGAATATTGAAAATTTTACATGAAAATGATAAATAATTAATCTTAACATAACAATACATTATGTATTAACTGTTGTGGCCTTTTTTCCAAAATTATTATTTTTTTTTAATATTGAAAATTTTATTAAAAAAAATATTAAAAAATAAGTAGTTACATGCTTAAATGGAGAATTTTAAGCTTTTTAAAATGAAGTACAACAAGACCTAGGGATCCATTTAAAATATTGTCCCCTAATGCCCCCTGGCGCCGCCTTACCGAATAAAAAATCTTGAATACAATTTCTTCTTCTTCTTCTTATTCTTCTTCTTCTTCTTCTTCTTCTTCTTCTTCTTCTTCTTCTTCTTCTTCTTCTTCTTCTTCTTCTTCTTCTTCTTCTTCTTCTTCTTCTTCTTCTTCTTCTTATTCTTCTTCTTCTCTTCTTATTCTTCTTCTATTCTTCTCTTCTTCTTCTTATTCTTACTTCTTCTTCTTCTTCTTCTCTTCTTCTTCTTCTCTTCGTCTTCTTCTTCTCTCTTCTTCTTCTTCTTCGTCTTCTTCTTCTTCTTCTTCTTCTTCTTCTCTTCTTCTTCTTCTTCTTCTTCTTCTTCTTCTTCTTCTTCTTCTTCAAAGAATCGTGGCATTTTCCTTTGGAGCCAGCTCGATACAAATATGTATTTGTACCCTATTTTTTCTTCCTGTAATCTAGGAATTCGGGTCACAACGAAGTGGTCTGGGAATTTCCATCCCCGAAGTCCAAATTTCTGGGTTATATTGTTGTTTTTCTATCCTGACTTGCAAAAAACTTCTCACTGTGTAATGATCTTTGCGCAAACGCTAACTTGTTATCTTTAAATTTATAAAAAACTTCTCTTTCACGTTGTACGTTTGGACTTTTGTTGTTGTTGATTTATTTTATGTAGGACATATACAAAGCCAATGGAGCTCTCTACAACTAGAATTATGAAACAAAAGACGTCTACCCTATCTCTATCTCATTTGTGCTACACTTTCCAGCCTACCAAATAAATACTGTATTTGTTTTTCATACAACAAATACAGTATTTATTTGGTTGGCTGAAAGTGTAGCACTGAGTTGCACGAACGAATATAGCTAATGCGAATCTGTAGAATAAGATAATTCTACTAAAATTTAGATGGCGCCAGTAATTTCTTTAAGAAAATAATATAGTTACACTTTTCGCCTTGCCAAGTAAATATTGTATTTGTTCAACAAAGAACAAATACAGAATTTGTTTGATTGGGTGAAAGTGGGAGTGTATGTATGTCTTCTATCCTTTTTGGGTAGAACTTTTGTCCTGTCTAATCTAACGGAAGAAATCGCCATTGTAAACAAACCACCATAGCGGTGGGTTGCAAGGAGGTGAAGTATAACATATTTGTCAACAAACCACTATAGCGGTGGGTGGTGATCAGAAGCGGGAAGGTGAAATCTACCTGGAATGAAAACATTTCGGTTTGACGTGGACTCAAGGCGCATCTATGTATATATGATCTAATGATGTAGTGTGTAAACTACTTACCTAACAAACCTGCCTATCCAATGTTCTAAGTTTTATAGACTCGTTTTGAAAATTTTAGCCTTTTTTTTAGAAAGACATCCAGATATCAAAGGGGAAAATTATCAAGTGTGAAGTACGGAAAATCTTCCATAAAATTTTAAAATTTCCTTTAGAAGTTAGTATATTTGCAGTGCTTATAAAATAAGTTATATAAACCATATGTACGTAAATGAGAGGCATTTTAAAACCCAATTGACATTCTTTTAGGAATTTTTTTTTTCACTTTTAAGTGCCTTTTATTTCGAAACTTAAATAACCATAAAATAATCAAATTTTCATAACGTTTTTAATTATATTTTTTCTATTTTGCGACTCTTATAAGCTCATAATCACACGCATTTTGCGTGTTCTTATGGGCCCATAAGAGGTCTTTTTTTTTCTGTTGGGTTGGCAACATACAAAAGCCTATCTAAAGTTTAAATTTTTATAAATTTTTGTGTTTGGGTTATTTTTTACCGTGTTAAAATTGTGGACTGGTTAATTGCAGTGAAAAAAGAAGAGATGACTGTAAAATATATCAAAATATCATTTGTTCTTAGAATTTTATACATAGTGTAAACTGTAATGCCAATCCAAAACAAAAATCCCTAAATCAGTCATCAATTTAAATGTAAGTTTTTTAAATTTTAGAGCAAAATAGAAAAAATTGTATAAAGCACTTGTTTCATAACACGTTTTTAGAGCACTAGTACTTAAGAAAACTCGCCGCAAGCCGCTCGTTTTCTAAACTTGTACTCGTGCGCTAAAAACGTATGTTATGAAACTAGTACTTTAATATAATATTAATATAAGTTTTACTGAAGCTTTTCAGACTTTCTAGATAGGTCTACGGAGAAGTGAAACAAAAGTTATAAGCCGTTAAATGCAATATGGCCAAACAAGCTTTTCAACAGAAACATTTTAATTTATAGTTTTGCAATATAATTATTAAAATAATGGAAATTTATAATCCTATAAGTGTTAAAAGTTTTAAGCGCTTTCAGGAAAACATTATGAGCATTTTTATAAAGCTTTTAAGCAACTTAAAATAATAATTTGATTATTTGTCATAATAGTACATTAAACTACTAGTTTCATAACAAACGTTTTTAGCGCACGAGTACAAGTTTAGAAAACAAGCCGCTTGCGGGGAGTTTTCTAAAGTACTAGTGCTCTAAAAACGTGTTATGAAACGAGTGCTTTATACAATTTTTTCTATTTTGCTCTAAAATTTAAAAAAACTTACATTTAATTTAATGACTGATTTAGGGATTTTTGTTTTGGGTTGGCATTACAGTTTACACTGTGTTTAAAATTCTAAGAACAAATGATATTTTGATACATTTTACAGTCATCTCTTCTTTTTTCACTGCAATTAACCAGTCCACAATTTTAACACGGTAAAAAATAACCCAAACACAAAATTTTGTAAAAAAATTAAACTTTAAATCGACATTGACATTTGCACGCAAAACGTCAAGAGATAGGCTTTTGTATGTTGCCAACCCAACAGAAAAAAAAGTAGAGACCTCTTATGGGCCTATACGAACACGCAAAATGGGTGTGATTTATGAGCTTATAAGAGTCGCAAAATAGAAAAAATACTCTTTAGTTAATTAGTGTACACTTCACAACCCCAGCTATAAATTGGTTTTAAAATTCCCAAAAACGTAAAAATCTAAATATACCCTGATCTAGGGTCCCTAGATAAAACATGTTTTGTGGACGCCTAGATAAACGCCAAAATACTTCCCGGCACTGGAATATGATAGCAAGTAATATTTTTTGGGAAACCTTTAAACTAAAGACTACCAATTTTTTAATTTTGTAACAGTTTTTTTAGTTTTTTTTTGTATTTTTGTATTTTTTATGTTTTTTTTTGATAGTTAATTTAATTAGAATTAGATTGGGCAAACAATGCGCCGCGGTGGTCGCAACGGTTAAGGCGTTAAGTACTTTATTCGTCTTATTCTAAAGCGTGGCCACGCGTGGGTTTGAGTCCCCGCGGTGGAAGACAATTTTTCATTCATGCGATCCAGACTTGTGACCGACTGTATTTTATGGCTATTTTCTTTGTGACATGGAGACTTGTGGCTGACTATACAGTATGGCTGCACTCTTTATGACAGTAAGCCTGCTCCCTTTGCGGTATTATCATGAATTGTTGAAATTTGATTCTATATACCCTACTTTGATCTAGTGAGTTCGATTCTCACTGGCGCCGATTTGCCTTTTTCAGTTAATTAATAATTGAAATTTGGCGAAGGCGTAAGTGAAGCGGACACTCCCTATAAAAACTGGTTCGAAAGTCAGTTAAAGCCGGTAGTTTTCGAAAGTCAGTTAAAGCCGGTAGTTCCCTCTGCTACTAGCCCAGATAATCCTGGAGTTAGGGGATGCTTAATTAGGTAGAATAGTACGTTAAACAAACATGTAATGTAATGTAATAGGTAGGTAATAGTTATTTATGGTACTAGTGGGTAAAGTAAGATATTTCCCATGAGAAAATTAACCTGCGAGGCGTCAGCCAAGCAGGTTAATTTTCGAGAGGGCAATATCGGTTTACCCATGAGTGCCATACAAGGTTTTATCCAATAAATAGCTTAGAAATTCATATTTTTATTAAAAATTTTAATGACATTTACAAGAAAATAATTTGACAAGTGACAGTTGAGTGGGTAAAATAAATAATTATCCACTCAATAAAGAAAAAGCCACGCGGGGGTTATTATTGAGTTTATCTATTTAAAATAAAGCTGGTAATTGTCTCATTATCTGTATATATTGGATAAAGCCTTTTTATCCTAGCGAAGTTATGAAGTTTCCATAAACCCCTTTGCAGTTTTAAAAAAGCGAACGCATCAGCAGATTTGTTTTAGGTACTATTCAAACTAATTTTGGGCATTAATCAAAACTGCTAGGTGATTACATTACTAAACTGGATGAAACGTTGCAAGACAATGTCAAAACATCGGCACTATTGTACACTAGAGCCATCTAGTTTGCAAATTTCAAACTAGGTGTTTTGTTTGATTTTAAATTCTGTATCTTTAAAACATTATATTCTAGCAAAAAACTGTATATAGCATTTTTTATAGGGCTTACAAAGAGCTTTTATTTAAAATATAATTTTTTGAAATCGGGTTATAAATATGTGAGATATGCTAAAAAAACCTTTTACTGTTTTAAACGTCAATATCTCGAAAACAATGCGTTTTAGGAAAACGTTGTTTATAATATTTTTTGACCAATTTAAAATTATCTTTTATATAAGTGCTGAATTAACCAAATACAATAATAATTGCCTTAATTATAAACAAAAAACGCTAAAAATAGGAGTTTTACCCTATTTTTACCCCCTTACCCCCAATCGTTTACCGCCAAAATCTAATCAGCTCTTCGGAATACGATAAGTAACAATACGCAAAAAACCGCAAGTCGATATCTCATGTAGAAATGGAGTTAGAGAGTTTACACCCAGACAGACGGACGCAAATTTTTTTTTACTGATTTTCACTCAGAATGGTCTAAAACGTCGAGAAATGTGAAAAAAACGTGGTCAAAGATTTTGACTTTTCGGCGAAGATTTCAATACATTGGCACTCTTAGTAGCACTAAGTGCCGATGTAAAATAACTATGTAGAGGTTTGGAGCCTTTTCGATTATATTTTTGCTTATTTTACTAATTTTGTTTAGTATCATATAATATATATGATTCATATAATATTACGGATATTATGAAAACAGACCAGAATAAACAAGCGTCAGCTTTTAATGTCCAAAAGTTTAACCAAGCTTAAATCAAATAAATTAATATTAGTTAAAGAGTATACTTTTCAAAAGAGGTTAAACGCTTTTTCAGAAGGGACAATAATTTGATTTATTTTTTTCCGGAACCTTCATTTTAAAAAACAATATATAAAATTATTTTTTTTATTTTTCTTTATTTTTTGTTTGAAAAAAAATGTTGTTTGAAAACCCCCCCCCACAATTTGCGTTACGTAATACTTGAACGTTCCCAAAGGGAACATTTTTTTTTACAAAAGGTGATTTTCTTTAAGGTTTAAACCGATCTTCAACCAGTTATTGCTTCCGTGTTTAACCGGTCTGAGGTAATTTCCGCAATCTGTTAACCGAAAACCGGTTATTGCCTATGGTTTCCATCTCAATTTTTTTTTGTTTAGAAGATTTAGTGAACGCCGTGTGCAGTAAAATTTGCAACGAATCCTGGATCATGGTTACAAACGTGATTCAATAAATAGTTTATAATTCACGTAACATTTTTACTGACACCCCCCACCCCCCTCTGTTACGCGGCGTAACGTTTTGAGACAGTTACGCCGCCCCCCCTCCCGTTACGTAATAATTGAACGTTCCCAAAACCGTACATCGTCAAAATAGTATATTCTAGAACTAGTATGGAATAGACAATATTCCGCGCGAGCGGAAAGTTTGGACTTTTCCATACTTGTTGTAGACTATACTTTTTCTTCAACTGCAAATATGAAACACTGTATGGCTTTAAACTGCGGACAAGGTTAAAAAAATTTTTTTTTGTGACTCGAAATTGTAAATGTAACAAAACACATATTTTGAAATAAAGCAATTAATGTTATTTAATAATTTTATCAAATCAGTACTTAAAAAAAAAAAATATATATTTAGTTTTAGCACATATTTACAAATTATAATGCAAAAATTAAAGGTTATGTCAGATTGTTGTGACAGATATCAGATTTTAAATATATTTAATAAATGTTTAACAATAGATGGAGCAGTTTTAATTTTTTGACTAAATTGATAAAAAACTGGTCAAATATTAAGAAAAACTAATAAAAAGTTTATTTAATTTTAACGTAAAACTTTAAATTGCATTAAATTATTCAATGTTTCATGGTAAAATATATATATATATATATATATATATATATATATATATATATATATATATATATATATATTTGCTAATTTTGCTACAGTTTTCTTTACTTTTATAAACAAGCACTACATGTGCTCATTCTAACACTTGATACGGAATATTCATACCGTATCTATAGCTAGAAATGATTAATTCTGTGTTTGAAAAGTGTGTGTATTTGCTTACATTCTAAAGCAGTCGTAGAAAAATGGTGTTCAACCCGGGAGCCGGCCTAATGTTTTCAAAATATAACTTCGCAACAGAAATATCGAAAATTTGAATTTCGCAAGAACAAACCCCTTATAAAGTTGAACTCTTCAGTTAATGTAGACAAATTCTAGTTATGACTATGGCTTGTTTACTTATACGAGGCACGTGACCATTAGCTGCACCTGCTTTTTAGAGTAGCCTCAATATATCCCAAATGCAGAATTTTACTACATATTAAATATTATTAAACATTTATTAATAGATGAACCAAAAGATGACTTAATATGTTTATTGATAAAAAAAAGTATAAAACTACATAATATCTACCAAAGAAAAACGAAATAGAATATTTTTATAAAAAGTTAATACTAGATAGTAAGTTTACAACACAATAATTAGTTAACATTATAGCTATAAGTTATAATATTAAGATTATAAAAAGTCCGAAATGATCAAAATTTGGGTGACGTAATACTTGAACGTTCCCTTATGGTATAATTAATTGCAAGGTTAAAATAAAAGTATAAGAGAAGAAAGGATAGAGATAGAAACAGTTACATTGTATAAGGACAGAAATTTTTAATTTTAAACAAAATTATAAAAATATTAATTTATTATTCCATCAATCTATTTTCTAATCATCGTACAGAGTGATATTGGTAGACTGACAGTTTCGGGCTGCTGGCCCTCTTCAGTACCAAGAGTCAACTCTGCACGCTGATTAAGAAAACGTTTTTAGACTTTACTCGCAAAAGGAATATAGCCATTAGATTGATGTAGACTTGTGCGCCATCTATTTCTAGATGTACGATGATTAGAAAATAGATTGATGGAATAATAAATTATAGCTATAAGTTATAATATTAAGATTATAAAAAGTCCAAAATGATCAAAATTTGGGTGACGTAATACTTGAACGTTCCCTTATGGTATAATTAATTGCAAGGTTAAAATAAAAGTATAAGAGAAGAAAGGATAGAGATAGAAACAGTTACATTGTACATGCACTTTTTTAAGATCTATGATACTTTGTTGCCTCCCGACTATTTTCTTTTAAATAATTTTTTTTTTAATACATTTATTCTATCAGCATTTTGAGTTTCGAGGGGCAAACAATTAAATACTAGTTAGTAAGTTTACAACACAATAATTAGTTAACATTATAGCTATAAGGACAGAAATTTTTAATTTTAAACAAAATTATAAAAATATTAATTTATTATTCCATCAATCTATTTTCTAATCATCGTACAGAGTGATATTGGTAGACTGACAGTTTCGGGCTGCTGGCCCTCTTCAGTACCAAGAGTCAACTCTGCACGCTGATTAAGAAAACGTTTTTAGACTTTACTCGCAAAAGGAATATAGCCATTAGATTGATGTAGACTTGTGCGCCATCTATTTCTAGATGTAGACAACTACTCATACCTCTCCTAATCTGGAGACTTTGAATGGTAGCAAGTTGAAGACTTGTGTGTCTCAAGCACATAGTACCACTAACGGGTGGTCAGACGTAGAATTCGTAAGGACAGAAATTTTTAATTTTAAACAAAATTATAAAAATATTAATTTATTATTCCATCAATCTATTTTCTAATCATCGTACAGAGTGATATTGGTAGACTGACAGTTTCGGGCTGCTGGCCCTCTTCAGTACCAAGAGTCAACTCTGCACGCTGATTAAGAAAACGTTTTTAGACTTTACTCGCAAAAGGAATATAGCCATTAGATTGATGTAGACTTGTGCGCCATCTATTTCTAGATGTACGATGATTAGAAAATAGATTGATGGAATAATAAATTATAGCTATAAGTTATAATATTAAGATTATAAAAAGTCCGAAATGATAAAAATTTGGGTGACGTAATACTTGAACGTTCCCTTATGGTATAATTAATTGCAAGGTTAAAATAAAAGTATAAGAGAAGAAAGGATAGATATAGAAACAGTTACATTGTACATGCACTTTTTTAAGATCTATGATACTTTGTTGCCTCCCGACTATTTTCTTTTAAATAATTTTTTTTTTTTAATACATTTATTCTATCAGCATTTTGAGTTTCCAGGGGCAAACAATTAAATACCCTTGGACCCAAAAAGAGGTAACTTCGTTGGCCGAAAGTTAACCTCACCCTGGGCTGAGTATACCTACAACTGCTGTCTAGTATTGTATACTTATACTATGATTATTAAAAAAAATTGAATTAAAAAAAATCAGCAGTCTCTTGTTGGCATGTCTCCCGGTGAATTTATTTAATTAAGGACCATAATATTCTGTACATATCTAAACCATACCATACCATACCATACCATAATCTTTAATCTTTAATCATCTTTATCTGTTGAGTAGTTTACCTCAGTTGCATAGCAACCTTCAACGGCAAAGCAGCATTCGACGTTTTTTTCTGTCAGTAAGTAAGTTATAAAGTTACAAGTTATAATTTAATAAGTTAAATGGAGACTTACTTTTAGGTCAATGCAGAAGCACTCAATATATCTACTAAGGTACTATAGTTCATGTAAAGATGCAAGTCGCTTGCAAAACAACTTTACACTACGATATTTCAAAAACGCTTCGACCCAAGATATTTAAAATTTGGAACAAATATAGTAGAATTTTTTTTAAATTTAAGTCTCTATGTCAAAGTGTTTTTTAAATATCGTAGTGTAAAGTTGTTTTGCAAGCGACTCGCTTCCTTACACGAACTATAAAGCTAAGGGCTTATACACTGATAAAACAGTTTATTTGTGTATGTGTATTTATTTGAGCAAATCTCATTGATCAAGGCTACTTGATTTTTATGAAAATTTCAAGAAATATAATTTCTGTTAATAGTGAAAAAACTAATATATAAACTAGGGTAGAGAAGACTATTATAGCCTCGCTAGGGATTTTTATTTTAAACTAATATTTAAAATTCAAAGAAAAAATTATATTTTCATATAAATTCACGAACACAACTTAAAGAATAACAGACCTTAGTGGCAATTATCGGGAAAGAAAAAGCCAAAATTTTATTTGGAATTGGAAGTAGATATTTTGATATCTTTTATAGTAAGCTAGCTCTTACTCTTACTGCAAGTAACCATGCCACAATTGAACACGATAAAAATTAACCAAATAATTATTTTGTAGTTATATAGGTATTAATTATTATTATTAATATTAATAATAATAATAATTATTATAACATATGCATATTAATAATATATCGATTGATAATTATTATAAATAAATAAATATAATTATAATAAATACCTGGGCCAGTTTTCAGTATTTATAAAAATGTAAACATTGACAATGTTACATTGTTAACAAAAAAAAAAATAATAAACAAATATCGGGACTAGTACTTTAAATAAAAACACTAAGTTTTATGCACTAGCGACGTTTCGTCTTTAATCAAGACTTTATCAAGCTAAAAGATAGAAAAAGACCTTATGAAATAACATAAAAAAAGTTATATAACTTAAAAAAAAAATTAAAAATGTCTACTTTTTAATCTTATGCCTAGATAATACGAAAAACATTTACCTTAGCATACTTAAAACACTACATTTAACATAAATATTATTTAAATAAACAATTACGAACAATAAACAAAACTACAGAACCGTACACGTAGACATATTTCAAATTAACTGTATATGTTTTAGATTTTAAGCTTTCACGGCCATTAAGATATAAAGAACTTTCACTTTCGGGTTTAGACCGTGTTAATGGATTTTCACTTTCCGACGTTTCGTTTGGACTTTCCCTAGACACAGAACTCCTTAAACTAACCAAAGCGTTGACCATGAACGGTTATACCAAAAAAGACATTAATAAGACCATATACAAATACAGAAAACCCAGACCCAAACAACAGGACAATAGTGACAATGACAGACAGACACAAGTTATACTTCCCTATGTAAGCGGTATCACGGATAAAATAGGTAAACTTTTGAAGAAGTCAAATATTAAGCCTATATTTTGACTTCAACAAAAGACAAAATACCCCTGAGTTCAGAAGGCGTATATAAAATACCCTGCTCCTGTGGTACGGTTTACATAGGTGAAACTAAGAGAAAAATTTCTACAAGACTTCAAGAGCATGAGCGCAATATAAGAAAGAAACAAATTTCCTTATCGGCAGTAGCCGAACATGTACATGAAACAGGTCATAAAATCAATTTGTCTGAAACAAAACAAATATTAACAGAAAACAGAAAAATGCCAAGGAAGATACGGGAATCGATAGAAATCATCAAGCATCCTAACAATATCAATCGGGACACTGGTTACCACTTACCTGCAATATGGAAGTCTTTGATAGGAAAAACCTCGTCACGGGTGAATAACCCCAACTCGTCATAAATAGTGACACAAGTTGATTCGAAACTTAGTTTCAGATTAATACCTGAAGATGTTTCTAGTAGTAAGAGACGGAACGTCTGAAAGTGAAAATCCATTAACACGGTCTAAACCCGAAAGTGAAAGTTCTTTATTAACTGTATATGTTTTTTCTTCCTCTTTCTTATCACAAGAACACCTATAAAATAAACTCCAAATTTACCTTTGTTGACATTTGGACGGAAAACGTCCAGCTATAATCCTTTGTTCTGTTGCCACAACAAAAAAAACAACAAAAAAGTACTATACCTCTTATATAAGATGTGATTGTGAGCCTACAATAGTCTTAAAATAGAAAAAAAGCTTTTAAAAAATGTAATTTTAATAATAAATAAATAAAATACAAAAATATACGATATTAAGTAGTAATATATAAAGGTGAAATTCCTTGGTTTATATTAAAATGATAAATCTCAGCAGTTTTCTAAAAAGTATAATATTTTAAAATTTACTATTTTTATACCAGAATATTACAATGTAACATAATTTTTAATATTTGTAATATCAAAATCTTTTTTAGTCAAGTTATGCTTCAGATAGTTTACCACTACCTGCGTTATAATTTGTGTTTTTCTGAGTTATGCTCTAAAAGTTTCGTTCTTTGTTCTCATGACCGAGAGCGGAACTTTCAGAAAATATATTAAGACAACTTCTAAAACTGCATATTATTACATGGAATTTGTTTTACTGCGACTTTCATTAACCTAGGGGAATTTGTGTACTACCAGAAAAGGTACCAAGTTGTAGAGGAAATGCCCTAATTTCGGATGGTTTCCAAATTTCGGATAGTAGTGTATTTAAGATACTGTCTGCAAAGGTAAACAGAAACCTACTTTTATGTGAAGCCAAAAGTCAAACTAAATCCGTCCTGTAATATGATAACGGTAGAGCTTCTCCCCTTTAAATGGCAGCACAAATCGTTTGTATTGCAAATGGCAGTTTTGTGCTCAGTTGCATTATTATGCTTGTTTATTTTATAAATAATCGTTATAAAAGTTCGTGATTCTGTCTTGGGTAAGTTATGATGTTAGTTAAGTTGATCCACTATTCATAATTAAGCAATTTGTAAACGTAAACATTCTACAAATTTCTAATCTAAAAAGCAGAAAGTTGCCTAATTTCGGATAGACCATTTTTGTGCATTTAATTCCCAATTTCGGATATCCGCAAGGTAATTATTATTCAGGATAACCAACCATTAATTATTATTTTTATAATGATACAACAAACTAAGATAAACAATTTTGAAAAAACGAAAATTACCTAAGATACTAAGATATTCGAAATTGGGAATATAAAATTATAGTTCCTATAGTATTTCGTAGAAAATCGCTTAATGATTAAATTACGTCTTAAATGTGAAGGAATAACAAGAAACATAAGCAATGGGATCCAGATCTACTCTTGAAAAAATTTTTTCGGATATGTCCGAAATTAGGAGCCCTTTTTCAAATGCACAAAAATGCGCTGATTTTTTTTAACCGTGTTTTTTGGAAAAAAAAACTGTAATAAAATTGCTTTTATAATAAATCATGGTTCGCTATAATAAGTTGTATCTGGTTATATAAAAAAAATATCAAAAAGTAATACCGAGTATTAAATATTGAATACATTGTAAATGGTATCCGAAATTAGGCGACTTTCCTCTATAGTTCCTATAAGTTATTAAAATTCCCTAAACTAGGACAGGTTTTATAAATATTAAGTCTTGGTTTCCTCCAAAATTCGCAGTCGCTGACAACTACGACCGAGTCGTTAAGACATCTCCAATGCATTTAAAATGTCCCTGTTTTCTTAGCTGGTACCGAGTCGTTACTACTAACTACTGGTCGCCGTTCGTTTGGACGCCGGTCGCTTGACCGCTCCGGGAGCAGAAGCACGACCAATTCGCCACGAATTTGACAGTGTGTGACAGGTTTGCGCTGTGACAAGTGCTTATTTTTTTCATTCCACAGCAGAGTAGAAATAGTTATGGCAGGTATGTAATAATTTGTACTTGTAGGGATGTTAAAAATGTTTTTTTTCTAATACGTTGTTTAAAAATATTGTTTTAAAACGGTTTTTTGTTTTTTATTCGTTTTTTATTATTTTTCGTACCCAATGCTCAACAAAAAATGTTTTTAATTAATTAACTGTCTTTTAGTTGTCAAATTAGTACTATTCGTATATTTATTTAATTTTATTTGGTTTGACTCGGATAAAATCACAAATAAGTTAGGTTTAGATCTGATCGTTAATTTATTGCATTCTATGTTTTGTGAATATTTTATGATTTTATTCTGATAGTTAATATACTTTAAGGATCCTGGCTGCCAGGACATGTGCCTGGTTATCCATTGTGGCAGGATCTGTTTATCCATTACCACGATAACTGAAGTATATTTTGAGCTAGAAACTTAAAATTTGGTATGGTATTGGCCTCATAGCTCGGATAAGTTCAAAGATGGACAAAATCGAGCTTACCGAAACGACGTAACTGCGCAATTCTCTTATTTTACTTCCCTGGCCAGGTAAATTTTTTTCACTAATAATTAGGGATTTTGATTCTGAACATAGGGCGTATACTTATACAGGTTTTTTCTGTTTTAAGGGCATGTTTCGTTATAATCGAGTTTTTTTTGTTTCTTCGTGTATATTCGGTTTAGATGAGGTAAATTTAAGTTTGTGTTATTTTCGCATGCGCAGGGAAATACAATTATGCGCAGATGTTTAATAATACATACGAATATGCAAAACTGTTCTGGCAAACATATAAAAATATACCATGCGCATGCCCGCAGTAGGGTTTGGTGAAACATAAAACACAGAAGTGTTAAATAATGCACACGAATGCACCAAAGTAGTGCAAACATACACAAATATACTATGCGCAGAAGGCATTTATAGAACATATTTATGCGCAGAAGTGTTTAATAATACGTACTAATGCGCAAAAGTATTTTGCGAGACATATTTAAATTAATCAAGCGCAGAAGTATTTGGTGGAACATATTTATGTACAGAAGTGTTTAATAGTATATTAAAGTACTAGTTTCATAACAAACGTTTTTAGCCCACGAGTACAAGTTTAGAAAACGAGCAAGTTTTTTAAAGTACTAGTGCTCTAAAAACGTGTTATGAAATGAGTGCTTTATAGAATTTTTTCTATTTTGCTCTAAAATTTAAAAAACTTACATTTAAATTGATGACTGATTTAGGGATTTTTGTTTTGGGTTGGCATTACAGATTACACTATTTTTAAAATTCTAAGAACAAATGATATTTTGATATATTTTACAGTCATCTCTTCTTTTTTTCACTGCAATTAACCAGTCAACAATTTTAACACTGTAAAAAATAACCCAAACACAAAATTTTGTAAAAAATTAAATTTTAAAATCGACATTGACATTTGCACGCAAAACGTCAAGTGGTAGGCTTTTGTTTGTTGCCAACCCAACAGAAAAAAAAGTACGCAAAATGCGTGTGATTATGAGATTATAAGAGTCGCAAAATAGAAAATAATATGTAGATACGTATGCGCAGAAGTATTCATGTTTCAGATATTTTCGTACAGGATTATTACTCAAAATTTGTTCCTTTTATAAGTCACCTTGGATACACTTTAGCGTGGGACCTTTTTTGATGGAAGCACAGATTTACTTCAATTCCCTAGTTTATGGGAAGCATATATTTAAAGAAACTTTCTTCTAACAGGCATAAGTAGTTAAAATTTAATGCTTTATTTTACATGTATTAAATATTACTTTATCAAATTAAATTTTAACTAGACATTGTCTAGTAGACAAGTACTTAAACTTAAAGTTCTGTTTAAGATGAAATGATTGTTTTAAAGTATAAAACGGTATATTGATCCCGAAATTTAATATTGTAAGATTTAAAGTCAGGTTTTAAGATGAAAGGTAAACGTTCACTAGCAAAGGTCCCAAGTTGTCGGTTATAGCATAGCAAAATAGTATATTCTATAACTAGTATGGAATGACTATTCCATACGTGTTGTAGACTATACTTTTTCTTCGACTGCAAATATGAAACATTGTATGGCTATAAACTGCGGACTAGGTTAAAAACAATGTTTTTTGTGACTCGACATTGTAAAGGCTACAAAACACATATTTTTAAATAAAGCGATTAATGTTATTTAATAATTTTATCAACTCAGTACTTAAAAAAGATTTTTATTTAATTTTAGCACATATTTACAAATTATAATGCAAAAATTGAAGGTTATGTCAGATTGTTGTGACAGATATCAGGTTTAAATATTTAACAATAGATGGAGCAGTTTTAATTTTTTGAACTAAATTGATAAAAAACTGGTCAAATATTAAGAAAAACTAATAAACTTTATGTAATTTTAACGCAAAACTTTAAATTGCATTAAATTATTCAATATTTCATGGTAAAATAAATATATTTTTGCTAATTTTGCTAGAGTTTTCTTTACTTTTATAAACAAGATGGCACTACATGTGCTCATTCTAACACTTGATACGGAATATTCATACCGTATCTAGAGCTAGAATGGATTCATTCTGTGTTTGAAAAGTGTGTGTATTTGCTTACATTCTAAAGCAGTTGTAGAAAAAAATCTTTTATACTAGCATTAGGGACATACCAACAGACATATTTTTAGTGGTGAGAGTGATACTAGTAGTAAGGTAAAAATGTCAAGCGTGACCACTAGACTTATTAGTTCTTTTTGCTTAACACCAATAACTATGTCAATTTGAACAGAGCTTCTAGATTTTAAGCTTTATCACATTTTCATAGAGACTATTTCCAAAATATTATACACGGGGTATATAAAGAGGGTCAGTAATTTTAAGGATCTATATTATAAAATAGGGAACGTTCAAGTATTACGTAACGCAAATTTTGATCATTTTGGACCCCCCCCCCCAGTAACACTATTTTCCTATACCATTAACATGGGTTTAATACTTATCAGCTCATAATTACACGCATTTTGCGTGTTCTTATAGGCCCATAAGAGGTCTGTACTTTTTGTTCTTTTGGGTTGGCAACAGACCTGGCCTATCACTTGACGTTTTCCGTGCAAATGTCAATGTCGCTTTAAAGTTGAATTTTCTACAAAATTTTGTGTTTAGGTTATTTTTACCATGTTAAAATTGGTTAATTGCAGTAAAAAAAGAGAAGAGATAATTATAAAATATATCAAAATATCATTTGTTCTTAGAATTTTAAACATGGTGTAAACTGTAATGCCAATCCAAAACAAAAATCCCTAAATCAGTCATTAATTTAAATGTAAGTTTTTTTTAATTTTAGAGCAAAATAGAAAAAATTGTATAAAGCACTCGTTTCATAACACGTTTTTAGCGTATTAGTACTTTAGAAAACTAGCCGCAAGCGGCTCGTTTTCTAAACTTGTACTCGTGCGCTAAAAATGTATGTTATGAAACTAGTACTTTAATATACTATTATTTGAACTACTTTTAAAGATTTAGATTGTTGAAAAATGGTTTCAAAGAATAGTCCTGCAAGTACACCTCCAGATTCCGTATATTTTCGATACATCCGAAATTTTCACGAAGTGGCATTAAATATGTAGTAATTACCATAATATTTGAAATAAATTTAAAGGTAATTGGACTTTAATAGTATATTAAAGTACTAGTTCCATAAAATACGTTTTTAGCGCACGAGTACAAGTTTAGAAAACGAGCCGCTTGCGGTGAGTTTTCTAAAGTACTAGTGTGCTAAAAACGTGTTATGAAACGAGTGTTTTAACAATTTTTTCTATTTTGCTCTAAAATTTAAAAAAACTTACATTAAGTTGATGACTGATTTAGGGATTTTTGTTTTGGATTGGCATTACAGTTTACAACATGTTTAAAATTCTAAGAACAAATGGTATTTTGATATATTTTATAGTCATTTCTTCTCTTTTTTACTGCAATTAACCAAGCCACAATTTTAACATGGTAAAAATAACCTAAACACAAAATTTTGTAGAAAATTTAACTTTAAAGCGCAAAATGCGTATGATTATGAGCTTATAAGAGTCTCAAAAAATAAAAAATAAATAAATGTTTATTTACCACCAATAAACTCGGTTTAATATCTGGAGATTAAACTGTATTGTTGTGCTGTATTTTGTGATGATTTTAAATATACTTGCTACAAATATATTTTTTCTCGTGGTAATATTTTAACGGACAACAGGACATTTATCATTTAATAAAATTTAAATTTTATAACCCTAAAATCAGCTGATTACTCTTGGCTACGGATCGTGATCTCATCGGGATTGGAGCTAATCCAGAATTTTAAGTTTTACTTGACTTCGTGCATAATCCTGGATAATGCTGACATTATTTACATGACGTCATAATAAAACTGGAAGTTGGATACTAGTCAGCGTACTTTTTATTCACCCTGAATATTAAATTTAGTAAAAGTTAAGATATAAAGCGAGAGTTTCATGTTCGTGTAAAATATCAATCTTTTGGTTTCCTTTTAAATAAAAAAAAGACACTGCTTAGTAATAGTATATTACGCACCGAGTACGCGAACGTAGTGCTTATTTTTTACGAGGCAGAGCCGCGTAAAAAAAAGCACCTGAAGTGCAGCTAAAATCCAAAAAACGCAAAAATTGTCTAAAACTTAAAGAGCTTAGCAGGGTAAGCAGGTAAAAAGTGCACCAGCCCGATTTGAGCTGAGTATTTGTGCATAAGTTAGCTCCCATAGAGGTCAGTTGATTCCCAGATTTTCAGCCCCCAACGACCCCCAGGGGGGTCAGAATTAATTTTTTTAGTTCGACATGAATCATTTTTTTCTCCGGTCCTGCTGAACGATTGACTTCAAATTTGGAACACATAATAAGGACTATAGGGATAGTCTACAAAAAAAATATTGTCGATTTGCGACTCTTCTAACCTATAAAAAAAATCACTTGTATTTTTGAAGGGCCGAAAAGGCCCATTTTTGGCCGAACACACCCGCCATTTTTTTTTATGTTATGTATTCGTATTCGATCTAAAACATATCAAAAATTTAATTTTTTTCATGTGGTAGAACAGTGTCAAAAAAAATAAAAACTGCGTCAGGTACGCATTTGTAGTAGTATAGAATTAAGAATATTATTTGGAATAATCGAATTTTTATTTAATATAAATAGGTCCAAAAATAAATATTGAAAATAAATAACAAAAAAGGTTTATTCTAAGAAACCAAGCAAAATTAAAATCATAGTCAATTGAGGATCATAAAAATTGAAGTGTAAAGTATATACAGGGTGTATTTGAAATAGCGTAGGAAAGTTTAACAGGTGATTCTACATGATAAAATATGACAAAAAATTCCTATAAATATATGTCTAAGAATGAGTCATAAGGGAGCTACGCCCCTTTGAAATTGGCTAAGAAAATCGGTTTTTATTTAATAACTCAGGAACCCTTTGAGATATATCAACGAGGTTTTGCACGTCAACTAATCCTACCAAGGCCCGTTTTTATGTGTTATTTTCATGTACTTATTTCAACCAGGGGTGTGCGAAACGTAAAAAAGGTACTCTTGTTGTAATACTGTAGGATTAACCGTTTTCGAGAAAAATTCATTTGAAGGTGAAATTCAAGGTGAAAGTCCAAACGAAAAATTAAATACTAAAATGTTGAAAACCAAAATTTTAATGATGCAGGGCGAATGTACATTAAAAACTAAGAAAAAAAACAAAAAATCAATCCTAATGGAGCTATGGTCTCCTAAATATGAACCATTTTTAAAGGGCTATGGTAGCTTTAAAAGCGTTTTTTCGACCTACATGTATGGAAACTTTTTTTCTTAGTTTTTGATGTAGAATAACATTGCATCATTAAAATTTTGGTTTTCGACATTTTAGTATTTAATTTTTCGTCCTCGAACCGTGAAATTTCACCTTCAAATGAACTTTTCTCGAAAACGGTTAATCCTACAGTATTACAACAAGAGTACCTTTTTTATGTATTTTGACCTGAGGAATCATATTTCAAAAATAGAATTTCAAAAAAGTTACACAGAAAAAAGTTTGGGAAAAAAAAACTGATAAGGCACACCCCTGGTTTAAATAAGTACCTGAAAATGACATACAAAGATGGGCCTTATTAGGATTAATTCACGTGCAAAACCTCGTTAATATATCTCAAAGGGTTCCTGAGTTATTAAATAAAAACCGATTTTTTTAGCCAATTTCAAAGGGGCGTAGCTCCCTTATGACGCATTCTTAGACATATATTTATAGGAACTTTTTTTATATTTTATCATGTAGAATCACCTGTTAAACTTTCCTACGCTATTTCAAATACACCCTGTATATACTTTACACTTCAATTTTTATGATCCTCAATTGACTATGATTTTAATTTTGCTTGGTTTCTTAGAATAAACATTTTTTGTTATTTATTTTCAATATTTATTTTTGGACCTATTTATATTAAATAAAAATTCGATTATTCCAAATAATATTCTTAATTCTATACTACTACAAATGCGTACCTGACGCAGTTTTTATTTTTTTTGACACTGTTCTACCACATGAAAAAAATTAAATTTTTGATATGTTTTAGATCGAATACGAATACATAACATAAAAAAAAATGGCGGGTGTGTTCGGCCAAAAATGGGCCATTTCGGCCCTTCAAAAAATACAAGTGATTTTTTTTTGTAGGTTAGAATAGTCGCAAATCGACAATATTTTTTTTGTAGACTATCCCTATAGTCCTTATTATGTGTTCCAAATTTGAAGTCAATCGGATCAGCAGTACCGGAGAAAAAAATGATTCATGTCCAACTAAAAAAATTAATTCTGACCCCCCTGGGGGTCGTTGGGGGCTGAAAATCTGGGAATTAACTGACCTCTATGGGAGCTAACTTTTGCACAAATACTCAGCTCAAATCGGGCTGGGGCACTTTTTACCTGCTTACCCTGCTATGCTCTTTGTTAATTTGTGGTTAGGTGACGTTTACTCATTGTCTGACAGCAGATATGTAAAATCAGCTGATTTTCACTTTTACGACCGATGTCATGACAACGGGTGGAAAATGAGCACTATATACTAACCATGTCGTAGGAAAAATAGCTTTTCCTTAGACCTAGTTAGTTAGTTACATGCATACATACATGTTTGTTTAACCTTGCACTATTCTACTTAAGTCACCATCGCCTAAGTCCAGGACGTATGCAGGCTAGTAGTAGAGGGAACCACCGGCTTATACTGACTTTCGAACCAGTTTTTATAGGGAGTGTCCGCTTCACTTACGCCTTCGCCAAATTTCAGTTATTAATTAACTGAAAAAGGCAAATCGGCACCAGTGAGAATCGAACTCAAGCTAGTTGGCTAGTAGACTTGTCATGTACAGACGCGGTGGACCACTACACCAATCCTAATTAACTGAAAAAGGCAAATCGACGCCAGTGAGAATCGAACTCAAGCTAGTTGGCTAGTAGACTTGTCATGTACAGACGCGGTAGACCACTACACCAATCCTAATTAACTGAAAAAGGCAAATCGGCACCAGTGAGAATCGAACTCAAGCTAGTTGGATAGTAGACTTGTCATGTACAGCCGCGGTAGATCACTACACCAATCCTCCCATAGTGCTTATTTTCCATCCATTTCCATGAGAGCTGTCGAAAAGTGGCAGTCAGTTTACGTATCTGCTGCCAAAGAACAAGTGAACGTCAAACATAAAACATAAAATTAATAAAATTAATTTTAAGATAATTTTTGCGTTTTTTTTTTAATGTTTAGGTTTTAGGTCGTAGGAAAAATAGTATACGCACCTTGACGCAAACCTACTTAATATACTGTTCCCACTTCGGGGCGTGAAAGGAATTTTTTATTATCAGATTCACTTTTTGAAACCTCAAAATAGATCAAGGTGGTAGATTTAAAAGACATTTCATTCTAAGATTCAGTTTTAGCAACCTCAAAAACCCCCTTACCAATTTTGAATTGTTTGCACCTATACCTTTATACATACATGCTACTCTGCACAAAGAAACCCATTAAGTGTGTAAATTTAAAAAATGGGAAAGCAAAAAACAATTTTTTCGGATTATGTAAAAAACTTTTCTCTACATAAAATTCCGACAAAAAATAAATACGTTAATTTGACATACTAAGTGGGATTTTTGTACAGGGTCACATACATTGTATAGTCAATCATATAAAATTAAAAAAATATATATATTTAAAAAGTAAAAAGTATATTTTAATTAAGTTTAACTTAAAACTTTACCAGGAAAAATCTACTTGCACTGCAAGAAGTAAACTTTAGAATATATCGTCGGCTTACAAGTAAAGAGCACTAAGTCCAAAAACATGGTTTTGAGATATTGACAAATTTAACTTTCGCTGTTGTTTTTTAATTTTTGTAATAATCGTTACAAAAACGCACGTTTCGCCAAACAAACACTAAGTCGCTTAGTGCAGAAACATTTGAAATAATCTACAAGTAAAACGCAAAAAGTGCACTAAGTGACAGTGCCTATTGCCAGATAAAATTTTATTCAAAATCAAACTGGTGCGTTTTGTTTAGTGGGTAACTCTCTTGGCAGTCCACCTAGAAGTTAGTTCGGTTTACCTGTACATAGATCATCAAAAATTAATTACAGTACCATAAAAATCCCATTTTTGCAAAAAAGTGACTTAGTGCCTTTTACTTGTAATCCGACGATATTATTATATCTTCAGTTTGTTTTTTTGTTTTATTACGTTTTGTATTCATGCTATAATCATTTTATTAATCATTGATTAACAGTAGTCGGCGTAAACTCAGTTATGACTCATCGAAGTTGAAAATAAACACAGAAACATAGGCTTACGGAATAATTTTGCCGAATTATAAGGGAAATTTTTATAAAAGTTACTAAATCGAAACATTTGAAGACTAATTTGTTACACACCACAATATTGACTATACATATTAACTATAGATATGTATATATATATATATCGGTGTTTTTCAAAGAAAAAACCGATATTCGATTTTTATCTTTTAAGAATACGAAAGTTTTTAATTTTTATTTATCGATAACTTTTTTTCCCACCCTACTCGTTTAAATGGAATCATTAAAAAAAATCAAGATAAAAAGAAATAAAAATGTAAATATTTAAAACCTCGCGTCAACGATAGAGTCGACTCGGCGCCTATGCGAGTACTGGAAATACGCCGAGTACTGTTTATTAATCAAGTAAATATTCAAACGAGAATAACTTACTCTTACAGTTAAGAACACAAACTCAACTCTAACAAACTTTCTGCGTATAAGCATAAGGTTAATTCTAGTCGCTTGTTAGGTTGTTTGGTAGGTCTGTTCGAAAAATTGTGTAATAATAACAATAATTTATATTCCCTAGACGTGATATCTACATCTAAATTTAGCTTAAATTATTGCCTAAAGGTGTTTGAGATTCACTATCTTGAACACAGTAAAACATCGACGCCGCGACGTTAGAATAGATACAGTGCAATAGAATAATATTTTCCTACGATCCTCTATGAAAATGACATTTAGCACACTCTTTTGTTCTTTAAAAAACGCCTCATATCGCACTAGTTTGATATTTTTATATCACACTCGTGTGATATTTATGTATGGAGGTTTGCCTAATTTTTATAGATATTTACCTTGTAGATTCTACGAATTTAATTCACCTTGTTTTATAAACCATTTTTCACCTTTCACCACAGCCTTTTATATCTTTTAAGTGTTTTAATCCAAATATTTCTGTTTTCCATGTCAAAAATAGAAACTATAGTTATAACGTTACTATTTTGACCATTACTGTCTAGTCTAGACAGTCTAGATTTTACAAAAATTACTTAATTTTTTATTTAGTTACCTTACATTACATAAAAAACATAAAATACACAGTATTTTTCTTATGAAATGTAAAACAGTACAATTTTACTCTCTTATATGGCACCATAACCACAGAAATCTAATTTAATAAGTACTCAAGTTTGCATTTATTTAGGAATAGGCAACCCATTAAACAGTTATGTATTGTATTAAATATAAAAACAAGAAAACTAAAGCTAAATGAAAATCATATTTCCTGTTTGACATAACTACATATATAAATTTGAATGCTCTTTATAATTTATTTTTGCTTTGCTTTTCTTAAAAAT
Source organism: Brachypterus glaber (assembly GCA_958510825.1). Taxonomy (NCBI): domain Eukaryota; kingdom Metazoa; phylum Arthropoda; class Insecta; order Coleoptera; family Kateretidae; genus Brachypterus; species Brachypterus glaber. The sequence continues at coordinate 2,142,759 of OY294044.1, read as the reverse complement.
TAATAAAAATTAGAAAATTTTAAAATAAGAAACTTCATATTTTTTCAGGATCGTACGAAAAATAATGTACATAGCACGTTGTATTTCATACACTCGTGGGGTTTCCTCACTTGCCTAGCGGCTCGTTCGTAAACCTTCCCACTCGCGTGAAATATGTCACTTTCCACACTAGTTATGTAATATACTATATTCTTGCAAGACACACAAGGACTGTTCCAAAAGACAAAAAAAAACTCTTAATCAACAATAATTGTGTTAAAATTAAAAGAGTAGAGGTTAGCGTCTTGAGTTGATTCGGTACTTTTTCAAATCTGCTTGCTTTTAAAATTGTCCATTATTTGGCTAAAACAATTTTGTATAGAAATGCCAGAAGCTCCGTAACGTCTTTTTTTTCTGAAATAGGAGTTCCTTCTATTCTTTGTCCCTATTGAGCTTTAGGAAAAATTCCAAATTATTAATGACCGAGGGTTGATATTTAATTAAAAATGTGGAGTGCTTTTTGTTTACACAAAAATCGGTTACGACTAAGGGATAAAAACAAAAAAAAAGCTGGCAAATAAAACCAATGAACACGTGACCTCATGGCCTGCTTTATCTCCGCTAGTTTTATTAGAAAAGTTGAGAAATAATCTACCATATAAGAGAGCTAATATACGGTCGAATGGACGTAATAAAAAGCACATGGGACATGAACAGACTTTTTTATTGTCCTGGGACGTCGCAGTTAAATGTTTTTATTAATAATTTTAAGGAAGCAGATGAGCTGACTACGATTTATTTTTTAATTTCCTCCAAAAAGTGCTTGCCGAAGTACGTGAAGTCATTTTACTAAAACCCATTTCTACCACGATTCGCTCACCGCAGTGATGAGAAGAATCTAGCACTTGCGCACTGGTTGGCTTATTTTTGTTTTGACGGATGTCAAAAGTGGCTTCCGTTTAGGCAATTGTAGTTTTATGAAATATTTTAATTTGAGTGGGGTTATGGTGCGCATCAGGTCCACAAAAATGAACCATATTTTTGCACTGATTTTTGGTTTTATTACTAAAACTTACTGTCTTGAATATAATTAGGTGCGGAAAATCCAGTTTTTTTTGTTAGAATATATAGCAAAAGATTGTCAAAATACTCACGAATTTCTGTTTGATTTTTTTTTAATGGGGGCGTTGGTTTACGTACCACAAACTTTAAATCTGCAGATGCTTGGGTTTATTCCACTATTTTTACAATTGGCATCTATAAAAAGTTACATAACTTCGGGTTGCGGGATTGACGAAGAATCGCCCTTCCACTTCCTGGGACAATGCGATCGGTTCGGCAGAATACGACAGGAGATCTTCGGAGTGGCAACGCTCCGGAGGAAGTAGTTGCGTACCCTTTCCTGGACAGATATCGCGACCTTTATAAGGAGGTCCGGTAGGTTTAGGCAGGGAGTAGGGTAGATATGTGGCTGGGACAGCTCAGGGCTGGCAGAAAGGGCCATAATGGCCTAGTTCCCTGGCTTGTAGCCTCCCCACCCTTACTACTACTACTACATAACTTCAAATAATTCTTATTTTCAAAACTTTCTCAGCATTGATAGTAAATCTACTTACAAGTCTTGTAAGTCAAGCTTAGGTACCTAAAATTTTTAATTCAACATAGCCAAATATAAAATATAATACAATGTCAACTGGCCGTTGTGAAAACCGGCCAAATTTAAATTACATCGGCACTTAGTGCTACTAAGAGTGCCGATGTGTTGAAATCTTCGCCGAAAAGTCAAAATCTTTGACCACGTTTTTCACATTTCTCGACGTTTTAGACCATTCTGAGTCGAAATCAGTAAAAAAAATTTTTGCGTCCGTCTGTCTGCCTGTCTCTGTCTGGGTGTAAACTCTCTAACTCCATTTCTACATGAGATATCAGACTTGCGGTTTTTGCATATTGTTTCTTATCGTATTCCGAAGAGCTGATTAGATTTTGGGGGTAACCGATTGGGGGTAAAAGGGTAAAAATAGGGTAAAACTCCTATTTTTAGCGTTTTTTGTTTATAATTAAGGCAATTATTATTGTATTTGGTTATTTTAGCACTTATATAAAAGATAATTTTAAATTGGTCAAAAAATGTTATAAACAACGTTTTCCTAAAACGCATAGTTTTCGAGATATTGGCGTTTAAAGCAGTAAAAGGTTTTTTTAGCATATATCACATATTTATAACCCGATTTCAAAAAATTATATTTTAAATAAAAGCTCTTTTTAAGCCCTATACAAAATTTTATATACAGTTTTTTGCTAGAATATAATGTTTTAAAGATACAGAATTTAAAATCAAACAAAACACCTAGTTTGAAATTTGCAAACTAGATGGCTCTAGTGTACAAATTTTAAGCTTCCATTCATTTGTTTTTAAAATCAATCAAAAATTGTAATTAATAAGTTCAACTTGCATCCAAGTAAAAACATATTTTTTTTATTAATTTTAATTAGATATTAAGTGTACAAGAAAAGCTAAAGTTTAATATAAATACAAGTTAGTTTGTGCAGTGAGGAGTAGTAGTAAAATTGTAATTATGTTATGCTACCCTGTTCTAATAGCATGTTATTAGTTTTCCCAATAGTGCCGATGTTTTGACAGGGTGCTTGCAACGTTTCATCTAGTTTGCAAATGAAAATGACAATACAATTATTCTAAAATCGATATCGTCCAAAAGTCTCCCAGCGTACATTTTCACCATGATGCTATTTTTAATACGCATTTACTCACAAACAATACAAATGTAAATTGTACAGATCATGTGGGGGACACAAATCCACCAATAAATTTGATTTTAATCTGTAGGCAAATAATAACCATGCAGAAACGGGCTATATAGCTAAATTAGGCATAAACATCGATATATGCTAATAGTTTATGTAGTGACCTACAAAAGCCTTTAGTAGAAAATGGAGTAAAAAATATTGTTAGTTTTTTAATCTTATGTAGAATTTGAAGAAATTTAGCAGAAGACGCCTCACAGGATCAATTTACAATAAATTTTGTTGTTGAAGTCAGTATACATGGGTAAATTAGTTTAAATAAGTGAGGAATTGACCACAAGTTACTCTTAATTTGCAGTCTTTGGACGGTCTAAAACGTCGAGAAATGTGAAAAAACATGGTCAATTTTTGATATGTTGGCGATGATTTGAATACATGGGAACCCTTAGTATGCTAAGTGCTGATGTACGAAGTTAATAATATTAATATCTATCTTTTAAGCTTAATAGTAGATTATGCGTTGTAAGTTAATTACGCAAAATATAAATATTTTAACTGTTCTGCCTTGATCGCGTCGGATTATTTCGCATAATACAATGTATTAATAGATAATAAGCTCTTTTGATCCTTAATGTAGATGATTTAATAATTGTGCATTAAGCCGTGGTGTAGTTTCATTTAGCTTACTAACTTAGCTGCAGGAACTGCAAGCAGTAATCTGACAAAGAGTATATACAGGGTGATCCATAACTGGCATGCCAAAATTTAAAAGGTGATTCTAGATCCAAAAATATAAAAAAAGTTCCTATAAAGCTTGGTCCGGAAATGAGCCCTAAAGGATCTAGGGCCCTTTAAAACTGTAATAAAAATAAGGTTTTTAATTAATAACTCGGGTACCTTTTAAGCTAGAGCGGCGAGCTTTTGCATGTATACTAGTATTAATAAGGGCAATAAGTTTATGTTAATTTATTTTTTTAATTTATCCAGAGGCATGCCCAGACGGACAAAATATATGAGGCTTAAAACATTTTTGCCCCAAACTTTTCTATGTGTATGTTTTTTGGATTTGTTGTAAAAAATATAGATTTCTAGAGTAAAAATACATATAAAATATCATATAGTGTAACACTGTAGGAGCAACCGTTATCAAAAAAAATGCAATTAAGAGGAAGTAACATTTTGTGCCACCAAAAACGTTACTTTTTAAAAGGCTATTACTCCTTTAATATTAAATTTAGGTGTTTTGGTGTATAATACTTTTTTGCTCAGTTTTAAATGAAGAATCACCCTGCAGCATTAAAATTTTATTGGTGCTTTTTTTTTGTCCCCATTCAATACGTCATCTTCGAAGGGCCGTAGCTCCCTTAGGGCTCATTTCCGGACCAACCTTTATAGAAACTTTTTTTCATATTTTTGGATGTAGAATCACCTCTTAAATTTCGGTACGCGACTTCTGGAACAGGCTGTATATAAAAATACCTATGTCATTCTGGAGTGATTTGTTTTTTCTCCTACATCAATTCCTTTTATATGACGATTTAAACGGTCATAAGGAGCATTTAGGCCTATCCAGAAGCTTGCATAAGAACATAAAACATAAGAATGCGATGCCGTCATTGGCTTACAAGATACATGGCGACACATCAAGCCAATCTCGGCATCGCATTCTTATGTATTACGTTCTTATGCAAGACTGTGGATATGCCTTTTGTGTTATATCTGGTGCTTTTGGGGAAAAACATTTTTGGCAAAAATAAATTTGTTACAGAATATACTATTCTATAGTGTATTCAACTTCAAAATGCAGTGAGCGTAAACAAACGCACGTGACAACAACGGATTTAGTGACAGGGTAGGACTCAAAACAAAATATTTCTATATAACGGTCCATTGCAATGCATTGCAAGCTTCTTATCAAGTACTCACGTACTGACCTGTTTAATTTTCTACATCCCTACTCTCGCAACATTCGAGTGTTTTAACCAATGAAACCACGCGCCAGCTGCTGCGTGCGCGATTGTTTTATTTACTTCTACTGCATATTGAAGTTGAAAATACTATACAATAAGACGAGAGTTTCGAAGTGCTCTAGCAGCTAAACTGTTGATTTTCGGGAGTTGTGCCCTTATAAACTTTTGATCAGGTTGTCAGGAACTATAACATATCTAAAATTCAGCAAAATCTAACTGAAACCACTTTTACATAAAAAGCGAGGCACTTTAGGGGTCAGATAGCTTTCATATTCGTTTTCGGCACTCTAATAGTATATTAAAGTACTAGTTTCATAACATACGCTTGAGGCGAGTTTTCTAAAGTACTAGTGCGCTAATAGTATATTAAAGTACTAGTTGCTTGCGGCGAGTTTTCTAAAGTACCAGTGCGCTAAAAACGTGTTATAAAACGAGTGCTTTATAATTTTTTTTCTATTTTGCTCTAAAATTTAAAAAAACTTACATTTAAATTGATGACTGATTTAGGGATTTTTGTTTTGGATTGGCATTACAGTTTACACCATGTTTAAAATTCTAAGAACAAATGATATTTTGATATATTTTATAGTCATCTATTCTCTTTTTTACTGGAATTAACCAAGCCACAATTTTAACATGGTAAAAATAACCTAAACACAAAATTTTGTAGAAAATTCAACTTTAAAGCGACATTGACATTTGCACGGAAAACGTCAAGCGATAGGCCAGGTCTGTTGCCAACCCAAAAGAACAAAAAGTACAGACCTCTTATGGGCCTACAAGAACACGCAAAATGCGTGTGATTATGAGCTTATAAGAGTCGCAAAATAGAAAAAATACCTAAGCAAAGTCTAGTTAATAGTAATTGAACTTAATTTTTTTGTGGGATGGTGTAATTTTAAGAATTTACCTTAAATGTGGTAATGAGATTTTAATAATTAAGTACAAGTTAGATAATAAGTTTTTCCTGTTAAACATTGCCAATAAGTATTATTTGCCTTTTTGTATATACTTACACGAAAATAAAATCAGCCCTGCAATTCTTTTTTTGGATTCAGAAGGCGTTTATGTTCGTTTATTAAAGTAATTACTCGGGATCTTGTAAGGAGTTACATCTAAGAAATACGGACCTCAAACAAGCTCTTAATTAGTTTTGGATCCTGGGCGGCTAGCCCCAGAAATAGAGAAATTTTATGGCTTACTGTAACCAAAGACAAGACTAACTTTAAATTACTTTCATATAATATTATTACTATAAGCATAATTATGTTTTAGAGTATCAACTCTCTTTTTTTTATGTATTACCACGAAAGTTTAGGTTGGTTTATACAATAATTAAAACTAAACTAAGAATTTGACAAATAAAATTTCAGGTTATTTCGAACATTTCATGTCACTGATTAAATTCTAAGCAGCGGCGGATTTATTTCATTTTAAGGGGGGCCATCCATAAGGAAAAAAAATGCGCTTTCACCAAAAATACAATTTTGAAGGTATTTCTATGCTAGTAACCCAGGGTGAACTAAGTGGTGCACCATGGTGTGGTAAATATCAACTTTATTTTTGAAAAACAATATTTTGGTCAGTTTGCTAATGGACATTTCAAAAGGGTTTATCTAATGAAATTACGCCTAATTAGTAATTTTTCGTGAAATTAGGTTATTCGGTAGACTTACTTATTTACTTATATCGAAGAAGCCCTTATTCACACCCTTCGTAGCCTAAATCAATTTAGGGTTGAATTAAATAAGGTTTAGGGAATTTTACGCATCTAAATTAAGGACGGCAAAGTTTTATGTTGTCCGCATCCAGTAAATTTAAGGGATTTTTTTAATAGCGTTAACAATTTGATAATGACTTTAACGCCCTATTACACTGAAAGAAATTACATTGAAAAGGTGTAAAAAAATACACTCTATAAATGTGTAAATTTTACACCTTTATATAAATGTACATCAACAATTGATGTGACACTACACAGGTGAGGTGATTTTGACCTAGAGTGTGTATTTTTACATCCATACCTTCTGCAACAATACACTCGGAGCTCAAGAAAGTGTATTTTTATAAACATACCTTTAGCAACAATACACCCGAAGTGTAAAAATCACACTTCTGATGTACAAGCCAGCCAATCGCGGGCGTTAAGCTAGTCACGGGACTCGAGAAGCCATAATTCCTGCTTCATCGAGTCTGGTGGCTGTCGACCATTATAATTGTTTACGTTTGTAAGAGCGTACGTATAGTTTTGTGTGCGCTAGATTTTTCAAAGAAATAATTGGTAAGTGTTGATTAAAAGTAAATATTTAAAAAGTGTGATTAATACAATATCCTTAAAACATACATTTTATAATATTTTACTAGGCGGTAACAAATTTTGAGTTGCTAAGACTTGTGTATGTTTTCTGTTTCTATTTTCTATTACTTTTTGTAGCGTTGATTACGAATATACGTTTTATTTTTCTGTTACGTAGTTTTTTGATAAAACACTATTCATAAATAGAAAAATAACAAAATGGTTATTCTATTTTTTTTATGAATTGAGGGGTTTTAGGTAAAAAGTATATGTGGATGTAAAAATTTATCTCAGTGTAGACAGCTTTATATTTTAAATGTACTTTTTTAGTTTATAAAATATTTTGTAAGGAATTTTCTTATTCACTAGTACTATAATAATAGTGGCAATACATAAGGTTTGATTCAAGTTTATTTTAACTTTTATAAAATAAATCAACAAAAAGAAACCCTATTCGCAAAATAGCGAAAACACCGGTTCCGATCTGCTATTTTCAAGAATCAAAACAAACCCATAGAGTTAAAGGGGAAAGCTGTAGACTACATACATGTGTCCACAAACAGACAGGCAGACCGACATATCAATATAAGTGACATATCGTACAGAAGAGAGAAAAAAAGTTAGCTCTTAGTCTGGTTTAAAACCAGGGTTTTCGGTCTCTTAGAGCACCACACCGGAAATCGTGTGGACATTGGTTTAAATCCAGACTGAGACTTGACTTTTTCTAATTTTCTCTTCTGTCCGATATGCCACTAATATTGTCTTTCATAGTAATTTAGCGACATCAAATTTACTATAATTTTTTATCTTTTACATTTCTTAACGAATTAGAAAACAACAAGCCAAATCAGGAAAAAAATTGGAATTTGATTATATAAAAAAAAAACAACAAAATAATCAAAATCTTAAAACCTATCCGAACCTTTTCATGAGAAAATAAGTACGGTGGAACCGTGAAATTTTCAGTTTATTTATTACATATAAAGTTTTAGAACTTATCATGATATAATTTTAATTTCGTCTCGGGAGATAGAGCTAATATAATTTATATCAAAATGTCCAAACTCAGAAAATTACCTTATTTTACATGTCCAGTGTATTTACATACAAAGTATGGGAATTTATGAGGGATTATTTATTTATAGTTTACCCAACGGACTAAACTTAAGAGAATCATTAAATATAACTACGAATTATTGTGCAATACAACTGAGTCTAAATTAATATAAAATATAAGAAAGTTATATATCTGTCGTTAAAATCAAATGGACAGGAAACAGTGAATAGTACCATTTCATCCTTTTTGGGAATCATCAGCACTGTGTATCCTGTATGTTGCTAATATTCAAATAAAACGTTAGATAGATATAAAAGCATGGTGCCATCTATTGATTTGGTCACTGTTATCTGTGCACTTGTTCCCAAAAGGCAAATCGCCACAATTTAGGGTGTACAGTAACGTGCATTCAAAATGCCACGGACCTAAACCATTATATGAACCTTTAGCCGGTTAAGAAAATAGTTACATAGTAAAATTTTACTACATTTTTCAAAAAAAAACTTTATTACATTTTTTTTTCTCGACTGATTTTTTGCCTCGACTTCGTCTCAGCTCAACTTCAGTCGGGAACACTAAAGACTTAGATCGCATAATATACTATTATCCTTCACTATCTTAACTTGTTCCATGGATCCACCCTCCTGTAATAAACTTTTCATTTTGTTATTTATTAATAAATTATTATTAATGGAAATTGAAATATTTATCTCTGAAATTCCAAATTGTACATTTCGCGTTAAAAAGTAAATTTAAAATGCAATAACATATAATTTATAAGTAAGGGTTCATTGTAAAACTCAATTAACTCCCTTTATTACGATCTTAATTAAAAAATAATTGATATTTATTATTACAGTTTCAATGGGCCATAGTTTTGCGAAAATATATTGATATTTACTAACACGATGTGCAAACAAGCCGTTAATATATTTAATTAATGCTTCGCACTTCATTGTGTATACTATTGAAGGTAAATAATAACAAGCGCCTAATTGCAGCTCTCTGTACAGAAGTTTGTTTTGGTTTTTTCTTGGTTTGGACTTTTTTTTTAATGACGGGGCCTTGGTTTACGTTGACGTTGGTTTGGCGTCTGTTTGGTGTTTTTTTATTGTAAAAAAATGTTTTTTATTTAAAATAACATATTGAAAAACGGCCAGCACATGTGCAGTTTATCAAAACGCTGCATAAAGAGCTACACATAAACTAAAACACTGCGTTCATCTCATAGACAAGGAAAGACCTCCAAAGCCGTTGCGGAAAAGTGTGATAAATGTGCCTTGCGCATCTGCGATAAACTTGCACATGCGCATCTGGTTCATCTTCAAAGTCCAATTTTAATTTGAAAACGACGCCAAGCGGTAAAATAAATATTGATTTTAAACTGTCAAACTTACAATTGATTTTTTTGTACCGTAGGCGTCTACTGTTTCAGCGGCCATAATGAAATAAAATACAAATGTACTGGATAAGTTTTGTATGGCACACGTGGGTATGTAAATAGATATTGTCCACTCAAGAATATTATAAAAGTCCAAACATTATCTCGTGGACAATATCTTACATTACCCACTAGTACCATAAATAATAATAATAATAATAATAATAATCGTTTATTTAGCACAGCTAAATAATAATAATATAGTATATTACATAACTAGTGTGGATTTCACGGGAGTGGGAAGGTTTACGAACGAGCCGCCAGGCGAGTGAGGAAACCCCGAGTGTATTAAATATACTTTCCAACGAGTTATGTACACAATTTTTCCTACGATCCCGAAAAAATATGAAGTTTCTTATTTTAAAATTTTCTAATTTTTATTAATTTTTAAGAAAAGCAAAGCACAAAATAATTATAAATAGCATACAAATTTATATATGTAGGTATGTTAAACAGGAAATATGATTTTCAGTTAGCTTTAGTTTTCTTGGTTTTATATTTAATACAATAGATAACTGTTTAATGGGTTGCCTATTCCCAAATAAATGCAAACTTGATTTTGATTATTAAATTAGATTTTTGTGGTAATTCTGCCATATAAGACAGTAAAATTGTACTGTTTTACATTTCATAAGAAAGATACTGTGTATTTTGATGTTTTTTTATGTAATGTAAGGTAACTAAATAAAATATTAAGTAATTTTTATAAGATCTAGACTGTCTAGACTAGAAAGTAATGGTCAAAATAGTAACGTTATAACTATAGTTTCTATTTTTGACATGAAAAACAGAAATATTTGGATTAAAACATTTAAAAGATATAAAAGGCTGTGGTGAAAGGTGGAAAATGGTTTATAAAACAAGGTGAATAAAATTCGTAGAATCTAACGAGGTAAATATCTAAATAAAATTAGGCAAACCTCCATACATAAATATCACACTAGTGTGATATAAAAATATCAAACTAGTGCGATATGAGGCGTTTTCTAAAGAACAAAAGAGTGTGCTAACTGTCGTTTTCATAGAGGATCGTAGAAAAACTATTAAAATTACCTTTAATGAGATAAAGCTCCAAGTACTTAAGTTTTACGTTACACATTACATTACGTTACACATTAAATTTTATTCTCTAAAATTTTTTTTATATTTTTAAATGCTTTTTAAAAATATATCCGCAGAAACAAGATGAGAAGTAGCCTTATGATACTATGTCAAGTAGTCTATTTAAGGAAAATAAATCATTTAACGATGTTTCGATCCGGTCAATCCGGGGATACAGTGTCTAGATTGACAACGCAGAGCCGAAGGCAATTGACCATGTCTTGGTGAATGTCACGTCAATAAAATCTATTGGAAAACCGTCAGCTAAACGGCTCTTAATAATACACGGAAAAAAAATTATAGCTAGGAGCGCTATAACACACATACCAAGCAAATTATAATCGCTTATTATATAAATACAAGGCTTTCTCTTACAATTATGGCAGTCAGTGTAAAAATTTATATGAAATACTTTAATTGTTTACTGAATAATAAAATATAACAAATAGTATGGCATTTATAGCTTAAATAGATTTAATTATTGTCCGTGCTAATAATTTTTATAATATAATAAAATTTCTGTAAATTTATAATAGTGCCTGTAATAAATATAATCGTGTCTGTAATATATATAATCGTTTCCAATTTATTTTTAACATTATTAGTTATTGTGTCCCTTATAATCTATAGCTTAAAACACTATAATTTGCCACTGTTACCAAATATCTTATAATGTATAGCGCAGAGCCCACTAATTTCTTTCCGTGTATATTACTAGGTTACTTATTATACTCTTCTCACAAAGATAGAAACGAGTCTTTTTTGTGATAATTGTACCTATACATTGGCCCACGTTTGAAAACTTTTTGTAAGCTTCTTACATTCAAGTTAAGTGAATTTTATATAATCGCGTAGTAATAATTCTAAAACTATTTTTAGCTGCCTTTATATGACGCTGGAGCTAAAGTGGTCTAACTAACATTTTTGGCGAAAATGAGTTACGGCCTTATTTTAATACTAGACATTATATATTTATAGTTTAAATGCACTTTAGGTCTATAAACCTGCCCAAACCCCTTAATTTAAACGATAACATTTAGGAACTCTATATTTATTTATTTTTTAAATTTGTTAAAAACGGTTTAACTCATTGTATTTTAAATATGTATTTTCCTATTTCTAAATAATATTTGCAAAAAATATACCTATATACTCGAGCTTTATATAATATAATAAAATTAGTTTTGGGTGTACCCAAGTATTACGCAACACTTTTTGGGGTATACTAAATAAGCTTGTTTAAAAAAAAAAGGTTAACAATATGAATAATTTTAGCTAAATACGCAGAAGAAACGTTGTATAGAACATAAAAAGACCCACCAAATATAAGATTATAATTAATTTAATGTCATTTTAAAGCTATTTTACAACTAAATTTTAGAAATTGCTATTTTTGCCAAAAGTGAAAAAGCTAAAGTGGTCTAACTAACATTGTTTCCAACACTCGTTATTTCCCAAACAAAAGCAACTATTGCAACAATTATGCGTGAAATAGTGTAGTACTACCTTTAAACTATACTATAAACTTATTATTGGGTGTGTCCAAGTATTACGTAACACTTTTTAGGGTATACTAAATGAGCCTGTTTTTTACTCAAGGAATCTATATTTTTTACCAAAAATCCAAAAAAAATATACATAAAAAAGTTTGGGGCAAAAATGTGTTAAGCCTCACATATTTCGTCATAACATAACATAAACTTATTGCCCTTATTAATACTAGTATACATGCAAAAGCTCGTCGCTTTAACTTAAAGGGTACAAAAGTTATTAATTAAAAACTTTATTTTTATTGCAATTTTAAAGATCCGTAGCTCCCTCAGGACTCTTTCATATTTTTTAACGTAGTATCACCTTTTAAATATCTTGAACTTATTTCTGAAGACGTAACCTTGGGTACAATCAACTTGTCCACAATTTCACTAGAAAAAGTTACATAACCGTAAAATAAAGTGGGTTTCAAGTGGCATTTCCGCTTTGACATGTGCTTCTAAACCAAGGTAATCTAAAACCTTTCATTTTGACGTAACCTTGGTTACAATCAATTGTTTTTTTTTTCACTGGCAACCTTTAGAAAGGTATCATCAACCCTATACAAAAACAGAGTTCCAGCTAGTCTAAATAAAAACGTGACGGATTTAAAACAAAAGAAACCCAGAAAATCAAAGGTGGCTTGACTGGTGATTGATACAGATAAAAGCTATTCATAGATGGCCAGATAACAAGTCGTTTCTTATTTTTACAGACATCTATCGAGATTGATGGAGGCCATTTCCCAACAAGTAAAGACCGTTGATGGGCTCATATTTTTCCTACTTTTCCAGAGACACTATCGAAAGTGGAAAAAAGAAACGACCGTTTTTACACATGTATAAACCATTTTATGACGTCAGATTCACCGTAATTTGTCTCGCCTTAGATGCTATCGCAAAATTCGTTTGTTTTAAAAGCAACGATTAATAATACCTGTCAACTTTTTTCGGTTGGCATTTTGTGCTGAACCTATTTTTTATACATGCAGGTTTTTTTTTAATTGTACAGCTCAAAGAAGCACTTTGTGTAAGTAGAAGGGTTAGCGGTGTTTAACAAATAACACGACTCAACAAAAAAATTTTTGTTCTTTGTCCTAAAGTTTATATTATGATTTTTCTGTTCATTATGCACAAAAACGAAAAGAAAATACATTCTTTTGGTTTAAAGTTTGCTTTTGTGATAGTTGTGGTAATAATACTCATTTTCGAATTTTTTTATAAATTTCAATTAGTTTAAATACATTTAAAAATACCGCATGTCTGAGTGGGGTTTTTACGTTCACGCAGTGCCTCCAGATGGCACTCAAGTGATAAACAACGATCAGATGTTTTGTACATGTCGAGAAAACGTTAAAATGGCATCGCGAAAGTAAATATGATGCTGCATTTTGCTACGTATGTGGTCAATTTATTAAAGTTCGAGACATGAAATATGAACTAAAAACATCTCACGTTCTCTGTGAAGCCTACGAAGCATATTGTGACTGTCCTGTTCGGAACTAAGACAAGCCATGGGCTTCAAATGTTGCTCGTAGTTATTGTAAAAGATGTTTGAAAGGCGAGCAATTTTTAATTAAGCAGCGAATCAAATGTAATGGACATATTAACGTTATCAAGTATTGGCCAATGAAAACATGATGGGAGACTATATCTGGGGTTTATTGAAAGAAAGTACTTATGAACATAAAAGAAAGAGTAAGAGGGTACACTTTTAAAGTATTTTCTACTTTTTTGCAAGTTATTTTGATAGTAAAACTTAATAAAAATGACAAACAAATTTATTTCGATGGTTCTATCTTCCAATAAAAAATAATACCACAGATTTTGAAAAATATCGTTCAATCGGTCTTCTAAATACAAAAGCAAACTTTTTTATGCCATATAATTTTTTTTCGTGTAATTACGACCTAAACTATCGAAATTTTATACTTTAGAGTCAAAGTCAAATTTTGTGTTGACTCGTGTAATACTTTAAGAATAATTTAGGATTTCTTTAAAACCTACACACAGAAAAATTATTAAAAAAAGTACGTAAACTCCGATCAAGTCTCCTCTACTCTGCCCTGCTAAGACAGGAAGTCGTATCTGGAAAAACAAGGTTTCGAGATATTAAGCAATTTGTAAATTATGATATGCCATCTCCGTTTTTTGGTAATAGTTTCCATGTTTAGTGCTAAAGGGTGGAATTAACTTTAATAAACCAACACAAGAAATTTTAAATAATGTATGTAGCAGAATTTGCAAAAAAAAAAAGACTTTTGTTAGATACGATATTTTGTCTTAGTATAATACAAAGACCAAATGTCGTATCTAACAAAACCGGTTAGATACAATATTTGGTCTTAGTATTTATACTACTAAGATAAAATGTCGTACAATTAAACTCATATTTTAGGTTTTTTTAAACATAAGTTAATTTGTCCCATATTTTAGCAACTAATAAAAATAAACAAGTAAAAGTTTAGGATTATAAGATATATTAATCGAAATTAGTACAATATAATTATTACTAAAAAACTAATTGCTTTTAATGACTGTTCCGTCTGTTTCTGGCAACTCTTGCCAAAAGCGTAATCTATTTGGTGGGACGATATCTGGTATCTTTTTTAATAATGTGGCTTTCCTGTCTTTGTCGATTCCTTTAGGGGCCAATCTGATCTTGGGTTTTGGTAGCTCATCTTTATAATGTTTTGCCAGGAGGAAGTTTAGTTCAATCAATTCACCACTGAATTTAGTTTTATAAAATAGGTTTTTAGAACCCCTTGTAAACTGAACTTGTACAAAATTGGCTAGATAAGGTTTAGGTATAATTTTATTCATTTTATATCGGGAAGAAAAATCAATAAAATCACAAAAATCATTAAGATTCATTTCAATCACTTCCACCCTTGAACTATTAGTTTTTTTACACACAATTTAAAATCCTCAAAATCTAATACTTTTCCTGTTTGTTTTAAGGACTTCTCCACTTGATGGTGGAAAGAGTCAGCGGATATGAAAGTGTGACCAGTTTGTAAATATTTTATTTTTAATAAATTTAGATTTATTTCTGCTGAGTTAATTAAATAAACAAAAAAGCAATACAGAGCCCAATTCTTATTTTGTGATGCACAATTATCTAGCCAAACTGTTATTTCTGTGGCGTCACGATGAAACGAAAGAAATTTGTAAAATGTTGATATAATATCAGATTTACTAACATATTTTTATTCAGATACGACAATTTGACTTAGTAATAATCCATACGACTTTTTGACCTAGTAAGAGGTACATTTTTGCAGATACGACGAACAAAATATCATTTAAAATCATTATTTTTAATTGAGATATGACATTTAGACCTTGTCTTGATGGTAAAGCACACCCGAATGTACCAGAAACCGGCATAACCTGAAAAACGCAATTTTTGTAGATACGACTTCCTGTCTTAGCAGGGCAGTACTACTTGCCCACACAAGTCCTGGACTTAGGGGATGCTTAATTAAGTATGAGGTTAAAAAAACATGTAATTTAATGTAAAAGTAGCTTAAAAGTTTATGTAATCCAAAGCATGTTAACTATTTTAGTTTATTATAAAATAATTAAAAAAAAAAAAAAAAAAGGCTTATAATCGACTTCACGTTAATTTTATTATTGAAAACAATTAGTGTGACCGCGGTTTCGCTATAATAGATATAGCATCTACGGACTTAAATATGCTATATCTATTATAGCGAAACCGCGGTCACACTAATTGTTTTCAATAATAAAATTAACGTGAAGTCGATTATAAGCCTTTTTTTTTTTTTTTTTTTTTTTTAATTATTTTATAATAAACCACTTCACTATAAGAAGTTCAGACGTTCAGAACCATGAATGAATTTTCAAACTGGATATTTTAGTTTAATGTTTTGCTTAGTTGAAGTTCAATACGTAAACTCTTACTTAGATATACTTAGAGGTGTAAACTTGGATCACGTAAAAGTGCTTGGTTTATATAATACAATTTCTTAAAAACTAAAGATAAAAAGTAGTTATTTATATTTTTAAATTTTAATGTTTAAACCACTAAAAATTTTGTAAAAGAGTAATAGTTATTTATATTGAGTATTTAAATCACTGGATAATAGTACTAATTTTTTGGATCTAGAACTAATTAAACTTGATACACATTACTGAACTTTTAAATTAGTCAAATAAACTTATTTCAAGTATTCTTATACTTGTAAGAAGTATTTGATAAACATATCACAAATACTTCATGTTAGGTTATTTGAGGTGCATAAATGTAATAAGGACATCTATATCTTTCATTACATACCACCCTCATAACAGAGGGTTTTCTTTTTGGCACGATACAATCATTTAAAGCACTATTGAATTATTAAAATTATCGCTTTTATTAGTGCAAGAGTGGCCCACAGGTATAGGCTACCAGTCAAACATATCTTGACAGTCATAAAAACGTCCAAAGCAGCGAAACGTTTTAAACAAATTCGCCCTCCTCCCTAGAGCGTTACGTGATACTTGAATGTTCCCTATTGGTGTTCGCTGGGTTATATTATTGGGGATGTTGAAAAAGCCAACTGCATCATTAAAAATGTCAATTTTATTCTTAAAAAAGCTAACAAGGCAAGTTTTACCAAGGATTTATTAAGATATTTTTAGAAAGATTCTTAAAAAAGCCAATTTTTTTTTTCATCGAGAAAGTTATTTGTTCGCCCCAAAACAAATCATTTTCTGCACAAATACAGGAGCGTTATGTTACCAATTTTGTACATTTTGCTTTATTAATAAAAAATAATTACAACTTACCTTAAACTTTGAGATCATAGGAACTGAAATCCATTTAGGTACTTGAACAATGTTTGCGCATTAGTTATTCTTAATTTTTAAAGGTAATTACTCCAAGAACAGTAAGAAAACGTTTATTTAACTATTCCAGAGCATAATTATTGGTATTTTGACTATTCTGTTATTAAATAACGAACATTTCTTTCACCTGTAAAAATAATTAAAATTTCAAAGTAAAATGTGAGGTTAGATCTACTCAAAAAAAAACTTGTTATTGAAGGTCATCTCGTTCTTAATGCAATAGTGGCCCGAAATGAACACAATGTATAGTGCAATAGTGACCCACCAATTTTTTTCTCTAAGAAAGTAAAGAATGTAAAATAAATTTGTTTATGATACATTACCTTAATGTTGGTTGAGTCTAAAAACCCTAACAGAAAAATTTTAAATAAATTAATGCGTCCTAGATCAGAGATTAAAAAATCGGAGATATTCAAATAGTAATTATCTCGATATTTCCATAAAGTGAGATGGGCCACTCTTGCACTATACGCCTCATTTGTAATAAATTTTTGAAAAATTGGCGAAGGCGCGTTTTAGTTTCAAGCATCGATTTAAGAAATTCGCCGGCTCAAAATTAATAAAATTGTTTTTTAGATAAAATACTCTCGTGACAAATTTTGTTTAAAATCATTAAGTCTTTGTTATAGATTCTAGATAAATAAGTACTTTGGCAAAGTTTGGTGAAAGTTCATTCATTCTCCAATTCATCATCTTTCGATAAGGTGAATATGATGGCCCTTAACTGTTTGTGTTCCATAGTATTAAATATCATACCCATGACGTCTATGTTTAGGTTTTATTTAAAATGGAATAATAACATTTAGAAGGGGCCGTCCATAAAAGACATCCGCAGTTGGGGGGGGGGGCTTACCAAAATTGGACAGAAGCCGACAACGAGGGGGGGTCAAGCCATATTCGGACTTCCACTTTTCCAAATTCAATGATTTAATGTAATGAAGTACATTTTTCAAAATTCCACTATCCGGCGATTCAGGGATGAAGATAAAAAAGACGATTTTTCTATGTAGTATCTGACATTAAATTCTATTTGATTATAAGAATAAATTTTTATCAGATTGATGGAGGCTTTGATCTTATTTGTTATTTCATAATGATAAAAAAAGTGAAAATCTGAAAAAAAGGGGGGTACCCTACTGCGTTTTGGACGTCCTTTAGAGGGGGAATCTGGAAATCGGACAAGCAGGGGGGGGGCTGAAATTCCGGAATTTTCGCTGCCGTCTTTTATGGACGGCCCCTAAGGTAAAAACACCTAAAAAAGTTACTTGTTGTAATACCGTAGGATTAACTGTTTACAATAAAAATACAATTAAAGTCAAAATTAAACCTTTCTAGAACCAAAAATTAAACACTAAAATGTTGAAAACCAAATTTTTGATAATTTAAGGTGATTCTACATCAAACGCTAAGAAAAAAAGTGTTTATACGTGTAGGTCCAAAAATCGCTTTTGAAGGTACCATGACCCTTTAAAAATTTTGGAGACCGCAACTCCCTTAGCATTGATTTTTGTACATGTATGAAAACTTGTTTTCTTAGTTTTTGGTGTACAGTAACCCTACACCATTGAAGTGTTCTCGAATCTTGTAATTTTGCCTTTAATTGTATTTTTCTTGAAAACGGTTAATCCTAAAGTATTAGAGCAAAAGTATCTTTTTACCAGAGAAATAATATTCTAATAATAAAACTACATAAAAGTTAAACAGAAAAAAGTTTGGGGCAAAAAAGTGATAAGACCCCATCATTTCGCACGCCCCTGCTTTAAGTAAATACATGCAAATATCATTGGCTGATAGACCTTATTAAGAATAGATCACCTGCGAAACCTTGTTGCTATAACACAAAGGGTTCCTAAGTTATTAATAAAAAATCGAAATTTTGGGACCCCTTTTAGAGGGGCGTAGCACCCTTTCGAGTCGTTTTTGGACTTATTTTTATGAGAACTATTTTTCTTTTTTTGACCTCTAGAACACATCCTTTTAAAATTTCCCTTTACTCACGGAACACTGTAGAAAATTAACTATATTTTTCCTTCGTTCTTTCGACTTTTTTCAACCGCTAACCAAAATCGTGTTATTTTACAAGTTTGATATTTTTTTTTAAATTTCCGGATCCATTTTGAGGTCGCAAAGTTAATGTATTATTTACGAGATTTTGTCCTCCTATATTTATCGAAAAAATTTCGAACCTGAATTAGTTTCATTAAATTGAAAGTTTTTTCCCGATTTGTATAACTTAGCTTTTTGATTTTTGGGGAATAGGGCTTTAGATCTGACTAAAATTGTTATCTAATTTTGATGTGACGTTTCAACGATGGATTTCGTCGTTTTCGAACAGACAATTAAAGCCAAAGATTAGTAATTGTCACTAACAGTAAACACTCACATAAACAAAACATTATTTAAACAAATAAATAACAGTTAAAAAAATAAAATTAAGACAGTGTAGTTTTCTAAACGCAGCAACCGAACCTACTAGCTGGATTAGTTTCAGGTAAATCTACCTGGCGACTGGGCTATGGAGTAGTTAGATAAAATAGTTTTGTCTTCTGACAAATTTTGTTCAAATTCATTACCCCTTTGTTATAGATCCTATATAAATCAGTAACCAAAAATAGTTTAGGAAAGTTTGGCCAGAGTTTCCACTTCGATTTCGTTCGTTCTCTAATTCAAAACAATTATTCATCATCCATTTGTCCCAAACACACGGCGAAACATCCTCTCCAATTTATTATGATCCCTTTGCTTTTGTAAATGATTAATTCATCGACAGAATCGCCACCACCCTCTATACAGAAAAAACGCTTTCACCGGAACAATCACCCTTACATGTACACTAGGGTGACTCACTTTCGCCTTTTAGGTAACTGTTTTTGAGTACAAGGCCATTAAAAAACACCCTGTGGATAAACAAATCTCTATTCTAGCAATAGTATTAATTAATTTTAG
This sequence comes from Brachypterus glaber, assembly GCA_958510825.1. Taxonomy (NCBI): domain Eukaryota; kingdom Metazoa; phylum Arthropoda; class Insecta; order Coleoptera; family Kateretidae; genus Brachypterus; species Brachypterus glaber. Next base: position 2,122,820 of record OY294044.1, on the reverse strand, counting down.
GTATTGTAAATATGCAGGTCTGTGTACATTAGGGTGACCCACAAAAATTTCAAAATAAAAAATTTGGAGGTCTCACCCCTTAAATTTGTTCATTGAGGTAAGAGTATTATCCCTGATTTTTTTCAGAATTTTTGAAAAAAATCTAGAGATCTCTCACAGCTATTTTTTAAAAAGACATTTTTATTTAGCTTTTTTATTATTTTTAAGGCCGAAAGATTTTTTATTTAAATATTTTTTACACCGTACGGTATAAAAGGATACTATATGGATAACCTAAAAAAAAATTAGAGAGTTTTCTTTCAAAATGGCGGAACTCTGCCCTTTTAAGTTTGAAAATCCACTACATTGCTTCATTTTAGGCATAGTGACAGGCACAAAAATGTTTTTTTTTCATTGTCTTAAAATATTGTGCGTGTAGCCCAATATATCCCTACATAAAAACCACTATATTTTTTTATTGGATATACAGGGTACCCAGAAAAGAATTTTATTTTTTTAAGTTTTTTTTGTCTCTAAACAAATTCTGATATATACAAACATAAAATGTGTAGTAATTTTTTTATTAAATGTTTATATTTTAATATTTTTCTGGACATCTTTTATATCCAATAAAAAATACTACTTATTTTATGTGTGTATATTTCGGAATTTATATAAAGACTTGAAAATTGTAACTAAATTGCCTAAAAACCGCATTTATCTCTCAAAAATGTTAAAAAAATATATAAATTATTTTTTTCTGGATGGTTTTTATGTGGGACACGCACAATGTTTTAAGTCAATGAAAAAAAAAATTGTGCCTGTCGTTACGCCTAATGTAGTGGATTTTCAAACTTAAAAGCACAGCTCCGCCATTTTAAAAGCAAACTTTTTGATTTTTTTTGAGGTTATCCATATATACCGTGCCGTGTTAAAAATATTTAATTAAAAAAACATTCGGCCTTAAATAAAAAATAAAAAAATCTTAAAAAATATATCTTTTTAAAAAATGGCTGTGAGCGACCTCTAGATTTTTTCAAAAATTCTGAAAAAATTTAGGGATGATACTCTTACATCAATTAACAAATTTAAGTGGTTAGACCTCCAAATTGTATAATTTGAAATTTTGGTGGGTCACCCTAATGTGCTAGAATAGAGATTTGTTTGTCCACAGGGTGTTTTTTAATGGCCTTGCCTCTATAAGGTTCCGTACTCAAAAACAGTTACCGAAAAGGCGAAAGTAAAATATTGGCAATTTTTTAGAGCACCATAGGGTTTGGTATATATTTAAAAGGTCCTTCATTACAAGTCTCAAAAATGTATAAAGACGTCTTTTCAGGGAGCAATTTGTACGCAAGTTTGGTGCTATGCAATTTTGTTCAGTCACTGCGCATGCCTTCAGGCAACTTTGATGCTATTTTTGAGCCATCAAATTATTAAAACAAGTTCTATTTTTCGACGATTTTCACGCAAGATTTATAGTTATTTTCGTGGTCCAACCTGGGAAAAAGTTACCAAATTGATTTCTTTTTACTAATATATTAGCAACTGCACATGTTAATAATTATTATTATTAACATTGGGCCGGTCTGCCTAATAAAACACTTCCTTAAAAAAGCAAATGCTAGGTTATAGTTTTGTCAACAAAAGCAGAGACACGTCAAAATTGCCTGGTTGGCAGCACTGTTTAACTTGCAATATATAGCGTCAAACTTCCGTACAACTTGCTCCGTGAAAAGGCAAATGAATGTGCAATTATCCTCATGCTATATCTGGCAGCAAACTTGCATAGCACCAAACTTGCGTACAAATTGCTCCGTGAAAAGGCAGCTTAATGAATTTAAAATCATGTCTATGTGTTTGAAATTTTCAAAAAAATACAATTTTTGTATTTGAAGTCTACGAGATATATTAGATATTATTAAAATATTTTTTGGTAAATTAATGTTTTGCCACCCCCTAAGGGGTAGTTGGGGGCCAAAATTTGGTGGGATGTTATTCAAGCCAAAATACATATTTTGTGACCATTCTAAGCCTTTTTCGATCAAGGGCACTTTTTCCTATCTTACTCCGCTAAGCTCTTTGCAACTCATATTCGGATTCAGCGGCCTAAAAATACATAGGAACTGACTCGAGTCTGTCGGAGATCTAAATTTTTATATGGCTGTGTTAACCGCTGGGGTGTTTTATCGAAGGACCTTTGTGACGTGAGACAAAAGGGACTTACTTGTATTGTTCCAGGTGTATTCTTGTACTTGGGCCCAAGATGATGTTTCCTCGGAGAAATGGCGTAAGCCCTATTTGCAACTCGTTCTACGCGAAATGTTATTTATTGGATGTATTTTCCATAGCGTGATTCATTACGAATAACTATTGTTATTTTTGTTCTTTGGAAGCGGTAGTGGCGTGAGTATCGCGCCCCTGACGAATTTAACGTATTGTGCTGTTTTACGAACTCATTCAAATTACACTAAAATATCGCCTGAAGCCAGCAACTTCAGGTAGTACGTCATGCGCATGAAACCTTATATTTGTCCGCAAAAGGGACTTTTAAAAACTAAACAGCTGTGTTATCAGGTTGTCGTTTACTTTCGTTGCTCCAGTGCTCAAATTATACGGCATTTTAAGCAATGACGGCAGTATGGTAATCGTATGTTCACTGGATTATTTAAGCCGACCAATTCTTGACAGTTACAACCCTAGGATCTAAGAAACACGGATCTACTCCAAACCCCTTTGTATCTAGCCTCGATACCTTCCACTTGGTAATCTACAATGACTACGCATTGTGAATAGGAACGGTCAGATGTAATTGTGTACACGCACCGTTGACCACCACTAGCCCACAAATAATTAATACAAGTTGGCTGGATTAAGGATCCGGCAGAAAGATCTTTATGCCTACACTTTCAAATCTATGTGAAATAACATGATGAACTAATTTTAAGTAATTTTGGGTATTGACTTCAAAATATTTTTAGTTTAGTTCAGTTTTAGTTTTTAAGTCCTTTTTTTATTCTGAAAATTATATTTAAAATTAGTTGTGTATATGTTACTGTGAAAGACCGAAATTTGGGAAATATCTACATTCTCCGGAGAATTGGATTCAGTGGTTCAAAATCTGTGGGAAACTATATATCACACTTGTTACATCGGCACTTAGTGCTACTAAGAATGCCGATGTATTGAAATCTTCGCCGAAAAGTCAAAATCTTTGACCACGTTTTTTTTCACATTTCTCGACGTTTTAGACCATTCTGAGTCGAAATCAGTAAAAAAAAAATTTGCGTCCGTCTGTCTGTCTCTGTCTGGGTGTAAACTCTCTAACTCCATTTCTACATGAGATATCGACTTGCGGTTTTTTGCATATTGTTTCTTATCGTATTCCGAAGAGCTGATTAGATTTTGGGGATAAACGATGGGGCGTAAGGGGGTAAAATAAGGGTAAAACTCCTATTTTTAGCGTTTTTTGTTTATAATTAAGGCAATTATTATTGTATTTGGTTAATTTAGCACTTATATTAAAGATAATTTTAAATTGGTCAAAAAATATTATAAACAACGTTTTCCTAAACGCATTGTTTTCGAGATATTGGCGTTTAAAGCAGTAAAAGGTTTTTTTAGAATATCTCACATATTTATAACCCGATTTCAGAAAATTATATTTTAAATAAAAGCTCTTTTTAAGCCCTATAAAAATGTTATATACAGTTTTTTGCTAGAATATAATGTTTTAAAGATACAGACTTTAAAATCAAGCAAAACACCTAGTTTGAAATTTGCAAATTAGATGGCTCTAGTGTACAAATTTTAAGCTTCCATTCATTTGTTTTTAAAATCAATCAAAAATTGTAATTAATAAGTTCAACTTGCATCCAAGTAAAAACATATTTTTATTATTAATGTTAATTATATTATATAAGTGTACAAGAAAAGCTAAAGTTTAATATAAATATTATACAAGGTAGTTTGTGCAGTGAGGAGTAAATATAATAGAGCCATTATTTAAAGTTTGATTTTCAAATGTTATTGAAAACATAAACAAGGCAGAAAATTATTTAAAAATGCTTTTTATGCTACCCTGTTCTAATAGCATGTTATTAGTTTTCCCAATAGTGCCGATGTTTTGACAGGGTGCTTGCAACGTTTCATCTAGTTGATACTGAAAACCTTTTTTGTGTGAGCAGTAACAAAGAATTTTAAGCTAGTAACTAACTGTAAAGTATTTTTGTATTTTTTCTTGAACCATATATTGGCATTGATATTTGTCAATAGGGGGAAACTATTTTTTTTTGTATTTTCTTTGTACACTTTTTATAAGTGTCGGGAAAAGCATATTTTATAATTAATATAGTAATTAATAATCGCTACACGATTTAATTCAAAAGTGTACCATCACCACCACTAATACTGACCCCTCTTAATCGAATAATATAAATTAAATTATTGCCGACCAAAAACAATTAAATTGCATTTAATAACGTACAGCGAAACAAATTACCCAATTCTGAAACTGTCTAAGTTTAATTAAATATCGATCTAATAAAATTCATTAATGCTGTTATTTTTATTATTTTTATCACTAACAATACCAAGGCTTCATATGTAAACATAAAAAGAAATTCTACATAGAAAGGTCTGACCTGCCCAAATTAAATAAATAAAAAAAATATTCACAGCAAGAGGGCAACACTATACAACACAATATTATGATTTTTATAAAGTCGTGCAGTGACAGTTGGCGTTTTTATAGTGAGTTGGTTTGGGTTTTTTTGTATTTTTTTTTTTATTTACTTATGTGAAGTTTTTAGTAAGTAAGACATTATTATTCACCTGTGGGGACGTTCATAAACCTACAAAATGACTTGTTTTTTTTTTAAGGGGATAGACCGACTGCTTTAATTTGCCTACTTTCTTCAACATACTCACCTTAAAATTTTTTGGAAAGCTTTTCCAAAAAAATCTCAAAAAATTAATGTAGGCAAATTCACATACAGGTAGACCACAACAGACCGGATATCACAGTAATAGACCTGAAAAAGAAATCAACATATTTAATAGACGTAACTATTCCAAACAACGAAAACATAAGCAAAAAGTATAAGGAAAAGATCGAAAAATATACTCACCTGGCAAGAGAGATAAAAGATATGTGGGACACCTCTGTTAAAATTTTTCCTATTGTAATATCGTCCACAGGGTTAATACCTAAAAATTAAAAAAAAAAACAGTTTAGAAACTATAACGTACCTGTAAACATATACTTACCGATGCAAAAAGCCGTCATGCTACATATGTGTAGTATCGTAAGGTCGGTCCTTGGCGATCAAGAATCACTAGCTTAGTTCTTGAGATATCATCTCCGAACTAGCCAGAGTCAAACCGGATAACCGTGAAAAATAAAAATAATAATTACAACAAGTTATAAAATAATACGAATACACGAGACATGTCTTTTAAAATAATTTGTATATCGTTCTGGCATTACTAAATTATTATCTGCAATTTTTAAAAGATATTTCGTCTTAAATATTAAATTTTTCATAGGCCGTATTGTGGTTGGCCTGAGCAATTCTCAGTGAGCATGGCAGTATTAATTTTAACAAAGATGAACTTATGCTCAAGGTATCCTTGTTCTTTGGTTTTGGAGGATAATGAAAATATTCGATACTCATTCTTGCGTCTATATTGTTGGTGATTGCTGATTGTTATGACTAGTGTCGTTCTTGGTATCGAAAAATTTATTTGATTTTCATTTATTTACTTGGTAAGCCTTAAAATTTTTATTTTTTTAGTTTAATTTTAATTTTGTGCTACTTGGATTTGAAAATAGCCGGTATGATACTGGCAGTATCTATCGCAAAATTAAATCATTTTAATGTATTAAGATCTAACAAAAATCGGTCCAACAGTTATAAGAGTTTGGGTTATAGAGTGTAACTAACCTAGCCCCACACGCTTTACACGAAACCCTCATTAGGCATTGTTGTCTGATAAAAAAGCAATTATTTACCCCACTCTAATAGAAAACGTTATATCTAAATATATTTAAACTGTTGAGTTTGACGTTGATACATTACCTGCAACGCCAGGTGCGTAAAAACTTTTTATTTTATCATAAAAAAGCAATAAAAGTTAACATTTTACGAATTCTACATAAATCCTACCTTGTACTCTTTAGCGAAAAAGTGTAAAATAGATAAAACTTTTTCTTGTCAAATCTACATTGGATTAGTGGACAGTAATGAATTAAAACCATTTGTGGTAATCCAGAAGAAAGCTTAGATACAGAAATAAACTAATACCTATAAAAAAAAATATTTAAAGGCGTATTTTCACGGAGCAATTTGTACGCAAGTTTGGTGCTATGCAATTTTCTTGCAAGAATGATTCAGTCACTGCGCATGCCTTCAGGCAACTTTGATGCTTTTTTTGAGCCATCTAATTATTAGAACAAGTTCTATTTTTTGACGATGTTCACGCAAGATTTATAGTTATTTTCGTGGTACCAACCTGGAAAAAAGTTACCAAATCGAGTTCATTTTACGAATCTAGTAGCAACTGCACATGTTAATAATTATTATTATTAATAACAGGTAGGTCTGTCTAACTAAAAAACTTCCTTAAAAAAGCAAATGCTAGGTTATGTTTTTGTCAACAAACGCAGAGACACGCCAAAATTGTCTGGTTGACAGCACTGTTTAATTTGCAATATATAGCACCAAACTTGCGTACAAATTGCTCCGTGGAAAGCCGCCTTAAAAGAAAAAACGGGTGGCCTTTCAGGAACTACGCAAAGTTGTATTGAAGGGGGATAATAAGACGTTAATGCATGATTATATTGCATTCAGCATTTCCGAATATTTGGCCACAACTTAAAGTAAATTTTAATTCATTCACAATATTAATTTTACATCCTATAGTTGAATTGATCACAGTGATATTGTAAAATCTACCATATATTGACAGGTGTTAAAATGAATGTTGGGGTAAATTATAATTGTCCGTAGCAGAAAAATTGTATAGATAATGTATAGTATATTAAAGTACTAGTTTCATAACATACGTTTTTAGCGCACGAGTACAAGTTTAGAAAACAAGCCGCTTGCGGCGAGTGTTCTAAAGTACTAGTAAAATTAAACTTTAAATCGACATTGACATTTGCACGCAAAACGTCAAGAGGTAGGCTTTTGTATGTTGCCAACCCAACAGAACTAAAAGTAGACACCTCTTATAGGCCTATATAACACGCAAAATGCGTGTGGTTCACGCAAAATGCGTGTGGTTATGAGCTTATAAGAGTCGCAAAATAGAAAAAATATTTATTGATTTGTATGTGAACACCAAACTTCATAGTACAGCAACATGCTCAAATGAATTCTTACTCAAAATGCCATATTGTATGCTATTTGTATTATAAAGAAAAAGTAAATTTAAAGAGGAATGCCTATATGCAATATTGGATATAAAAGGATTATAGATAAACGAAATATGCCTTGCTTTTAGCTATTCTAGGCGACGCGTCACATACACAAAATATATTAAATAAAAAAGGATTTTTCTGACGTTTTTCCTGTGTAGGAATTCAATATTAAATAACGCACGCATTGAGTTCTCGGATGGGATCGAGAAATCGTGGGGAAAGTTCCAACAATAGTCGTGACAATTGTGATAAAATCGCGAGAAATCGTGAAGAAAATCCCAACAAAAATCGTGACAATTATGACAAAATCGTGAGAAATCGTGAGGAAAATCCCAACAAAAATCGTGACAATTGTGAGGAAATCGTCAGGAAAATCGCTACAAAAATCGTGACAATTGTGAGGAAATCGTGAGAAATCGTGAGGAAAATCCCAACAAAAATCGTGACAATTATGACAAAATCGTGAGAAATCGTGAGGAAAATCCCAACAAAAACCGTGACAATTGTGAGGAATCGTGAGGAAAATCGCAACAAAAATCGTGACAATTGTGAGAAAATCGGGAGAAATCGTGAGAAAAATCACAACAAAAATCATGACAACTGTGACAAAAATGCATGGGTTTCGAGCCATATGTCAACTTTAAATTTATTTAACGCTTGCATTGAGTTCTCGGCTTTATTTACCACTTTATTTATGGAGATTAAAGTGTGCTCTCCTACTTTGCCATACATTTTAATTGTGAAAAAAATTATATTTGCCATATACTCGGCGCATTATCTATCTGAGTAACAAATTGGATCAAGGAAGCTATGATTAGTGGTTTAAAAATGACTTTTAGTAATATTTTTGTAGCCCATTGTGCTTTTGATAATTTTTAACATTTAGGTTAAATTGACTGTCATTTTACGTCTTACAAATAATAACAAAATCTGTTTAAAAAGTAAAACTTTGTTCAAAATTTATAATAAAAGTAAGTTTTTATTCATAAAGTGCTATTATAAACTTAAATTTAACGTTACCTGAATAAAATTACGGACCAGTATTATTTTAACCAAAAAATTCTCTGTTATAGTGTTTACTTCAAAAATTTATAGTGCATTGCATTATATTACTTCATTTAAACAAAATGTTTATAGATTGATGCTTTAGTTTTCTTTTTATGCACTTTTCTTGTTATTTCTTGCTAAAGCAAATTATTTAAATTTTTTTATAAATGTCAAAATTATGTCTTGATTGACAATAAATTTTAAACAAGATGAAAACCTTACATAAGGAACTAAATATATTCTGCCAACCAAATAACAAGAAACAAATGACCATCAACTCAGATAGATAATGCGCGGAGTTTATGTATAATATATATTATATAATAATAATAATAATAATAATAATAATAATAAATCGACTTTATTCAGACCATTAACAAAATACAATTTAATTGGATTATAAACTTAAAATTAAATAGCCTAAATGGGCGAAGTCTAGCTGAAAGCTAATCAACTTAACCCAGAAAAATAATAATAGAAAAATCTTAGTAATTTGAGCATAAATTAAGAATTAATATAATACTTAAAATATATTGTACAGGAAAGGAAACAGCCATATTTTTTTATAACAAACATGTAGAATCTTTATTGCTTATTTAATAAATGTTTTTTATATTTAGTCTTAAAAGTATTTGACTTTAAATTTTTTAATTCAGCAGGAATACTGTTGTATGTAGTGACGGCACAATAGGTAAAACTTTTTTTAAAGAGAGCAGTGGTGTGTCTAGGCACAGTTAACAAGCCTTTGTCTCTAATATTTCTATTATGTGTAGAGGTGCGCAAAATAAAAATGTTTCTAATGGAAGTAATGTTTTCTGAATTAATTATGTTATGAACAAAAGTACCCAACTGAAGTTTTCTTCGAGTAGACATGTTAAGCCACCCTATTTCTTTAATTTTGTTAGAAACATGATCATATTTTCTGAGTCCGAAAATTAATCGAATGCAAGAATTTTGGACTTTTTGTATACGAACAGACTGCTGTATGTCAATATAATTACCATATACTACATTGCAATAATTATAATGAGACAATACTAGCGATTCAGATATTTTTTTTTAAGGTTAAAATTTAAAAAATGCCTGTTAGAATATAGTAGTTTAAGGGATGCGTAACTTTTTCGTATAAGACCACTAACATGCTCAATAAATTTTAAATCACTATAAAATATGACTCCAAGGTTTTTTGCTGTCTTTACTACAGATACAGGTTTTCCATCTATATTGATATTTATGTGAGGAAGTATATGCTCCACTTGATTATTGTTGCCAAAAATCATAATGTTAGTTTTAGTAGGATTTAAAGACAAATTAAATTCTTTAGACAAACAGTAAATTCTATTTAAATCCTCATTAATTTTCTGAAATGCATTATGAAATTCTGCATGATTAAAAGAAAAATAGAGCTGTGTATCATCAGCATAAGCTTGGACACTGCAGTGTGCAACAGAACGAAGCAATTCTGCAGTATATATTATAAAAAGCAGCGGTCCAAGTATTGAGCCCTGTGGCCGCCATTGGTAATATTTATCGTATTCGAGAAATTATTATTACTTTTGATTTTTTTACATCTGTCAGAAAGATATGAATGAATCAACTTAACTGCTAGTTCATCAAAACCATAGTAACCCAGTAAAGCACATAAAAGTTTGTGATTGATAGTGTCAAATGCCTTTGAGAAATCTAATAAGAGCAGAACAGTCACTAATCTTTTATCGCGAGCTTTGGCAATATCATCTGAGACTTTACAATATAATATATATTATAATATATTATATACTCGGTGTGCAATATTAATAATATGCATTATAATGCATGAAGCTCACAGGAATTTAAATATTAAAGTATTTGGTTTCAATAAATCTGGCTTTGATCTGAAAATATATTATTTTTTGTTCGAAAGGGAAACTAAAGAATAATTAAAAAAAAACGTCAAAGGAAAAAATAAGTAGTCCTTCCCTAGAGCTATTAACTTCAAGAAAATATTTATTACAACTCAACATGTTGGAAAATTGATTTATTTTTACCAAATATATTATGATACAATATTTTGAATACTTTAACACTAAGAAATAATTTTTAATATAGTTTTTTTTTTTAATATAGTTAAGAAATTTTATATATTTTTTAAAGCATTTGTACTGTTTATGTATTTAACATTGTTTACATATCGCTTAAAAACTTTTCCGAGGTCGCTTTAAAGTAAAATTTTTCATTAAAAAAAAAAAAAAAATTGGGTTTAAAGTAGGGTTGGAAATGGATATGTCAAAATTACTCTAAAAAAATCAAACAATTTTTTAAAAGTTGCTAATTTCATGATGAAAAAACCGAAAATTATACTTTTAAACTAATTTTAATTGACATAAATAAAAAATTACAAAAAAAAAACTTAAAAAATCGCAATTTTAGCACAAAAAATTAAAGAATCAAAAAATAATTAAAAAATATCCAGTCCAATAGAGAATTTTATTTGCTTTAAAATTATGTGTCACAAGACCCAGATTTCCATTTAAAAAAATTACCCCTCTTGCCCACATTTTGAGAGATGAAAGTATTAAATATATGCTAAAAGATAGTTTAAGTTGTCTTATTTAAGATGGTTTTCGCAGAACTTGATTATCTCTTTTAGTTTTCGAGAAAATCGCTGGGTAAATAAAGTTGTAACACCCTGTATATGTTTTAATATACAAAAAAATTATACAATTATACAAGGTATAATATTATATTATTTTATATTGTTTTAGTAAATAATAAATTACACAGGCCCACAAAATAAAAAAAGTGGTCTGTGCTGGGGTTGAGACTCACCTATTCTTAAAAATAGTCGTCTTGTGACCCACCTATTCTTATGTATTTTGGGATGCTGAACACGAATCTGTCATAAAAAAAGGCACTTCATGGGCTCATTTCTTTGCTACACTGAAAAAACTGTCTAAAATGGTAAAAATCTCATATTATTTCAGTGTAACAAAAAAATGAGCCATTGAAGTGCATTTTTTATGACAGATTCTTGTTCACCATCTCAAAATACATAAGAATAGGTGGGTCTAAACCCCAGCACAGACCACTCTTTTTTTTGTGGCCCCAGACAGTTTTTCCAGTGCAGAAAAAAAATGAGCCTATGAAGTGCCTTTTTTATGACAGATTTGTGTTCAGCATCCCAAAATACATAAGAATAGTTAGGTCTCAACCCCGGCACAGAGGACTATCTTTTTTTGTGGGCCCATGCTGTTTTTTCAGTGTAGAAAAAAAATGAGCCGATGAAGTGCCTTTTTTTATGACAGATTCGTGTTCAGCATCCCAAAATACATAAGATTAAGTGGATCTCAACCCCAGCACAGACCACTTTTTTTTGTGGGTCCAGACAGTTTTTTCAGTGTAGAAACAAAATAAGCCCACGAAGTGCCTTTTTTTATGACAGATTCGTATTCAGCATCCCAAAATACATAAGAATAGTTAGGTCTCAACCCCAGCACAGACCACTTTTTTTCTTTTCTGGGCCTGTGTTATTTTTGTTTTGTTGGATGAACGTATATTTTTATGTGTGTAATTTTATTCCAGCTTCTTGTTATTAATAGGAAACTCTGTGAGACCAAAAATAATTTTGTCAAGAAATAACAATGTACACATGTGGTATTGAATACGCGTCATTGGGGGTGATTGAAAATGTAGCTACCTACTAATAATTTACCATAATGATCTGCCGTCAGCGACATCAAATGCGTAGCGAATCACGCTCAATGGAATGTGATATATTCGTAATTATCCAAGATAATGTACGTTCCTTTGATCGCTCAAGCTCAAAACAGGAATAGATTTAGCCCTGAGGGACAATAACAAGAGCAAGTATACTGTATAAAAAGCCCTGAGGGACAATAACAAGAGTAAGTATACTGTATCAATTTTATTATTCAAATAATTGTAATTATACCGGGTGTTTTTTTAACCTGAAACTTGTAACGATATAAATCGTCACTTTGTAATATAGCAAGGGTTAATTAAACTATGCGTTTACTTACGTTATAATTTATGTTTATTTTGTATATAAATAGTTACGTACGTACAGAACTATTTTGTATCTGGGACTATTTTGTAGCAGGAACTGAATTCTAACCAAATAAGTCTCTATTCCATAGTTCTACCTGAAAATAACATAAAGAAAACATAATTAGAATATGATTTTTAATAATAAAGAATCATATGACTTATTTCTCTATAATACATTTGTCTATGGACTTACCTGGTTTTTATATGTTTCAGAGTCTATTGAGGGTTGGATTTCACTGGCTTTCATCTGTAGCTTGTTTCTCCTGGAAAGTTTCGTATGCTTATTCCTTCGGGATAATCCAGAATTTGTTGAAAATAGTTTGCTGGAACTGCTCACTTAGATTCAGTATTTTGTTTATACTTAGTTCACAGGGCACTTAGTACTCTGTTCGTATTTTTATTAGTTTTGCTGATAAACAATAAGTATTGTTTATATTTGTTTCTTAGAGTAATATTTTGAGGTTAGATATCACTAATACGGATTTATTAGGAAACATTCTTTTAATTAGTTATTATTTTTGGTGTCGTTTCAGTTACCTTTATTAGGAATCCTATACGGTAAAACTGTAGTTGATAATGACTTGCATAGATGTCGCTAATAGTTCAGAAATAGTATTTTATTTACCTGAAGGGTTCATACCGGTTGATAAGGTCGATTTTCGCTCCTTCTTGATGCAACTCGAATACAATGGTGGTGTCATTTTGACGAGTGTTTATTTTCTGTAATCATCGAAGTAATCCTTCATGTATTTTTATTTAAAGTTAGTGAAAATGAATATTTAAACAATGCGGAAGATATTGTAACGGTTATTTTCTACAATTACGCATTTATAACGTTTCGATGGACATCGAAGACTTAGTATGACATGTAAGTTAAGTTTTTCTGTTTCTTAGAATATTTCTAAGATATAATTATTGTTTTAGCACCATTAATTAATCACCATTAAGCACCATTATTACTACATTAATTAATTACCATTAATTACTCACCATTTCTATACCATTAATATGGAATTACAATAATTTAAGTTGAAGTTTATTTTGGTATATTTGATATACAAGTTCTCCGCATGGAGTGATGTTCTGTTGGAACATGGTTCTGTAATTTTCGGCATAGATAAATTCTATGTAACCGTCTAGCAGACAATTTTACATTGGACATAATTTTCAAAAGTATATTTTATCCCGGACAACATTTTCAATCGTACATTTTATCCTGGAAGATGATTTTTCCAAAGTAGATGGGACAGCCTATATTTTTTTTCTTTCATTTGAGAAATGAATTCATCAGCATAGGGGAGACTTGTACAGATGGAGACGATGGAATTCATACCTCATGGATTTTGCAGAAACCAGCTAAGTACTCATTCTGAAAACTTTTGAAAGCAATATTTCATATTTTTAAATTCTTTTATTTCAATATTCTTATAACTGTAAACTTTATCAGATCTGATATAGTATTGATTAATACTATATGCCCTTCTGGCTTTTGTTCATTTTTAGGTACTTATTTTTTTTAAAACATTTAATCTCATTTATTAATTATTAAATATCATACTTTTGATTAAATGATTTCTAATTTAAGCATGACTTTTATACACTGCAAGAAATGATTGTTGTTTACATACATTTCTTGGTGCTTGCTTCAAATATCTCTAATTGCATTGTAGAAAAAAAGATGTCAGACAAAAGTTGTTTATTTTAATGGAGGAAACAAAATGGCGTATTTATTTTTTACGAATATTTACGTTTTCAAGGTCATTTAAAGGCCAACTTGTTTTTTTAAATGGACGCATATATTTTTTTTGCTGTTGGTTAATTCTCCCTAAAAAAATTAAAATCTTTTGTAAAAATCTTTTTTTGATCGGACTTTTAGAGCAGAGATAACACAGCCACACAAAATTAAAAAAGTTGGACCTCCGACGAACTTGACTAGTCAATTCCTACGTATTTTGAGCAGCTGAATCCGAATCTGAGGTCGGAATTTAAAAGTGCTCCCATTTTCAACATAACCTAAAAAAACATACTTTTCGCAATGATATGATATGATATGTTTTTTGTTGTTATGTTGAAAATGAGAGCTAAATTTCAAATTTCAACCTCTGATTCCGACTCAGCGGCTCAAAATATATAGGAATTGACTAGTCAGGTTCGTCGGAGACTTTTTTGATTTTGTGTTGGTGTTTTATCTCCGCAACTAAAATTCCGATCAAAAAAAGCTTTTTACAAAAGATTTTATTTTTTTTTGGGGAGAATTAAACAATACTAAAAAAAATATATGCTTTCATTTAAAAAAACAAAGTTGACCTTGAAATGACCTTGAAAACATAAATATCCGTAAAAAATAAATACGGCATTTTGTTTCCTCCATTCAAATATACAACTTTTGTCTGACATCTTTTTTTCTAAAATGCATGGTATTAGTGTTTTTAGGTAAACTTTTGGTTAAAATGGCCTGTGGAGAAATCTGAGTAGTACCACCATATGTGTCTTTTTTCAAGGCGTTTACCTATAAGTATAACTCAAAATGGGTCTAACTTGAGTTACGTCCTTGTTGCTTGGGAGTGACATTTATTATTTGACTGGACTAAATAAATTAACTCTTTAAAAAATTCCCTTATTACGACACTTGGCGTAAGAACGGTATTATTAGACCTAACCTAGCCTTTCGGTTTGAGTGACAATCCAATAAAAAGCATTCCTATAAGAAGTCTAGCTCTGTTTCTGTCACGTTCCTTAATGCAAAAAGACTGATTACTGATAAAAATGGAACCAGTTTTCGATATCTAAATAACAATAAATCATAGAGAAGGAAAGAGAACCATTAGTCCAGCCTGCGCAAGATTATTTTGTGACAGAACGGGGCAGCGAAATGACGTAACGCAATATATCTGACCTTGTGCAGTATGCATCTCTATCAGCTGTGAAATGCTGTCGGTCGTAAAACAATTCATCACCTCAGTATTCATTTGTCTTATCTCCAAAAATCCCCCCGTAAAATTCTTAAAATGTCCAAAAATAGAGATATGGCAAACCAATACTGGGGTGACGAATTATTAGTAGTTTGTTTATACTGTCAGTACTGTCAGATCGTCGTTTGTTTCTGTTCATTTTTCGACTTCTACTGTGTTTTAATTGTTTTTTTTGCTGCATTTGTTTATAACTTTAAACATGACCTGTATTGTTGCTTTATGAAGAGCAAAGGGTCAATCCCTGGTGTACTCAAAGTAGATGTACAAAATTCCGAAACTCAAACACACCTTGAAAAATTCTTATAAAATAATTAAAAAAAAAAACTATTTCGACGTTTCTTCGTAGATATTTATTGTTTTTTGGTGAATTTTTTACAATTTTTATTTGACACACAAAACTAAGGTTAAAAATACTCGTCAAAAACAACAATAGTAGTGCGCAGGTGCAAGTTTATCTCAGATGCGCTAGGCACATTTATCACAGTATTCCGCAACGGCTTTGGAGGTCTTTCCTTGTCTATGCAATAAATATGCTGTCATTTTTTTTAGCTGCTTCAAAAGTTTGCATTGAATTTTTTTTTGTTACCAGGCCTGTAGACTGTAATTGTTTATTCAAAAATATAAAAGATATTTTCGCGCATCTAGTGGAAAATAGTAGATTACAGGTCGACTCGGAAAATAGTACTTTTCCGAGACCATTTATAGGTCGAGGAAAAGTACCTTTTTCCGGGAGACCTGTATACTATTTTATTCACAACTGTTTTTATTTTAAGATAAAATACTAATTTTTTGAAACCTATATGTTTGAATTTAAATGAATAAAATAATACTATAATACTTAGTTTTTTAGTTCTTTTCATATTCACCACAAATATTTTTTTCTGCATTTCACAATAAAAGCACAACCATATAAAGCTAAAGTTTCACATGCGCGTAACGCAAAAAAACAACCATAAAAAATATTTGTCAATAGCTCACAAGGTACCGTTTATAACATTTATTATCCTTCTCGGTCTCAAAAGTAAAAAACATTGACTAAAACTGTACATTTAAGTTTTTTAAACGAAATGTATTAGATGATATTCATGTTTATCATGACAACAGCAGTTCAGCCATCTTGCTTTAAGCATTAATAATTTCATTTTAATCCATGGCGCCATCTAGCGAAAATTAATGATTTAAATTGCAGACCAGTAATAATTAGTTTGCTGATCTCTATTTTTCATTACAGGTCAGGTCCAGGCGTGGAAAACAGTGGGACAAGAAATCACGTACTTCCCAAACTTTAATAATACATGTAATACATACATCACATGACACCGATTAAAATATCATTATTAATGATTAAAGCAAGATGTAAAAAGCACTTAATCACGCTAGTTTTGACAACTAAATAACACCCTAGCAACCGACCACAATAAGATGATAAAATCTTTTATCCAATACATACAGATAATAAGACAATTACCAGCTTTATTTTTAATAGATAAACTCAATAATAACCCCCGCGTGGCTTTTACTTTATTGAGTGGATAATTATTTATTTTACCCACTCAACTGTCACTTGTCAAATTATTTTCTTGTAAATGTCATTAAAATTTTTAGTAAAAATATGAATTCCTAAGCTATTTATTGGATAAAACCTTGTATGGCACTCATGGGTAAACCGATATTGCCCTCTCGAAAATTAATTAAGGTTAATTTTCTCATGGGCAATATCTTACTTTACCCACTAAATAACTATTGTTATTACCATCGCTGTGATAAACCAGAAATAACTGGGCAAATTTTTAATTTATATTGGTTGATTTTAGTAATAATTAAATTCTCAATAAAATATAAAAACTTTTCCCAAAAAAAATCAACCGACTTCTATGTCTCTAAAAAGTAAAAAATAAAAAATACTTAAGTCGGTGCCAATTTCACCATTCCCTAAATTAATTACTAACAATTATCTTTTAATTATTTTATTGTTTGCTGTCAAATTGGTAGCGACTTAAGTATTTTTTATTTTTTACTTTTTAGAGACATAGAAGTTGGTTGATTTTTTTTGCGAAAAGTTTTTATTTTTTACCTTTTAGGGATACAGAACTTGTAGATTTGTAACGTCATCTAAGCTAAATTATAGTTGTCCTTCCATCTCGGCAAGCTGATGACGTCACAAAGTCATTACCTTAAAGATAAATTTCTAAAAAATAAAAATAATATTTTTAATTCAACGCCCAGAAGTCCAACGAATCTTATTTTAAATGAAATACTAAAGAAAATCTTGTTAAACTTTAAGCGTTAAGTAATAATCAAATAAAGCCTTATGGTAAAATCACAAAATTTATCATTTTCTCTTGATATTTTATTATTACAGGTCCAGAGAATCAAGTTTAGCGGCATTTAAAAATTTTTCAGTGTGCCGTAATATTTGAGTGACCCCTTAATTAAGTTATCCGGTTTATCCGAGTTATCCGATATTTCTTTAAAAATTTGGTTGGTAGTAGACCAAATTAAGCCGTTTTTAAGTGAAATTGCGTTAAAATGATTAGATTTATCTTAATTATCCGGCTTACCCGGCAGTATCCGAGCGTCAAATTGCAACGGGACAACCCCACGAATGCCCTGTTTAAGTTTCAAAAAGTTTCATCAAATTCCGTTCATTCGTTCCAAAGTTATGAGGGAACAAACATAAAAAAAACAAAGTCACACGTCGAATTGATAACCTCCTCCTTTTTGGAAGTAGGTTAAAAACTATAAGAAGCAATTTTTTCAAATTTGTTTTTATTAAAAAAAAAATTGTATAACTCCATCATACAGCCTGTTCCAGAACTCGCGTACAGAAATTTGAGGGTATATTAAATACCCTCTGGAAAATATGAAAAAAATGTCAAAAAAAATCCATCTTCGTTTAATTCAAAAATAAGAACGCTTTAAGTGGACCAATACTGTTGCTGATGTTAAATTACCTTTAAAAGTTGAATTTGTAGCTATGGAATCAAATTTAATTATTGCAGGTACATATTCTGTAGGTTGACATAGTGATTAATGTGACATAAATATTTATTAATGTCAGAAAACCACCGCCGGATGGAGTGACCCTACAAAAATAGAATATTTGACAGCCTATGTCGGTTTTGTCAAAATATAATAACCTAAAAAGATTCTAAAGTTGAAAGTCTCAAACAATGCACGCGTCAACAATTAAAATGCAACCATAGTTACTAATAAGTAGGGAAAAACTAATTTGTAGGTAATTTAACATCAGCAACAGGATTGGTCAGATTAAATAGCTTCCTTTTTAATTAGAAGATGGATTTTTTTTGACATTTTTTTCATATTTTCCAGAGGGTTTTTAATATACCCTCAAATTTCTGTACGCGAGTTCTGGAACAGGCTGTATATGTAAATTTAATAACTTTTTATATTTCAGTTACAAAAAATATTCTTATTTAAAATTAAATATTTTTCTTAATATATATTAAAAACAGAACAATAAAGAATTTAAATAAGAAATAATCCAGTAGGTATAAGCTTAAGAAAATGTTTTCTCATTACAAAAACAGTAATTCTAGTTATTATCTTTATATGAATTGCAATATTGAAGTTTTGTTCATTAATCTTTAGACCTAATCTCCCCAAAATTACGAAATAATAAACGGAATATTATGCGAAAATACATCAAAACACGAACAAAATTGTGGACTCGCTCCAGAAAAGGGACTATACTCAGTTTTTCTGGACGCCTTTGCAAAGCTTTGGTGTCTCTAGTTTTTCCCTTTAAAAATTCAATTTTTTTAGATAATTAAATTTTATAAAAAATTAAAAAATTCAATTTTTTTAGATAAATTAAATTTTATAAAAAAATTATGAATTGTCTGCAGTGCTTTCTGTAAGTAAAATTCTAAAAGTTTCCATTGAGGTTCACATTATGTCAAATATAATAACTTTTAAAATAATATTTTTAATTTAAAATAATAAAATTTAAGCTAAAGCTTAAGTTGTTAACAAGGTAAGTTGTGCTAAGCTCTGGGTGCCAAAATTCGCAACCGACTAAAGAAAAATTTTGGCTGCAGGCTTATTCAGATGTAGAAACAGAAGAAAGAGCTTTTTGTCACTACCAACTAGATAAGTTGACATAACTTTATCAAAAAGTCTACAGTAATGGAATGTATTATATCCAGCACACTTAGAGATAGATTAAATCAATACAAAGTACAAATAAGTTTTAAATTAATATTTTTCTACGACTGCTTTACAATGTAAGTAAATACACACAATTTTCAAACACAGAATGAATCCATTCTACCTCTAGATACGGTAGGAATATTCCGTATCAAGTGCTAGAACGAGCACATGTAGTATCATCTCTTGTTTATAACAGTAAAGAAAACTGTATCAAAATTAGCAAAAATATATATATATTTTACCATGAAACATTGAATAATTTAATGCAATTTAAAGTTTTGCGATTAAATTACATAAAGTATTTGAACAGTTTTTTATCTATTGTTAAATATTTAAACTTAATATCTGTCACAACAATCTGACATAACCTTCAATTTTTGCATTATAATTTGTAAATATGTGCTAAAATTAAATAAAAATCGTTTTTTAACTACTGATTTTATAAAATTATTAAATAACATTAATTGCTTTATTTAAAAATATGTGTTTTGTTGCATTTACAATATCGAGTCACAAAAAACATTGTTTTTAACCTTGCCCGCAGTTTAAAGCCATACAGTGTTTCAAATTTGCAGTCGAAGAAAAACTATAGTCTACAACATGTATGGAATAGTCATTCCGCGCTCGAGGGACCGTCATACTCGCCTACCGGCTCCTATGACAAACATTCCGCTCGCGCGGAATATTGTCTGTTCCATACTAGTTATAGAATATACTATTCTCGAACTTTACCAACAGCCAAGGCTTATACTTACATGAGTACACAATTTGTCTTACGTTTGCAAAAGACAATAGGTTCTGGTGCACTTGCAAAAACAAACTTTGCCAGAGAGCATATTGCACGTTATAAGTTTCAGTGGCTTAACAATAGATACAAATTGTATGTCCGGATTTAGAGCTTAAACTTTATGCTTTTATGGGTTTGTTAATATATCCGACTTTTGTTTTATTATCATAGATCGGAATAGTATATTCTATAACTAGTATGGAATAGACAATATTCCGCGCGAGCGGAAAGTTTGTCATACGAGCCTGCAGGCGAGTATGACGGTCCCGCGAGGTCGGAATGACTATTCCATACGTGTTGTAGACTATACTTTTTCTTTGACTGCAAATATAAAACACTCTATGGCTTTAAACTGCGGATAAGGTTAAAAAAAATGTTTTTTGTGACTCGACATTGTAAATGCAACAAAACACATATTTTTAAATAAAGCAATTAATGTTATTTAATAATTTTATCAAATCAGTACTTAAAACAGATTTTTATTTAATTTTAGCACAAATTATAATGCAAAAATTGAAGGTTATGTCAGATTGTTGTGACATAATTTTTTGAACTAAATTGGTAAAAAACTGGTCAAATATTAAGAAAAACTAATAAACTTTATGTTATTTTAACTCAAAACTTTAAATTCCAGTAAATTATTCAATATTTCATGGTAACATAAATATATTTTTGCTAATTTTGCCACAGTTTTCTTTACTTTTATAAACAAGAGATGGCACTACATGTGCTCATTCTAACACTTGATACGGAATATTCATACCGTATCTAGAGCTAGAATAGATTTATTCTGTGTTTGAAAAGTGTGTGTATTTGCTTACATTCTAAAGCAGTCGTAGAAAAAAGTAATACCGTAGGTATAGCAATATAAATAGTACAAGTACACAGAAGGGTATTTAAAAAAAATGTTTTTTTTTTTTTAATTTTAAGACTTATGTTGTGTGAAATACTATAATAAAGTCTGTGCCAAATTTCAACTCAAAAAAATTAAATTAAGATCCGCCCAACTTCATTTGAAAATTAAAAACTTTTAGCAAAAAAAATGAACCCACTTGTCTCTAAAAAGTAAAAAATAAAAAATAAGTCGGTGCCAATTTCACCACTCCCTAAACTAAATACTAACCCTTATTTTTGTTGTTTAATTGTTTGCTGTGAAATTGGCACCGACTTATTTTTTATTTTTTACTTTTTAGAAACACAGAAATTGTAGATTTGTAACGTCATCTAAGCTAAATTATAGTTGTCCTTCCATCTCGGCAAGCTGATGACGTCACAACGGACTATTAGTGCGTTGTGACTTCATCATCTTAAAGATGAATTTCTAAAAAATAAAAGTAATATTTTTATTTCAGCGCGCCAAAAAGTCCAACCTTATTTTAAATGTAATACCAAAGAAAATCTTTGTTAAACTTTAAGCCTTAAGTAATAATCAAATAACGCCTTATGGTAAAATCACAAAATTTATCATTTGGACTTTTTACTGTGATATCATTGTTTGCTGAGATATCGTTAAACAAAGACAAAAGGATCCTTGTTTACTGAAAAACGTATATCTCAGCAAAAAATTGACGTAGAGAAACTAAAAAAAAAAACAAATTAAAGCTGAATAAACAAGCTGACTGACCTATATATTGGTTTAGCTGAAAAAAAAATTCCCGAGACCATGGACACAAAAAAAAAATTAAAAATTTTTGTCTCGCGCTATTTCTTATGATTGTGCGATAACAATAGCTCACAAAAAAATTCCTCCATAGATCTTGAAACTACAATCTTCAAGCTTTAAAATAATTTTTTTTCCATCTCGATACGACCATTTTTTATAAAGATACAGGTCTTTAAAACACTAAAAAAAATCAAAATTTTTTGTTCCATTAATTTTTTGGAGTAGTGTATTTATTCCGGGGTCTGTTAATGATCATTAATCGGAATAAATTCAGTTATGACTCATCAACGTTAAAATAAACACAGAAACATAGGCTTACGGAATAATTTTGCCGAATTATGAGGGAAATTTTTATAAAGGTCACTAAATCGAAACATTTGACGACTAATTTGTTACACACAACAATATTGACTATACATATTAACTATAAATATGTTTATATATCGTTGTTTTTCGAAGAAAATAAAAATGTAAATATTTAAAACCTCGCGTCAACGCTAGAATCGATGCGGCGCCTATGCGAGCACTGAAAATTCGCCGATGACTGTTTATGATAAATAAATTAATGTATTCATAAAGGAAACGAGTTTTAAAAATCAATAAAATAAAAGCGACCATTTATTTATTTATTTATTTGTAATATACTACAAAGTTATGGAGAGCCCCAAATAAGATTCATTGCTTGTGCTAGGGGCTCTCCATTAATTTTGACAAAAAAATATCCAAAAAGTTCAGTTGACAGTACTTAAAATTTTGAATTCTTGAAGCTGGATGCTATTTGTTGCAGCTATCTTTATCTTGCAAATTTCCATACTGTTGCATTTCGTTTAACTTGTTTATCGGCATAAATTAATGAAATTCTCTTTTCGGTGTATCTTATAAAATCTTTTTTATTCGATTGTATCAAAAAGCACCACTTTTTGTATACTTTTCGTCCTAGGCCGAAAAAGTCGACTGGTTGATTGATATTGAAACTGTTGACATTTGAATGGTAACCTCAAATTTGTTACAATAGAATAAAAAATAGTGTATGATACACTGACGAAAACTGTTTAGGCGATTACGGTTCCCAACCTCGCTCTTCGAGCTCGGATGGCAATCTTCGTAATCGCCCTAAAAATAGTATTTTTCGCTTGTATCATAAACTACCTACTACACTGAGATAAATTTTTACATCCACGTGCATGGGTAATTTACTTGCAGCTGCTGCTGATGTGAATTTACACTCGAAGCGTTAATATAAATGCGGTGTGTATATTTTTACATCCGATGTATAAAGTTTACACCATTGCGTAAATATACTTTTTACCTAAAACCCTTCAATTTATTAAAAAAAATAGAATAACCATTTTGTTATTTTTCTATTTATGAATAGTGTTTTATGAAAAAAACTACGCAACAGAAAAATAAAACGCATATTCGTAATCAGGGCTACAAAAAGTACCAATATAAAATAGAAACAGAAAACATACACAAGTCTTAACAACTCAAAATTTGCAGGCCAGTGTTACCGCCTAAATAAGTAAAATATTATAAAATGTATGTTTTAAGGATATTGTATTAATCACACTTTTAAAAATTTACTTTTAATCAACACTTACCAATTATTTCTTTGAAAAATCTAGCACACACAAAATTATAGGTACGCTCTTACAAACGTAAACAATTTTAATGGTCGACATCCACCAGACTCGATGAAGCAGGAATTCTGGCTTCTCGAGTCACGTGACTAGCTTAATGCCCGCGATTGGCTGGCTTGTACATCAGAAGTGTGATTTTAATACTTCGGGTGTATTGTTGCTAAAGGTATGTTTATAAAAATACACTTTCTTGAGCTCCGAGTGTATTGTTGCAGAAGGTATGGATGTAAAAATACACACTCTAGGTCAAAATCACCTCACCTGTGTAGTGTCACATCAATGTTGATGTACATTTATATAAAGGTGTAAAATTTACACATTTATAGAGTGTATTTTTTTATACCTTTTCAATGTAATTTCTTTCAGTGTATTCTGTTATTAAATCTCCCCATATTTATAAATCACCCTGTATAATCTTAGCTAGTTTACAATAATTAAATTTTCACGTTTAATGTTGGTATAGTATTATACAGGGTTATTCACGGAAGTGGCCTATTAAACGTTTATGGAGAACCAATAACTTTGAAAGTCTGCTAATTTGCACTTTGGGGTTTTTGAATATGGGCAATCGATTAAAAATGTTTTCATGCTTGTGCCACTTCCGGTTGTACCGGAAGTGGCATTCAACTTTAATTTTTTAAATGGAACACCCCATATATTTTTTAATTTTTAAAATTTGCATAAAATTTGCTTTATTTTAATGTATAACACGTTATGTCTATCTCCAGTAGTTTTTGAGTTATTCAAGTTTTTAGCGAAAAATAAGCAAATTCAATTTCTCCTTGATTTTTTAAATTGAAGAAAAGTTGTTTTGTATTTTGCTCAATGATGGTTAAGCGAATCATTCTAAGCTAAAATGGAATCCAACATTTATACAGGGTGTCTGAAAAAGCAGGTCAAACTTAACAAAATTAAAATAGCCATAACTCTTTTTTTTTAAATGACACCCTACATTTTTTTTATTTGTTTAAATAGAGAATTCAATTTTCTTTAAAATAAGTATAGGATACCCTATACCTAACTTTAACCGTTTTCGAGCTATTTGCAAATTAATGTGAAAAAGAAGTATTTTGCAGTATTTCTGCAATTACGTAAATTTTTAAAATTGTATTGTGTTTTTATTTCTTTTAACCTAAATGTTATCGTTCTTATCGTGATAAATTAGTGTAAAATAATGGCAGAGGCTTATTCTTACTCTGTTATTTTGGATTTATTTGCTATTTTTGGTGAAAATGATAAAATAATTAGTAGAACCTGCAGAAACTTTAATACAAAATATCCTGATTTACCAAGAATGTCATGTAAAAAATTTAGAAGAATACACAAAAATTTTTCGCAATTTGGAAAAGAAAATGCAGTGAAATCTCTTACGAAACCAATTACAAACAACGAAAATAACGAAGTCAATGTTTTGGGTTACTTTTATGCATATCCACATGCCTCAATTCCTGCAGCTAGTTACGACTTGGGAATTTCCTATTCAAGCATCCAAAGAATTTTAAAAAACCACAAGATGCACGATTACAAAAAGCAAAAAATACAGGCCTTAAAACCTAATGATTTTCAAAATAGAGTGGACTTTTGTGAAAATCTTTTGATAAATATTTAAGAAAAACCAAACTTTTTAAAAAGAATAATTTGGACGGACGAGGCTAAATTTTCTCAACAGGGTATTTTTAACAGAAGAAATGTACACTACTGGGCGCATGAAAATCCAGTTTTAAGGTAAATATAATGATCTTTGAGGTAAATAAATAAAAATCGATTAATTTTTCTGGCCTATTTTATAAAATATAACAAATTTTAACAGAAATACGGCTGTTTCACAATAATTTGCAAATAGCTCAAAAACGGTTAAAGTTAGGTATAGGGTATCCTATACTTATTTTAAAGCAAATTGAATTCTCTATTTAAACAAATAAAAAAAAATGTAGGGTGCCATTTAAAAAAAATGAGTTATGGCTATATTAAATTTGTTAGATTTGACCTGCTTTTTCAGACACCCTGTATAATTTTTGGGTTCCATTTTAGCATAGGATAATTCGTTTAAGCATCATTGAGCAAAACAAAAAACATCTTTTCTCCAATTGAAAAAATCAAGGAGAAATTATTGTTTTTAGGGGTGCTTGAATTTACTTATTTTTCGCTAAAAACTTGAATAACACAAAAACTACTGAAGATAGACATGAAGTATTATGCATCAAAATAAAGCAAATTTAATGCAAATTTTAAAAATTAAAAAATATATGAGGTGTTCCATTTAAAAACTCAAAGTTAAGTGCCACTTCCGGTACAACCGGAAGTGGCACAAGCATGAACATATTTTTAATCGATAGGCCATATTCAAAAACCCCAAAGTGCAAATTAGCAGACTTTTAAAGTTATTGGTTCTCCATTAACGTTTAATAGGCCACTTCCGTGAATAACCCTGTATATTATATACTCAAGAAGAAAAGCATAATATCTTTATATACAGTATACTGTTATAATATTTAAAACAGTAAGTGTATACAAACTTAATTTCGATTAGGTTAGGATAGACGTTCCCCATGAGCAAACACAACGAGAGTACAACTAAGGAAAAAGATCTTAACAGCTATCTTATTGCACTCCTCGCAGTTCTACAACTAGAACTACACCTTTTCAAGTTGTAATGTGTGATATTAATTTCAGACAGTGTAATTTGTTATCCAGATTTTTAAAATAAATTTCAGAAAGTATAAATTGTAATTCAGATTTTTAATTTATATTTCAGAAAGTGTAAATTGCAATTCAGATTTGCAAGTTAGATTTTAGAAAGTGTAAACCTACGAAATTTGTTTTGTTTTTGTTTAATACTGTTTAACATCATTTTTCGCTGCTATATTGGCCTAATTAACGGGACCGCCATCTTTACGCATTGCAATGCAATGTACGCTTCACCGCAAGTGCTCACGTACTGACCTGTTTAATTTTCTATATGCCTACTCTCGTAACATTCGAGTGTTTTAACCAATAAAATCACGCGCCCGCTGCCGCCTGCGCGATTATTTTGTTTACTTCCACTGCACCTTGGACTTGAATTTACTATACTAATATGTAGTATGAAGAGCGTAGTATCTAACCCGAAGCACTTTGTATCTTCAAGGATTATTATACATTCCCGAGGAGGAGAAGCATCCTGCTATACTTTTTAAATTGTAATATACTAAAAATGCTTTTATCTTTACAACTTATATAAGTATATTCCACTATAAAAATTAATATAAATAAAATATTTTTCTATAGTATAATATTTTTGTATAAAATTTAATGTTTACAGCCACTAAGTATAGTATACAGTATGGCATATTCAAAATAAATTTTGATACCTCAGAATAGTATATTCTATAACTAGTATGGAATAGCCAATATTCCGCGCGAGCGGAAAGTTTGTCATACGAGCCGGTAGGCGAGTATGACGGTCCCGCGAGCGCGGAATGACTATTCCATACGTGTTGTAGACTATACTTTTTCTTCGACTGCAAATATGAAACACTGTATGGCTTTAAACTGCGGACAAGGTTAAAAACAATGTTTTTTTGTGACTCGACATTGTAAATACAACCAAACACATATTTTTAAATAAAGCAATCAATGTTATTTAATAATTTTATCAAATCAGTACTTAAAAAAGATTTTTATTTAATTTTAACACATATTTACAAATTATAATGCAAAAATTGACAGTTATGTCAGATTGTTGTGACAGATACCAGGTTTTAATATTTAACAATAGATGGAGCAGTTTTAATTTTTTGAACTAAATTGATAAAAAACTGGTCAAATATTAAGAAAAACTAATAAACTTTATGTAATTTTAACGTAAAACTTTAAATTGCATTAAATTATTCAATATTTCATGGTAAAATATATATATTTTTGCTAATTTTGATACAGTTTTCTTTACTTTTATAAACAAGAGATGGCACTACAAGTGCTCATTCTAACACGTGATACGGAATACTCATACCGTATCTAGAGCTAGAATGGATTCATTCTGTGTTTGAACAATGTATGTATTTGCTTCATTCTGTGTTTGAACAGTGTATGTATTTGCTTACATTCTAAAGCAATCGTAGAAAATAGTATATTCTATAACTAGTATGGAATAGACAATATTCCGCGCGAGCGGAAAGTTTGTCATACGAGCTGGCAAGCGAGAATGGCAAGCGAGAATGACTATTCCATACGTGTTGTAGACTATACTTTTTCTTCGACTGAAAATATGAAACACTGTATGGCTTTAAACTGCGGACAAGGTTAAAAATAATGTTTACATTGTAAATGTAACAAAACACATATTTTTAAATAAAGCAGTTAATGTTATTTAATAATTTTATCAAATCAGTACTTAAAAAAGATTTTTATTTAATTTTAGCATATATTTACAAATTATAATGCAAAATATAAAGAACTTTCACTTTCGGGTTTAGACCGTGTTAATGGATTTTCACTTTCCGACGTTTCGTCTCTTACTACTAGAGACATCTTCAGGGATTAATCTGAAACAGTTTCAGATTAATCCCTGAAGATGTCTCTAGTAGTAAGAGACGAAACGTCGGAAAGTGAAAATCCATTAACACGGTCTAAACCCGAAAGTGAAAGTTCTTTATGTCTTAATGGCCGTGAAAGCTTAAAATCTAAAATATAATGCAAAAATTGAAGGTTATGTCAGATTGTTGTGACAGATATCAGGTTTAAATATTTAACAATAGATGGAGCAGTTTTAATTTTTTGAACTAAGTTGATAAAAAACTGGTCAAATATTAAGAAAAACTAATAATTTTAACGCAAAACTTTAAATTGCGTTAAATTATTCAATATTTTATTCTAAAATATATATATTTTTGCTAATTTTGCTACAGTTTTCTTTACTTTTATGAACAAGAGATGGCACTACATGTGCTCATTCTATGACTTGATACGGAATATTCATACCGTATCTAAAGCTAGAATGGATTCATTCTGTGTTTGAAAAGTGTGTGTGTGTTTGCTTATATTCTAAAGCAGTCGTAGAAAAAATATATTTTCCTATTAGCGTGAAGAAAAATCACTCTTTTCTCGGAGAATTTAATCCGCCATATTGGATTAGCTGTTTTGAATTTTGGAAAACTGGCACCAGATTCGTAATCATCGACCCCAAAACCCCCCGATTACCAAGTTTCAAGCAAATCCGAGCAACTTTAAAAAATCTAGTCCGCCATTGTTTGCTGTGAAATTGGCACCGACTTAAGTAGTCGGTTTATTTTTTTTTGCGAAAAGTTTTTATTTTTTACTTTTTAGAGACACAGAACTTGTAGATTTGTAACGTCATCTAAGCTAAATTATAGTTGTCCTTCCATATCGGCAAGCTGCTGACGTCACAACGCACTGTTGTGTGTGTGTGTGTGTTGCGTTGTGACGTCATTATCTTAAAGATAAATATTTAAAAAATAAAAGTAATATTTTTATTTCAGCGCCCAAGAGTCCAACCAACCTTATTTTAAACGAAACACTAAAGAAAATCTTGTTAAATTTTAAGCGTTAAGTAATAATCAAACAACGCCTTTTTGTAAAATCACAACATTTTTCATTTTCTCTTGGTATTTTAATATTACAGGTCCAGAGAATTACGTTTAGTGGCATTAAAAAGATTTTCAATGTGCTGTAATATTTAAGTGACCCCTTAATCCGGCTTATCCGAGTTATCCGATATTTCTCTAAAAATTTGGCTGGTAGTAGAACCAAAAAAAAAAGCCGTTTTTAAGTGAAATTGCGTTAAAATGATTAGATTTATCTTAATTATCCGGCTTACCCAGCATTATCGGAGCGTCAAATTAAAACGGGACCACCTCATGAATGCCCTGCAAAAAGTTTCATCAAATTCCGTTCATTGGTTCCAATGTTATGCGGGAACAAACATAAAAAAAAACAAAGTCACACGTAGAATTGATAACCTCCTCCTTTTTGGAAGTCGGTTAAAAAGTGGTGGACTGTTGGACTTTTACCCTACGCATAAACATGTTAACAATCTCATGTATAAAGTAAATGTTTGTTTTGCATTTATTGTAGCTTTATAATTAGCATGCTCTTCTATGTGTTAATCCGGCTTATCCGAGTTATCCGATATTTCTCTAAAAATTTGGCTGGTAGTAGAACCAAAAAAAAAGCCGTTTTTAAGTGAAATTGCGTTAAAATGATTAGATTTATCTTAATTATCCGGCTTACCCAGCATTATCCGAGCGTCAAATTAAAACGGGACCACCTCATGAATGCCCTGCAAAAAGTTTCATCAAATTCCGTTCATTGGTTCCAAAGTTATGCGGGAACAAAAATAAAAAAAACAAAGTCGCACGTAGAATTGATAACCTCCTCCTTTTTGGAAGTCGGTTAAAAAGTGGTGGACTGTTGGACTTTTACCCTACGCATAAACATGTTAACAATCTCATGTATAAAGTAAATGTTTGTTTTGCATTTATTGTAGCTTTATAATTAGCATGCTCTTCTATGTGTTTCCATTGTTGATGTTAATTATTAAAAGCAAAACTTGCAACGTAAATTATCCTACATAGAGGTTGTAGCAAAAAAAGCAATTTTATTTTTTATTAGGTACGAGACAAGTTCTAATATAAAATCAAAGCATTAAAAGATAAAAGAGGACTTTTCACTGACATGTACAAGTCTTCAAATACCTAATAAATATTCCAAAATAAGGAAAAATATATTCTTTGATAAAGTAATTGACTTTTTGTGACGTGGTTGTACTGCCAGTGAAAGGAAGACTGCAGTATACTGCAACAGGATACACGATTAACAGATTTTACCGATTTAAAATGTTTTTTTTTATGGGAGATTTAGCTCAGCGGTCTAAGGCATCGATATAGCATTGACACTGAGCTAATGATCTTGAGTTCAAACCTCACTGACGCCAATTTCCTTTTTCAGTTAATTAATAATTGAAATTTGGCGAAGGCGTACTCCCTAGATATATTGGTTCGAAAGTCAATTAAAGCCGGTGGTTCCCTCTACTACTAGCCCACACAAGTCCTGGACTTAGGGGATGCTTAATTAAGTAGAATAGTACGAGGTTAAAAAACAAACAATTTTTAATAAATAAAATTTTCAGTAGTAATATCATAAGTGCATGTTGAATTGTCGATATTTTTTTTACTGTATTAAAAAAATATTTTGCTTGGCAAATTCCTCGACCTACGGTCTCGGAATTTTGTAACACGAAAAATGCACGAAAACAATTTCCTATCGGTTTCTAATAAACTTTGACAACGCAGTCAATTGATGTTTTGGCCTGTCTTTAATACCAAGATTCAATTAAATAAATTAAAATTTATGAATATAATTTAAAGCTTTTAAGATAGAAAGTGCATAAAATATAATATATTATCTAAAATTAATTAGGGTTTATTATAAATACCTAGGATGTTTTGGTAATAAAATACATCAACTAAAACTTCACAAATTAAAAACAAATTTTGAAAAAATATATCATTTATTAAGATGTCAGTAACTGTCAGTTTCTTGTTTCCATAGTAACCAAGTGATAATTGCATATGTGCAAAAATTATCAGATTAATTTTGATTTGATTGGTTAAGAAACTAAAAATGCAACGTTCGGATTGGCCTATATATTGTTTGTGAAATAGACGAATTAATTTTCTTATTTTATTACTAATGTGTTCAGTATGGTCATTCCACTTTAAATATTGATCCACAATTGTTCCTAAATATTTGATTTTTGTAACTCTTTTGATATCCGGACATGTTTTTTGAAAGCTTTCAAATAGTTTTAAAATGCAGGCCAGTGTGATTATTGTTAATAATATAATTATTTTATATTAATTAAACAATTAATTATATAGTGGAAATATAAATTCAAGATGTTATGTATGCAATAATGTTAGTTTAATGAGCTTTTCAAATGCACAAGTGCTTATACTATTGCTACTTTTAAGTGTTCGGTAAATATGCACAATTTAATTGATTGTTACGATACTTATTGGTTAAATTATTTACTAACGACACAATTATTAACCACGTGTAATTACAGTAATTATGATTAAATTATGTTATTATACTCTTTGCAGTCTCAATACTAGAAGAGTTGTATACAATATTTTTTAAATTTCCAAAATTCTGTAAAATTAACCCTGATCAAAAATGTTTATATACAAATATTTTTCATCGATTTCAACTTACTTTTTTTAACGTCCCGACCGATAAACATAAAATTTGGTATATGGTCTTTGCATTAGACCAATCGATCCACCTGTAAAATAACAACTAATTTTTTAACGCAATTTGGTATAGGTGCCCTTTAGAACAAAACCAATGGAGCTCTCTACAACTAGAATTATGAAACAAAAGACGTCTACCCTATCTCTATCTCATTTGTGCTACACTTTCCAGCCAACCAAATAAATACTGTATTTGTTTTTCATACAACAAATACAGTATTTATTTGGTTGGCCGGAAAGTGAAGCACTGAGCGGAACGAACGAACATAGCTAATGTGAATCTGTAGAATAAGATAATTCTACTAAAATTTAGATGGCGCCAGTAATTTCTTTAATAAAAATAATATAGATACACTTTTCGCCCTGCCAAGTAAATATTGTATTTGTTCAACAAATAACAAATACAGAATTTGTTTGGTTGGGTGGAAGTGGGAGTGTATGTATGTCTTCTATCCTTTTTGGGTAGTTAATGCCGTTGTCACAATGATAGTTCAAGCTTGTATTTTGCTAACCTTTAAACGCCTCGACCTAGAAATATGAAATTTGGTATGGATGGCTTTTGCATCAGACCAATCCATCCACCTGTTAAATAACAATCATATAAGTCATATTTGACTAACTTCATAACGCTTCGACATAGAAACCTGCAATTCTTTTAGGTGCCCTTTGAAACAAAAACAATCAAAGCCCTTGTTACATTGTGACAGTGTCACAAATGTCAAAAATAGTTCAGAGTCATATTTTTCAAACTTTTAAACGCCTTGAACAAGAGTTAAATAAATAAATAACAATAAAAAATAATAACATAATAATAAATTTTTGCTATGGGTATAGAGAGAAAACGCAATATACTATCCACTGTGAAGAGTATACTATGACATGCGAAGCCTTATACATCTTTTCATTTTTATTAACAAGTAAATAGTGAAACACATTTAATTTAATATTTTGAGGCAAACTAAAACAGCTATAACAGTTTTATTGTAATATAAATTTTATTGAAATACATAAGTATAACTAGATGAAACGTTGCAAGCACCCTGTCAAAACATCGGCACTATTGTACACTAGAGCCATCTAGTTTGCAAATTTCAAACTAGGTGTTTTGTTTGATTTTAAATTCTGTATCTTTAAAACATTATATTCTAGCAAAAAACTGTATATAACATTTTTTATAGGGCTTGAAAAGAGCTCTTATTTAAAATATAATTTTTTGAAATCGGGTTTTAAATATGTGAGATATGCTAAAAAACCTTTTACTGCTTTAAACGCCAATATCTCGAAAACAATGCGTTTTAGGAAAACTTGGTTTATAACATTTTTTGACCAATTTAAAATTATCTTTTATATAAGTGCTAAATTAACCAAATACAATAATAATTGCCTTAATTATAAACAAAAAACGCTAAAAATAGGAGTTTTACCCTATTTTTACCCCCTTAACCCCAATCGTTTACCCCCAAATCTAATCAGCTCTTCGGAATACGATAGGAAACAATATGCAAAAAACTGCAAGTCGATATTTCATGTAGAAATGAAGTTAGAGAGTTTACAACCAGACAGACAGACAGACGGACGCAATTTTTTTTTTACTGATTTCGACCCGGAATGGTCTAAAACGTCGAGAAATGTGAAAAAAACATGGTCAAAGATTTTGTCTTTTCGGCGAAGATTTCAATACATCGGCACTCTTAGTAGCAATAAGTGCCGATGTAAGTATATGAATTTTATCTCAATTTAATAGTTTAATCACGATAAACTTTATAAACATACACTGTATAAAATAAATATGTTTTTTCACCACCAGCCTAAAAGCACATCTTTATTACTGTCCTTTTCATTGGTAGAAATATTATTTCTCTACCTATGACGTCAGAGGTTCTAAAAATAATGAAATTGCACCATGGTTAATAATGAATTTTTATTCAGCTGTTTTGGCATCTGACGTTTCACTTAATTAATTAATCACATTGCTATTTACAAGTGTCTTTAGGCACCAAATTTATTTATTGCATGATAAATTAAAAAATATTAATTAAATTAGTACCTATAAAACATGTTTTACATAAAACACTTCGAAAAGTGAAAATCATCCATCATATTCAAGGATCATAGATTACTAGAGGTACAACCCCCCATATATTGATTTTTGTGGCAATAGTCACAGTTTTCACCTGTCCTCTTATTTCTGGGGGAGTACCAGAATCATCACTTTGCATTTCACTTTCCATTTTTATATATTTTATTACACTTAACACGGAAACACTTTAACTTAATAATTTCAGCAGATCACCAGAAAAATTCTGCCAGAAATGTTATTCATTTGTTTTTTAATGGCCGCGAACGGCCAGCGTGATATTTTAAATTTATAAGCTTTTTCATTAAATTTTAGTAAAATAAATAAAAGTCCAAATAAATAAATAGCTAATTAATTGTACTGGTAGTGAAAAAAATACTATATTTTCCACGTGAGTGCAGATTTAACATTTTAGACCGCGTCTTGCGGGCTTCGCGCTAACGCGCTCATCCCGCAATTTGACGCAGGTCAAAAATGTTAAACTTCTCTCACTTGGTAAATAATATACTATAATTTACCAGCAGAATAACATGTAATGAATTTCTTTAATTTTATATGTATAGTAGCTGCATGGAACCACATTTACATGTAAAATTACTGATAAATTTATTTTTTACAGTGTACATTTTAATGAAAATTAATATTTCCAGTTGTTAGATACTAATATTAAAAAAAAAGTGCTTCCTCTCAGGTTAACGAACAGAGCTAAATTTTGAAAATTTATTCCTGGACC
Source organism: Brachypterus glaber (assembly GCA_958510825.1). Classification (NCBI taxonomy): domain Eukaryota; kingdom Metazoa; phylum Arthropoda; class Insecta; order Coleoptera; family Kateretidae; genus Brachypterus; species Brachypterus glaber. The sequence goes on along the minus strand of OY294044.1, from coordinate 2,088,027 downwards.
AGAGGATTTTTTTATTGAAAGAAAGTTGTATTTATGATTTTTTTTTTAATAAGTTGCGATTAAGGAGTTTTTAGCAAGAAACAAAAATACTAAACACTAGATTTAGAACCCATGTGTGTGTGTGTACCAAATACAGTCACACGGTCCGTGCAGAAAACAGGGTGGGTACCAATATGGTCGTTAACCTGTTAAACTTTTCAAATTTGTCAAAGTTTTGCTACAACTCTGTTTTTTATTTGTTTTCTGACCTTCTTTCTTAAGAATATTGATAAAAATGCTTCAATATTCGCGAAAAAAAAAAACGTTACAACTGAAAACAACAATAAAAACATTTAAATAGATAAACTCAATAATAACCCTCCCGTGGCTTTTACTTTATTGAGTGGATAATTATTTTACCCACTCAACTGTCACTTGTCAAATTATTTTCTTGTAAATGTCATTAAAATATTTAATAAAAATATGTTTCCTAAGCTATTTATTGGATAAAACCTTGTATGGCACTCATGGGTAAACCGATATTGCCCTCTCGAAAATTAACCTGCTTGGCTGACGCCTCGCAGGTTAATTTTCTCATGGGCAATATCTTACTTTACCTACTAGTACCATAAATAACTATTTTTTCCACATAACGAAATAGCGAATAGCATAATATTTTTATTAATACAGTGCGTGCATTAAGTCTGGAATCACCCGATTAACTTTTTAGTTACAAGTAAAACACAAAAACCCTCGGATAGGTCGATTTTTATTTTTAATTTTGCAAATTATGGTGTAATAAAAGTTATTAAAATTTGCACCCCCTTGCACCCTCACCCCCCAACTTTTTTTTTTCAAATAGCAACCTACCCCTTGTGACACTTCGTTGGAAAGGTAATTTAATAAGCTTTCCAACGGTGTATAATAAAGCCTAATTTGGTAAAGGGCTAATGATAAAATGCACAATTTAGTTTATTATAAAGACATGTAAAGTATAACTTTAGTTCACTATAAATGTTCAAATTGATGTCCTTCAGCTCTTTGACAGTGGACAGTAAAAAAACGGGATTGAAATCGATTAAATAGTAAACATAAAATTGGTCAATAAAAAGAAAAAAAATTGCGTTTTTCAACAGGGTATAAAATATTACAATAAGTTTAAAACAACCTTATTTAGATTCTCAGGAAGGTGCCAAGTAGGAAATAGGGCAACAATTACCATATTATGCGTAATATTTCACACAAACAATGTTTAAATAAAACATGCGTTTTTTCATAGACCCTTTAACAAATTAGGCTTTATCGTACACTGTTGGAAAGCTTATTAAATTACCTTTCCAATGATGTATCACAAGGGGTAGGTTGCTATTTGAAAAAAAAAGTTGGGGGGTGAGGGTGCAAGGGGGTGCCAATTTTGATTACTTTTTTTAGACCAAAATTTGCAGAATTAAAAATATAAATCGACCTGTCTGAGGATTTTTGTATTTTACTTGCAACTAAAAAGTTATTCGGGTGATTCCAGACTTAATGCACGCACTGTATATTAAAATCAAAAAAATCAATTAATATTATGATATTTTATTCCTATCTTATTTATGTATTTATTTTTTTTTTCAGGTAAGATTAAATAAGATTTGAAGTTTAAAAACTAGGTAAGTCTTAGTGTATTAATCACCACATCGAGCATTATATTTTGTTCTTTGTTTCTTGTGCGTTGGATTTTACTTTTTTACTTTTTTGGGCAAAAACAGACCAAGTACAAAAAAAAATAAGTCCAGATGAAGCGACCCTATACTTTACGCCATAGTTATTTTTTTAGGGTCCCTGAATCAAACAAAAATTAATTAAATTTTAATAATTTTATTTTAAAAACTAGACTTGTTTTGTGATATAATATATAAATCATGATATATTTATAAAGATTAAATTTAAGAAGAAAAACGCTTCTTTGTTTATCTTCAAATTGAGAGAAGTCGTTCATTTTTTATTAGTTTTAAGCCTAAATGTCATAGAGTTAATTTAAAAATAGCCATGAGGGTAAAATTCTTTTTTTTTCGATTTTTCAGCCAAATTATTCATCGGACGATAAAAGTGGTTATGAGCAAACCTGCAACTCTTGAAATTCTCTATTTTTCATATATTATAATAGTTCATAGGTACTTTGGTACGGTTACAGAGGGCGCAACTAGACTTTAACCGCCCACTGTAACCGTAACAAAATACTTATGAAAATGCATAATATATAAAAATTATAGAGAATTTCTAGTGTTACAAGTTTGCTTATAACAACTTTTATCCCCCATAATTTGGCTGAAAAATCGAAAAACCCAATTTTACCCCCAACATGGCCATATTTGAAAATTTATGACACGATTGTTATTAATATAATAAAAAAATGATCCGAACTAAACTTAAGATGCATATTTAGCGAGATAACCTCACTCACCCCTAAAGTTTAAGATAGCGTACATCCCTTAAGCAAAGCACCCGGTGAAAAACTAACAGGAGCGTTCTGTTACTATCCACTACTACCCTTTAAAATATCAGTGTACCGTTTACATTTATTGTTGTTTAACACAAAAAGTCCAAACGAAAAGCACTTATTAAAGACTGTTTTTATCACTTGCATAACTATGAAAATACCTTAATCTAAAAGTAACTCAAACAAGTTAAAAATAATATTATATTTTACCTCATTTTCGCAGCTTTTGGAGCTTGAAAGCACCTTAAGACATATAAAATACATCCGGGATAAAATAACTTAATTCAAATGGTCACCAGCTCTTCAACTTTGATAAGACTTTAGGTCTTGGTATAAATTTTCTTCTGAAGTCAATTTGTCAAGTGTCACATCTATATCTCAAAGGATTTTGCAGGCTTGTTTATGTTTCAGTTTCAAGACTTTTAGGTTCAGCGTTTACCCAGTCAACACAAATACATGGCAGGAACATAGCAGGTACATAACCACTGTTCTATGTGATGTTGCAGACATGTAATTTTTATAGTCCATGTATAGTCCTTGGACTTTAACAATTCCGCCTCAAGTTATGTATCAGCTACATAACATGCTACATATCAGATACATACTAGGTACATAACAATAAAAGTAGGCGTTTCCAAATTTTACTTGTTATGGAGTGCATCATAGATTTAGACATGGTGAACATTTTTACGTCTTTTTGATAAACCTAATAATTAAAGTATATAAATATCTTTATATGTAGCATCCATCAGGCAAAATTCTTATACGATGTGCATTTTTACTGTGAAAGCAAACTTTCTACCAGGCTTAAAAATCATGGGCCACATAAAAAGCCAATTTTTAGAGAAAAAATAGCAAATAATCATTTTAAAAAAATATATATATTTTAATTTTTTGTCTAACATTATCTAAAATCGGTTTAGTTGTCTAAAAATACATGCGTTTCTACTACTACTACTGTTATTATTAACAACAATTTTAAGAATATTAGTGATTCTAACCTATAAAAACTAAAATAATATAGACGCCATATTTAGTATTGAATTCATAACATTTTATGTATCGTGTATGTTCTCGTACCATATATATGATACATAACATGCAATATTGCATGTTATGTATCATACATATGTATGTTACATCTTATGTAATATGGCACATGTAACGTAAAAAATCTTTCTGTTATAGGGCATGTTATGTAGCATACATATGTATGTTATGTCTCATGTAATATGGCACATGTTACCTAAAAAATCTTTCTTTACCATGTTGCATCCATATATGTGCGGACTGGGTATTTGTTTTTATTTTACATAATTACTTTGCTTACGCAGGGAAATCTTAATAAATAATATTCATGATTGAAGAATCTATTTGTGTTTTATAATGAGTCATTAATAAGGACTCATTATTATTGACGTTATTGTTAAACATATCTTAACCCGGCGTCTGACAGGTGGTTTAGTTTTACAAGTAACGACAGGTGGGGTATAATAAACCCCAACAATAAATGGGACCGTTTTTGCTTTATTTAATAAATTTTATATAAAATGTAGTAAAATATTTGAGTTATACAATATATTAACCTAAAAATAATTTTAAAAATCTTAAATACATATATGTTTATTTTTAATCGGTTAACAAAAATAAATCAAATTTAAAAAACAAAAAATAGGAAAGCTTTTTGTTTCCTATTAACTAAAAAAAATAACGTTTAAAATTGCCAAACAAAGATCTACATGAATAACATAAATTATAAACTTTTAAATATTATAGGTAGGGTTCAAAATAAATTACTTTAAGTAATCGTAATATGACTGAAAAATACAGGAGAAACAGGAAGATAATAGTATATTACGCACCGAGTACGCGAACCTAGTTTTCAGTGCAAGAGAGTGCTTATTTTTTTATGAGGCGCAGCCGAGTAAAAAATCTCTCGAAGTCCACCGAAATAGTTTGCGTCGAGGTCCGTATACTATTTTTTCTACGACCTAAACATCCAAAAGACGCAAAAATTGTCTTAAAATATTAATTTGTCAATTTAAGGTTATGTGTTTCACGTTTACTCATTTTCTGACAGCAGATGTAAAATCAACTAATTTTCACTTTTCAACCATTGTCATAGGCAATGGGTGGAAAATAGGCACTAACTACTAGCTAGGTTGTAGGAAAATAAATGTTACTTATTATGACACGTGGGGTGTCAGAAACCCCAGGCGACTTCAAAAGGACGTGGCCTCTAATGCTTCAATATTCATACTGCCGTTCATGCTACACTGTGCAAAGTAAAAAGCGATTGAAAGGTACTGAGGCGCTGTCTTCGCTTGGCGCGAAAATAAAATAGTTACGGAGTAATATTTGGACTCTGGGGTTTGTGACACCCCACGTGTCAGACGCCGGGTTAATGAGCTTATTATAAATTTCTTATTTCTTCCGATGAGATGTTATACCATCACCAGAGTTGATACTTTCATTACAATAACAGGGTCGGACAACAGGAATTTTAAATTATTTCCAATATAATCTGTATACAGACATATAATCTTATTAGGCATAGGTATGTATTAAACAAACTCATCAAAAATTAGAAATAATTTAAAATTCCTGTTATTCGACCCTGTTGTTGTAATGAAAGTATCAACTCTGACCATCACGGAACGCATGGATTGCAGTATCATACTCTTCTGTTTTGAATAATATTCTATTATCCAAAACATAAAATAATAACCCCCGCGTGGCTTTTATTTTATTGAGTGTATAATTATTTATTTTACCCACTCAACTGTCACTTGTCAAATTATTTTCTTGTAAATGTCATTAAAAATTTTAATAAAAATATGAATTCCTAAGATATTTATTGGATAAAACCTTTTATGGCACTCATGGGTAAACCGATATTGCCCTCTCGAAAATTAACCTGCTTGGCTGACGCCTCGCAGGTTCAGTTTCTCATGGGCAATATCTTACTTTACCCACTAGTACCATAAATAACTATTATGCCTCTTAGCACTTTACAATGCTGAATCTTATCAATTTTTCTCAGTAGTTTATTCGAGCTATATCATCTGTCTGGCCATCTTCTTCATTTTTACAATATAAATATTTGTGAAATCAATGGACACCTCCTTGCTTTCTTTTAAGAATATAATAATAATACAAACTTGTGCACTAATTTTAGTCCCATTACGAAAAAATTTCGATGATTTTGTTATTCGTATACTATGGAACAACCTGCAAAACCACTGAAACTAAATCTCCTCCTGCTTTTCAGAAGAGACCTTTACCTCATTTTTTTCTACCGACCCGGGTTTTGTTGGAATTCTTTATCCTTAGCATCATAATATTGACTGGTTGATTTTTTCTGGTTCTTTATTTTATAAATTTGAAATTCCAGTTTTACCATAACTGCTCTGGTTTGAGGCATTAAGATTTGTTATGTCAAATCCCTTCGTAAAATATTACTCAAAAGTTTCTTTTTAGATGAATGGTTTACTCCAATGAAGGATATGGTTTTAAAGGCGAGTTTTGGGCTAAATAAGAATAATGTTTTTGTTTAAAAAAGTGCAAATTAAAGAAAAGACATGATGGAAAACAGTTAACTAAGTTTATTTGTTAAAAAAAAAACAAACAATTGTTTTATTAAAAATTCGTTAACAATCGTAAACATGACAACAATGCACCATTCATCGTGATAAACTAAATGATTTATCATCTTCAAAAAAATGATCATAGGAAACATAGATATACAGGGTGATCCATAACTGGCATGCCAAAATTTAAGAGGTGATTCTAGATAAATAAAAATATAAAAAAAGTTCCTATAAAGGTTGGTTCGGAAATGAGCCCTAAGGGATCTAGGGCCCTTTAAAATTGTAATAAAAATAAGGTTTTTAATTAATAACTCGGGTACCGTTTAAGCTAGAGCGGCGAGCTTTTGCATGTATACTAGTATTAATAAGGGCAATAAGTTTATGTTAATTTATTTTTTTAATTTATCCAGAGGCGTGCCCAGACGGACAAAATATATGAGGCTTAAAATATTTTTGCCCCAAACTTTTCTATGTGTATTTTTTTTGGATTTGTTGTAAAAAATATAGATTTCTAGAGTAAAAATACATATAAAATATCATATAGTGTAACACTGTAGGAGCAACCGTTATAAAAAAAATGCAATTAAGAGGAAGTAACATTTTGTGCCACCAAAAACGTTACTTTTTAAAAGGCTATTACTCTTTTAATATTAAATTTAGGTGTTTTGGTGTATAATACTTTTTTGCTCAGTTTTAAATGAAGAATCACCCTGCAGCATTAAAATTTTATTGGTGCTATTTTTTGTTCCCCATTCGGGCTCATTTCCGGACCAACCTTTATAGAAACTTTTTTTCATATTTTTGGATGTAGAATCACCTCTTAAATTTCGGTACGCGAGTTCTGGAACAGGCTGTAATTCTGTTTTAATAAATTAAGATCCCCTGTTAATCCCCTGTTGGTACTTTTAAAATGTAGGTTAACCTTAAAAAGTTTCCTAAGTAAGGTTTTTCATAAAAACCGAGCAGCGCCCAGGATGCGGTAAGGAATAAATCCCATTAATAGGGGTCTGGGTTTCACACCCGGATAATTTATTCCGCACTACGTAAAAGTACATATATATTATCCCCTCTAATTAGTCACACGCTACACTGACTCATTGTGAAAGTTGATTAAGGGACTATATCCACGAGTTTTAGACGCTTAAATCCTTTAGTTTGGAAAGTAATTTCCATTCAGGAAAGTAATTTTATGGAAATATCATAACGATTACAATTCATGGTGCGCTTTGGTGGTATTATATCAAGTTTTGATTTAAAATTAACTAGTTTAGTCAACTAATAGGTGAATAAATCTACGCACGGAAAAATATTGTCTTAAATCAAGTACACGGTAAAAATAAATTACATGAAATTACATGAAATTATATGAAATTACATAGTCCGTAAATGGTAATATGTTGCCATAGACCGGAATGGTAAAAATTACATAGTCCGTAATGGTAATATTTTGCATAGACCGGAACGGTAAAAATTACATAGTCCAGAATGGTAATATTTTGCATTTGAAATTTGAAAAAAAAAATATATTTACTACTTAGAAAATGTTTGTTCTCTGTGTCAAAGCTTTTTTGAAATATCATAGCGTAAATTTCATTTGGTTTAATAAACCAAACGATTTGCAACCTTAATAGGAGTACAAACTGCTTACATCTTTCTTTAAAGATCTATTGGTTGATAAAGATCTTAATTTATAATGAATGTAAATTTTAGGCCACAAATTAAGCATTTAAATATCGTACATAAATAATATTAACCTTTTTTTACACTTTTAACACTTTAACCTAGCAGCATGCGTCGCTATCTCTCTAACAATAACAATATTAAACGGTCCGTCTCATGATGCTACGCCTTCTTGTCCAAAGCGCACGAGCGTCTTAAAATAACATAGCCAGACATTGCAAAATCATCTAAAAATATTTAAATCAATGTAAATATATATTTTTTTACATTATTTTACATTATTTTATATTATTTTACATTATTTTACATTCTTTTACATTCTAAGTAAGTAAGTAAGTAAGTAAGTAAGTAAGTAAGTAAGTAAGTAAGTAAGTAAGTGAGTATGTAAGTAAGTAAGTAAGTAAGTAAGTAAGTAAGTAAGTAAGTAAGTAAGTAAGTAAGTAAGTAAGTAAGTAAGTAAGTAAGTAAGTAAGTCAGTAAGTAAGTAAGTAAGTAAGTAAGTAAGTAAGTCCAAACCTAGCGAGTGACTAAGTAAGTAAGTTAGTATCTTTATTGCATACGTATACACAAACGGAAGGAGCTCAGCAGAGTCGATTTTCAGCTCCCCCTGAAAATTTCAAATCTATGTAAAAAACAAGAACAAAACAAAACAACAAAAAATTAATTTATAGATATATCTTGGTCAGAGGGTTCATGGTTTATTTATTAAATATGATTGTTATTAAGATTTTGACTTTACCAGTAGAAATATAAAACATTCTACATAATCAGATCAGATCAGATCACCAAATAAAAAATTTCACGAACAAAAAAAAATAAAATTTGAACAAAAACAGTTTTGCTCCTTAAATGTATACAAACTAATAAGCTGACATTTCCCATGTTTTAATCTTTTGATAAAGTTTTGTTCTACGAGTGTATAGATATGTCTTTGTCACAGAGTTCATGGTTCATCCACTAAAATTTACAATCTGGATAGATGGCAGGGAGAGAAATTAATTTGTGTCGTATCGTCGTCATCGCCGTAGGGTCTAGAATGATTCGTTGTATCGGTATCAAAGAAAACATAACTTATAATGAAGATCTTTTGTGCTCATGTCAAATCAATCAGTTTTGTAAACTTGGGTTATTTTAACCTTGATGAGAGTGTTAAAATCTATTTCCTTAAAAAAATGTATTGTTCAGAAATAAAAATAAAAAGAAATAAAAAAGAAACGGCATGTAAAATCGCGAGTTTTGTATAATAAATCTGTACCAAAATTCGCACTAAAGATGAGTTCGGGATGAACAATCTTTATGTTAACTGCCGTCAAATAATATTCAATGACAATTACCATGAAGTTAGCAATGGAGTAAATAGTAGTTTTCGTAACGAGTAAGCGACTTTACTTCTTAGTGCAAGAGAATGAAGTTTTTTTGACGACGCGAACGTCAAATATCTTTTGTCAAAATGAATGCTATATGTAATCGTTTGGATAAATGAGTGTGCATAGTTGTCATTTTATTCAAAAAGGCACTATGTACTCGTGCGATAGAAAAATATCCTAACGAGGATATATTAAGTTATAGCCAAATAAACAAAATTGTATGTTAAATTAAACTGTCTTAGGTATAAAATACCTATTTATTAGGTCCCTGTATGACAATAAATCTATCTCACTATAGACATGCATTTTTCTTTATTTCGTATACACTAGGTCGTACAAAATAGTATATTCCGTATCAAGTGTTAGAATGAGCACATGTAGTGCCATCTCTTGTTTATAAAAGTAAAGAAAACTGTAGCAAAATTAGCAAAAATATATATATATATATTTTGCCATGAAATATTGAATAATTTAATGCAATTTAAAGTTTTGCGTTAAAATTACATAAAGTTTATTAGTTTTTCTTAATATTTGACCAGTTTTTTATCAATTTAGTTCAAAAAATTAAAACTGCTCCATCTATTGTTAAATATTTAACCTGATATCTGTCACAACAATCTGACATAACCTTCAATTTTTGCACTATAATTTGTAAATATGTGCTAAAATTAAATAAAAATCTTTTTTAAGTACTGATTTGATAAAATTATTAAATAACATTAATTGCTTTATTAAAAAATATGTGTTTTGTTGCATTTACAATGTCGAGTCACAAAAAACATTGTTTATAACCTTGTCCGCAGTTTAAAGCCATACAGTGTTTCATATTTGCAGTCGAAGAAAAAGTATAGTCTACAACACGTATGGAATAGCGCTCGTGGGACCGTCATACTGACAAACTTTCTGCTCGCGCGGAATATTATCTATTCCATACTAGTTATAGAATATACTATACTTCAGAATATTTTCTTTATATAAGCTAAGTTGCTGTAAAAGTTAACTCTGAGTTAATATTTTCAATAATTAACTGCTTTAACATGGAATAGATCAAAAGCTTTTATCGTTTGGTTGCTCCTTTGACAAATGTTAACCAGACAGTCTGTTGAATAATGTCACACGCTGCAATTCGAGACGTATTAACCCTATGCTTTATTGGCCAAGATTAGGCCGGATTTATTGAACAAGTAATTGACTAAGAAGATATAGACACACATATGTTAGGCGTGATAATATCGTCGCTAATAAGACATAAGGGCCTAACTGACCTTTTATAGTATATTAAAGTACTATTTTCATAACATACCTAGTACTTTAGAAAACTCGCCGCAAGCGGCTCGTTTTCTAAACTTGTACTCGTACGCTAAAAACGTGTTATGAAACGAGTGATTTATACAATTTTTTCTATTTTGCTCTAAAATTTAAAAAAACTTACATTTAAATTGATGACTGATTTGGGGATTTTTGTTTTGGATTGGTATTACAGTTTACACCATGTTTAAAATTCTAGGAACAAATGATATTTTGATATATTTTAGAGTCATCATTTCTTTTTTTTACTGCAATTAACCAAGCCACAATTTTAACATGGTAAAAATAACCTAAACACAAAATTTTGTAGAAAATTCAACTTTAAAGCGACATTTGCACGGAAAACGTCAAGCGATAGGCCAGGTCTGTTGCCAACCCAAAAAAACAAAAAGAAAAGACCTCTTATGGGACTATAAGAACACGCAAAATGCGTGTGATTATGAGCTTATTTTAAATTTTATAGAGGGCGTTGTGTAGTTTTCCCGGGCCCGAATTTACTCTCAAACAATTATCGTGTCAATAAAAATGAAAAATGAATTTATATTTAAGCGATAATAAGGAATGCTGGTCTGAAAGAAACTTATCAATTATTGTTCGATTTATATCGGTATGTTTTTCCAATATGTTTGTATAGTAGAAATTGTATTTTTCTTTTTCTTTTTTCTTATACAGGCTTACAATGGCACAAAAGAGTTACTCAATCAGCCGCGATAATAAAATGTTGAATAAAAGAAAAAAGTAAGCTTGTTAAGGTTCCTTTATTAAATTTTTCGGTGTATGATTCATTTTTCTTTTCCTATATACCTTTATAAACAAACTGCAATAAAAATTAATTCCCTATTGTGACCTCTGAGACAGTTACCAAGTGCCCACATATTTTGTATTTGTTGGTTTTCATTTGTAGAAGCAGGACAGTCTCCAGGGTTTTACTAACCTAAGCAAGAAGTAAAATGGAAGTGGTTAAGTAACATTTTCTGATTCTAATTCATTTGTTTGGACTTTTTGCCATGGATAAAGGTGTAATTTTCATATTTGTCCCATCATCAAGTCATCATGAAATCCAAAGAACTTTTACCTCAAGAAGTAATTTCAGACCAATGTTTATGAAGGTGTCATCTTTTTGTTTGTTTATTTACTAACAGAAACGCGATACAGCTTTGTGGTGTAAAATCTTGATGTCGCTAGTCGACTTTCAGGCTACCTAGTAGCGATGTTGCGTAGTTTCCACCTTATCATGAATTCAGATCATTATACTTAAATTAAAAATGTAAAAAACTTTATTGTGTATACTATAATTATATTTAATAATATAGTATATTTAAATCTATTAAAATTAAACTACTAGTTCATATAAAACTCATACAGAACTAATATTTCTTAAAATTTAAAATAAAATATCCAAAATATATGTTTCCAATCGGCAACACTGTACCCCTGTCAGTCATTTTACGACATTAGACTGTGAATTTACACATTCTTTCTCTCTCTTTAAGCGTACTAAGTGTAAACAATAGTCACTCCCCACCAGCCCCTCACCGTAGTTGGTTCACTCTTCAAACAAAGCGTACGGTAGATTTCATCATGTTCCTTCTTGAGGTAAAAGTTCTTTGATGAAATCTAAATAATGTTACTTAAACCTAATTATCTCATTAACATGTTTTTGTAAAATAATACCTTCTTACACTTGTCCCTTTAATTATGTGTTAATTAGATTGGAAAATAGTAAATAAAATACCCAATTTGATGGGGTGAATTTTAATTTCTGTATTTTTTTTAAGACTTATTATTTCCGAAGAGATTTCTTAGACTTGTGTTAAGATTTTCTATAGCCAATCGATTAGGTGTTGGTTTGTCTGGAGCTTTTGTACTGGGCAAAGCAACAATCGATTGAGTGACCCTAAGATTTTCAGGATTTTTTTTTAAGGAGCATTTTTTTTTGTACACAGACTTTCTACTCTCCGTACTATCGTATATACTTTTTAACCGACTTCCAAAAAAAGGAGGAGGTTATCAATTCGACGTTTGACTTTGTTTTTTTTTATGTTTGTATCCGCATAACTTTGAAACGGATAAACGGAATTTTATGAAACCTTTTGCAACTTAAAGAGGACATTCATGAGGTGGTCCCGTTTTAATTTGACGATCGGATGATGTCGGGTAAGCCGGATAATTAAGATAAATTTAATCGTTTTGAAGCAATTTCACTTAAAACCGGCTTGATTTGGTTCTAATATCAACCAAATTTTTAGAAAATGATCGGATAAGCCGGATAACTTGATTAAGGAGTCACTCAAATATTACGGCAGGCTAAAAATCTTTTAAATGCCGCTAAACTGGATTCTGTGGACCTGTAATATTAAAATACCAAGAGAAAATTATAAAATTTGTGATTATACCATAAGGCGTTATTTGATTATTACTTAACGCTTAAAGTTTAACAAAGATTTTCTTTAGTATTTCGTTTAAAATAAGGTTGGTTGGACTCTTGGGCGCTGAAATAAAAATACTACTAAATTTATTTGTTAGAAATTTAACTTTAAGCAGCTTGCCAAGATGGAAGAACAAATATAATTTTGAAAAAGTCTCTAAAAATTAAAAAATTAAAAATAAGTCGGTGCCAATTTCACAGCAAACAATTTAGCAACAAAAATAATTGTTAGTATTTAATTGGCACCGGCTTATTTTTTAATCTTTTACTTTTTAGAGACATAAGTCGGTTCGTTTTTTTTTTGGCTAAAAGTTTTTATTATTATTTTTTTCAGAATTCTCTTAATCGTAGCACAAGAGATTACATCGTTTTAAGTTTAAAGTGTTCAATTGTTTTCGAGTACATACTTGATTTCTTTGTGCGTGTTATTCCGTGATTGTGTATGTATGTTCGACATTCACTTGTCTGTTTGTCAAGAGGTAACACGATAATTCGCACGCAGGGGGATTTCCGCCATCATTAGGGGAAATATCACGTATGGGGTGCATTTATTATTCCCAAGTTAATCCTGGTAATTTAGAGGATTACAAAAATGTAATAGATTGCAGAGTTCATAAAATATGGTATGCGTCGAAGCCATATAGCCTAATTACGCAGTTTATGAACTGATATGTTAAAGAACATTTAAAGACCACTTGCCTATTTACAACCTCGCCAAAGAACATAAAATATAAAAATGCGATGCCGTGATGTGCTGCCATTTATCTTGTAAGCCAACCACGGCATCTCATTCTTATGTTTTATGTTCTTATGGAAGCTTCTGGATAGGCCTTTAGTGTCTATGATCAGTCAACATAACAAGCAGGTACATCGAGATATTTGAAAAAGTTCAACGAAATTTTACCAGAATCCATCCTGGGTTGAAAGACATGTCTGATATTGGTATATTATGCACCTAGTATGCGAACTAAGTCTTTAGACTAAGTTTTTTTGCCGAGACGAAAAATCAGTCGAGAACAGTTAAGACAGTTCGCATACGTGGTGCATATACTATTTTTTCTACTACCTAAAGCTAGTAACTCCAAATATCAGTTAAAAATAAAGTTTTAAAATTATTTTGACATAGCTGTCAGTTTGACAAATAAGTTGAAAAAAGTTAGTAGCTGCCTCAAAAAATTTTCCTTATTGACCGTCGTCAATAAACAATGCTTAACAACGGTCAATAATAAGTTTTAGTCCATGGACACCCCCTAAAATGGGATTGTTTTCAATTCCATCAAAGCAATTTTTTTGTAGCTTATATTTCTTAACAAGGGCTACAAAATGGCGTAAAAAATTATTTTTTTGCACTTTCGGTTTCGCCGGAAACTAAGTTAAATTATTTTTTTTTAATGACACTGCCTGTATATTTTTTAATTTTTGAATCCACTAAATAAATTTACACTAAAAAAAATAATTTAAAAACTTTTTATTTTCTTTTATTAACATAAAGTATTATTTTTTTACAAATAAAATCTATTTGCTAAATGTGGGAAAAATACAAATTTTATGTAAAAACCAAAATTTTGTAACTTTTTTGGACTTTTAAATTTTTTTTAAAGGGGTTTTCCTTCATAACTTCATTTTTTCAAATGGCAACCCCCTGGACTGCCCAAACTTTTGGATGGGCTGTTGTAAGGGCTACAAAATAGTCTTATTTATTTCTTTCACTTCCACTTTTGCCGAATTAAGCTTTTTTTAATAAATAAAAAAATAATTAAATGATTTTTTTTTAGTTGTAAAATTGTTTTCCGAATTCAAAAATGCAAAAATATACAGTTGCCATTAAAAAAAATAAAATTGACTTAGTTTCCGGCGAAACCGGAAGTGCTATAAAATAACTTTGTACGCCATTTTGTAGCCCTTATTAAGAGATATAAGCTACAGAAAAATTGATTTGATCGGGCTGACAACAATCCCATTTTAGGGAGTGTACATGGATTAAAACTCACCCGGTATGTTTGGATTAAAACACTTAAAAGATATAAAACGCTGCGGTGAAAGGTGGAAAATGGTTTATAAAACAAGGTGAATAACATTCGTAGAATCTACGAGGAAAATATCTAAATAAAATTAGGCAAACCTCCATACATAAATATCACACGAGTGTGATATAAAAATATCAAACTAGTGCGATATGAGGCGTTTTCTAAAGAACAAAAGAGTGTGCTAAATGTCATTTTCATATGGGATCGTAGGCAAATATATTTCCTAGGCCCATTACCTAAATATATTCCCAAAAAGTACCATAAAACTATCAGACCATGGGGAGAGTTTTCTCCAAAGACTTTCAGCTTTATTCCTCTACGAAGTTATCATAATAGGGTGCATATTATGCAGTGCATAATGCATTCATTACTGCCATATAAAGTTACATATGATCCTGTTTTTGCTTTCAGGGGAAAACACTGATCGTGTCGTAGACTATTAAATTTGATATCTTATCTTGGGGTAACAGGTATACTTTGTACTATAAAGTTTATGGGGTGAAAAAAACTCATTACAATAATACGAGAGATAACAAATATGTATTTTTTTATTGATAACATAGTATATACTATAAATGTGTTAAATAACATGAACGTAAACGTGCTAAAAAATGATAAACTTTTTAAACATGGAAATGGTGGTTGATGCTATCAAAAGTGTGACTACAGGGAGAGAGAGAAAGAAAGAGAGAGAGAGAGAGAGAGAGAGAGAGAGAGAGAGAGAGAGAGAGAGAGAGAGAGAGAGAGAGAGAGAGAGAGAGAGAGAGAGAGAGAGAGAGAGAGAGAGAGAGAGAGATTTTTTTACGGTAAAATTTTTAAACTAACAATTTTTTGTCAAGTAGCTTGCCACAAATTGGAAGTGGAATTTTTAAAATGAATCGGTTGGTTTGGACTTTTTAAAATGAATCGGTTCAAAACTCTGATTATTTTTTAAGATTTTTATCAACCAGTCTTTAAACAATATTTCTGACGACGTGTTTATTTCTGTCCAATCATATTGTCAAGATCTAGATAATTCTCCAAAAAATAATAAATTAAATTATTATTTTTTAAATTATGCTTACAATAATAATCTACTTATTTGTCCTAAATTAATTATTGCAAGTTATTCGTGACAATATTACAGTTATATCGGGAATTTTCTACTGTAGAAAATTCTAGTGAGAATCGCTGTAGTATTTTGTTTTTCAGTATTTCTCTTTTACTTAGTATTTAGTATTTAGTATTTATTTATACTCGTTTAGGGACCTTTTTTAAGGTATTTTATACCACAGAGTGTTAAGTTATACATGTAATTTAGCAGCATCTAACTGCTCCTCCATAATCTTCCATACAACAAAATTCCATACCTAAAACTAATTAATAATTAAATATGAATATATTACTGTTTATAATTATTGTTATTACTTTATTATTTAGCAAAAAATACCACAAAATATTCTTTTTATAAAATGTAATGACCGTTTTTATAGGTTGTCATTTATGAACATGCTTGCAAGCCTAGCGCAGTACCGCGCTAGTCAGTACTGCAGTAAGTAACTGAATAGTTCAGACAGGACCATAATTTGCAATTTAAAAATGGGCAAAAAGGTTTTAGTTTAGCAATTGAGAATGAAATTACATTAACCAAATTAAAAAATATGCATGTAAAAATATTAATATAGGTAATAAAACCATTTAATTCATTTTGCGATGAAAAAAATATAAAAGTTGGTTTGACATATTATAAATCGTAAAAAAATAATCTTCCGAATTACACATGATTCTTCGAATTATCGGGAAAACTCACAGGGCGTTGCCTCGGTCGTAATTATTTCCAGACAGCAAATTTTCATGAAAGCAAGGATGCGTCCAATGACGGCAGAAAAGTGTGACGTCTCGCATATAATTAAAATGCCTTAACCTCTTCAGGGACATAGGCACATATGTGTACGTTTAAAAATCAATTCGGCAAAATGAAATTCAAAGAAGAATTCCTTATTGCTCAGTGTCTACAGGTGTTGCCATTTGCTATGTTTCCAATCACAAGCGACAGCCAATGGCCAAGATTCGCATATCTTCAGGGTATCTATTCTTGGACTCGAGAGAACGTGAACAATTTTCGTAGGAAGGGAACTGATCACATCATATCAAAGTTCCCCAAAGTTAAAAAATGCTATTCTTGAACATTAGTGAGCATGATGGGATCTCTGCAGCCGGCTGCAGCGTTGCCAAGTATTTTAGCGGATTTTAACCAATCAGATTATGCGAAACGAGTTTGCGTGCGCAGGCTGTAATTATTTTCATTATTTGTAAACAAGTTTCTGTGGTTTGAATAATTTTTATAATTAATATCTAAAATATAATGTGTAGAATAAAAACAGAAAAAGATCTGCGCCCACCAGCAGCCAACAAAAAAAAAATACTTTAAAATTTTATTCAGGACAACCCTCTTGTCAATAGTGGGCTGTTTAGCCCTGAATTCACTATATTTTTTTTGTTGGAAAGTTGGAAAGGGTCGGCCCTAGCCAACACTTCCCGTTATTCGTTCTCCGTTTGATCTTCCGCATCTTGCAGATCTTCCAAAAGGGCAACAGCCCCCATAATTTCCAAATCGTCCATCGTTATATTATTATTATTATAATATGTATAATAATGTATAATAATTTATAAATATAAAAAACTTTTATTAATTACGATTAACTATTATAAAACAAAACGGTATTCAAATTAACAACACAAAACCAAAGCAAAAATAGGGTTATGTTCGAATGCGCGCGATTAACTTATATGTCAAAATTTCCGTGAACGACCGCTTCTCACGATCCCGAGTAGTAGAAGTAAAGTTCCTCAATTTTCGTGCGAAGTGAAGTTCAAGAATAAGTAGTTTTGTGTTTCGAGAGAAAGAATATGCAACCCACACTACCTTTCTCCCGGGAATGCGTTCTCTCGAGCCCGAGAATACATACCCTGTTGTTAAGGTTAAGGAACAAAATTTCGTAAAATTGCTGGATTTTAAGAGTAATTTCTATTGTAAAATGTCTTTCTATGTACATTCTGCTATTTTAAAAGGCGTTAGAAGAATTTTACAATATAATAAATTTAATAATTTATCATGAATAAATGACACAAATTAATGGCAAAATAAAAGAGAAACATGCCATGTCGTGAAATTAAGTAGTCGTAAAGTTTTCCATAAAAAAATCTCATTAAGCGCATATTTTTGCAAATAAAATTATACATTTTTGCGACCATTGAGTTTTAAATTTGCCCTTTATTTTTACAGTTACTAATGTAAATTGTAATTTAAATAAATTAAATAAAATAAAAAATGGCTCATTTTATTATATCATACACAAGATACAAAAGTAAATGATTATCACGAGCACAAAAAGAGTTAAATTTTATTATTTTTTTATTCCTAAGTTAATTAATTAAGAAAATATGTTATCAATCTCTTTGTTATTCATCATACACTGACAATTCGTTACCGTAGTAAATACTAAACGTTACAAGTTAATTTATTATTCCATCAATCTATTCTCTAAGCATCGTACAGAGTGATATTGGTAGACTGAAAGTTTCGGGCTGCTGGCCCTCTTCAGTACCAAGAGTACTCTGCACTCTGTACGATGATTAGAAAATAGATTGATGATTTAATTAATATTTTTATAATTTCAGTTAAAACTTAAAAAATCCTGTCTACAAAGTTATTAGTTACCAATTACTTTTTTTTACTAAACATTTCCTAGTTTTCCTACTAAGTTTTAGTTATAATTTTACTAGTTTTAGTTTTACTACTTAGTTTTAGTTATACTTTTACTAGTTTTAGTTTTACTACTTAGTTTTAGTTATAGTTTTACTAGTTTTAGTTTTACTACTTAGTTTTAGTTATAATTTTACTAGTTTTATTTTACTACTTAGTTTTAGTTATAATTTTACTAGTTTTAGTTTTACTACTTAGTTTTAGTTATAATTTTACTATTTTTAGTTTTACTGCTTAGTGTTAGTTATAATTTTACTAGTTTAAGTTTTACTACTTAGTTTTTGTTATAATTTTACTAGTTTTAGTTTTACTGCTTAGTGTTAGTTATAATTTTACTAGTTTTAGTTTTACTACTTAGTTTTAGTTATAGTTTTACTAGTTTTAGTTTTACAATGTAAAATGCCTATAGTGGAATGTGGTATTTTTTTATTATAGCATTTTTGTAGGTAGTATTATTATTATTAAAAAATATAAAATATTATTTTCCCTTAGGTTACTTTTCGTATAACCACGTTAGAAGTTATGTATTAAAAAATAAAAATGAAATTTTAGTTTTTTATTTATTTCACAAGAGTAATTGTTGCCTTTTGCGCTTCAAATGACTTAAAAATAAATACCCAAATCACAGTTTTAAAATTGAAAAATGTTATATTTTTCGCTGAAAAATTTCAGGATTCACTTCCTTTTTATAGATTTCAAAGGAAAAATGTTCGAGATCAAAGACCAATGTAACATAATATCTTATGTTTTATTCTTTATAAGAACTTTTATTTTATTTGTATTTTATGCAGAAGATATTTTTTTTATTTTAAAAATTTTAGTTAAAATCAGAATGTTCAAGAAACGTAATACTTTTGAAAGTACGAAAATAAAATGAAATATATTTAAATATATATTTTTCTTGTGAACATCACTAGCCTAAGCATAATTGAAGAGTGTAAGTGCTAAAGGGTATAGGTGCCAAAAACCTGGATCCGAGATAATCAAATAAAACTGTTTTGGTTATTATTAAACATAATTTTAGTTTTAAATATTTTGTTGTTAACTGAAACAACTTCCTCAAAGTAAATGAAAAAAAAAAAAAAAAATAGGTAGAAGATCGTAAACGAGTCTAAGTGCCACATTCCATATTCATGAAAAGGGTCTATGTGCCTTAATATACAGAGCGGTCCAAAAGTCACCCCCCCTCTTAACTTTTGAACCAGTTGAGATATCGACTTCAAATTAAGTCACCCCCCCCCCTCTTAACTTTTGAACCAGTTGAGATATCGACTTCAAATTTGGAAATTTAAATAAGACAACTTAAACTATCTTTTAGCATATATTTAATACTTTCAGCTCTTAAAATGTGGGCAGAGGGACATGGGGGCACATTTTTTTAAATGGAAAGGGGGGTCGTGTAATACATCATTTTAAAGCTTATAAAATTCTCCGTTTAACTCCATATTTTTAAATAAAAAAAAAAAATTTTGGGTTTAAAATGGGGTTGAAAATGGGTATTAATGTCAAAATTCCTCAATCAAATGTGCCTAATTTCATCATAAAAAAATGTTAATTATACTTTTAAACTAATTTTAGTTGACATAAATAAAAATTTATAAAAAAAAACTTAAAAAATCAAATGCTTTAGCACAAAAAATTGAAATATCAAAACCTTAAAAAACATTTTTAAAAAATTTAAAAATGATAGTTTAAATAAAGAATTTTATAAGCTTTAAAATGATGTATCACACGACCTCCCTTTCCATTTAAAAAAATGTCCCCCCATGCCGCCCTGCCCACATTTTAAGAGCTGCAAATATCAAATATATGCTAAAAAATAGTTAAAGTTGTCTTATTTAAGAGTTCTAAATTTGAAGTCGATATCTCAACTCTTTCAAAAGTTAAAAGAGGGGGGGGGGCACAAAAGAAAAGTGTTTAAAATAGTCCAAACTTAAGTAGGTAACTTAGAACTAAATAACACCACTTTATAGTGGGCATTTTGGTTTAATTATGTCGCCTGTACCAGTTAAGCTGTTTTGTCAATTAGATCTTTATAAAAACGGTAAATTTCGTTGTATTTTTAATACTGAATGTTATTTGTTAATACATATTTTTTATTATTGGTATTTAATACTTTACTTGTGATAATAAATACTTCAATGTGTATATTGTATACAAAATGTTGTCATACTAACATAGAGACCGTGCTGGTACATTTGGATCCCCACGCAACATGTATTTATTAATACTGTAACATTTGGTAAATTATATCACAGTTATAGTTTGGTATACTTTAAGTTGTAGTTGTTGTGTTATTGATTTAGTTTAAAGTATGTTACAGTATTTGGTAAAATAACAATCGGTAAATAATACCATTTTGATTAGTAATATTACAGAGAAAAGTAAAAAAAAGGATCGATTATTTTATCAGTTTTTAATTGTGTGTGGTTGCAATCTTTATGTTATTACTAATCAAAATAATTGTATAGAGTTGTTAGTAACATAATGAGAGGGCCTAGCTAGAAATTCATAAATATTTTGAATACCTAAGTGTGCCTCCGAACGCATTCAAGAATAAAAATGCGAATCCCCTACTGTTAGTAAGGTGGGAGTAGCTGGCACGTTGAGACGCGCCCCTCACGGTGGCCTCTCAGTCAGTCAAGGTCAGATTTTCGCTGTGGTGTAATGCGCGGTGTATTTTTGGGACTTTCAGGGTATTTTTAAGCGGCAAAAATCTGTGACGTCTGATTTTAACTGAGTATTCAAAGTGCGTCAATGTTTTACACGTAGTTCCTGCTAGGGGGAAATGCCATGTTAGGATTTTTACTTTTAAGAAAGGTAAAGTAATTTTAAGGTTATGTTTATTTTTAAAGAAATGTCTTTTTTTAAGTGATAATAATTTTTGAGTAGTTTATTTCATGTAAGTAAAATGTTTTCTTATAGTTTTAAACAAAAACAAGGTAAAATTACATAAAATAGTAGAAAAAAAAATTATTTAGAAAACCAGAGAGAAGGGTGTTATTTGTTAAAAGGCAAAAAAAAATCTTTAAAACAGCTTAAGTGGCTCCATCTTACTAAAGCTAAAAGAAACTGATTTAAAACAAAATTTATTTTTAATTAGATTTCATATAAAAGCCAAACCACTTTTTGTATGATAAATCTGTACAAAAAGTTTAATTTTTTGCACCATTGCGTATAATATGATATGAGAAAGAAAACTGTTTTTAGGGCGATAACGGAGACTATCAACCGAACTCTAAGAGCGAGGTTGGCAACCGTCATCGCCTTACAAAGACACGGTGGTTTTTTGCAAATTTTAACTTTTGATTTCCTACCCCTGATTTTTTTTTATAAATTGATTAAACACACCATAAGAAGCAATTTAGTCAAATATAAAAAAATCGACCGGATCGATCGTTTTTTTTTACGTTTTTTCTAATTTATTGTACTATGTTCATAGGACGTGCCTGTAGAGCAGTAAATAGAAATATATATTTTATATATAGTAGTAAAATTGTTAATTATAGTCACTACATTACAAAAAACTGTATCTACAACGCCAAAGGTCGTATATATTTTTTTTCTAATATATTTATTGTTTTAGGGTGAAGTCGAGCTAAATTTTATTTTTTTTTGCATTTTTGGATTTGAAATGTCATGAAACGTCGAGAAAATGTGAAAAAAGTGGGTGTTAAAAAATATCGGTCTGTCTGTTTTCTGTCTTTAAACCTTGTAACTTTTAAACTAAATGTCCGATTTAAAAAAATCTTTCAATAAACGATTTAGGATCTTTGTATTTTGTGTGACTTTAAATATGGTTAACATTGCGGTGCAGCAAGGAATGCAAGGAGGCAAAAGTTAATATTATTATTGATCGTAGAGTGAAAATTCTTGTAGAGGTAAAAATCATGTCCAATTTCCTACACAGCTTTAATCATTTTTGTGCTGGGTCTATTACACTGGTCTACAAAAAAAATAAAAATTCTTCTTCAAAGACTCGGACTAGGATAGGTTCATGTCTTATGTATAATGTCTGCTGAAACCGAATTTAAAAAATTTAAAAAAATTTCTACTGCGGTTTTTATAGTCAAAATATCGTATTAGTTTTAATTTTTGCCTCCTTGCCTTCCTTGCCGCACCGCAATGTTAACCATATTTAAGGTCTCGCAAAATACAAAGATCCTAAATCGTTTATTGAAAGATTTTTTTAAATCGGACATTTAGTTTATAAGTTACAAGGTTTAAAGACAGAAAACAGACAGACCAATATTTTTTAACACCCACTTTTTTCACATTTTCTCGACGTTTCATGACATTTCAAATCCTTGCCTTCCTTGCTGCACCGCAATGTTAACCATATTTAAGGTCTCGCAAAATACAAAGATCCTAAATCGTTTATTGAAAGAATTTTTTAAATCGGACATTTAGTTTATAAGTTACAAGGTTTAAAGACAGAAAACAGACAGACCGATATTTTTTAACACCCACTTTTTTCACATTTTCTCGACGTTTCATGACATTTCAAATCCAAAAATGCAAAAAAAAATTAAATTTCGCTCGACTTCACCCTAAAACAATAATTTATTAGAAAAAAAATATACGACCTTTGGCCTTGGAGATACTGCTTTTTGTAATGTAGTGACTATAATTTTACTACTATATGTAAAATATATATTTCCATTTACTGCTCTACAGGCACGTCGTATGAACATAGTACAATAAATTAGAAAAAAACGTAAAAAGAAACGATCGATTTTTTTTATATTTGCCTAAATTGCTTCTTATGGTGTATTTAATCAATTTATAAAAAAAATCAGGGGTCGGAAACAAAAAGTTAAAATTTGCAAAAAAACACCGTGAAAGAGTTTTCGTTATTATAACTACTATAATAGTTAAAGCTCTCAAGTTAAATTTTAATATTTATAGTTTTTAATTAAAATACAGTGAGTGCATTAAGTCTGGAATCACCCGAATAACTTTTTAGTTACAAGTAAAATACAAAAATCCTCGGATAGGTCGATTTATATTTTTAATTCTGAAAATTTTGGTCTAAAAAAAGTTATCAAAATTGGCACCCCCTTGCACCCTCACCCCCCAACTTGTTTTTTCAAATAGCAACTTACCCCTTGTGATACATCATTGGAAAGGTAATTTAATAAGCTTTCCAACAGTGTATGATAAAGCCTAATTTGTTAAAGGGTCTATGAAAAAACGCATGTTTTATTTAAACATTGTTTGTGTGAAATATTCCGCATAATATGGTAATTGTTGCCCTATTTCCTACTTGGCACCTTCCTGAGAATCTAAATAAGGTTGTTTTAAACTTATTGTAATATTTTATACCCTGTTGAAAAATTCAATTTTTTTTCTTTTAATTGACCAATTTTATGTTTACTATTTAATCGATTTTAATCCTGTTTTTTTACTGTCCACTGTCAAAGAGCTGAAGGACATCAATTTGAACATTTATAGTGAACTAAAGTTATACTTTACATGTCTTTATAATAAACTAAATTGTGCATTTTATCATTAGCCCTTTACCAAATTAGGCTTTATTATACACCGTTGGAAAGCTTATTAAATTACCTTTCCAACGAAGTGTCACAAGGGGTAGGTTGCTATTTGAAAAAAAAAAGTTGGGGGGTGAGGGTGCAAGGGGTGCAAATTTTAATAACTTTTATTACACCATAATTTGCAAAATTAAAAATAAAAATCGACCTATCCGAAGGTTTTTGTGTTTTACTTGTAACTAAAAAGTTCATCGGGTGATTCCAGACTTAATGCACGCACTGTATAATAATCTATGCGCGATTGGTCAATGGTCAATTCTTATTTAAGTTTTAATTCTCAAGTTTAATTTATAATAACTAATACATACATAGAAAAGACGGATTCCTTGAACCAAGGACACGTGTTCAAAGCCATTTTCTCTTGTTTCAAGGCTGGCATTTTCTTGAACCAAAGTCAATGTCCTTGAATGAAGAGCACGGGTTTTGGAATAAAAATCCGCGCTCTTTATTTAAGGACATTGACTTTGGTTCAAGAAAATGCCCACCTTGAAACAAGAGAATATGCCTTTGAACATATACAAAGACATGTGTCCTTGGTTCAAGGAATCCGTTTTTTCTATGTCAGGGAATGTTCAAATATTACGTAATTCTCCTAGGGGGGGGGGTCATTTTGGAGTGTTACGCCCATGTTAATGGTATAGGAAAATAGCGTTACAGGGGGGGTCCAAAATGATCAAAATTTGCGTTACGTAATACTTGAACGTTCCCTAATACAACATTACGTGTTACCATTTAGGTCATTCGGCCTAATTGGGACATTGAATTTTGGCCGTGCTCGATATTTTCCTGTTCGTTCATCCCAGTTCAATCTTTTAGGTTTTGTCTGGTTCGGTTTTGTTATTTTTAACAATGAACTTAATTGAATGCTAGTTTTGAACTTTTGTTTATAATCCCGATCGATGAAAATGCTTAACAAAGCTTTCGTTAGTTGCGAATTTGTGATTTTTTCCATGCCGCTATTCGTTATTTGCTTTATAAAAAAAATGATTTATTTGCTTTATATAACCAAAAAACACTGCTACAAACAAAACAACACTAAGGTGCATTACATCAGCACTTGCAGTGCTACTAAGAGTGCCGCTGTATTGAAATCTTCGCCGAAAAGTCAAAATCTTTGACCACGTTTTTTTCACATTTCTCGACGTTTTAGACCATTCTGAGTCGAAATCAGTAAAAAAAAATTTGCGTTCGTCTGTCTGTCTGGGTATAAACTCTCCAACTCCATTTCTACATGAGATATCGACTTGCGGTTTTTTGCATATTTTTTCTTATCGTATTCCGAAGAGCTGATTAGATTTTGGGGGTAAACGATTGGGGGTAAGGGGGTAAAAATAGGGTAAAACTCCTATTTTTAGCGTTTTTTGTTTATAATTAAGGAAATTATTATTGTATTTGGTTAATTTAGCACTTATATAAAAGATAATTTTAAATTGGTCAAAAAATGTTATAAACAACGTTTTCCTAAAACGCATTGTTTTCGAGATATTGGCGTATAAAGCAGTAAAAGGTTTTTTTAGCATATCTCACATATTTATAATCCGATTTTAAAAAATTATATTTTAAATAAAAGCTCTTTTAAGGCCCTATAAAAAATGTTATATACAGTTTTTTGCTAGAATATAATGTTTTAAAGATACAGAATTTAAAATCAAACAAAACATCTAGTTTGAAATTTGCAAACTAGATGGCTCTAGTGTACAATAGTGCCGATGTTTTGACAGGGTGCTTGCAACGTTTCATCTAGTTTATAGGTTGATTTCATCAAAAATTAAAAAACTATTGAAAAAAAATCTAAAAAAAATATGAAAAAAAAAATGTCAAAGCAATATTAAAAAATAGAAAACAAAAAATACTTTGTATTTTTTTTTTACTTTTTATTAGAAACCATAAATATTAGGCAGGCTACCACACTAAATATTAGATTTTTACCAAAAGTAACCCCTGCCCAAACTTACCTTAGTTGCTATTTTTTCTACGACTGCTTTAGAATGTAAGCAAATACACACTTTTCAAACACAGAATGAATCCATTCTGGCTCTAGATACGGTATGAATATTCCGTATCAAGTGTTAGAATGAGCACATGCAGTGCCATCTCTTTTTTATAAAAGTGAAGAGCAAAATTAGCAAAAATATAAATATTTTACCATGAAATATTGAATAATTTAATGCAATTTAAAGTTTTACGTTAAAATTACATAAAGTTTATTAGTTTTTCTTAATATTTGACCAGTTTATTATAAATTTAGTTCACTGCTCCATCTATTGTTAAATATTTAAACCTGATATCTGTCACAACAATCTGACATAACCTTCAATTTTTGCATTATAATTTGTAAATAGTGCTAAAATTAAACAAAAATCTTTTTTAAGTACTAATTTGATAAAATTATTAAATAACATTAATTGCTTTATTTAAAAATATGTGTTTTGTTGCATTTACAATATCGAGTCACAAAAACATTGTTTTTAAGCTTTTCCGCAGTTTAAAGCCATACAGTGTTTCATATTTGCAGTCGAAGAAAAAGTATAGTCTACAACACGTATGGAATAGTCATTCCGCGCTCGCGGGACCGTCATACTCGCCTGCCGGCTCGTATGACAAACTTTCCGCTCGCGCGGAATATTGTCTATTCCATACTAGTTATAGAATATACTAATTTTAAACCACCAGTCGTTATTCGCTTAAAAAAAATGAATTTTTAATAAAATTCTTGATAAATCGTTAAAATAATTTAAAATGAGAAAAATTGAATAAAAGTTAACTTCTAACGTTTCGGGATCTAATCTAATCCCGTTTTCAAAGCAAATTATTAGTTTTTGAAAGAATTTTAACTAAAGAGTGTGCTAAATGTCCTTTTCATAGGGAATCGTAGGAAAACATTTTAACAGTGTAGATAACATGCAAATAGTATTGATAAAACCGTTTTACTTAATTTTCAATTATTTGTGCTTTGATTAGAGGAAAGTATTATTTGTTGAGCTGGGACGTAATATCCAAACAGTGACTTGTTTATATTTATTATTTGATTCAGATTACATTCCAAACATTGCGAAGTGAACATAATCCAAATACCAACATCTGATCCCAGTGGTGGAGCTTTCTTTCTAATAACAGTAAAAAGTCCAGGAAATCGGTGGTAATAAAAAATAAATTCTAAACAAGAGATGAAAATATGTAATGCTAGGTATTCCATTATTCCATTTCAAAGTTAAAAAAAAAACATTTCGGAAGACGAAAAACCTTTAAATGTCTTTTTTTCAAAAAAGAAAATACGTTTTTGTTTGCATAACGTAAAGATAATAAAAAAATATTTTTTCAAAGGACAAAAAATTAAAGAAAATAGTTATTTATGGTACTAGTGGGTAAAGTAAGATATTACCCATGAGAAAATTAACCTGCAAGGTGTCAGCCAAGCAGGTTAATTTTCGAGAGGGCAATATCGGTTTACCCATGAGTGCCATACAAGGTTTTATCCAATAAATAGCTTAGGAATTCATATTTTTATTAAAAATTTTAATAACATTTACAAGAAAATAATTTGACAAGTGACAGTTGAGTGGGTAAAATAAATAATTATCCACTCAATAAAGTAAAAGCCACGTGGGGGTTATTATTGAGTTTATCTATTTAAAATATATCTGGTAATTGTCTTATTATCTGTATGTATTGGATAAAACATTTTTTTTTAATTCTTCTTTTTTAAAAGTTTCAACTTTTTTTTTTTGGGAGGATTACTATAAAAAAAGAGGGATCTTCGCCTTATAGAACTTGATTTTTCTGAAAAAATCGATCGAATAATTTGTTTTCAAGTTATCGTATCCACAAAATCGTAGATCGGACGGACAGACGGACATTTACATGTTTAATCTGGTACTATTCTACCAAATTAAGCATCCTCTAAGTCCAGGACTTGTGTGGGCTAGTAGTAGAGGGAACCACCGGCTTTAGTTTACTTTCAAACCAGTTTTTAGGGAGCGTCTCGCCTTCGCCAAATTTCAATTATTAATTAACTGAAAAAAGCAATCGGCGCCAGTGAGTATCGAACTCACGCTATCAGGATTTGAAACAGA
The DNA here is from genome assembly GCA_958510825.1 of Brachypterus glaber. NCBI lineage: Eukaryota > Metazoa > Arthropoda > Insecta > Coleoptera > Kateretidae > Brachypterus > Brachypterus glaber. The sequence goes on along the minus strand of OY294044.1, from coordinate 2,059,796 downwards.
TGTCCTAACCCGCTCACATATACTCCCATATAAACATTTTATGTTTAAAAAGTATTTACCCGTAAATATTGTTTTTCTTCAAGCGTACTAAAATGTTCATATTTTATAACTGAACACACTAGTTAGAAGTGGTCTATTTTTTTACAGTAAAAAATGAGTTCATTGTTGTACGCCGTAAAAAAAAGTTAGTTAGCAAAACCACCACTGGGGGCAGCACTCATTGACTTTGATGACAGCCATACTTCAAACTTGTTTGTTTATTATGTAAACAGGTGGTTGACTTGGGATTCTGTGCAAAAACCTTGTGTGAAATTGATTAAAAATAATTGAAGAAGAATATATGGTTTATAGACCTACAAATCTCTCCGAAATTGCAAATGCTACATTAGACAAGTTACCATCGAAATCACGAAAAGTGTACGATTTAGCCTACGAAAAAAAATTAAAATGAGCTAAGGAAGGTTTAAGTTTATTTCGAAAGGGTATTATTGGCGTATTTTAATAAAAAAAAAAACATACTTTATTACTGAATAAATTAAATTCAAAAATTAATATTTAAATAAAATATATAGGATGCCTGAAGAAAAAATAGTATGTTTCACTCAGAGTAAAAGAACTTTTTTTACTCGTCTGTAGTTTCCGGACTCTGCTTCGCGTCGTCCGTAAATTCTACACACTAGTAAAAAAAAAGCTTCACTTTTCCTTGTAGTAAAAGTAAAAAAAGCTTCATTTTTCCTCTTAGTAAAACAATATCCCTATTGAAAATGACGGGTCTGCGCGGGTATAAGTGGTGCATAAACCGGACTTGAGCGGGTGAATTTCATCCGCTCAAGTCCGGTCTATGCACCATTTATACCCGCACAGACCCGTCATTTTCAGCAGGGATACTATTTTTAATCGTGATAAAGTTTAAGTTGAAAATATCCTCAACATCTGGACTATAACAGCAAATGCAAATTCAGGATTTTACTCAAATCATTTTGTTTTTCTATTCCATCTTTATGTTCTAAAAGTAAACTGATTTCTTTCACAATCAGATAAATATACTTAAATTTATTTATGGAAGTTTTTTTTGCAGAAATCTCGAGAGCTTTTAATCTTGACTGATTTTAGACAGGAAAGTTTTACTTTATAAAAGTAACATTTTTTTATATAAAATAGAAGAATGGAGAAGGAAAATATGTAATTTACCTGTGAGAAAGTGAAAAAAATTAAATTAAAATAAAATTAAATTCAAATTAAAGATGCTCTACAAATAAAGAAAAGCTTGTCCAAATGGAATTTTACACAAATATAAACATCGGCACTATTGTACACTAGAGCCATCTAGTTTGCAAATTTCAAACTAGGTGTTTTGTTTGATTTTAAATTCTGTATCTTTAAAACATTACATTCTAGCAAAAAACTGTATATAACACTTTTTATAGGGCTTAAAAAGAGCTTTTATTTAAAATATAATTTTTTGGAATCGGGTTATAAATATGTGATTAATGCTAAAAAAACCTTTTACTGCTTTAAACGCCAATATCAGTTCTAATCAGCTCTTCGGAATACGATAAGAACAATATGCAAAAAACCGCAAGTCTATTTCGACTCAGAATGTTCTAAAACGTCGAGAAACGTGAAAAAAAAACGTGGTCAAAGATTTTGACTTTTTTGCGATTTCAATATATCGGCACTCTTGGTAGTACTAAGTGCCGATGTAATTTTCTCTCAACCTTCCATTTAAGAACACAATATTCTCATCGGTTCTACCGCTTAATATTCTCAAAATAAATAATAATAAATATTTATAATTTCCGCGCGGGCCATAAAATGCACTTTTTGCCCGCACGGGCATAAAGTACACTATTATGTATTTGGGTACTAAGCAATAAAAAAAACAATAATGAACTACGATAAAAAACTTATAAAAGAACCCATTTTCAGCAACATTTTTAAAATGGTTCTCTTCTGATTTTGAGGTTATATTTTGTACCGTCAAGTTCACCTAAGAGGTGTCCGCTATCAATAATCAATACTCTTTCTAAAAATATAAAAATTTTACGTTCAATTCTCAATGCCAAAAAATGGGTTGTTTTACCGGGTCTCCTTCCCGATCCAACCGTTTGTACGCGTACTTTATTGGGTAATGTAAAAAAACAGTTCGGTAAAGTAAAAATTTTCAGGGCCCAGGATCCCACTGAAGGGGATCCTAACACCAAGAGTCAAAAGTAAAGGAAATTTTAAAGCATGGAAACCTGATTTTTTTTGTGTAAGATGAGTTCTATATTTTTTAATTGTACGTAATGATAATTGAAAAAACTTACCGAGTACAGATTCCTAATTGTATTTTTAGTTGTGGAGACATTGAAATTGAACTAGATATAAACTGTTACATTTTCAGCTTACCAGATGGAAAGACAACTAGAATTCAGCTATCAGATGATGTCACAGTTGCTTGTAGCTGTTTTTTAAGCTTATAAGCCAAGATATTTAGATCAAATTTTAACTTTAATTTTACACTTAAGCTAAAAGTCTAAATCTAATAATAATAGTAAAATTTAATATAATAAAAAAAAATAAAGAAGAAGATAAAATAATAACAAAAAAAAATTAAGATTTTTTTATTAATATAAATTTAATTAAAGTAAAGTTTACTTTTAATATATGGCTTTTTGGTTGGTAGTTATATCTAACACCTGGATATATATTATTAATCAGTTGAACAGATACTGTATCTTACTATTAGTAGTTTTCGTAACGAGTAAGCGACTTTAGTCTTTAGTGCACGAGAATGAGGTTTTGACGACGCGAAGCGAAGTCAAAAAACCATTCGAGTGCACCAAGGGCTTGTCGCAAAAGAGTTGCGAACAACATTTTTCGTTCGATCTACAGTCTAGACTCTTTAAAATGTGTATTTTAAAGAATTACCTGTGTTTAATTTTGACATTTTAAAATTTTATAAACGTCAAATGACTTTTGTCAAAATGAAAGTTATGTGTAATCGTTTGGATAAATGAGTGTGCATAGTTGTCATTTAAGTCAAATATGCACTATGTACTCGTGCGATAGAAAAATATCGTAACGAGAATATAGTGAACATGCATTTTTCTTTATTTCGTGTACACTAGGTCGTACGAAAACTTGTTTATCCAGTACATACAGATAATAAGACAATTACCACCTTTATTTTAAATAGATAAACTCAATAATAACCCCCGCGCGGCTTTTACTTTATTGAATGGATAATTATTTATTTTACCCACTCAACTGTCACTTGTCAAATTATTTTCTTGTAAATGTCAATAAAATTTTTAATAAAAATATGAATTCCTAAGCTATTTATTGGATAAAACCTTGTATGGCACTCATGGGTAAACCGATATTGCCCTCTCGAAAAATAACCTGCTTGGCTGACGCCTCGTAGGTTAATTTTCTCATAGGCAATGTCTTACTTTACCCACTAGTACCATAAATAACTATTACACGATAGTGAATATCAGCTGCGTTAGACATACTGGCATTATTATTATTATACTGAGGATACCAAGAAAGTTTGATACGGCACTATGAAAAGTATTCCCTCCAATAGTTACACTTTGGTGGTGGTAGTTTGATTCCAAAATGGAGGCAAATTTTTGAAATATGTAAAAATAACCAAAATATTTTATTGATGTCATGTTAAAGAAAACAATGTATGATAAAATTTATTTTTTGCACGACCAAAACTAAAACCTAATTTTACGCTTTCATTTTCGGGACTAAACTTGCCGTTTTTCTCCCAAGGGAATAAAAGTCACGGCAACCTTGATAATATTAAAATATTGCTTTGCTGGTTCAAAAATTAGGTTTGGTGGTGTTTTGTAATAAATTAGCTATTCAAACCAATTTATTTGATTTTAACAAAGAAAACCTTTAAAAATAACATTGTTATAACAATTTATACATAACCTAAAATTTATCATCTTCGTCCATTTTTTTGACGTTTGTGTCAACCATATTAAAAAACAATTGAAATCGCGATAGCCGTGAAACTGACTTTTCGCAATTTACAGCCATCTTGATTATATTACGAAAATAAAACAACCGATTTTAGACGCATGGTTTTTAATTTTAATTTTATTTACCTACCTAAATTATGTTTGGTCCTGCAAAAAATAGTGTATATACCTCAGAACTAAACTTGGCTGTTTTAGTCCCTTGCATTTCTGTTTCCCTCGCTCGCTACGCTCGCTCAGGAAACACTCATGCAGCGGGACTAAAACAGCCAGTTTAGTCCCTTGGTATATAAATAACTATTACAGCAAACATTAAAGGGGTCTTGTAATAAATGTTTTTTTTTTAATAAAGTTTATTTGTAACGGACACAAAATATTGTAATTAATTCTGGTAAAAGGTAGTTTATATTTGCTTGTGTTTTAATTTAGCAAAACATGTATTTAACATAACGTTCCCTTTAAATAAATAACAATTTTCCGGAATTATTTTATTATTTTAACGTTTCTAGTTTTCCATATTTTTGTTTTTATTCTAATTTTAATTAAACGTTAATATTGCTGTTGTTTTTAAAACATAAATCTCTTATAATTACATTATATTCAAAACTAGTCCTCTTTCTGCAAAGGAACATTAAATTATACCGTATTAATTTAATAAAAAAATCTTTTTGTCATTTTCCTTGTTTAGTTTAGTTTAGTTGTTTCAATGCGGGGTTCATAGCCCTCAACACCTGGTCCCTAGGGACCTTTGTGTTTACCGCACAGACCTCCTCAGAGCATCCCTGTTTCTTTTAAAAAGTCCAGGTATGGTTTCAGGGGAGTGTTCATGATCTCGTTTGGTTCCAGAGAGTCGTTCCCAAAGTACTTCCATCTTAGGCCTATTAGCGATGGACATTCACATATGAGGTGGTAGGGTTCTTCATCCCCTTCCCCACATCTACTGCACACGGGGCTCGTAATCTGTCCCATTACGTGTCGGTGCTTGTTCAGTAAGCAGTGTCCAGTTATTATACCCGTTATTGTTCTCAGTTGACTCCTGGACATGCCTAGAAGTAAGCTGGTTCTTTTCTTGGTAGGTCCTCCTAGGAAGAGTTTGGAGTGCCTCATTCTAGGAGCATCTATTCAGTGTTGCTGGTGTTCATCCCGCAACATTCTCCTGACCTCGTGTCTGGCCGTGGAATATGATACCCCACAGCACGGTTCTGGTCCTGTGAGTACAGCTTCACTTCCCTTTCTCGCAAGGTCGTCTGCCTTCTCATTACCATCTATACCTTGATGTCCTGGAACCCATATCAAATTTACTTTGTTATGTTCAGCCAGTTTACATAGCTCGTTGTGGCATTCGTATACCAGTTCTGAGCTAAAGGCATATGAGTCTAATGCCTTTATCGCTGCCTGGCTGTCCGAAATGATATTTACTGTCCTACCCGTGTAGGACGCCGATGTCATTTCTTGTGCGCAGACATAAATCGCATAGATTTCAGCTTGGAAAACTGTTGCCTTGGTTCCCAGGTTTAAGCTAATTTCTTTGCCCGGTCCATGGATTCCTGCTCCGGTCCCTTCTTTCATTTTGGATCCATCTGTGTACCAGGTTTCACCTTTTAGTAGTTTAGGGTATAGTCCATTTTTCCATGCATCCCGGCTAGGTATCTCAGCCTTTGCCGGTTGCCTGAAATCATAGACTATAGCGATCCTATCTGTTTTCATGGATAGTATATCTGTATTGTCAATGTTCTCAAAGATTTTAGTATGTTCCAACCCTCTATGGCGGTCTCCCATGCCGTTAATCCTTAGTCTGTACGCTGCCATAAGTGCCTCTGTTTTTGCCACCAAGTGCAATGGAGGTAGGTCCAGTAGGACTTCTAGTGCTGCGGTGGGAGTAGTGCTCATTGCCCCCACTATCCCGATGCAGGCAAGTCTTTGTGCCTTGCTTAGAATCAGTCTGTTAGTAGTGGAATTGGCTTTATGCCACCACACTAACGCCCCATATGTCACTATGGGTTTTACAATTACATTGTTTACCCAGTGCAACATTCCGGGTTTAATTCCCCAGTTTTTACCAAACATGCGTCTACAGGCCCATAGTGCTCTAATTTCCTTGACTTTCTATACAAAAATTGGGTGTATGTGTATTAGATATTAAATTTTTATTTTTAATATTTAAAATTAGTAAAAAAGTATAATTTACTTTTCCATCATATAATTATTCATTTATTAAAAATTGTTTGATTTTTTTTTTTAATAAATTTTGGCGAAATTTCCTCTTTTTACCCATATTTAAAACCCTCAAATAATGTCAAAAAAAATAAATATATGGCCGAATTCACGATTGTTATCGGGCGGCTCCACCAATTTTAATGCAAGATCTTTGCAAATACAAGGAATAAACAAAATGTCAAAGAAATTACAAATTTAACTTGACAACAAGGTAGTGGGTTAAATTAAATACTACAAAAACATTTGTGTCTAAGCATGTTTTTTCTAGGACGTTTTTTGCTGATTTTAAAAAAGTCCAAACTGTCGTATTATACTCTTATAGCCAGTACTCGGCGCATTTCCAGTACTCGCATAGGCGCCGCGTCGACTCTAGCATTGACGCGAGGTTTTAAATATTTACATTTTAATTTCTTTTTATCTTGTTTTTTTTTTTAATGATTCTATTTAAACGAGTAAGGTGGGAAAAACAATTATCGATAAATAAAAATTAAAAACTTTCGTATTCTTAAAAGATTTAAATCGAATGTCGGTTTTTTCTTTGAAAAACACCTATATATATATATACATATGTATAGTTAATATGCATAGTCAGTATTGTTATGTGTAACAAATTAGTCGTCAAATGTTTCGATTTAGGGACCTTTATAAAAATTTCCCTCATAATTCGGCAAAATTATTCCGTAAGCCTATGTTTCTGTGTTTATTTTCAACGTTGATGAGTCATAACTGAGTTTACGCCGACTACTGCTTATAGCACATGAACTCTATGAGGAGTATAATATTTTTCCATTAATGGAAAACTGCCCATCTCTTTCTTATGTATGACTCATAAACTAAAATTACGGCCTATTTGTCACGTAAGTAGAGTTTTTTATACAGGGTGATCAATAACTGCCATGACAAAATTTACGAGGTGATTCTATATCCAAAAATAATTAAAAAAAATATTATAAAGGTTGGTCCGGAAATGAGCCCTATTGGAGATACGGCCCTTTAAAATTGTAATAAAAATAAGGTTTTAAATTAATAACTCTGGTACCGTTTAAGCTAGAGCGACGAGCATTTGCACGTATACTAGTATTAATAAGGGCATTATTTATGTTGATTTTTTTTTTGAATTTTTCCAGAGGCATGCCTAGACGGCTTAAAACAATTTTGCCCCAAACTTTTTTAGGTGTAGTTTTTTTGAATTTTTTGTAAAAAATATAGATTTCTTGAGTAGAAATACATAAAAAATGTCATTAGTGTAACACTGTAAGCAACCGTTTTCAAAAAAAATTCTATTAAAGGGAAGTAACATTTTATGCCACCAAAAACGTTACTTTTTAAAAGGCTTTTTTTCCTTTAGTATTAAATTTAGGTGTTTTGGCGAAGAATACTTTGTTGCTCAGTTTTAAATGAAGAATCACCCTGCAGCATTAAAATTTTATTGATGCTCTTATTTATTCCCCATTCAATATGTCATATTCAAAGGGCCGTAGCTCCCTTAGGGCTCTTTTCCGGACAACTATAGAATTTTTTTTTCATATTTTTGGATGTAGAACCCCCTCTTAAATTTTGGCATGGCAGTTATTGATCACCCTGTATATAATTCAGACTGCATCTGCTTGCAAATGACATGAAATTCTTTGAACCATGAAATCATAAAAAAAACGTCTGATAAACGTTTAAAATTGAGATAGTTTAATTTTTACACAAGAGATACTTTATTAGGGTGGCTCGACTCATTACATAAGAACTATAAGGAAAAAAACTACAGTTATTTATGGTACTAGTGGGTAAAGTAAGATATTATAAAATTAACCTGGCGTCAGCCAAGCAGGTTAATTTTCGAGAGGGCAATATCGGTTTACCATACAAGGTTTTATCCAATAAATAGCTTAGGAATTCATATTTTTATTAAAAATTTTAATGACATTTACAAGAACATAATTTGACAAGTGCCAGTTGAGTGGGTAAAATAAATAATTATCCACTCAATAAAGTAAAATCCACCCGGGGGTTATTATTGAGTTTATCTATTTAAAATAAAGCTGGTAATTGTCTTATTATCTGTATGTATTGGATAAAATATTTATTACTTTCTGTGTTTTATTACGTTTTCTGGGTATTACTCAATGGGTAAAAATTAAACTACGAATAGCTAGGAAGTTATTAACACGAGCCGTAGCAAACATTTCACTAGCACTAGAAAATCTCAGTATGTTATTTAAGATTGACGGAAATCATATTTTTTGGATATAAAACGTCCAGAAATGTCCAAAAATGTAAAAAAAGCAATAAAAATTTTTCGAAATAATTTTACTAACCCAAGACTTTCCTTGGGGAAAGTAAAACACTTTGCTTTTTTATTTACCTATTTTATTTTATTAATATATTTATTATATTAGGGAACGTTCAAGTATTACGTAACTCTCCTAGGAGGGGGTGGGGGTCATTTTGGAGTGTTACGCCCATGTTAATGGTATAGGAAAATAGCGTTAAGGGGGGGGGTCCAAAAGGATCAAAATTTGCGTTACGTAATACTTAAGCTTTCCCTTATAAATCGCATGTTTTTTTTCCTTCAATGATAATTGGCGCAAATATACATTGTATGTTTGTATATCATACAAACATCTAGTAATAACATGTAATAAAGTAGAGAACATTGGGAATAGGGGTTCACGGTCTTTAGTTCGAAAAAAAAAAGTTCGCCTCAAAAAGTTCGCAAAAATTTTTCGCAGAGTTCTAGTTCGCTTTAATTCGCAAAAACTTAAATCGCATAATTTTAATTTGCAAAAAAATAAGTTCGCTTAGTCCAAAAGTTAGCGATTGTAATTTTACAGTTTCTTTTAGTAATTTTGTTAAAAATCGACCATTTATAAATTGCAGCTTTAACTTTGAAATAAATAAACATAAATAATATGAAAATTGGAAAAATATTTATACTAATTTATTAATAATATTTTAATTAATTTACATAAAAAAAGGTATACATAATATTTTCGACATTTTATTTAAAAAAAAAAATTGAACCAATACCAGCACAATATCCAAATCATTTTACATCTGACGTAAAACAAAACATAAACCAAATTGGCTTACCCAAACCAAAACCAAAACGAAACAATAAATCTAAAACCAACCCAAAACTAAAATTAAAGTGACTCAAAAATGTATGTTTATGTAATATTAACTAGAAATTACATCGCCTCGAATGTCGGTGATTGTTGCTTCTTAAAACCGTCTATAACTTTCCATATTGTAGGATGAGAAGACCCCAAAAGTTTATTAAGGTATAATTTTTGAGAAAGCTGAAGTTTGCAACGTTTTATATCACTGAAAATTCAAATAGTATACCGTAATTTCACACAACAATAGTCCAGATTCACATAACTATGGTCCAGCTTCACACCTATATTCCATAACCAGCGTATTTAAAAAAAAACTGAAAACGTGTTGCTGTATATCCCATATACACCAACTTTCACAAGAAATTGTAAACATTTAAAAATAATTATCCCCTGCCCCTTGGGGGCCTTGGACTATAGTTGTGTGGCCGGACTATAGTTGTGTGGCCGGACTATAGTTGTGTGAAATTACGGTATTCAATAACACGTTTTTAGCGCACTAGTACTTTAGAAAACTCGCCGCAAGCGGCTTGTTTTCTAAACTTGTACTCGTGCGCTAAAAACTTATGTTATGAAACTAGTACTTTAATATACTATTTGAATTTTCGTTGCAAAAAAACGTTGCAAACTTGCTTCATAATTTTTGCGAACTAAAATCTTGCGAAGTTAATTTTATGCGATATTACGTCTCGCGAAGTAATGGCTTGCGAACTAATTTCCATGCGACTTTTATTTTTGCGAACTCTTTGTGCGAAAAAATAATTTGCGAACTTTTTTTTTTCGAACTAAAGACCGGATACCCGGAATAGGGTCCACCCTAACGCCAGTCCATTAGAGTAATAAGAGAGATACGGCAGGAAAAATATTAAATTTAATTGAAAATAATAGAAGAATTGTCTTTCTATCTCTCTCTCTTTCTCTCCTTCATATATTTTTTATTTTTCCCGCAGTTTTATCTACGAAGGTATTAAAATTTTAAATACTACTACTTGTAATACTATAAAGTTAGATAAGTTTATATTTGTTCATACGTAAAAAATATTTTCAACTTATCGTGGAAAATTAAACGAAGCAAAAAAAGAATTTTATTTAAATATATAAACCTGCTTCAAAAATAAAACAATGCATTGCCCTATAAGCAAAAAATATATACCGCAAAGATAATAGAATACTATACAATACAATATAAGTGGGGTTGTGAGGCATGGTACCGCCTTTCAAATCACTGCGACCAATGAGATCTATTGTGAATCCCCTTTGCAATTTAGTCCACATCAAACTTTAGGCTTTCAAAGAAGCCTAAGAGTTTTTTGGGGGCTACTTGGGATTAGTGTCCCGTAATTAATACGTTCACTGCCAACGGCTAGTTTTGACAGCGGAGCAATGGGTATGGGCAAGGGAAAAATAGAAAGAATTGATTAATGTTGTTAGGGGCGCCAGTTACTTTAGCTTTTACTCCTTTAGGTAAGTAACAACCTAGTGTAAATACTTAAGCTTTTCAGTTTGAGAAAATATAACCCCTAAATAAAATAAGATAATTCATTTGAGAAATTTATTATAAATAAACTTAATGAAAGCACATCAAGTAACGTATTAATATATATAAAAAATATGTGTAATTATATTAAGATATAATTAAAGAAATCTTAATAAAAATTACTAAATTCAGAAATCATTCGACTTAAATGTATAAAGAAAACATGAAGTTCAGCAAGCACCAAGAAATGTATGTAAACAACAATCATTTCTTGCAGTGTATAAAAGTCATGCTTAAATTAGAAATCATTTAATCAAAAGTATGATATTTAATAATTAATAAATGAGATTAAATGTTTTAAAAAAAATAAGTACCTAAAAATGAACAAAAGCCAGAAGGGCATATAGTATTAATCAATACTATATCAGATCTGATAAAGTTTACAGTTATAAGAATATTGAAATAAAAGAATTTAAAAATATGAAATATTGCTTTCAAAAGTTTTCAGAATGAGTACTTAGCTGGTTTCTGCAAAATCCATGAGGTATGAATTCCATCGTCTCCATCTGTGCAAGTCTCCCCTATGCTGATGAATTCATTTCTCAAATGAAAGAAAAAAAATATAGGCTGTCCCATCTACTTTAAAAAAATTATCTTCCAGGATAAAATGTACGATTGAAAATGTTGTCCGGGATTAAATATGCTTTTGAAAATTATGTCCAATATAAAATTGTCTGCTAGACGGTCATATAGAATTTATCTATGCCGAAAAATACAGAACCATGTTCCAACAGAACATCACTCCATGCGGAGAACTTGTATATCAAATATACCAAAATAAACTTCAACCCAAATTAATGTAATTCCATATTAATGGTATAGAAATGGTGAGTAATTAATGGTCTAGTGATTGTGCTTAATTAATGGTAATAATGGTGCTTTATGGTGCTTAATTAATGGTGCTAAAACAATAATTATATCTCAGAAATATTCTACGAAACAGAAAAATTTAACTTACGTCTCATTCTAAGTCTTCGATGTCCATCGAAACGTTATAAATGCATAATTTTAGAAAATACCAGTTATAATATCTTCCGCATTGTTTAAATATTCATTTTCACTAACTTTAAATAAAAATACATGAAGGATTACTTCGATGATTACAGAAAATAAACACTCGTCAAAATGAGACCACCATTGTACAGAGTTCATCAAGAAAGAGCGAAAATCGACCTTATCCACCGGTATGAACCCTTCAGGTGAATAAAATCCTATTTCTGAACTATTAGCGACATCTATGCAAGTCATTATCAACTACAGTTTTACCGTATAGGATTCCTAATAAAGGTAACTGAAACGACACCAAAAATAATAACTAATTAAAAGAATGTTTCCTACTAAATCTGTATTAGTGATATCTAACCTCAAAATATTACTCTAAGAAACAAATATAAACAATACTTATTGTTTATCAGCAAAACTAATAAAAATACGAACAGAATACTAAGTGTCCTGTGAACTAAGTATAAACAAAATACTGAATCTAAGTGAGCAGTTCCAGCAAACTATTTTCAACAAATTCTGGATTATCCCGAAGAAATAAACATACGAAATTTTCCAGAAGAGAGACAAGCTACAGGTGAAAGCCAGTGAAATCCAACCCTCAATAGACTCTGAAACATATAAAAACCAGGTAAGTCCATAGACAAATGCACTATAGAGAAATAAGTCATATGATTCTTTATTATTAAAAATCATATTCTAATTATGTTTTCTTTATGTTATTTTCAGGTAGAACTATGGAATAGAGACTCATATGGTTAGAATTCAGTTCCTGTTACAAAATAGTCCCAGATACAAAACAGCTCTGTACGTACGTAACCATTTATATACAAAACAAACATAAATTATAACGTAAGTAAACGAATAGTTTAATTAACCCTTGCTATATTACAAAGTGACGATTTATGTCGTTACACATGCCCCCTCCAAAAATAATAAAAATATTTAATATACAAAAAATATTTTTATACCAAACTCTAAAACTATTTAACTTAAATAGCTAAAATATATACTATATTTTATTTAATAAATCAACAAAAAATACAATACTTTATGTAAATCACCCCACGTTGGGCGCCAATATTAGTGTCCCGTAATTAATACGTTCACTGCCAACGGCTAGTTTTGACAGCGGAGCAATGGGTATGGGCAAGGGAAAAATAGAAAGAATTGATTAATGTTGTTAGGGGCGCCAGTTACTTTAGCTTTTACTCCTTTAGGTAAGTAACAACCTAGTGTAAATACTTAAGCTTTTCAGTTTGAGAAAATATAACCCCTAAATAAAATAAGATAATTCATTTGAGAAATTTATTATAAATAAACTTAATGAAAGCACATCAAGTAACGTATTAATATATATAAAAAATATGTGTAATTATATTAAGATATAATTAAAGAAATCTTAATAAAAATTACTAAATTCAGAAATCATTCGACTTAAATGTATAAAGAAAACATGAAGTTCAGCAAGCACCAAGAAATGTATGTAAACAACAATCATTTCTTGCAGTGTATAAAAGTCATGCTTAAATTAGAAATCATTTAATCAAAAGTATGATATTTAATAATTAATAAATGAGATTAAATGTTTTAAAAAAAATAAGTACCTAAAAATGAACAAAAGCCAGAAGGGCATATAGTATTAATCAATACTATATCAGATCTGATAAAGTTTACAGTTATAAGAATATTGAAATAAAAGAATTTAAAAATATGAAATATTGCTTTCAAAAGTTTTCAGAATGAGTACTTAGCTGGTTTCTGCAAAATCCATGAGGTATGAATTCCATCGTCTCCATCTGTGCAAGTCTCCCCTATGCTGATGAATTCATTTCTCAAATGAAAGAAAAAAAATATAGGCTGTCCCATCTACTTTAAAAAAATTATCTTCCAGGATAAAATGTACGATTGAAAATGTTGTCCGGGATTAAATATGCTTTTGAAAATTATGTCCAATATAAAATTGTCTGCTAGACGGTCATATAGAATTTATCTATGCCGAAAAATACAGAACCATGTTCCAACAGAACATCACTCCATGCGGAGAACTTGTATATCAAATATACCAAAATAAACTTCAACCCAAATTAATGTAATTCCATATTAATGGTATAGAAATGGTGAGTAATTAATGGTCTAGTGATTGTGCTTAATTAATGGTAATAATGGTGCTTTATGGTGCTTAATTAATGGTGCTAAAACAATAATTATATCTCAGAAATATTCTACGAAACAGAAAAATTTAACTTACGTCTCATTCTAAGTTTCGATGTCCATCGAAACGTTATAAATGCATAATTTTAGAAAATACCAGTTATAATATCTTCCGCATTGTTTAAATATTCATTTTCACTAACTTTAAATAAAAATACATGAAGGATTACTTCGATGATTACAGAAAATAAACACTCGTCAAAATGAGACCACCATTGTACAGAGTTCATCAAGAAAGAGCGAAAATCGACCTTATCCACCGGTATGAACCCTTCAGGTGAATAAAATCCTATTTCTGAACTATTAGCGACATCTATGCAAGTCATTATCAACTACAGTTTTACCGTATAGGATTCCTAATAAAGGTAACTGAAACGACACCAAAAATAATAACTAATTAAAAGAATGTTTCCTACTAAATCTGTATTAGTGATATCTAACCTCAAAATATTACTCTAAGAAACAAATATAAACAATACTTATTGTTTATCAGCAAAACTAATAAAAATACGAACAGAATACTAAGTGTCCTGTGAACTAAGTATAAACAAAATACTGAATCTAAGTGAGCAGTTCCAGCAAACTATTTTCAACAAATTCTGGATTATCCCGAAGAAATAAACATACGAAATTTTCCAGAAGAGAGACAAGCTACAGGTGAAAGCCAGTGAAATCCAACCCTCAATAGACTCTGAAACATATAAAAACCAGGTAAGTCCATAGACAAATGCACTATAGAGAAATAAGTCATATGATTCTTTATTATTAAAAATCATATTCTAATTATGTTTTCTTTATGTTATTTTCAGGTAGAACTATGGAATAGAGACTCATATGGTTAGAATTCAGTTCCTGTTACAAAATAGTCCCAGATACAAAACAGCTCTGTACGTACGTAACCATTTATATACAAAACAAACATAAATTATAACGTAAGTAAACGAATAGTTTAATTAACCCTTGCTATATTACAAAGTGACGATTTATGTCGTTACAATATCTGCAGGTCTTGGGTATACCTGTTCTAGATATTGTAGCCTTTTGGGAGCAATGGCTTCGCAGAAGCACATAATGTGTTCGGCCGTTTCTGGTGCTTCTGAGCATAGACGGCAAGTGTCGATTTCAGATTTTCCCATTTTTTTAAGATGATATCTTAACGGGCAGTGTCCGGTTAACAGCCCTGTATAGGTCTTTAGGTCCGCCTTGCTGAGATCGAGTAACTTTCTTGTTCGTTCAGGTTCATATTTTATGAATATTTTGGCCTGTCTTAAGTTTTGGTCTTTCCAATATCGAGTTTTGATTTTGGTTCCCATCCCTTAATTACCTCTACCTGATGGCTTTTGTTAAAGCCACAGAAAGGTTTAGGGCCAATAAATTGAGTGCATGCTCCCTCTCTCGCGAGAGAGTCCGCAGCCTCATTGCCTTCAACACCCTCGTGTCCTGGCACCCACATCAAGGAAACCTTTTTCGTTTCTGCTGTTTGGGTTTCGTAGCGTTCCCAGGCAAGCTTTGACCCAAATGTACATGAACTTAGTGCCTTTAAAGCTGCTTGGCTATCCGAGAATATGCATTTTTTGCCCTCTTTTGCCCTTATTCAGGCATTCTTGAGCACAAATTTTTATGGCGTATGTTTCCGCCAAAAAATATATACCGCAAAGATAATAAGCACCGCACTTACTTTTTTGTGAAAACGTCAGATAAGTTTTAGGGTTTTTATTATTTTGTTATTTTTACAATCAATAGAAATAAATGTTATTTTCGGTCATTAGGAATACTAAATACATAGTAAAAAATGCTGTGTATACGATGTATATTTCTATGAATGTTTACAGGGTTCTTTTATAAAATGTGGCAACTGGTAACCTCAAAATATTATATTTACATACGTTACATATTCTATCTGTATAAATCCAGCTTAGCGTTTGCGGTTTACTAAAAATGCAAACAAAAACCTAAACGAACATTAATCTACTTTAGCCATTCATTTAAAACTTAGTTAAACGGTAATAAAAACCATGTATACCTGTTTACATAATGTCATGAAAAATATACTGTGTCATTTTTTATAACGCCGACACAAAATGTCCTCAATGTATGAGGACTGTCCAAAATTTAAAAGTAAAATTAAATTAAATAAAAACAAGTTTTTAAAGTTAAAACCCTTCTTAATTAAGTACATATTACGTACCTATAACAAGATATTTATACAAATTTACATATACAAGATTTTTAAAAGAACTGTTTTGGAATTTTTAATTTTTTGATTTTCGGCAACATTTCCAAAATCCATCTTTTAAAAATCTCGTATTTCTAAATTTGTATAAATATCTTGTTTTCTACAGAAATTTTATATATAATTGTATTACCACACTCTTTTGTTCTTTAGAAAACGCCTTATATCACACTTGTTTGATATTTTCATATCACCCTAGTTTGATATTTATGTATGTAGGTTTTCCTAATTTTGTTTAGATATTTACGTTGTAAATTCTACGAATTTACTCACCTCGTTTTATATGCCATTTTCCACCTTTCATTACAGACTTTTTTGACGTCTTTTATGTTTTTCAAACCAAATATTTCTGTTTTTCATGTCAAAAATAAAAACTGTTTTAACCAGGGTCAGTATAAATCGAAATGTTTTATTAATGTCTAGATTTTATAAAAATTACTTAATTTTTGATTTAGTTACCTTAAATTTTATAAAAATTATCAATATTTCCTCATAGTGTGAAATTGTAGAATTTTACAGTCTTATATGGTAGCATATTCACAGAAATCATATTTAATTAGTAAACTGTCAAAATTTCCTTAATTTAAAAGATGCTTGCGGTTAGGCAACCCATTAAACAGTGTTGAGCTTCCATAATAATATGTTGTATTAAATATAAACTAAACTAAAGGTAAATAAAAAACATATTTCCTGTTGACATACATATATAAATTTGTATGCTATTTTGTGCTTTTATAAAAAAATTCTCGGAATACGTAATAAAAATTAAAAAATATTAAATTAAGGATTCTTAAAGTTTAAACTTTATATTTTTTCGGGATCGTAGGAAAAATAGTGTACATAACTCGTTGGAAAGTGTATTCCTTACACTCGTGCGGTTTCCTTACTCGCCTGCCGGCTCGTTCGTAAACCTTGCCACTCGCGTGAAATATGTCACTTTCCACACTAGTTATGTAATATACTATTGCAGCTTGGACAACCCTCACGGATAGTCTTCCACCGAAAAATCCCGAAATTCCTGAATAGTCTACCACCGAAAAATCCCGTAATAATAAATAACCTACTAAATATTAATGAACGCTTGTGGTTTTTTAAGCACCACGTCACGGAATCGCATTACACGGCGGCATCAACACAGATGTGAATTAATTAGTGTACATTAGGACGGACATTAACCCAATTTGGATTATATTTCGTATGATCAGAGTTTCTAGGTTCCAAGCGACTTTTTTTTTAATTATACCGTAATCGATCAATTTAAAGATTTAACCCAAATTCGATGTCCTCATCATTTTGATTTTATCCGGAGCTCCTGCGGGTTACATACCTCGGTCATTCTACCAACTATGGCCCCTAAGATGTCTGAGAGTTCAGTACAAGTTTTTAATTTTTTAATTTTTACTTTTTTATTTATTTTTTTAAAATATTATTAGGAGCGTTATATTTTTGTCAGTTTGGCGACGTAAATTTGGTTAACAGAAGTCTCTTTTTGTGGGTGTTGCCGTTTTTTTAATGTCGACATAAGAAATAACGTTAAAAACAACGTTTTTTGTGACTCGACATTGTAAATGCAACAAAACACATATTTTTAAATAAAGCAATTAACGTTATTTAATAATTTTATCAAATCAGTACTTAAAAAAGAGTTTTATTTGATTTTAGAACATATTTACAAATTATAATGCAAAAATTGAAGGTTATGTCAGATTATTGTGACAGATATCAGGTTTAAATATTTAACAATAGAAGGAGCAGTTTTAATTTTTTGAACTAAATTGACAAATAATAAGAAAAAGTAATAAACTTTATGTAATTTTACACGAAAAAAAAAATTATAGCTAGGAGCGCTATAACACACATACCAAGCAAATTATAATCGCTTATTATATAAATACAAGGCTTTCTCTTACAATTATGGCAGTCAGTGCAAAAATTTATATGAAATACTTTAATTGTTTAGTGAATAATAAAATATAACAAATAGTATGGCATTTATAGCTTAAATAGATTTAATTATTGTCCGTGCTAATAATTTTTATAATATAATAAAATTTCTGTAAATTTATAATAGTGCCTGTAATAAATATAATCGTGTCTGTAATATATATAATCGTTTCCAATTTATTTTTAACATTATTAGTTATTGTGTCCCTTATAATCTATAGCTTAAATCACTATAATTTGCCACTGTTACCAAATATCTTATAATGTATAGCGCAGAGCCCACTAATTTCTTTCCGTGTAACGCAAAACTTTAAATTGCATTAAATTATTCAATATTTCATGGTAAAATAAATATATTTTTGCTAATTCTGCTACAGCTTTCTTTACTTTTATAAACAAGATATGACACTACATGTGCTGCGCACTTGATACAGAATATTCATCGTATCTAGAGCTAGAATGGATTCATTTTGTGTTTTAAAAGTGTGTGTATTTGCTTACATTCCAAAGCAGTCGTAGAAAAAGTCATTTTTAAACCACTAATCATAGCACCTTGATCCAATTTGTTACTCAGATATATAATGCGCCGAGTTTAGTCTTCTAAAGAAGCTTTTTGTGACATAGAACCCATTGTGTATGTTCTCGCAGTTTATAATATTTGGCCGGATTTAAGCAATTAGGCTAGGACTATTTTATAAAGTGGTGCAAAATTCAGTTTAATAATTTTACCATTGCATTATTAGTATTAGGGTAAAATGGGACAAAATATTATTCAATAACCCTTACACTCCAGGGTGTCACAATTGTGACTTTACTTCTTTATTTTTTCTTTAAGGCAATATTAATCCAAAACAAAACTTTATAGTATAATTTTCCCAAATAAAAAAAATTTTCAAAACAAATAAAGATAAATTAAATAAAAAAAAAAGATTTTATCCTTCACAGAAACACTTGTTTTGAGCACTATTTTAAATGTCAAAAGTGAGTTTTTTTCCACTAGTGTCTAAAAAATTTTTCACCCACTCTTTTACGTACAGCTTTTGATCTCACCCAAAATTAGTTACATACCCTATTAATTAAGTATTATAACTATTCTATAAATAGAAGCACGTTAACTAAACCATAAAAATTAAAGAAAACCCCAAATTATTCTTTAGTTTTTGAATAAAATACTGTTTTTATTAAAAATTCTGTCATCACCGCGTCCATTTTGACGTTTGTAAGAAATGTAAAACTAGCAATTGTTTATTTTTAATAGGCATACTTAGGCCATGGCTACCTATTATTTTAGTATTGAGAAAACTTAATCTTAATATTTTTGACATATTTTTTCGCAAAATTATAGATTTCTATTTAAAAATAAAAGGTGTTGGATAAAATTAAATTCTTAACTCGTGTATTAAGTGATTTTATCCACTTAACACACTAGTTAAGAAAATAACTATTTTCTACTACCTAATTAAGTGCTAGCTTACATATTATCTACCGTTGTCAAGGCTTGTTTACCTTGGCAACCAATAAAATCAGTGAACTCATTTATTATTGACCGTTGTTAAGCATTGTTTATTGACGACGGTCAATAATGAAAAATTTTTGAGACAACTACTAACTTTTTTCAACTTATTTGTCAAACTGACAGCTATGTCAAAATAATTTTTAAACTTTATTTTTAACTGATATTTGGAGTTACTAGCTTTAGGTAGTAGAAAAAATAGTATATGCACCACGTATGCGAACTGTCTTAAGTGTTCTAGACTGATTTTTTGCCTCGACTCCGTCTCAGCAAAAAAACTTCAGTCTCGATCACTAAAGACTTAGTTCACATACTAGGTGCATAATAGTATATTAAAGTACTAGTTTCATAACATACGTTTTTAGCGCACGAGTACAAAAACGACCGCTTGCGGCCAGTTTTCCAAAGTACTAGTGCGCTAAAAACGTGTTATGAAACGAGTGCTCTATACAATTTTTTCTATTTTGCTCTAAAATTTTAAAAAACTTACATTTAAATTGATGACTGATTTAGGGATTTTTGTTTTGGATTGGCATTACAGTTTACTCCATGTTTAAAATTCTAAGAACAAATCATATTTTGATATATTTTATAGTCTCTTCTCTTTTTTACTGCAACTAACCAAGCCACAATTTTAACATGGTAAAAATAACCTAAACACAAAATTTTGTAGAAAATTCAACTTTAAAGCGACATTGACATTTGCACGGAAAACGTCAAGCGATAGGCCAGGCCTGTTGCCAACCCAAAAGAACAAAAAGTACGGACCTCTTATGGGCCTATAACAACAAGCAAAATACGTGTGATTATGAGCTTATAAGAGTCGCAAAATAGAAAATATACTATTATTTGCAGCCTTTTTATTTTATTTAATTTTACTAAACTGCTAGTTTCCAACATTTTATTATTAAAATTTCACCCTTGCAGAAAGGTGTGTATTTGGCAAATACAATTTTTCCCGACATTTCCCGCCCCAACTTCTGTTTTCAAGAATGAATATCTTTAACAATATTCGGTTCACATCTTAGACACTCAGGAGCCTTTGAATCGCTCCCACATTACCATATCAAACGCTTCTGGGTCCTGTTTTCTTCATGTTAACAGAAACATAGATCGCACCATCAGCAGAAGGCATTTATGATAAACACGACCTCATTAACTCACATATTGTATAAAAAGTTCTACAAAAAGAACGATGTTTTCTTAATAATTGGAAGCCCTACGTGTGATTTCATTTTAAAAACTTTAAATTTATATATTTTTTATTCTATTTCTAGAATTCTGTATTTAATTCTATATCAAATAAAATTAAATTTATTTTTTTATGTACAGGGTGGTTCCACATTAAGTTTAAAAGCCAGTATGTTAGTAACGGCTCTAGAAGTTTCAAAAATATTTATTTTTACTATTAATTTCTTGTCAGTTCTTGAAATGGTGTTAATATGTTTTATCTTAATTACGAGGAAAGCGCAACGAGACCCATTAAGTCACATGTTGTATAAAAAGTTCTACATAAAGAACGATGTTTTCTTAATAACTGGAAGCCCTACGTGGGATTTTATTTTAAAAACTTTAAATTTATATATTTTTTATTCTATTTCTAGAATTCTGTATTTAATTCTATATCAAATAAAATAAAATTAATTTTTTTATGTACAGGGTGGTTCCACATTAAGTTTAAAAGCCAGTATGTTAGTAACGGCTCTAGAAGTTTCAAAAATATTTATTTTTACTATTAATTTCTTGTCAGTTCTTGAAATGGTGTTAATATGTTTTATCTTAATTACGAGGAAAGTGCAACGGGACCCATTAAGTCACATGTTGTATAAAAAGTTCTACATAAAGAACGATGTTTTCTTAATAATTGGAAGCCCTACGTGGGATTTTATTTTAAAAACTTAAAATTTTTATATTTTTTATTCTATTTCTAGAATTCTGTATTTAATTCGATTTCAAATAAAATTTAATTTATTTTTTTATGTACAGGGTGGTTCAACATTAAGTGTAAAAGCCTGTATGTTAGTAACGGCTCTAGAAGTTTTAAAAATATTTGTTTTTACTATTACTTTCTTGTCGGCTCTGAAATGGTGTTAATATGTTTCATTTTATTTACGAGGAAAGCGCAACGAGACCCATTTATTCGTTTTTCCCAGAATGATCAAGTTTTTGTTAGTTTATTTTTAAGACATTATTTAAGATATAAAAAAAACAGGACATGATATATGATTACATTACATTACATTACATTTTGTTTAACCTTGTACTATTCTACTTAATTAAGCATCCCCTAAGTCCAAGACTTGTGTGGGCTAGTAGTAGAGGGAACCACCGCCTTTAATTGACTTTCGAACCAATTTATAGGGAGTGTCAACTTCCCTTACGCCTTCGCCAAATTTCAATTATTAATTAACTGAAAAAGGCAAATCGGCGCCGGCAAGAATCGAACTCACGTTATTTGGGTAGTAAACTCGACAAGTACGACGCGGTAGTCCACTACACCAATCCTCCCATGATACAATGTACATTAATATTAATATGATACATTGATACATGATAGGGCCCTATAGTATATTCAAGTTCAAAATGCAGTGAGTGTAAACAAACGCACGTGACAACAACGGATTCAGTGACAGGGTAGGACTCAAAACAAAATATTTCTATATAACGGTCCATACCACTATGTACTAAATGTATCACTTGTGGTCAATAAATATTACTATTACTATTGCAATGCATTGCACGCTTCTTCGCAAGTACTCACGTACTGACCTGTTTAATTTTCGATATCCCTACTCTCGCAACATTCGAGTGTCCTAACCAATGAAACCTCGCGCCAGCTGCCGCGTGCGCGATTGTTTTATTTACTTCTACTGCACATTGAAGTTGAATATACTATAGCGATTATTAATTTTGCAATTCGAGTAGAATCGCTCCGGCTTAATGCTTAATTCATACTTATATGCTAATGTTGTATGCTAACTATTTTTTATTTGTTATAGGTAAGTTCACAATAACTCTACAAATTGCGGTAAGTATAAATATCTAAGGAGGATTTAATACTGGATAAAAGCCACTTTACACGGAGCAATTTGTGCGCAAGTTTGATGCTATGCAAGTTTGTTGCAAGAATGATTCAGTTACTGCGCATGCCTTCAGGCAAGTTTGAGGCCATTTTCGTGCCATCAAATTATTTAGAACATGTTCTATTTTTCGGCGATTTTCACGCAAGTTTTACGGTTATTTTCGTGGTACCAACCTGGAAAAAAAGTTACCAAATCGATTTCATTTTACTAATATATGTAGTAGCAACTGCACATGTTAATAATAATTATTATTAATAATAGGTCGGTCTGTCTAACTAAAAAACTTCCTTAAAAAAGCAAATGCTAGGTTGTGTTTTTGTCAACAAACACAGAGACACGTCAAAATTGTCTGGTTGGCAGCACTGTTTACCTTACAATATATAGCACCAAACTTGCGTACAACTTGCTCCGTGAAAAGGCAAATCAATGTCCAATTGTCGTCATGCTATATCTGGCAGCAAACTTGCATAGCATCAAAGTTGCGTACAAATTGCTCCGTGTAAAGTGGTCTTAATAATAATATTAAATAAGTCTCAACAATTTTTACTAAAAACGATTCAATCCGATAATATCAGGTAAAAAAATAATCTATGTTTAAAAAGTTTTAAGCAGATTTACATAAAAAAATAAGATTTTATGTATTTAATGTATTTTTTCATAATCAGCTGATAACATTTATTTAATTTAAATATAATTTTATAATTGAAACTAGATACACATTACATTACATGTTTTTGTTTAACCTCGTATTATTCTACTTAATTAAGCATCCCCTAAGTCCAGGACTTGGGTGGGCTAGTAGTAAATACACCGTGTATGTTGCACAGACGTTGCCAACGCGATAAAAGAACTGACTGTTCCCATCTATGTCAAAATGAAATCTTATAGGTTAGTTAAAAATGAGTAAAATTAATCTGCTAAACCCAGGGCCGTCGAGAGAAAATCGGGGCCCGGGGGGTAGTAAAATTAAAAATTTCTGTCCTTAAAAAAAAAATGTTTTTTATAAAACTATGTTGGTTTTTAAGATATTATAAAGTTACTGTAAACTATATAGATTTGCTGTTAATATATATTATACAGTGCGGTCCAAAAGTCACACCCCCCCTTTTAACTTTTGAACGAGTTTAGATATCTACTTCAAATTTAGAACTCTTAAATAAGACAACTTAAACTATCTTTTAGTATATATTTGATATTTTCAGCTCTTAAAATGTGGGCAGGGGGGCATGGGGGGACATTTTTTTAAATCGAAAGGGGGGTCGTGTGATACATCATTTTAAAGCTTATAAAATTCTCTATTTAAACTAACATTTTTAAATTCTTTAAAAATATTTTTTAAGGTTTTGATTTTTCAATTTTTTGTGCTAAAATTCGATTTTTTGAGTTTTTTTTATAAATTCTTATTTATGTAAACTAAAATTAGTTTAAAAGTATAATTAACATTTTTTTATGATGAAATTAGGCATTTTAAAAAATTATTTTTTTTTTCAGAGGAATTTTGACATTAATACCCATTTTCAACCCCATTTTAAACCCAATTTTTTTTTTATTTAAAAATATGGAGTTAAATGGAAAGTTTTATAAGCTTTAAAATGATGTATTACACGACCCCCCTTTCCATTTAAAAAAATGTGCCCCCATGCCCCCCTGCCCACATTTTAAGAGCTGAAAGTATTAAATATATGCTAAAAGATAGTTTAATTTGTCTTATTTAAAAGTTCCAAATTTGAATTCGATATCTCAACTGGTTCAAAAGTTAAGAGGGGGGGGGGTGACTTTTGGACCGCTCTGTATATATTCAGTACTAATATTGAGGCAGTAGAAATATTTAATCTACGTCATGAAATAGATAGTTTAAATTATTATATGATTTTGGGCTTTATGATCAAACCAAAGTAGTCATGATATAAAAGCCACAACAATTGATTAAATTGCCAAATATTAATTTTGAAATCAAATTTCGGAAAATTGTCTAAATTTAGCTGGTAACGTAACTTTGTTATTTTACTAAAATGATTTTATACATTAGGGGAACAGGGGCACAGTGAGTCATTGGGCACAATGAATCGTTGACTATAACTCTACCAATATTAGCTTTAGAAACGCCGCTTTCTAATGGCGCGCTAAGAAGACGTTTCTCTAGATAAAGGGTCAGTTGCCGGCAAACCTGCATGGCGTGTATTGAAGCGAAGAGGTAAATAAATAATGAAAGTATTTTTTTTTGTTAATCTGTTAATTAGATATATTTGTACTACTTTTACGTAAATTCCAGTGTAATTTGGCATGTTTATATTCTTTATTAACTCTTAAATAAGTGTGTTTACACAAATTTATCAGATATTTGGTATGTCTTTTTATGTCCACTTTGAACTGGTCTGGTTACTGGGGGGACACAGTGAGTCAAAGACCGATTGGACACAGTGGCTCATGATCCACTGTGCCTCAACTATGGTTAAATGTTCCTGTATATTTGTAATTAAAATTATTCTAGGAATTTTTCTTTCCCATTTTTAAAATTTTCAAAATTTAGAAAAGCCCTTGTATTCGTGAAAAAATTTTAATTTTTTTTTTGCGTATTGTTGGGTTTTATGTCGATATAAATCAATTTCAAGCAAAAATAAATTGTTGGTCGATTGGTCGGTCTGTCCGGGAAATCTTGTGGGCACGATAACTTAAGAACGCTTTAAGCTAGAGACTTTGGCATACAGGTATGTTACCAAAAGTTCTCGCTCGGGATTGTTCACCAAAAACAATCCCGAGCGATGGGGGTTTTTGAGGTTGCTAAAACTACGTCTTGAAATTATTTTTTTCCAAATCCACCCCCTTACGGGTGGTGATGATTTTTTTGAAAATTGGTTTATACAATATACAATATACAATCAATGTACACATTTAACATTGTTTTTCAGGGTCTTGATTTACGTTAGTTTATTTTGACTTTTTTTTTTTTTTTCTTACTTAAGAGTTTCATTTTCAAGGTTTTGATTTACCTACGTTAATTAATTTTAAGTTTTGTTTTTTCTTATCAAAGAGTTTTATTTAAGTATATAACTATGTAGGTATCTAAAATAAACATTTTTTTTTAATTAATAAATTGACTTAGTTTATTTAAATATCACGATAAACGGTACCCCATACTGACTCACTGTACCCCTTGCAGTGATTCACTGTACCCCGTACTGGGGGCTCAGTGAATCAAATGACATACTGTCAAAAAAGTACTTGTAAAAAATCATGGTCTATTCATTTTTAATTTAAACCTGCAAATTATGTTAGCTTAAAGATCAAAGAAACGTAGTATGAAAAAAATCTGATTTATTGTCAAAACTTTTAAAAATATGCGCTCTGAAAAAGTAAGTGACTCACTGTGCCCCCTGTTCCCCTATATCATAAAATATGTCAGAAGATTTTTTTTTAATAAATCCGTATATTTGTATAGAGTCTGGCTTTTTTAAAATAACCTCAATTATTCTGACTATTTCACAAACAATATATAGGCCAATCAAAACCTTGCATTTTTAGTTTCTTGACCAATCAGATCAAAATGAATCTGAAATTTTTTGCAGAGGTGCAGTTATCACTTGGTTACTATGGAAACAAGAAACTGACAGTTACTGACATCTTAATAAATGTTATATTTTTACCAAAATATGTTTTTATTAGAGGTCTGTACAACTAGAATTATGAAACAGAAGACGTCTACCCTATCTCTATCTCTTTTGTGCACGGCACACCACTACCAACTTAAATAAATTAAAAAAATATTGCATTTTTTTCAATTTTTATCAACAATTACCGTTGATTTTTGTAAATAAACCTAAAGAAATGAATATTTTTTGCTAAGAAATAAAACTGACGATTTAATAGTAAAATAAAGAATGAAATATAAATCCTATTAATTGTTCTTAGGTTGGTTGCTTAATCTGTTTATTTATTTAGAAAACATAACCTCAAATATGAAAAGGTAAATATGAATTTATTTAACGTTTATCATATTTATTATTAACTATATATTATTATTATATATTTTAATATCGTTACCAGTTTCTACATTTCAAGAAATTAATTTTATGACGAGCGTTATTTCTGTTATAGCTACCAAATGCCAAGATGTTTTTACAAGGGTTGCAAAATTCCAAACGAATTTCGCCTAGGCTTTAAATCTAAGGTATAAAGAAAGAACTTACCTTTGGTAAACAATATTTAAATATCAAAATTCGTAAAAGTACTTTAATAGTCAATAAAAACACAATATTTAGTAAAACACACAAAAAACTGAAATCAAAACAATATCAAACGCAGCTCACACAATGACAGTGGCTAACGAAAATGGCGTTACTGACAGTGCAGCCAACATAAAACCTAGTAGATTTTTCTCTCTTTATGTTGGTGATATTACTTCTATCCTTTTTGGGTAGAACTTTTGTCCCTGTCTAATCTAAATGGAGAAATCTCCATTTGTGAAGCTTACCTTTAGTTGATTTATTTTTATTGATAAGCAATATAAATGCATATTTTATTACCAAAACATCCTAAAAAAGGTTCTATACACTTATGTTCGAGGTTTAAGACCTGTTAAAGTTAAACAATTTATAAGGGGCCGTGGCTACCTTAAAGCGACTTTTTTTAGTTTTTAAAGTAGATTCACCTTTCAGTAAAAAAAATTATTGGCGTAATTTCCTATTCCTATTTTGCATGCTCAGAACGTGAACTTGTCTGTTTAATAGGGTGATGCAAAAAAATTCAAAATGATATTTTTAGGGGGGCCCAAAGCTCAAATTATTCTATTTGGTGTAGAAAGAAACTAGATAAAATTTTATTAAAAAATTTTAAAATTTAGAGGTGGCTCAAAAAGCTCAAAGTTTAGAACGTTCCACGTCCTTACAGTTAGTGCATTATACCTATAAACCTCAAACCGATCTGCTTCAAATTCATATCATAGTTAGTACTACTCTATAGTACCACATTACAATATTGTAATTTAAAAATAAAAATCAACTGTTTCTAGTAGAGATCGTGATTCATGATTCGTGCCCCTAGAATGCACCAAATTGCACGCCGCGAGCTTATTTTTCAACATGTCGTAATTTATTTATTTTTTAAGCTATTTTATTGATTAAAAAAGTTTTATAAAATTTAAAATTATTTCTTTTTAGCGCATTTAAAAGTTTTTTAAAATTCTTATTATTTGACCTATTTTTATGAATATTTAAAACAGCCTACACTAGCAACAAACGACAAATTTTTAATTTTTTTTTTGGAAGGGAATAATAATTTAAGATTTTTATTTTTTTAGTTAGTTACAACACATATCTATATTTTAAAAATTAGTGGTATTATTTAATTATAATATATATTTCCTATAAATAAAAGAGTCTGAAATCCTTCTAAAACAACGAAAAACGACTAAAAATAGCATATTTAAGACTCAATTTTGCCCCAATAGCTTAAGTGTGTGAGAAATAAATACCATAACTAATTAGTTCTAAGTGTGCTTTTTAAAAGTAAAAAACATAATTTGGCCAATGCAAAACATACACCGTTTTTAAAACCTTTTAAAAAATCAACTATTGAAATTTATGCCTTAAAATAGGATTTTTCGAAATTACTTCCAATATCAATTACAGTAAACAGGGCATTAAAAATGACAAATATCAACCTTATTAAGTTGTAAATAAGTAAGGGTAATTATATTTGTCATCTCTGGATAAATTTAGGTTTTTGGGAAATCATTTTACGCGACCTTTAAGGCTAAAAAGCCCTTGGTAATTTGTAGTTCTATCTGATTACATATTGTCCAAAAAGACATTTTTTTTATCATTTGATCTTACAAGTCAGGCATAAAAACCGACAGATAATTTTTTAAGCAGAAATTTATTTTTTTGCATTTAAAATTCACAATAAAAAAATCCAATAAAAAATATTCAGAAAAAAACTATTATTTTTTTGATAAACCAAGACTCTCTTAGCAATTATCTGTCATAGTACGGGGAAAGCATTATTATTATTAATATATTAGGTATATGACATATATTTATAAAAAACATTAATATACTAAAATTGTTTTATTTTTTTTTTGCAGTTATTCGGTTTCCTATGCAAGAAATATATATTTTTTAACATATTCTCCCACTTTTAACCGTTTTGAGCCACCTCTAAATGTTAATATTTTTGGATAATATTTTACGTAGTTTCTTTCTAAACCAAATAAAGTAATTTGAGCTTTGGACCCCCAAAAAAATCCAAAAAATAAAAAAATGTGCAATTTTTTGCATCACCTTACTGTTTAACTGTAATTTTCTCGAAAACGATTGGCCCTACGCTTAGAAAAAGACTACCTTTTTATGTATTTTTATCTAAAGAATCATATTTTATTGAGAAAATGTCAAAACATACTACAGATAAAAATAATTGTTTTGCACCCCCTGAATAAAATTATTAAATAAAAAGTATACAACAAGATAGCCTTTATTAGTACACTTGCACAATTTGTTACTGTATTTCATATTATTTCAGAGATATTAAATAAAAACTCTTTTTCAGACTATCCTTAGCTCTTTTAGCGCTTATTTCTGAACCTACCTTTATAGGAACTTTTTTTTATATTTTTTCATGTAGAATTGCTTCTTAAAATTTTGTAACCTATTTTTAAATCGCCCCGAAGATTCTACAGTGTAGAAAGTTTCGAAAAAAATCAATTAGAAATTCAATTTATCACACAAATATCAATAAAAAATACTAATAATAAAATAATTTTTCAGCAGAAAAAAAAATATTGAAAGTTTGTCAATACAGTATATACAGTATATAATTTAGTGCGCCTTTGGGGAATATAAAGAAAAATTAATCCCTTCATATATATTTCCTAAAAGTCGCTGTTTAGCTTATTTCTTCCAGAAAACAATAAAACACTTAGGATTAAAACTTCATTTTTTGTAATAAATACGTCGAATAAGAATACACTTAGGTTTTATTGGTACAAATATGTTTAGTTTTATGTTTTTATTGGTTTCCAGACCACCAGCAGAATAAAATATAAATATTTTTTATGTGTTATATCATATAACTTATATGCCATATCAAATAAACTATACCCTTGTTGACACTGAATTGTATGGGCTGTGCCTTGTAGCCATTAACGGGAAAAGAGAGAAAAAAGAAAACTGTGCACATAATAAATTTACTATTTAGTAACTGAGCACACGCTATAATTTTTTTATCAGCATGTAAGCATACCTCACTTCTGAACTGTTGATTTGGAAACTAGATGAATTCGGCAAGTGGTCATGTAATATAAAGGCTTTGCGGTAACCGGATACCGTATGGAATTGACGACACTGTATAGTATTCTATAACTAGTATGGAATTGACAATATTCCGCGCCAGCGGAAAGTTTGTCATCCGAGCCGGCAGGCGAGTATGACGGTCCCGTGAGCGCGAAATGACTATTCCATACGTGTTGTAGACTATACTTTTTCTTCGACTGCAAATATGAAACACTTTAAACTGCGGACAAGGTTAAAAACAATGTTTTTTGTGACTCGACATTGTAAATGCAACAAAACACATATTTTTAAATAAAGCAATTAATGTTATTTAATAATTTTATCAAATCAGTACTTAAAAAAGATCTTTATTTAATTTTAGCACATATTTACGAATTATAAAGCAAAAATTGAAGGTTATGTCAAATTGTTATGACAGATATCAGGTTTAAATATTTAACAATAGATGGAGCAGTTTTAATTTTTTGAACTAAATTGATAAAAAACTAGTCAAATATTAAGAAAAACTAATAAACTTTATGTAAATTTAAAGCAAAACTTTAAATTGCATTAAATTATTTAATTTTTCATTGTAAAATATACATATTTTTGCTAATTTTGCTACAGTTTTATTTACTTTTGTAAACAAGAGATGGCACTACATGTGCCCATTCTAACACTTGATAAGGAATATTCATACCATATCTAGAGCTAGAATGTTCATTCTGTGTTTGAAAAGTGTGTGTATTTGGTTACATTGTAAAGCAGCATATTTAAAAATGTGTGTTTTGTTGCATTTACAATGTCGAGTCACAAAAAACATTGGTTTTAACCTTGTCCGCAGTCTAAAGCCATACATTGTTTCATATTTGCAGTCGAAGAAAAAGTATAGTCTACAACACGTATGAAATAGTCATTCCATACTAGTTATAGAATGTACTATTATTCACAATCATAAAGTAAGATGTCCTTTTTGTGCATTGTTAAAAGTTGCAAAGTATATGATCTTTATTTACTTTTTAACAATTTAGAAAAGTTAACTTTTTTCTAACCAAGGGCAGAAAAGAGCTCTTTTCTAACCTGTTTTGGCTTTAGATTTTACCTCATAGATGGCGCGCTATGACTGACATTGAGAGTAATATAACCAAACATTTTTTTAAATATAATTATTTTTGTAAGATTTGGTGTTTTGATTGTGATTATGAATAAAAAACTGTAACTTGATAAGAAAATTACATTTCCAACTCTTGAGATGATATGCTGCGCCCAGGGCCGTATCTATAGAGCGGGATTAAGTGGGAGCCTCCCCCCACCTATCTTGAATTGCCGAATAAAAAAGTTGTATATTTCATGGATTCGAATCTTGAAATCAAAAAAGTTACATATCGTCCACTAAAGGCTCTAGTTGTCTAACTCCAAATTTTTCAAAAATGAGATTTTTATCAAATTTGCTTCATTATCTGATTACCAACATACTTCAAAAAAAAAAGTTGCATTAAACCAATATCAGCCTCAAAAAATGCAAAAATGTAAATATTTTAAGTCGCTAAGTGTCTAACTCCATCATATGATTGTGAGAAAACAATTAAATGAGAACTGTCACTAATGTCAAACTATTTCTCGACAACAGGGGATCCCGTTTCAAATATTTGTTAATTTACTGTTTGATGATAATTATAATTATTGCCATTAATAATTTATATATATTATGCCTACCTAGTAGTAATATTATATATTAAATATAAAAATATAAATTTTTTGTAATAATATTACGAGATATAATACGATAGGTATCCTCTTTTATCTTCCCTTGGAGTTAGACCATTAGTGAATTTAGATTCTGTGGTTAAAATTTAATTTTCAAATAATTTATATAAAATAGATAACAAAAACAAAAACAAAAAGTTTTAAATACATTAACACATTTCAAACATTTTTACCTGTGAACAAGCTAGTTTTAAAGTTCTAAATTGCTATAATTAAGTTTTAAATCGTTTTTACGTCTCCTAAAAAATATGACGTTTTGGAGTTAGACCGTTAGAGCCTTTAGATGACGATATGTGATGGATTTAAAATACAAAAGTTGCATATTTCACGAAAGAGTGGGGACCTTTTTTTTAGTCATTAACTTTTTTATCGAAGGAAAAAGTTGCATATTAGGCTAAAAAGTGTTGTCATTTTTGACCTTCTTCCCCCCCCCCACGAAATCTTCTTCGCTACGGCTCCGGCTGTGCCTCGGCCAAAGCATCTCTCGAGTTTGAAATGTTATTGGTTTATAAATATTCTATTAATCTTTGCCGTATATTTTTTACTTAATATCGATTTTATTTATGTTTCTAGAAAACTTTAATAGAATCCCAAGGTATAAAAAGTTTTGCAATCTAAACACACTTCTATCTTATAAGATAGGATACAGTTATAATTAATGAGTAGATAAATAATGTGTCATGCTGTGCAAGTATAGGAAGGATGGTATTAGAAAATGATCAATGGGAGGGTAACATAACCCTGGGTTTATCTTAATCGTGGCCTGCACATTATTAGCTAATTTTCAGTAGTAATATCATAAGTGCATGTTGAATTATCGATAATTTTTTTACTGTATTTAGCTAGGCAATTGTTTGAGTCCATTTTTCGTGTTACAAAATGTGCTGATGGCTTTAAACCACTGCTTCTAAATTTGTCTGATATGCACCTAATAATTTTTATTATTTTTATTTTTATCGGATACGAGACATAAAAAAAATATAAGCTTTAATTTTATTTGTACATAGCAATGGAGAATTCTCCCATTAGATTAGACAGGGACAAAAGTTCTACCCAAAAAGGGTAGAAGACATACATACACTCCCACTTCCACCCAACCAAACAAATGCTGTATTTGTTCTTTGTTGAACAAATACAATATTTACTTGGCCGGGCGAAAAGTGCATTATTAAAGAAATTACTGGCGCCATCTAAATTTTAGTAGAATTATCTTATTCTACAGATTCACATTAGCTATGTTCGTACGTGCCTCTCACTGCTACACTTTCCGGCCAACCAAATAAATACTGTATTTGTTGTATGAAAAACAAATACAGTATTTATTTGGTTGGCTGGAAAGTGTAGCACAAATGAGATAGAGATAGGGTAGACGTCTTTTGTTTCATAATTCTAGTTGTAGAGAGCTCCATTGCAAAGTAATTTTGTGTTATGGTATACAAGTAAGTTTTTTATCTGGCCTGTGTTGCTCTGTGTAGATATAGTAATAAAAAAAAACTTTTTGATATGATACAAATTTTTGATAAGAAATTAAATATTTAATTATATTTTTTAATAGACAACTTCTCAATTACAACGAAGTGCTTTTAAAGAATTTTTTATTCCGTTAAGTTTGAATATAAAACGTTCTTTGAAATAATTAAGTTTTTTAAAGGTCAAGTCTAGATATTACTAATTTACATAATGACTTGAATATAGCGCTTTATACTGTGCGGTCCAAAAGTCACCCCCCTGCCTTTTAACTTTTGAACGAGTTGAGATATCGACTTCAAATTTAGAACTCTTAAATAAGACAACTTAAACTATCTTTTAGCATATATTTGATATTTTCAGCTCTTAAAATGTTGGCAAGGGGGCATGGGGGGACATTTTTTTAAATGGAAAGGGGGGTCGTGTGATACATCATTTTAAAGCTTATAAAATTCTCTATTTAAATAACCTTTTTAAATTTTTAAAAAATGTTTTTTAAGGTTTTGATTTTTCAATTTTTTGTGCTAAAACATTCGATTTTTTAAGTTTTTTTTTTATAAATTTTTATTTATGTCAACTAAAATTAGTTTCAAAGTATAATTAACATTTTTTTATGATGAAATTAGGCATTTTTAAAAAATTATTTGTTTTTTTTAGAGAAATTTTGACATTAATACCCATTTTCAACCCCATTTTAAACCCAATTTTTTTTTTTATTTAAAAATATGAAGTTAAATGGAGAATTTTATAAGCTTTAAAATGATGTATTACACGACCCCCCTTTCTATTTAAAAAAATGTGCCCCCATGCCCCACTGCCCAAATTTTAAGAGCTGAAAGTATTAAATATAGGCTAAAAGATAGTTTAAGTTGTCTTATTTAAAAGTTCCAAATTTGAAGTCGATATATCAACTGGTTCAAAAGTTAAGAGGGGGGGGGACTGGTGACTTTTGGACCGCCCTGTATAATTGCATTGCACAAATATTTCCAGTCAAATAATAAATGTAAATTGCTATAAATGTACACGGGCTGATATTTTAAAGGGTAGTAGTAGATGGTAACAGAACACTCCTGTTAGTTTTTCACCGGGTGATTTGCGTAAGGGGTGTCCGCTATCTTGAATTTTAGGGGTGGGTTGCTTAATATGCATCTTACTATAAAAATGCATATAACCAATTTTGTTAAGGAGGAAATTTCTAACAATTTTTGTTTGGATGATTTTTTTAATATATTAATAACAATCGAGTTAATTTAAAAACAGCTATGTTGGAGGTGAAATTGGGTTTTTCCACTTTTCGGCCAAATTATTCATCGGAAAATAATACAAGTTTCATATATTATAAAGTTTATTATATTGTAAATTTTCATAGGTACTTTGGTATGGTTACAGAGGGCGCAACTCGACTTTCACCGCCCACCGTAACAAAATATTTATGAAAATTAATAATATATTAAACCTATAGAGAGGGGGCGGCGGTAGCTCAGTCGTGAACGCCTCGATCTAGTATTCGAGAGGCCGGGGTTCAATCCTCGGTTGTGGAACAACTTTTTCACAGAAATAAAATACCGTCGTTTCCCCACCACCGTCGGCTTGTGCTGCCGAAGATCTAAGCACACGTACAGAAAAAGTTTTGCAGTGGATAATGCCGCATAGCACTCGGACCTGTGATACTACCCGGGCGCACCGAGAGCAGCAAGGTAGCTGTCAGGTCTGTTGGCACTTTAAGGACTTCCAAGCAACCAGGATCTGTACTAAGGCTGCAAGCGAAAATGATCCTTAAGCAGTTTGGCGCCGGTCCAAGTGCACTGGCAGCCAATAAACTTAAGGATCAAAGCCGCTCACTTAGCCAAAAAAGCCGACAAAACGAGGTTCGGATTCCTCGCTAAACTGTAGGTCCCGGGGTACAACAACTAAAATCCTCGTTAGAGTAGAAAAACTAGTAACACAGGGGCAGGCAAAAAGGACCATATGGTCTAGTTGCCAGGCTTGACCTCCCCACCATTACTACTACTACTAAACCTATAGAGAATTTCAAGACCTACAAGTTTGCTCATAACAATTTTTATCCCCCGATGAATAATTTGACTGAAAAATCGAAAAAAACTATTTTACCCCCAACATGGTCATATTTGAATATTTATAACTAAATTGTTTTTAATATAATCAAAAAATGCATATTTAGCGAGATAACCGCACAAATATAGTCTGACTTTATTTTTTATTTTTTGGGCCTGTGTAAATATTTAACGGAAGGTAAAAAATAATTTAATTTAACCCTAAAGCATAAATGATTATC
Source organism: Brachypterus glaber (assembly GCA_958510825.1). NCBI lineage: Eukaryota > Metazoa > Arthropoda > Insecta > Coleoptera > Kateretidae > Brachypterus > Brachypterus glaber. The sequence goes on along the minus strand of OY294044.1, from coordinate 2,024,168 downwards.
TAAGCGTAAATTAAATGGTAAAATATTCTCACCCGTATTTTGTAAACATAATTATGCAACCTTCTAAATAAAAATTATAAAACTAATTAATTTTAACTATAGTTTATTTATATTATATTAATAGAAATTTAATCAGAAAGAAAATTAATTAAATAAAATTAATTGATTTTTTTTTATAATCTATTTTACCTTAATACTTTTTTAAAGAATAAAGTTAAATAGTGGAAAATTAATTTAGTTTAGTAGCAGCTTTTGATAATATTAAATATTTTTTATCCAACACCTTCACAGAATTACTTGTTTTGAGCACTATTTTTAATGTCAAAAGTTAGTTTTTTCCACTAGTGACTAAAAAATTTTTCACCCACTCTTTTACGTACAGCTTTTGATCTCACCCAAAATTAGTTACATACCCTACTAATTAAGTATTATAACTATTCTATAAATAGAAGCACGTTAACTAAACCATAAAAATTAAAGAAAACCCCAAATTATTCTTTAAGTTTTGAATAAAATATTGTTTTTATTAAAAATTCTGTCATCACCGCGTCCATTTTGACGTTTGTAAGAAATGTAAAACTAGCAATTGTTTATTTTTGATAGGCCATGGCTACCTATTATTTTAGTATTAAGAAAACTTAATCTTAATATTTTTGACATAATTTTTCGCAAAATTATAGATTTTTATTTAAAATTAAAAGGTGTTGGATAAAATTAAATTCTCAACTCGTGTATTAAGTGATTTTATCCACTTAATACACTAGTTAAGAAAATAACTATCGTTTTACAATTTTAAGGAAATAAGCTGAATAGTGCTACTACGGTAGAACAATACTTTTGCTTTAAAGTACACTGATATAGCGTTATTATTATTATTATTAATACAATAACATACTGTTATACCGGGTGTTCCAGGAAGGTGGTTCACCCCCCTTAACTTTTTTACTTTTTTGTGTAAGATCGTGAAATTTGCAGGAGCTATATTATGTATAATTTAGGATTTTTCGACATGGTAAGACATTTTGTGGCACTTTGTTTAATGTAAGATTTGATGACATAGTTAGAAATTTTTTGGCACTTCCGGTTTCACTGAAAATTAATCAAACTTTCGGTTTTTAAATGGAACACCCTGTATATTTTTACATATTTCGATTTAAAAATCAATTCTGAGAATAAGAACGTGCCACTTGTCAATTTTTGACGGGTCATGTAATTATTTATTTAAATTTTTATTTGAAATCTAGAGTGCCTTAAATTAGCTTATTCGCTTAATTGTTGGTCTAGTATCTTCAGAAAAATACTATTTTTTTTTCTAGTTTTAGTGGGCTTTTAAAGGTGCGAAAATCATAGTTTGGTCCATAAGTCATTTTTTTCAAATGGAATTAGGTTAAAATAAAAGAGATTTTTTTCTTGCGAACATTTTGATACCACACATAAATAGTTTATTTGGAATTAAAACACAAACGATTCAAAATGAAGATTTAACTAAAAAATTACATGACCTGTCAAAATTTGTCAATTAACACATGCTTGATTTCTGAATTAAAATATGTAAAAATATACAGGGTGTTCCATTTAAAAATCGTAAGTTCGATTCATTTCCGGCGAAACCGGAAGTGCCAAAAAATTTCTAACTATGTCATAAAATCTTACATTATACATAACATAGCTTCTGCAAATTTCAAGATCCTACATAAAAAAGTAAAAAAGTGAAGATCACCCCTCTTAACTTTTCTTAACCTTCCTGAAATACCCGGTATATGCGCCAACCACAAACTATGATAACATTTGTTGTTGTATTTGTTACAATTTTATATTGTTACCTCTTAATTCTACAACTAGCTGTTGTATCGTATAACATATTTATGATAATAAAATATTACAAAATATGGTTTGTGCCTATATTAAAACAAGGTTATTATTTTATTATTCCATCAATTTATTTCATCGTACAGAATTGACTCTTGGTACTGAAGAGGGCCAGCAGCCCGAAACTGTCGGTCTACCAATATCACTCTGTACGATGATTAAAAAATAGATTGATGGAATAATAAATTAATATTTTTATAATTTTGTTTAAAATTAAAAATTTCTGTCCTTACTAATTTTACGTCTAACCACCCGTTAGTGGTACTATGTGCTTGAGACACACAAGTCTTCAACTTGCTACCATTCAAAGTCTCCAGATTAGGAGTGGTATGAGTAGTTGTCTACATCTAGAAATAGATGGCGCACAAGTCTACATCAATCCAATGGCTATATTCCTTTTGCGAGTAAAGTCTAAAAACGTTTTCCTAATCAGCGTGCAGAGTTGACCCTTGGTACTGAAGCGGCCCAGAAGCCCGAAACTGTCAGTCTACCAATATCACTCTGTACGATGATTGAAAAATAGATTAATGGAATAATAAATATTTTTATAATTTTGTTTAAAATTAAAAATTTCTGTCCTTACTAATTTTACGTCTAACCACCCGTTAGTGGTACTATGTGCTTGAGACACACAAGTCTTCAACTTGCTACCATTCAAAGTCTCCAGATTAGGAGAGGTATGAGTAGTTGTCTACATCTAGAAATAGATGGCGCACAAGTCTACATCAATCCAATGGCTATATTCCTTTTGCGAGTAAAGTCTAAAAACGTTTTCCTAATCAGCGTGCAGAGTTGACTCTTGGTACTGAAGCGGGCCAGAAGCCCGAAACTGTCAGTCTACCAATATCTTTCTGTACGATGATTGAAAAATAGATTGATGGAATAATAAATTAATATTTTTATAATTTTGTTTAAAATTAAAAATTTCTGTCCTTACTAAGGTTATTATTATCATTCTGTAATCAATATTCGTTTGACCTCAGCAATATCAAGTATTTTCCTTGGTCTCTTTCTTATAACTTATGATATGATCATAAATTTCCCGGTTATTTTTTTTTGTGCATTTGAGATCAACGCGATCAGTTTTACTTAAAAACTGGTATGCGTTTCTGGAATATGCTACACACAGATTACAATCTGTAATTATTATTAAACACTACATATATTACATTTTAGTGTAAATAAAAGCAGACACAAAGAACGACGCAATCAGGTCTAGTTGGCGATACAGAAAAACCAATAAATAAAATCGTTAAGGTTTATATGCCTTTAGTTTTATTATCTTAATTTGAATCTGCCTGACGTTTGAACAGATTTGCAAGTATGATCCATTGCTGCGGAGTTTTATGCTGAATTTGAATTGTACTGTAATGATAAAATGTTTTCCTACGAATGCTTTAGAATGTAAGCAAATACACACACTTTTCAAACACAGAATGAATCCATTCTAGCTTTAGATACGGTATGAATATTCCGTAAAAAGTGTTAGAATGAGCACATGTAGTGCCATCTCTTGTTTATAAAACTAAAGAAAACTGTAGCAAAATTAGCAAAAATATAGTAATTTAATGCAAAGTTTTGCGTTAAAATTACATAAAGTTTATTAGTTTTTCTAAATATTTCACCAGTTTTTTATCAATTTAGTTCAAAAAATTAAAACTGCTCCATCTATTGCTAAATATTTAAACCTGATATCTGTCACAACAATCTGACATAACCTTCAATTTTTGCATTATAATTTGTAAATATATGCTAAAATGAAATACAAATCTTTTTATGTACTGATTTGATAAAGTTATTAAATAACATTAATTGCTTTATTTAAAAATATGTGTTTTGTTGCATTTACAATGTCGAATCACAAAAAACATTGTTCTTAACCTTGTCCGCAGTTTAAAGCCATACAGTGTTTCATATTTGCAGTCGAAGAAAAAGTATAGTCTACAACACGTATGGAATATTCATTCCGCGCTCGTATGACAAACTTTCCGCTCGCCCGGAATATTGTCTATTCCCTACTAGTTATAGAATATACTATTTCCTACGATCCTCTATGAAAATGACATTTAGCACACTCTTTTGTTCTTTAGAAAACGCCTCATATCGCACTAGTTTGATATTTTTATATCACCCTAGTGTGATATCTATGTATGGAGGTTTGCCTAATTTTATTAAGATATTTACCTCGTAGATTCTACGAATTTTATTCACCTTATTTTATAAACCATTCTCCACCTTTCACTACAGCCTTTTATATCTTTTAAGTTTTTTAATCCAAATATTACTGTTTTTCATGTCAAAAATAGAAACTATATTTATAACGTTACTATTGTGACCATTGTGACCAGCTTTTGACAAAGAATTTCTAAGTAGTAAACAAAATTTGTTCCAAATTTCAAGTCTCTATGTCAAAGATTTCTTGAAATATCGTAGTGTAAAGTTGTTTAGCAAGCGACTTGCATCTTTTTCTTTTCTCTGCTATACATATTCTGTTTAATGGAGCTCTCTACAACTAGAATTATGAAACAAAAGACGTCTACCCTATCTCTATCTCATTTGTGCTACACTTTCCAGCCAACCAAATAAATACTGTATTTGTTTTTCATACAACAAATACAGTATTTATTTGGTTGGCCGGAAAGTGTAGCACTGAGCGGCACGAACGAACATAGCTAATGTGAATCTGTAGAATAAGATAATTCTACTAAAATTTAGATGGCGCCAGTAATTTCTTTAATAAAAATAATATAGTTACACTTTTCGCCCGGCCAAGTAAATATTGTATTTGTTCAACAAAGAACAAATACAGAATTTGTTTGGTTGGGTGGAAGTGGGAGTGTATGTATCTATTCTATCCTTTTTGGGTAGAACTTTTGTCCCTGTCTAATCTAACGGCAAAAATCGCCATTACAAATCCATGTTTATTTAAAATGGGAATGATAATGTGTATTTTATATTAACCCTTTTAGAACCAAGCTTGGCCAAGCCGCAAAGTAAACGCATGTAAATCCGTGTGACCACCTATAACTCTTGCTGATTGAAATAATCGCTTAAGCTTGACTTTGTTACTCAATCTGACTAATACTTTTGGGTAATCACTATGTAATATAGACATAGGATTAGACGGATTAAGGCAAGTCCTTGTAGAAACTCATACAAATTAGAGTGAGCCAATTTTAGGATTTTTATTACATATAAAATCGTCCTGTTACCTTAACTACCTCGTATCTCCAAATTCACAGGTTTTCAGGGGACACAAATAACCGGTTAACTTTAAAACTCTTATTTTTTTTATTGTAATATAGAAAAATATAAGTGTAGTTATTTATTATGGACCCTTCAAGCATAAAATATTGCAAAATTATTAGTTACGTGAGTCAAAAATTAGAATTATGGAGATACAAGTTAGTTACAGTAACTATTATTTCCAAGTCGTAACCCTGTACTGGAGATACAAGGTTGCTCAATTAAAAACTGTGAAATATTTAAGACATGTAATTTTTAAATATTTACAATATTTTAGTCAAAAATAGTATATTGGGGTTTTTCAGGTTGCTTTAACTGAATCTGATGATATTTTTTTTCTAACTTCTCCCGTGGGGGTGATTATTTTAAAATGTTTACAATATTTTTGTAAAAGTTGGTATATAGGGGTTTTTGAGGTAGCTAAGGCTAAATCTCATAATAAAAAATGAAACTAAATCTGATAACAACATTTTTCTAATTCCACTCCCTGAGGGTTGGGGGTAGTTTTCCTGAAAATTCGCATATTGTGGTTTTTGAGGTTGCTGAAAGCAAAACTGATAATAAAAAAAGATAACTCCACCCCCTGAGGGACGGAGGGTAGTTTTCGTAAAAATTGGTATATTGGAGTTTTTGAGGTTGCTGAAAGTGAATCTGATGATAAGAAAATTCCAACTCCACCGCCTAGATATAAATTTTAAAAACATTTTAAGAAAAAAAACGATAAAAGGGATATTTTCCACCACTGGGGGTGAGATAGAGGGGTGGTAGGTCTTTTTTTACCTCACCAATATATTTTCCGCATCCAAATACATATACAATACAAGTATGCAAAGTTTTATCTTCCTAGATATTTTCACCTACGGGAAATTCCTTATTTGCTAGGCCTAATATTGGAGATACGAGGTAGTTACAGTTATTTATTTTAAGTAGTAAAGGAGATACGAGATAATTAGTTCCACTTAACTTATAAACCAATTGGAATTTTAAAATAGGACTTTGTTTAGGTCATTACTAATCATGTACAGAATTGATTAGTGCAAAAAACCGAAAATCGAATTTTTGGAGATACGAGGTAGTTAAGGTAACACGACGAAATGTTTAAGAATATTTTTTTTTGTACACTCTAAATTTGTCCGTCAATCTTTCAGTAGTATTAACTGTAATAATTAAAAAAAATTCACCATGTCAGAACGTGAATTTACAATATTTATTAAAATTAACCTCAATATTACTCGGTTTAGTAAAACCTCAGCTCTTTTCCTGTCGCACTCTAATTTTTCTGTCAATCTTTCAGAAGTATTAACTGTAATAATTAAAGCAAATTCACCATGTCAGAATGTGTATTTTGCAATATTTTTTAAATTAACCTTAATATTACTCGGTTTAGTAAAATCTCAGCTCTTCTCCTGTCGGTACAATAATTTTGCATTAAAATTCATGTATGTGATCCAAAAACCCGGCACTTTTACAATATTGGTTGAAAATTACCATAATTATAGCTTACATTCTACAAAAGATAGCAGTAAAATTACCAAAATAAAAATTCACATTTTTACAGATAACAGTGAGTTTACAGTACTAATTTAAATTTACTACTTTCTTTGCTGGTAACATATGACCTACTTTATTTGCTGTGAAATTACCATATTTTAATTTACAGTGCGTAAAATTTCATTTTTCTATTTTGCGACTCTTACAAGCTCATAATCACACGCATTTTGCGTGTTCTTATAGGCCCATAAGAGGTCTCTACTTTTTTTTCTGTTGGGTTGGCAACATACAAAAGCCTATCTCTTGACGTTTTGCGTGCAAATGTCAATGTCGATTTAAAGTTTAATTAAAAAAAAAAAAATTGTGTTTGGGTTATTTTTTACCGTGTTAAAATTGTGGACAGGTTAATTGCAGTGAAAAAAGAAGAGATGACTGTAAAATATATCAAAATATCATTTGTTCTTAGAATTTTAAACAAAGTGTAAACTTTAATGCCAACCCAAAACAAAAATCCCTAAATCAGTCATTAATGAAAGTTTTTTAAATTTTAGAGCAAAATAGAAAAAAATGTATAAAGCACTCGTTTCATAACACGTTTTTAGCGCACTAGTACTTTAGAAAACTCACAGCAAGCGGCTCGTTTTCTAAACTTGTACTCATGCGCTAAAAACGTATGTTATGAAACTAGTACCTTAATATACTATTTTAAGTCTTCGTCGAGGTCCTTGGGCAATAATAACTACCATTTTAAATCTTCCATAGCTTTTGCCATCCTAATATTAAAGCTTAAATTATTTGAAATACTGGAATAACAGATTAGCAATAGAAATACCAAAAACTCAACCAAATAAGCCACATCAAAGAATATATTTGAAGTTAAGTGGCACCGTTTATATTTTATACAGAAATTTAAATTCATTTGCTCATTGGAAAATTAAAATTTAAAAGGCTGTTTTTATACAACTGTTTTATATCCAGTCATCGGCGAATTTCCAGTGCTCGCATAGGCGCCGCGTCGATTCTATCGTTGACGCGAGGTTTTAAATATTTACATTTTTATTTTCTTCGAAAAACACCGATATATTTACATATTTATAGTTAATATGTATATTCAATATTGTTGTGTGTAACAAATTAGTCGTCAAATGTTTCGATTTAGTGACCTTTATAAAAATTTCCCTCATAATTCGGCAAAATTATTCCGTAAGCCTATGTTTCTGTGTTTATTTTCAACGTTGATGAGTCATAACTGAATGTATTCCGATTAATGTTTATATCACAGTGTTTCTTTAATTAAAGTTAAGAACAAACAGTGTCATCCAATGACACTAGGCAACACGGTTTATTGCCTTGATTGGAGTCATATATTTTTTAACTAATTTTTGGTCGCTGAGACCGAATCTGGTTCAGAATGTTTCTATTACCTCAAGTTAAAAGCAAAAAGAAATCTCTTAAAACTAAGTCATGCTTTTAAAATACAGATAATGACCGAATTACAGTATTTATTTACTTAATTCAAAGCCTCTAGAGAAAAGATAAAGAAATTTGTATTCATTATTTTTAAATTACTGATTAGTCAACAAAACTACTTCCATTCGCCTATTAAACTACTAGAACACTTGGGACTCCATTATTCTAAATTACAGCCTTAAATATGTCATCGTTATTTATTGACTTTGTCCACGAGAATGCCAAGAATAAGGAGCACGGTGTTCTGGAAATAGGTTCGACCTAAAAGGACTTTCACGTTCACTTCTAGATTTAGCCAAGGCGTTCGATACAGTAGACCACCTATTATTACTAAAAAAGTTAGAAAGCCTTGGTATTCGTGGTCTGGCACTGACCCTATTTAAAAGTTACCTATCGCAGCGTCATCAAAAAGTTAAAGTTAAAAATACTTTAAGTGACCCAATGACTGTTACCAGGGGTGTACCTCAGGGGACAGTCTTGGGCCCAATATTGTTTTTGATATATATCAACAGTATATATTTGATTAAAAACTTCAAAGGGGAAATTTTTTCATATGCAGATGATACTGCGATAGTTTTTATAGGTGATACATGGGAGATTGTTTACCAAGAGGCAGAGAATGGTCTAAAGAAAATAAAAGAATGTCTAGATATGAGCCTTCTTAGCCTCAATACAGAAAAAAACTAAGTTTTTGACTTTTTCCCTTGCAGCAACTGGTCAACCTACTTCAAATAGTATAAAAATACACGAAATTAATTGTGAAAATAATTATTCGTGTGCCTCAATTAAACGAGTGGAAAATATTAAATACCTGGGAGTTACGGTTGATCAGTATCTGAGATGGAATACTCACATTAACAGTACTCTTATACGAAGAAGCGGATTTATTAACTATTAGGCAAATCTACGTTAACCAACTTATTTTGTGGACTCATCAAAACCGTGATAAATTCTCAACCCCATCACATTCATATCAAACACAACATAATAGAAATGAATTAATATCTTTACCTTTCTACAGAAAAGCAAATACTCAAAAATATTTATTCTATTACGGACCAAAATTTTATAACTTGATTCCAGGAAATATTAAAACAATTAAGAATAAATCAAAACTAAAAATTGAGATAAAAAAATTTTTAGTAAATAATACTACAAGGTTTGAGACAGAGTCCTTAATTTAATTTAAATTATAAACCTCCAGTTATTTTTTTTTCTTCTTATTTTGCATTGTAAACCACAAGTTTTTTTTCCTTCTCCTCATTTGTCAATACTGAGCACTTGAAATTATCATGAATTTAATAATATTGTATAATTAGTATTTTCTTTATTTTTGTTACAGAAAAATATTGTTAAATATATTTATGCATATGTATGTATACATGGATACCGCACACAAACGTAAGTTTAGGCGGATCACCATCAATTGTAAAATAATTATATAATAATTATATTTGAATAAAATTGAAATTGAATTGACTTCAATTTTCACATTTTTTCCAAGATTGTTGATTGTCTTAATCAAAATGAAAATAATATCGGCCCAAAAAAAATAAGTCAAATAATACAGACTGTATTTTTCCTACGTACACTGTAAAAAATAATGATATACATATGTTTAAAAATTTACCATATATACAAATTACTACATTTACATGCATAACTATGAAATATTTTTTTTGATACAACGTTGTTGAAAATTTACTATACATGTATAGGTTAATTACTTCCAATACTGCCATCCTAAGACAATATGTTCTATCTACAAAAAACTGCTTTCCATGCATTTTTAGGGTCCATGTTTAACAAGGATCCCAGAAATACATAAAACCGAAAATCCGTTTTTTTTTGTAGACAGGACATTTGGATCTTAGGACTGCAGCACACATTTATGGAAAATTTACCACAAGTGTATTTTTGGTGCTACATGGAAAGAAATTAGTGGGCTCTGCGCTATACACTATAAGATATTTAGTAACAGTGGCAAATTATAGTGATTTAAGCTATATATTATAAGGGACACGATAACTAATAATGTTTTTCTATTTTGCGACTCTTATAAGCTCATAATCACACGCATTTTGCGTGTTCTTATAGGCCCATAAGAGGTCTGTACTTTTTGTTCTTTTAGGTTGGCAACAGACCTGGACTATCGCTTGACGTTTTCCGTGCAAATGTCAATGTCGATTTAAAGTTTAATTTTTTACAAAATTTTGTGTTGGGGTTATTTTTTACCGTGTCATCAATTTAAATGTAAGTTTTTTAAATTTTAGAGCAAAATAGAAAAAATTGTATAAAGCACTCGTTTCATAACACGTTTTTAGATCACTAGTACTTTAGAAAACTCGTCGCAAGCGGCTCCTTTTCTAAACTTGTACTCGTGCGCTAAAAACGTATATAATTCTTCATATAATTTTTTACACTGAATATTTATATAATAAGCGATTATAATTGGCTTGGTATATGCCTTATAGCGCTCTTAGCTATAGTTTCTTTTTCCGTGTAAAAGCAAATTTTATAATACGCTCACTCCATTCTTATGGAAAGGCTGTTAGTCAGATTTAGCTAAATTATGGAATAGTTCTCGATATTCTAATCAAACGTGTTTTCGGACAAAAATTCCCAAATTTAATAGTTTTGGTGATAGAGAACTTTAAAGATCGGGGCTAGTCCAAACCCATATTCTTTTTTTGTAGTTTCTTGAAAAAAAAAAAATAACTGGAGGTCAGCAAGCTTTTTCACTATCAAATTTGTTTTAGCACACAACAATATAAAAGAAAAATATAGTGTAATTTACGTAATTTTTTGTGAGCCTGTGTAATCATTGGCTCACTTAAAAAAAATTATTTTTTTTTTCAATACGAAACCTTACAAAAATATAATACCCAACTATATTTTGTATATTTAGAAGGTCAGAAGGCGCATCCTTAGAGAGAAGGTTTAATGAGATATTTCCCACTCAGTAACTTTTTAATATTTGACTGTTCGTCACTAATTTTTAAATGATGCTTTATACCAATAAGAATCATCATATACCATATTTGTAATTCTCAATTTCTATGCCTCTCATCAAAAAGTATTCTTTTAAATTTTAAATGACGTTCCTTATCGCTTCTAAATGACAGCCAAATGTTTGTATCCATGGGAGATTAGCTCAGCGGTCTAAGGCATCGATATAGCATTGACACTGAGCTAATGATCGTGAGTTCAAACCTCACTGGCGCCGATTGCCTTTTTCAGTTAATTTATAATTGAAATTTGGCGAAGGCGTACTCCCTAGATATATTGGTTCGAAAGTCAATTAAAGCCGGTGGTTCCCTATACTACTAGCCCACACAAGTCCTGGACTTAGGGGATGCTTAATTAAGTAGAATAGTACAAGGTTAAAAATAAACATAAACATTAACGGTTCCTCAGTGCAAAATATGCTAAAAGTGCTGTTTCAAAAAGCTCTAGCTACGTTAGAAAGAGATTTTTACAATAATTTATATAATTTGTAAAAAATAAAATTTAAAGGAATTTTTCAAAAAGTCAGATAACGATTAATTTTGTTTTGGTCTTAAAATAATTAGCAACCCCCCTTTGGGTTGAATCTATTTTCAGAACATCATGCAGTTCTTAAGGGCAGACTTTGAGGTTCCTTAAGGCTCCATTTATACTACAATAATAATTATTTATTGCTTTAATTTAATAGAAATTATACGAATGTTTAGAATATTGTAATAATCATTGTTGCATACCATGATTTCATTACAGCCAAATATGTTTAATATTTATGTTTAATATGGTATGTAATATCTAACAGTATTATATTAAATTAATTTTTATTTATTTATTTATTTTATTTATTTATATTAACATCCAACAGATAAACTAATTATAGAATGAGTCATGACCAGTACTCGGATAATTTCCAGTACTCGCATAGGCGCCGCGTGGACTCTAGCGTTGAGGCGAGGTTTCAAATATTTACAGTTTTATTTCTTCTATCTTGATTTTTTTTAATTATTTCATTTAAACGAGTAAGGTGGGAAATATGCAACGAACTAATAACTCTCTTTCTAGAATACGCATACCGTTAAAATAAAGTATCGCAACATCTCGGTTTGTTTGTAAATAAATAGTAGGTATATTCAGGTCTGAACAATAACAATGGAGATCTCTACAACTAGAATTATGAAACAAAAGACGTCTACCCTATCTCTATCTCATTTGTGCTACACTTTCCAGCCAACCAAATAAATACTGTATTTGTTTTTCATACAACAAATACAGTATTTATTTGGTTGGCCGGAAAGTGTAGCAGTAAGCTGCACGAACGAACATAGCTAATGTGAATCCGTAGAATAAGATAATTCTACTAAAATTTAAATGGCGCCAGTAATTTCTTTAATATAGTTACACTTTTCGCCCGGCCAAGTAAATATTGTATTTGTTCAACAAAGAACAAATACAGAATTTGTTTGGTTGGGTGGAAGTGGGAGTGTATGTATGTATTCTATCCTTTTTGGGTAGAACTTTTGTCCCCGTCTAATCTAAAGGGAGAAATCTCCATTACCAGTAACTGGTATTGTTGTCTCTGTTAGAATAAAGATGTGCGAGTAAGACAGACGAATGTTTATGTTGCCGACGTTTTTGTCAGTTTTAACGAATGAAATGCCTATTCTAGAGAGAAGAGTTATTAGTTTGTTGGAAAAATGTCATCGATAAATAAAAATTAAAAACTTTGGTATTCTTAAAAGATAAAATGTATATGTATAGTTAATATGTATAGTAAAGATTGTTGTGTGTAACAAATTAGTTGTCAAATGGTTCGATGTAGTGACCTTTATAAAAATTTCCCTCATAATTCTGCAAAATTATTCCGTAAGCCTATGTTTCTGTGTTTATTTTCAACGTTGATGAGTCATAACTGACTTTGGACTTCAAGAAAAAACCGAGTACAAAAAAATAAAAATTAATATTTAAATTAGATTGCAGAGAGAAACAAAAACTGAATTAAATTAATTTAATCCAAACATATTTAATAACCGCATTGAACAAGAAAAATTATGAGCCTCAAACTGAGTTTTATGGTAATTATTACACACGTCTGAATTTAAGGAATTACCCTTTTTTAAGAATAGAAAACAATGTTGACCTGATGGAGAAATTCTGAGGTCAGATTCGGTTTTAGCGACCCCAAAAATATAAAAATGCGTTGGTCTAGTCTCTGGCACATGAAAATTTTTTTTGGGTAGTTGTGTTATTAGCAATAAATATTTTTATCCAATACATACAGATAATAAGACAATTACCAGCTTTATTTTAAATAGATAAACTCAATAATAACCCCTGCGTGGCTTTTACTTTATTGAGTGGATAATTATTTATTTTACCCACTCAACTGTCACTTGTCAAATTATTTTCTTGTAAATGTCATTAAAATTTTTAATAAAAATATGAATCCCTAAGCTATTTATTGGATAAAACCTTGTATGGCACTCATGGGTAAACCGATATTGCCCTCTCGAAAATTAACCTGCTTGGCTGAATTCATGAAGCCTCGTGGGTTAATTTTCTCATGGGCAATATCTTTCTTTACCCACTAGTACCATAAATAACTATTTTCGACAATATAAAGATTGTAGAGAAACGATTGTAGAGAATCGAATTCTCTACAAATTTGTTACTTACCTTTTTTATCGAGAAATGCAAAATACGCGTGCAAATCGACAAAAACACAAAATACAAGATGGCGGATACTTCCCATGTCAAATTTATGGGCAAGAACGTTTGTTAGTTTGTTTAACCTCGTACTATTCTACTTAATTAAGCATCCCCTAAGTCCAGGACTTTTGGGCAAGAACGTGATTTCTTCATTTACTCCATGGGGGACCCTTAACTGCGTCAAAAGTTCCGACTTTCTCATATCGAATTTAATCTAAAGTGATTGGGCTAATAAGCTCCAAACCGTTCCGCTCCGTACCCCGTTCTTCCCAGGTTAAATTTGAGTATAAACGAGCCGCAATATTAAAAAAAATAGTCTTATTAACATATTAGTTCAAAGTAAAACAATTCAAAAGATAAATTTTGTTTTACCGTGGTTTTGTGTCAGAACTAATACCACTAGTGTTCTTTAAAAAGTAAGTAACTTTGCTTTTACAAAGACGGATTTCCAATTCTAAAAAGACAGTTTTGTTTACAAAAACTACAGAAAGTTTTCCCGAAAAGTTCGAAAAATAAGGCATTGATAATTCAATCTATTGATTTCATTGTGCCAGATTTATATCTGTTTCACTATTTTATACTTTTGACATACTTTAACTTTGTTGCCGAATTTTTAACATGTTTTTCCATATGTTGAAGCAGATATTCCAATAACATACAAATATTTTTTCACTACTAGCTTTAGAAAATACCATTATTTATCATGTTTTCAAACTGTGGAATCAATTTTCTTCACCTATAGCAATAATAATTTTTTCTCTCCTAAAGTTTATTTTTTTAAGGTATAGTTATTTTAAATTTGCCGCTAAATACTCCACAAAGTCCGATTTACACTGAAGCATGGGCTTGTTTTGAATATCAACATAACCAAAATTTATAATTTTTGTTTACTTACTTTGTTTTTATGAAGTTTTGCTGTAAAAAAAAAGAGAATTGATAAAGCTGTTGCTAAAAACACTTTTGTATTCCTGTAGAAACAAAATTTGCTTATAAAATCGCTTTTATTCCAATAATTTAGAGGAATAAACCATTGTTTTGTTCTCGTTAATGTTTTACGGTTGTATAAATTGGGCCTAGTCATTTCGCTTACGACGCATGCGTATCTTATGTTGCTATGGTAATTTCAAAACTGTTTACAAGCGGGAGGGCATAAAATAACTATAACTTAAAAAAATAAACTTTAGTAGGAGTAAATTTTATAAACCATTGATTTCTGAAACTTTAGACGTTTCAGTTCTTTGTTCAAAGCCCAAGAAAATCGCTTTAAATAACTTTTTTTTTATTAAATATAATTAATTATAATTATTACCAATTAATACAATCCATACGGGCTCTCAGTACAGCATTTGCAATTTCGGAGAGATTTGTAGGTGTATAAACCATATCTTCTTCTTCAATCATTTTTAATCAATTTCACACAAGGTTTTTGCACAGAATCTCGAGTCAACCACCTGTTTACATAATAAACAAACAAGTTTGAAGTATGGCTGTCATCAAAGTCAAAGAGTGCTGCCGCCAGTAGTACTAACTTTTTTTACGGTGTACAACAATGATCTCATTTTTTTACTGTAAAAAAATAGATCACTTCTAACTAGTGTGTTCAGTTATAAAATATGAACGTTTTAGTACGCTTGAAGAAAAAACATATTTTTATTAAATATATTTAAATTTCTTTATATAAAACTCTAAATGTATTAATAAATTTCTTTTGCAAGAAAAGAAGAGTATTTTCTGTTAACAGTTCTGATGTTATAGGAATTTTCTTTGTTTTTGTTTTGCTGCTACTAGTTTAAATGCATTATTTTTTATAGTACAAAAGTCTCTATTTCCCTCATTTTCATTTTTCCGCTGCATAATTTGTGTTGAGATGCACGTTAAAATTATCTCCGAACTACCTATTTTATTCCAGAAAATATCACTAAAACTAGATGAAAGGTTGCAAGCACCCTGTCAAAACATCGGCACTATTGGGAAAACTAATAACATGCTATTAGAACAGGGTAGCATAAAAAGCATTTTTAAATAATTTTCTGCCTTGTTTATGTTTTTAATAACATTTGGAAATCAAACTTTAAATAATGGCGCCATTATATTTACTCATCACTGCACAAACTACCTTGTATAATATTTATATTAAACTTTAGCTTTTCTTGTACACTTAATATATAATTAAAATTAATAATAAAAATATGTTTTACTTGGATGCAAGTTGAACTTATTAATTACAATTTTTGATTGATTTTAAAATCAAATGAATGGAAGCTTAAAATTTGTACACTAGAGCCATCTAGTTTGCAAATTTCAAACTAGGTCTTTTGTTTGATTTTAAATTATGTGTCTTTAAAACATTATATTCTAGCAAAAAACTGTATATAACATTTTTTATAGGGCTTAAAAAGAGCTTTTATTTAAAATATAATTTTTTGAAATCGGTTTATAAATATGCTAAAAAAACCTTTTACTGCTTTAAACGCCAATATCTCGGTACAATGCGTTTTAGGAAAACGTTGTTTATAACATTTTTTGAACAATTTAAAATTATCTTTTATATAAGTGCTAAATTAACCAAATACAATAATAATTGCCTTAACTATAAACAAAAAACGCTAAAAATAGGAGTTTTACCCTATTTTTACCCCCTTACCTCCAATCGTTTACCCCCAAAATCTAATCAGCTCTTCGGAATACGATAAGAAACAATATGCAAAAAAGCGCAAGTCCATATCTCATGTAGAAATGGAGTTAGAGAGTTTACACCCAGACAGACAGTCAGACAGACGGACGCAAATTTTTTTTTACTGGTTTCGACTCAGAATGGTCTAAAACGTCGAGAAATGTGAAAAAAAACGTGGTCAAAGATATTGACTTTTCGGCGAAGATTTCAATACATCGGCACTCTTAGTAGCACTAAGTGCCGATGTAAAATATATTCTCTTAAACTAAATGGCGAAATTTATAACTGAATATTAATTTTACTTTTGATGCATCCACTATGCAAAATGGGAAAATATCAGTCTATTTATAATTACCTTAAAAGTAATTAAGGAAAAAGCTTTTTAAAATGCAAATTTTAAAATAATATTTAGTTTAAAATATCTAGATAATATCTCGTTCCTAATTATTTATCACAATTATTTATTACTAAAAAAAATCATATCACTATCTCACGTAGTAAGTTGCCCTTTTTTACTAATAAAAAGTATCCGGTAAAGGGTACTAATTATCACATTTATGAAATATTTTAACAGTCGTGGACATATATTTTTATCCAACGCCTTATTTTAATGCTGTATGGCCTTCTGCTAGCGACGTGGTCGCGCGTCAGAGTTGTCCGGCCATTTTTTCGCAGTGTGCTGCATTTTGTTAACATAAATTGTAAATAGTTGTAAACAATGCACAATGCACAATGGCAACAATGGCAACGTCACAATATAGATCACAAGAACTGTAAATGCAGTTCAGTCAGATATACCAAAATATAATTTTGGAAACACCTACTAAAAAATCTCCACGACAGATACTCACAAAAGATACTCACAGTATCACGGATCCTTTCGAATAAAAAATACTACTTTATTAAAATCAAAAACAAAAAAAGAAATTAAAAAAAAGTACCACTATTACTTTATATTTATTAAAAAAAAAAAAAATAAGTGTCTTTTTTAATAAAACCAAATATATATAAATTATAAATTGTATTATGACTCACATATTTCGCCTTTGCAGACCACATGTTGATCCGAAAATCTGTTGTAATTAAAAATATTAAGATAGAGTTCTATATTGTACAGTTAAAGAGTTGCTTGAGTGCCTAACATCGTCCTTTTTAAACTTAGTCTTTTATGATTGTAATTACGTAAAATTTGCTTTTATTCAAAAGTAAAGTGACTTTTTATATTTTGTTATTATACTACTTCTGTTTTTTGATTTTTTACTTTTTGTTTTATTATATTACTTTACCCTTCGTTGCTATGGGCAACATGGGTTAAACATTTTTATCCAATACATACATATAATGAGACAATTACCAGCTTTATTTTAAATAGATAAACTCAATAATAACCCCTCCGTGGCTTTTACTTTATTGAGTGGATAATTATTTTTTTACCCACTCAACTGTCACTTGTCAAATTATTTTCTTGTAAATGACATTAAAATTTTTAATAAAAATATGAATTTCTAAGCTATTTATTGGATAAAACCTTGTATGGCACTCATGGGTAAACCGATATTGCCCTCTCGAAAATTAATCTGCTTGGCTGACGCCTCGCAAGTTAATTTTCTCATGGGCAATATCTTACTTTACCCACTAGTACCATAAATAACTATCATCCACGGCCGTGATTAATCACGTTTAAAATTTAAATCGACCGTGGATAAAGTATAGTATTCTACTCGCGTATAATAGCTATTAATCAGTTGGGTGATTAGGCCACTCGCCTGTCGCCTCGTGTCCCAAAATTCATTGATTATTACCAATTATTATACGCTCATTGAATAATATACTATTGATTCACTTACTTAGACTAAAATAATTAAAAAGCTGTTAAAAACAGATCTATCAGAAACTTCAAACTATGTTGTAAAATTTATTATAAAAACTAAATTTTTAGCTGAATAAACAGGTTTTCGATAAAACATTGTACGGTTCACGTAATATTATCCGCTCAAAAACTAGTTAAAAATTACCACATGTGGTTTTTGCTTGTACAATAAAAACGCTGTTTTCCTAGATAATTGTCTTTACATAATTTTTCATCCTTGCAGGACCGTTACCTTTAAAATAAGTCACCTTCTAAGGGACACCCCTAGTAACGTCGTCCAGAACAAGATGAAAGTTTCAAATCCCACAAAAAAAAAAGAATTTAGAATTAAGAACCTTTTTTTTTAATACCACCTTAATACGAGTTGATATTCCTTCTTTTATATTCTAAAAACATAACCATAAACCTAACTAAATAGAAAATCAGAGTAACTCATATTCTTCTTTCTTGTTTCTCCGCCATTAAACGTATCCATTCATAGCACATAATCATTATCTCTTTTTGAAGTACGTTTTCTATCCTAATTAATGTTAATGGTAATAAAATTGTTATCGGAAATTCTTTAAGCGAACGATTTTCCAGCTAATTTTCCAGAAGATCCTTAAATAAAATATAATGGAGGTAATTGGCGAACTGAACTTTTCCGATAGCACAACAATGAACAGAAGTATTTGAACAATTTTATTATATCCATAAAAATATCTTTCCTTATATTACTTTTTCTATAAGTATGTTATATTAATAGAATATAGAATATAGAATATAGTAAATGAAAAAAAAAAAAAGTTACTTGTATGTCAACTTTTGTACGACCGAAACTATAGTTATTTATATACCAAGAGACTAAACTGGCTGTTTTAGTCCCGCTGCATTAGTGTTTCCTGAGCGAGCGTAGCGAACGAGGGAAACAGAAATGCAAGGGACTAAAACAGCCTAGTTTAGTCCTGAGGTATATACACTATTTTTTGCAGGACCAAACAAAATTTAGGTAGATAAAATTAAAATTAAAAACCATGCGTCTAAAATCGGTTGTTTTATTTTCGTAATTTAATTAAGATGCCTGTAAATTGCGAAAAGTCAGTTTCATGGCTATCGCGATTTCAATTGTTTTTTAATATGGTTGACACAAACGTCAAAAAAATGGACGAAGATGATAAATTTTAAGTTATCTATAAATTGTTATAACAATGTTGTTTTTCAAGGTTTTCTTTGTTAAAATCAAATAAATTGGTTTGAATCGCTAATTTATTACAAAACACAACCAAACCTAATTTTTGAACCAGCAAAGCACATAGCAAGTATAATATTTTAATATTATCAAGGTTGCCGTGATTTTTATTCCCTAGGGAGAAAAACGGCAAGTTTAGTCCCGAAAATGAAAGCGTAAAATTAGGTTTTAGTCTTGGTCGTGCAAAAAAAATATTGTTAATAAAATTGTATCAAAATTTTTCCGAGACTATTGATTTTATACCTATGCATAGGTATCATATCTATGATGCGCTGTTTTCGGAACTTTACTTCGTTTTTCTCGATCAGCTCGTTTTTTTTGAGATATAGCACACTGTGCTCTTTTTGCCTATAGTTTTAGTAAAAAAATAATTAAGGTCTAATTAATATTTTTTGCCGTGGTTTGGTTCTCTATTATTGGGGCTCCAGCCAAAAAAAGCGAATAAAAATATCTTTTTGCACGACCAAGACTAAAGCTTCGGTTTCCTCCAAATCTTGCAGTCGCTGACTACTGCGATCAGGCCGTCACGACCCTACCTGTTTTCCTATGTCTCGCCAGTCGCCATTCTGTTAGTTGGCCATTTTATAAACAGCTGTTTTTTTTGTTCGTGATTTTATGCCTTTCAATCAGTATGAATATCTCTAAAACGTCGGTTCTTTTAATGTTTCTGAATTTGAAGCGGAAGAGGAGAATCCCCTTCTCTTGTTAACATTAAACCATAAAAGGCTAAACGTTGATAAGATGTTTCGGCTGAGAGGTGGAGGCATTTCAAGCAATTCTAATGGAGCTCTCTACAACTAGAATTATGAAACAAAAGACGTCTACCCTATCTCTATCTCATTTGTGCTACACTTTCCAGCAAACCAAATAAATACTGTATTTGTTTTTTATACAACAAATACAGTATTTATTTGGTTGGCCGGAAAGTGTAGCACGAACGAACATAGCTAATGTGAATCTGTAGAATAAGATAATTCTACTAAAATTTAGATGGCGCTAGTAATTTCTTTAATAAAAATAATATAGTTACACTTTTCGCCCGGCCAAGTAAATATTATATTTGTTCAACAAAGAACAAATACAGAATTTGTTTGGTTGGCTGGAAGTGGGAGTGTATGTATGTCTTCTATCCTTTTTGGGTAGAACTTTTGTCCCTGTCTAATCTAACGGGAGAAATCGCCATTGAGCGAAACAGTGAAAGACACTTGTCACAGTGCAAAACCATCTGTTTCACCGTCAAATTCGTGACGAAATAGTCGTGCGTCTGCTCCCGGAGCGGACAAGCGACCGGCGACCAAACGAACGGCGACCGGTAGTTAGCAGTAACGACTCGGCAGCAGCTAGGAAAACTGAGACATTTAAAATGCATTGAAGATGTCTTGACGACTCGGTCGCGGCTACCCGGTTGCAGTCGTCAGCGACTGCGACTTTTGGAGGAAACCGAAGCTTAAAACTTATTTCATTTGCGGGACTAAACTTACCATTTTTCTCCCTAGGGAAAAAATCAAGGCAACATTGATAATATGTATTAAAATATATATTATATATATTATATTATAGTTATATTAAAATATAAAAAATAGAAGGAATTTTCGGATGTTGGAGTCACCAAAAAAATACAAGAATTTGTATATATAAAGAGTATACTATACAATTAAAAGCATTACACTTCTTCATAAATTGCACTGGTCGATAAATCTGAAGATTTCTCTAACTGAGATTCCAGAAATAGGTTTATACTAATTTTGGGTCGCTGAATCCAAATCCGAAGGCCGTTTGTCTCCATCACCCTCAATTTTTTTGATATCATAAAAAAAGTTAAAATTAGGAAAATTGATTTTGTGTAATTACAAGAAAATGCTTTGACTTATCACATTAAAATTTAGTACGGTTAATAGTGGTAATATAAGTTATTTATTCCCCTACTTACCCAAAAATACAATTGTGTGTATGTCAGTGGCGTGCGTTCTAAAGTGTTTCTGTAATATATTTCTCCAACAAAAATTATGTTTAAGAATTTTACAATTTCGATAAAAATTTATTATTTATTGATTAATTTTACGTAAAAAACATACTGGACCTTTTGATCAAAGGTCAATAGTTTTCGAGAAAAATAGGTTTAAACATATCTCTGCAAGTTTCACTAAGAAAAAAACTGCTGCCAACAAGATAATACTTTCTCCTATAGGTCTAGGTTTATTAAAATAAAAATAAAAATAAATAAATAAATTAAAAAAAACAAAAAATTATTTTTTTTTTCCGAAAAAAGTCTCTTTTTTCTTTTTAACGAAAAATAAATTGAAAAAAAAAATAAAAAAAAAGTGTTAACCCCATTTTACCCCCTTACCCCACCCCGATTTTTATCAAAAAAAAAATATCCTAGCCACACAAAAAAAGGTCAATAGTATTTTGAGGCGCTGAGTCCGAATTTGAAGTCAAAATAGCACCTTATCCAATTAGTTTTCCAGGTGATCTGCTATTTTGACCTCAAATTCGGATTCAGCTCCTCAAAATACATGGGAAAAAAAAACTATTGACCTTTTTTAGTGTGGCTAGGTTTTTTTTTTTTTGATAAAAATCGGAATGGGGTAAGGGGGTAAAATGGGGTTAAAACTTTTTTTATTTTTTTTTTCAATTTATTTTTCCTTGAAACGAAAAAAGAGACTTTTTTCGGAAAATAAAAAATTTCATTTCTTTTTTTTTAAATTTATTTATTTTTATTTTTATAAACCTAGACCTATAGGAGAAAGTATTATCTTGTTGGCATTAGTTTTTTTCTTAGTGGAACTTGCAGAGATATGTTTAAACCTATTTTTCTCGAAAACTATTGACCTTTGATCAAAAGGTCCAAAATGTTTTTTACGTAAAATTAATCAATTAATAATAATTTTTTATCGAAATTGTAAAATTCTTAAACATAAATTTTGTTGGAGAAATATATTACAGAAACACTTTAGAACGCTAGCCTCTGACATACACACAATTGTATTTTTGGGTAAGTAGGGGAATAAATAACTTATATTACCACTATTAACCGTACTTAATTTTAATGTGATAAGTCAAAGCATTTTCTTGTAATTACACAAAATCGATTTTACTAATTTTAACTTTTTTTATGATATAAAAAAATCTGAGGGTGATGGAGACAAACGACCTTCGGATTTGGATTCAGCGACCCAAAATTAGTATAAACCTATGTCTGGAATCTCAGTTAGAGAAATCTTCAGATTTGTCGACCAGTGTTGTTTTTGAACTGTACTCATCTAAAATGAAAAGTTTGAAGTAAAAAGTTTACTTTGTTCTTCAATTGTTATTTTTACTGCAAACGAGTCTTCTTTTATTATAATTAACAAAATAAATAAATAACTAAAACTAAAATTAGTAGTCGACGATATAAACCAAATTTTATTACCGTAACTATAACATACTAGCTAGTTAAAGTAGTACACTATTATACCAAAATCTTTTTCGAGGTTAAAAAGTTGATTGAGTTGTTTATTTTGCGATATTTGAAATTGAGAACCAAAAATGAGGTCTACAAGGAAAAAATTAGGCTTGTCCTAACTTTGCAAGAACATTTTTGCATAAAGCCTATAAATTACTTACTTTTATTTAACTCATTTATTATAGGTACCTACATTATACACGAATGATATGTGACGATTATTTAAAATTATTTCAGTTTAAGCACAAAAAAGTGCCTGGCAAAACAATCTTACTTATTTTTAAGGTCTGGCTTACCCAAAAAATTATACCTAACCTATTTTTTCATCTTCTTGTTCGAAAAAATATGATTTGAAGTGGACAGAAATATAATAGAAAAGGATAGAAATACTTACTATGTGAGCAAACCACCTAGGGTACGTGATTACTACGAATAGTTAGTGTGACGTCATTGTTTGTTGTAGTTAAGTAATAAAATGTGTGTAGTGTGCTATTCTTCATACTAGTATGTTATAGTTACGATAATAAAATTTGTTATAATGGGGTGGTTAATTAAATTATATTAATTTATTTGACAAATGTTTGACATAGCATTACCTACAGCGATCTGTAATTAATTGCTAATTGATTTAATATTGACACACATTATTATTATTATTATTATTATAATTAATATAAGAGTAAGGCTATTTAAAACCTATAAAACTCAAATTACAATAGTTGATCGAGTACATTAAAAATATAACTAATCTAATCTCTATCCCAAATCCAAAACTTAAAACTAAAATTTAATACTTAACACTAATGTGCACATTTTTAATTTAATAAGAAATTGTCCAGTCTGTTTTTAAAACAATTTATACTAGTAGCATTTACTATGTCTTCAGTTAGGGAATTCCAAGTATTGAACACTCGATTAGGAAGAAATGATTTTCTGCAGGAAGTACGATACTGCTCGTGTGACAGCTTTAGGCTGTGACCTCTGAGATGGACATTGTGATTTAGTTGTGCGAGTTCAATAAGATCCACAGAAAATTTATTATGTAGGATTCGGTAGGTGGTTACTAAGCATCCTCTTTCCAATCTATCAATTTAAGAAGGTAGATTAAACAGGCGCAGTCTGTCTTCATAGGATGGGCGTTGAAATCCATATGGCAGACGAGTGGCCATACGTTGCACTGCCTCAATCTGGTTTATGTCGCGAATAAGCACCGGGGCCCATACAGAAGAACCAAATTCCAATTTTGGTCTGACGTATGTTTTATAGAGACAGGCAGCTGTTGGTATAGATGGCTTGGAAAAAACTTTCTTAAATAAAAACAATTTTCTTTTTGCATCACTACAGATTTTCTCTATATGTAATGACCATGACAGATCTTTTGTAATAATTACTCCAAGGTCACAATGACTTTCGACACTATTCAGAAGAGTTCCATTTAAGTGATACATATGATGAGGGTTTGTTTTGCCTGTATGCAATATAACACACTTAGAAGCATTTAAAGGGATGAGCCATTCGTTACACCAGTCGAAAATTGCGTTTAAGTCATTTTTTAATTGTCGCTGTGATGTCAAGGGATTGGCATAAATCTTGGAGTCATCTGCGTACATTGAACTGATACAGGAAAGTAATCGGGGGAGGTCTGCGGTGAATATTAGAAACAGGATCGGACCTAATACTGACCCTTGAGGAACCCCACTTGCAACCGGTTGACAGTACGAGTACGATTCACCAATTTTTACACGAAAACTTCTATACCTTAAAAATTGCTTTATCCATTCAAGCAAAGCTCCTTTGATACCAAAATGTTTCAATTTTTTTAAAAGTCGTTTGTGAGGGACCTTATCAAAAGCTTTTTGAAAGTCTAAATAGATAATGTCAATAGGGAATCCTTGCTCAACTAGTTTAGTCCAAGCATGAAGGCATTGTAACAAATTGGAAGTGATCGATCTCCCTGGGAGAAATCCGTGTTGCTGAGGGGGGATGATGTTGTTGTTCAGTAAAAAAGGTACCAATGCATCAGCAATAATCTTTTCCATTATCTTAACCTCTGCACAAGTAAGACTTATTTGTCTGTAATTTTCCTTAAGGTTCTTGTCACCTTTTTTGTGAACAGCAATAACGTCGGCAACTTTCCATGCATCAGGAAGACATCCCAGGTTAAAAGATTTTTGCATTATTATGAAAAGTGGAAGGGCGAGAGAGGAGGCACAGTTTTTTAGGATATATGGAGAAAGACCGCCAGGGCCAACTGAAGAAGTAGTATAAGGTGAATTTAGTTTTTGTAGAACAATTTCTTCAGAGAAAGACACTTTGTCTAAAGTTTCAACAGAGGGCGGTACACGTACATTAGGAATCTCTCCTACTGGTTGACTTGAGTAGTTTGTGGTAAAATATTTCAGCTGATTCTGAATCATCTTTTGCTAATAGTCCGTTAGGCATTTTAATGCGTGGGACATTTACACTAGAAGATAAGATAATTCATATAATACATATGTCAATAATATAGCCTACGGTGCAACAACAGCTCAGTTAAATTAAGTTTTTTATCATACCATACCATAAAAATCCATAAACTAAACTGGCCTATAATGAATTTTCTTTTTGGGATTTTATTCTTGTTTCATAATTTTTCTTGCCTACCAATAATTTTTTTTATAGTCC
Organism: Brachypterus glaber; assembly: GCA_958510825.1. Classification (NCBI taxonomy): domain Eukaryota; kingdom Metazoa; phylum Arthropoda; class Insecta; order Coleoptera; family Kateretidae; genus Brachypterus; species Brachypterus glaber. Next base: position 1,998,502 of record OY294044.1, on the reverse strand, counting down.
TTCCAATTATGCAAGATAGTAGTTTAAAATTCCCGCGATTTTTAAGCTATATCATTGGTTAAAAACTCGTACCTTGTAACATATAAAATATTTTTTGTCTATGACAATGATTGACGGTCGTTAAAGCTAATAAAAGAAGAGAAAGTTACATAAAATAATGGTTATACTTAATGTTATTTTGTATGGTATTGAAAAAGGTACTTTTTTGATTTATTCTAAATTAGCATATTCTACATATTATACAAACGTAAATTATATTGAACACAAGGAAAACGTCAAATTTTTAGGTTACAATTACAACTTAAGGCCTATCCAGGGGCTCGCATAACAACCATTACAAGATACATGACGACACATCAAGCCAATCCTGGCATCGCATTCTAATGTACTATGCTTGTTATGCGAGTCTTTGGATAGGCACTTTCCAGGAAAACAGTACCGACATCTGTTAAATTTTTGATACACTACGATTTATGCATAATTATGCTATATATGCGCTCTGTGGTGTAAAACGGGCCGCGTCCCTTACTATCTTGCATTAAACTGTTAAAATATTTCTCTGTAGATATACAGTGCCCCCCCCCTTTTAACTTTTGAACGAGTTGAGATATCGACTTCAAATTTAGAACACTTAAATAAGACAACTTAAACTATCTTTTAGCATATATTTGATATTTTCAGCTCTTAAAATGTGGGCAGGGGGACATGGGGGGACATTTTTTTAAATAGAAAGGGGGGTCGTGTGATACATCAATTTAAAGCTTATAAAATTCTCTATTTAAACTAACATTTTTAAATTTTTTAAGGTTTTGATTTTTCAATTTTTTGTGCTAAAACATTCGATTTTTTAAGTTTTTTTTATAAATTTTTATTTATGTCAACTAAAATTAGTTTAAAAGTATAATTTTTTATGATGAAATTATGCATTTTTTAAAAATTATTTGTTTTTTTTTAGAGGAATTTTGACATTAATGCCCATTTTCAACCCCATTTTAAATTCAATTTTTTTTTTATTTATTTAAAAATATGTAGTTAAATGGAGAATTTTATAAGCTTTAAAATAATGTATTACACGACCCCCCTTTCCATTTAAAAAAATGTGCCCCCATGCCCCCCTGCCCACATTTTAAGAGCTAAAAGTATTAAATATATGCTAAAAGATAGTTTAAGTTGTCTTATTTAAAAGTTCCAAATTTGAAGTCGATATCTCAACTGGTTCAAAAGTTAAGAGGGGGGGGGTGGCTTTTGGACCGATCTGTATGTTGATACCCTTTATGCAGAAATATTATGACACTTATTTTTCCCATTATAAAATTCATAAAATAAGTATTAACAAATAGATTTGTTTGTAAAAAATAACTCCCTTTTTGAAAGTAAATAAGGCTCACCCTAAGGCAATCACTTCTTAATTCCCAGTTTGGCTCGGCCTTTTCGCCGCACGACAGCACACTTAACCAATTATTTTACGCACAAGTTATCCAAACCATTTAAGATAATCGACAGACAAAATTCAATCAAATAAACTAAAAATACTTAGTACTTTAATTTTTATTTATTTATTTATTTATGTACAATTTACTACAGAGTCATGGAGAGTCCCAAATAACCTTTTGGCTTGTGCCAGGGGCTCTCCATTAATTTTGTTATAAATATTCCAAATCGCATGTGTTCAGTTTACAATAATTTCATCTCCAAATTTAAAATTTCCTCCATTGCTACACATAGCCCTTTCCTTGTATCTCATTCTGGAACTCCATTTCCCAATATTTTAAAAATATTTACAGTAAATTTTGTATTTATAAATTATTTTAAAAAATACTGACATTGACTTTTAAAAATCTGGATAAAATAAAATTAATATACTACTAATTTGAACTGCAATACTTTTTTTTGCAGATAGGTACAAGAAGACCTACCAATCAAATATATATTTTTTAAATTGGACATACGACCCTTGTAATTTTGTCCAGTGATACAGTATAACATGTATTGCTTATGTGTTATTCGACATATATAGACTGGTTACATGTGTTAGCATTCCTATAGAGGTTAAAACAATTTGAGACAGGCCACCCTAGCATTTCGGCTTTTAAGATGCCCGAATGTACTATTTAGTTAAATCGCCTTTGCTTTTAGGCCCCGGCATTATATGTCCACTTAACGAAGATGAAATGAAAAACTTTTCCACTGTGGGACTTAAAAAATGGTGTTACGTTAAACTTTTTTCATTTTATGAACATTTTGTATAATGCTGGGAAGAGCTTTTTTATCGACAGCTCATAAATAAATAATTTACCAGCACCCTGCGTATGTAAAAAGGCAACGCTTAATGGCAGAAAGTTTAGAAAATATATTACATTGTTATATTTTTTGTGACACGTGTTTTATACAACAACAAAAATTATGAGGTACTTACACGGAAAGAAATTAGTGGGCTCTGCGCTATACATTATAAGATATTTGGTAACAGTGGCAAATTATAGTGATTTAAGCTATAGATTATAAGGGACACAATAACTAATAATGTTAAAAATAAATTGGAAACGATTATATATATTACAGACACGATTATATTTATTACAGGCACTATTATAAATTTACAGAAATTTTATTATATTATAAAAATTATTAGCACGGACAATAATTAAATCTATTTAAGCTATAAATGCCATACTATTTGTTATATTTTATTATTCACTAAACAATTAAAGTATTTCATATAAATTTTTACACTGACTGCCATAATTGTAAGAGAAAGCCTTGTATTTATATAATAAGCGATTATAATTTGCTTGGTATGTGTGTTATAGCGCTCCTAGCTATAATTTTTTTTTCCGTGTAGACATGTACATACAAGGTTAATAAATTGTCGTTATTCTTTCGGGATTTTATAATAATTTAAAATTAAAGAATAATGATGATGGGTTTTTACTTAATGGCCAATTATAAAATAAAACTTTAACTTTAACACAAAATAAATTAAAGGTAATTGATTTATTATAAATCCAAGTATATCTACTTATACAGTGCGTGCATTAAGTCTGGAATCACCCGAATAACTTTTTAGTTACAAGTAAAATACAAAAATCCTCGGACAGGTCGATTTATATTTTTAATTCTGCAAATTTTGGTCTAAAAAAAGTTATCAAAATTAGCACCCCCTTGCACCCTCACCCCCCAACTTTTTTTTTCAAATAGCAACCTACCCCTTGTGATACATCATTGGAAAGGTAATTTAATAAGCTTTCCAACAGTGTATGATAAAGCCTAATTTGTTAAAGGGTCTATGAAAAAACGCATGTTTTATTTAAACATTGTTTGTGTGAAATATTACGCATAATATGGTAATTGTTGCCCTATTTCCTACTTGGAACCTTCCTGAGAATATAAATAAGGTTGTTTTAAACTTATTGTAATATTTTATACCCTGTTGAAAAATGCAATTTTTTTTCTTTTTATTGACCAATTTTATGTTTACTATTTAATCGATTTTAATCCCGTTTTTTTACTGTCCACTATCAAAGAGCTGAAGGACATCAATTTGAAAATTTATAGTGAACTAAAGTTATACTTTACATGTCTTAATAATAAACTAAATTGTGCATTTTATCATTAGCCCTTTACCAAATTAGGCTTTATTATACACCGTTGGAAAGCTTATTAAATTACCTTTCCAACGAAGTATCACAAGGGGTAGGTTGCTATTTGAAAAAAAAAGTTGGGGGGTGAGGGTGCAAGGGGGTGCAAATTTTAATAACTTTTATTACACCATAATTTGCAAAATTAAAAATAAAAATCGACCTGTCCGAGGGTTTTTGTGTTTTACTTGTAACTAAAAAGTTAATCGGGTGATTCCAGACTTAATGCACGCACTGTATAAATATAACATCAAATAATTATAATTATAAATATAATTTTCCATTTTCGATTATGCATCGATATGCATATTATGTATTACACAATGGAAGTTCCATGCAGGGCCGGACAGAACCAGCCCGGGGCCGGGGAACCTTTTTGTCACCACTCACATTACATTACATTACATTTTTGTTTAACCTCGTACTATTCTACTTAATTAAGCATCTCCTAAGTCCAGGACTTGTGTGGGCTAGTAGTAGAGGGAACCATCTGCTTTAATTGACTTTCGAACCAATTTATAGGGAGCTAAGCTTCACTTACGCCTTCGCAAAATTTCAATTATTAATTAACTGAAAAAGGCAAATCGGCGCCGGTAAGAATCGAACTCACGCTATTTTGGGTAGTAAACTCATCAAGTACGACGCGTTAGTCCACTACACCAATCCTCCCATGGCAGCCATCTTGAAGAATATATGGGTCTGTAATGAAAGGTGGAAAATGGCATATAAAACGAGGTGAATATGTTTTATGTTTGTTTTTAACCTCGTACTATTCTACTTAATTAAGCATCCCCTAAGTCCAGGACTTGTGTGGGCTAGTAGTAGAGGGAACCACCGGCTTTAATTGACTTTCGAACCAATATATCTAGGGAGTACGCCTTCGCCAAATTTCAATTATTAATTAACTGAAAAAGGCAATCGGCGCCAGTGAGGTTTGAACTCACGATCATTAGATCAGTGTCAGGCTATATCGATGCCATTGACCACTGAGCTAAATCTCCCAAATAAAATTCGTAGAATTTACAACGTAAATATGTAAACAAAATTAGGCAAACCTACATACATAAATATCAAACTAGGGTGATATCAAAATATCAAACAAGTTTATAAGGCGTTTTCTAATGAACGAAAGAGTGAAATGTCATTTTCATAGAGGATCGTAGAAAAACATAATAAGCGTCACGACTTTCGAGTGACCCGTCACTCGAAAGCAAAAGGTGTTTTACTAAAAACAAAAAGATTAATTCCAAAAGGGACAAAGCACAAATTATTTATTAATTATTATAGTAATTTAAAATGTCATAAACACGAGAAATGAGTTAATTATAGCATGCAAACCTTTATTTATTAAATGAAATTTACCGTACTATAAACTAATTGCGACAAACATCCAATTTTACAAAAATCTTTTGATTATATTTAGTCCAGAAGTTTGGCATTTTGCATAATGAATAAAACAGAGTGTGTATAATAGGGTGCCAGTAATCGCACTAGCTCGAAATCCTTCTCTAGAAAATTTCGTTGTATTTTTAATACTGAATGTTATTTGTTAATACATATCTTTTATTTATATCGCCACCATTGGTATTTAACACTTTACTTGTGATATTAAATACTGCAATGTCTGTATTGTATACAAAATTTTGTCATACTAACATAGAGACCGTGCTGGTACATTTGGAGTTTTGTCCACTGTTGTTCATATTGAACAACAGGGCGCGACTTGATCTCAAAGTTAGAAAAAAAAGCTGCAGCTCCCTTCAGAGATAATATACGACCCGTTAATTTTTATAAGTAATTAAAAAAATTAATAAAATAGATTCTCAACTGTCTTTTTTGAAAGAATAAAAACGAAAATAAAAAAAATTGATTAAAATCGATAAAAATTCAAAAAACAGGAAAAATAAATTACATGGATGTGAGTCCAACACACTGATAATGAACAACATGGTGTTATATATGCGCCAACCACAAATTGTACTAGTACTAACTATGACATAAGATAACATTTGTTGTTGTATTTATTACAACTTTTTGTTATTTACCTCTTAGGTCTATAACTGGTTGTTGTATTTTATAACATATTTATGTTATAACATATTACAAAATAGGATTGGCGCCTATATTACATCGACATTTCTATCAGTTTATCGACACAAAAAACTATTGTAACCCTATTTAAAAAATATTTTAAATTAGTTGTCACTTTATATGATATATTATGGTCTCCATGTTGAAAATGACGGGTCTGCGCGGGTATAAATGGTGCACAAACCAGACTTTTTTTTATTTATACCCCCTCAGACCCCTCAGTTTCAATAGGGATTATTTAAATTTTAGGCCTTACTTGAAATTTTAGTTAATTTTTTATAAACTTTAATGGGGACTTAACTGGAACCCTATGGAAGCCAATTTGGTATTCCCAAAATCGCTAGAGTTCAAAAATGGCCTTTGAAGAAGAAGAAGAAGAAGAAGAAGAAGAAGAAGAAGAAGAAGAAGAAGAAGAAGAAGAAGAAGAAGAAGAAGAAGCCATAGGCCTGACGCATGACTGGTTATTTCTCAACTTTCAAAATTTCTATGACTGCTGCCATGAATTGCCATGGCTACGTGCTACGCCGAAAGCGAAAGTATTGGTCGTAAAAAAAAACAAATACCTAGTAGTCTTTTTCGTAAAAAACGTAATAAAGCTTTAATTTTACATAAAAACTATTCCAAGAGAAAACCCACAAGTTTAATTATTTCCATTTTTTATTTTTTTACATAACTTCTGGACTATTATGCACAAACTTTTTATAATAAGAAAAAAATTCGTATACAAACACCTAACCCATTGTTGCCAACATAATTGATAGATAGTATTTTCTTGAATGATTAATAGAGTTTTTATTTACCCACATAGTTTTACCATGTCGGAATCATTCAATTCCAAGTCAATTTTTTCACAGGGGAATAGTTTTAAAGTTACATAAGATATTAGTTTATTTTTCATTTGAGTAAATAAAGCAACACATGTTTAAAATATGTCCTGTATTATTTTTCGTACGACCTAGTGTACACGAAATAAAGAAAAACGCATGTTCACTATCAAAGAACTTTTACCTCAAGAATGAATAAGTTTCATTTGTATATACTCGTTACGATATTTTTCTATCGCACGAGTACATAGTGCATATTTGAATGAAATGACAACTATGCACACTCATTTATCCAAACGATTACATAGCTTTCATTTGGAAAAAGTCATTTGAAGTTTATAAAATTTTAAAATGTCAAAATTAAACACAGGTAATTCTTTAAAATATACATTTTTAAACAGTCTAGACTGTAGGTCGAACGAAAAATGTTGTTCGCAACTCGTTTGCGACAAGTCCTTAGTGTACTCGAATGATTTTTTGACTTCGCTTCGCGTCATCAAAAAAACTTCATTCTCGTGCACTAAGGACTAAATTCGCTTACTAGTTACAAAAACTACTATTTCGTAGACCTAGTGTAAACGAAATAAAGAAAAATGCATGTTTACTATACATTCTCGTTAGGATATTTTTCTATCGCACGAGTAGATAGTGCATATTTGAATGAAATGACAACTATGCACACTCATTTATCCAAACGATTACATATAGCTTTCATTTTGACAAAAATCATTTGTCGTTTATAAAATTTTGAAATGTAGTATACATTTTTAAACAGTCTAGACTGTAGGTCAAACGAAAAATGTTGTTCGCAACTTGTTTGCGACAAGTCCTCGAATGATTTTTTGACTTCGCTTCGCGTCGTCAAAAAAACTTCATTCTCGTGCACTAAGAACTAAAGTCACTTACTCGTTACGAAAACTACTATTATGATCTTGTGCACCAATAAATTACAAACAAAAATATTAATTTCTACTTAAAATTCATTAAAAAAAATCCCTGGAACTTAACGGTTGCGAATTCACAAGTTCTAATATATTATTGAATGAAACTAATAGGTAACCATAATGAAAATTTATCATTTGTGTCGGTCGTTTTTATAAGGTTTTGTTTTATTACTACGATTAGTTTTTGTTCTGTATTTTTTTATTAATTTATCTTTATTATTATTTGTTTATTCATGTATATTCCCTTTTTTCATCCACAAAATGGTAAACTCCAATATTTATCGAAGATAAGATTTTGTTTTTAAACACTTCCCGGTAAACAAAAAATCCATTTTTATCAAAATGTGCATTTTGCACTTAATAGTATATTCTATAACTAGTATGGAATAGATAATATTCCGCGCGAGCAGAAAGTTTGTTATACGAGCCGGCAGGCGAGTATGACGATCCCGCGAGCGCGGAATGACTATTCCATACGTGTTGTAGACTATACTTTTTCTTTGACTGCAAATATGAAACACTGTTTGGCTTTAAACTGCGGACAAGGTTAAAAACAATGTTTTTTTTTGGGTCGATATTGTAAATGCAACACATATTTTGAAATAAAGCAATTAATGTTATTTAATAATTTTTGCAAATCAATAGGTAAAAAAGATTTTTATTTAATTTTAGCACATATTTACAAATTATAATACAAAAATTGAAGGTTGTCAGATTGTTGTGACATATATCAGGTTTTAATATTTAACAATAGATGGAGCATTTTTAATTTTTTGAACTAAATTGATAAAAAAACTAGTCAAATATTAAGAAAAACTAATAAACTTTATGTAATTTTAACTCGAAACTTTAAATTGCATTAACTTATTCAATATTTCATGGTAAAATATATATATATATATATATATATATATATATATATATATATATTTTTTTTGCTAATTTTGCTACAGTTTTCTTTACTTTTATAAACAAGAGATGGAACTACATGTGCTCATTCTAACACTTGATACGGAATATTCATACCATATCTAGAGCTAGAATGGATTCATTCTGTGTTTGAAAAGTGTGTGTATTTGCGTATTATAAGTACCTATAATTGAGCGCGAAATAGACTTTGAAGGTAGACTAGTCTACTAGGTTTTTTGAACTCCTAAAAAATGTTAAAAAACAAAATCTCGATTTCAACAAAAATTGGAATTAAGCAATAAGCCGTTTATATGAAAGTTTTACTGAAAATTTAAAATTTATCGGACGTTTCCTTCTATGTTTTATATTTTTTGGAAAGTGGCACCCTTTTTTGCTGTTAAAGGATTTTTTTTAACTAGTAGGATGGATCTATATAATAAAAGTAATTAGTCCTAAAAAGTTTCGCCAATCCGACTTTTCTTTCATATTTTTTCTATTTTAAGTTTAAACTCCTATAGATTTAGTTTGACGCACGGATCTGTGCCTACGGGAAATATGTTTGGAATGTGTGTGCAAGTGGGAGGCCCGATGTAGGCACGCACGCCCTATAACGCTCTTGACATAAAAAGAAGAGAGCGCGAATGAGTTTCCCCTTACGACGGAGACTTTCTTTCATGCGGAGAATTATAACTTTTTTGTTTTTAGGAGAATTATTTTCAAAAACAATTGGGATCTTCCCGGATCTTTCTCTCATAAAACTTAATATTTTTTCAAAATTTCGAATCGATTGGATAATTCGTCCTTATTCTGGTAACAAAAAACGTAACATCGGACGGACACGTGGACATTTTCAAAGTTAGTTAATTTTAAAGTTAATTTTTTATGAAACACATTTATGTCAAAGCATTTTTTTGTCTATGGCAACTCTTGGCGATTATGGAAAATTAGAAACCGTATTATTTTTTTCAGCGCGTGCGCGCTGTAAATGTCTAATAATAAAGAAGAAGAAGAAGAAGAAGAAGAAGAAGAAGAAGAAGAAGAAGAAGAAGAAGAAGAAGAAGAAGAAGAAGAAGAAGAAGAAGAAAAAGAAGAAGAAAGAGAAATTGAGAAAAAATGGAAAATAACCCTTATTATTATAGATGATTTTTACGTATGTGAATTTTATACGGTTAAAATGTTTATCGCTGTAATGATCAATTTTAAGTAAAAGCTCAGTACTATTTTATTTGATCGTAAAATAAAATAAGTAACTAAACGACAAATAAATAATGCGATATTGGTCATATTGACGTTAAGAAATACATAAAAATCATAAAATCAAAGCTTAATGTCGCATGAATTTACTTCGAAAATACTGAAAAATATTCCTTGATATTACATTAAATTTTCTTTAAATTATTAATCTTAATCTTGTACGCGCAAATACGCTGGTTCTAAATTAACTTCGTGTACTGTAGTTTTTAAATGTTTATTATAAAATATTAATAATACGTAAATAATTAATATTATTTTTAGTTTTATTAACATTAGGATTTTGGCTAATGCTTTACGCTTGGACATTGGCTAACGCTGACTAACTGCTTCGGCAGCACAGACGATACTGACTCTTAAGCTAATGTGTTGGTGGGGATCAAGAGGTACAAATACTCTCTTCGTTCCCAACAAATCTTAAGTTATCGTGCAAACTAAATTTCCCGGACAGACCGATCGACTGACATTTTTTTTTGCTCGAAATTGATTTATATCTACATAAACGTCATAAAACGCAAAAATACGCAAAAAAAAATTGAAATTTTTTTCCGAAATTTTGAAAATTTTCAAAATGGGAAAGCAAAATATATTTAGAAAACTGTACTTTTCAATTAATTGCCAAAAGAAAACTAAAACTTTGTTTAATAGAAAAGTTTAAACTTACTGTATATTTTTGTTAAATATTTTGGAAATAATCTACCATGCCTTAATGTGGCATGTTGTAATTTATATTATAAATTTTAATTTAATGCGTGTTGATTTTCAAATGTTAACGCCTCCACCATAATTGCAATTTTTCTTTCCCCGGACAAAGTCTTGCGTTAGTAAAATGGGTTTGAAACATTTTTATTGCTTTTTTTTACGTTTCTCGACGTACTTTATCCAAAGATGATTTTCGTAAAAAAAAATTATGTCTGTAGGTCTTTCGGTCGGTCTGTCGTTGTGTCTGTCCGGGAAATTTGTGACCACGATAACTTGAGAACGCTTCAAGTCTCTAATACTTGTACCTGGTCAAAAAGAACAACAGTTCAAGACCATTAAGTCCTTTTGGGTCACTTTAATTTAGTGTCCAAAAGGACATTTTGAAGAAGAAGAAGAGAAATTCGGCAAAAAAATCCCAATAATAATATCTTAATCCAAAAAAATATATATAAATAAGATAGTTGTTTTCTTTGCATGATATACAGGGTTATTCACGGAAGTGGCCTATTAAACGTTTATGGAGAACCAATAACTTTGAAAGTCTGCTAATTTGCACTTTGGGGTTTTTGAATATGGGCAATCGATTAAAAATGTTTTCATGCTTGTGCCACTTCCGGTTGTACCGGAAGTGGCACTCAACTTTAATTTTTTAAATGGAACACCCCATATATTTTTTAATTTTTAAAATTTGCATAAAATTTGCTTTATTTTAATGTATAACACGTTATGTCTATCTCCAGTAGTTTTTGAGTTATTCAAGTTTTTAGCGAAAAATAAGCAAATTCAAGCACCCCTAAAAACAATAATTTCTCCTTGATTTTTTAAATTGAAGAAAAGTTGTTTTGTATTTTGCTCAATGATGGTTAAGCGAATCATTCTAAGCTAAAATGGAATCCAAAATTTATACAGGGTGTCTGAAAAAGCAGGTCAAACTTAACAAAATTAAAATAGCCATAACTCTTTTTTTTTAAATGACACCCTACATTTTTTTTATTTGTTTAAATAGAGAATTCAATTTTCTTTAAAATAAGTATAGGATACCCTATACCTAACTTTAACCGTTTTCGAGCTATTTGCAAATTAATGTGAAAAAGAAGTATTTTGCAGTATTTCTGCAATTACGTAAATTTTTAAAATTGTATTGTGTATTTTTGGTGAAAATGATAAAATAATTAGTAGCTGCAGAAACTTTAATACAAAGTATCCTGATTTACCAAGAATGTCATGTAAAAAATTTAGAAGAATACACAAAATTTTTTCGCAATTTGGAAAAGAAAATGCAGTGAAATCTCTTACGAAACCAATTACAAACAACGAAAATAACGAAGTCAATGTTTTGGGTTACTTTTATGCATATCCACATGCCTCAATTCCTGCAGCTAGTTACGACTTGGGAATTTCCTATTCAAGCATCCAAAGAATTTTAAAAAACCACAAGATGCACGATTACAAAAAGCAAAAAATACAGGCCTTAAAACCTAATGATTTTCAAAATAGAGTGGACTTTTGTGAAAATCTTTTGATAAATATTCAAGAAAAACCAAACTTTTTAAAAAGAATAATTTGGACGGACGAGGCTAAATTTTCTCAACAGGGTATTTTTAACAGAAGAAATGTACACTACTGGGCGCATGAAAATCCAGTTTTAAGGTAAATATAATGATATTTGAGGTAAATAAATAAAAATCGATTAATTTTTCTGGCCTATTTTATAAAATATAACAAATTTAAACAGAAATACGGCTGTTTCACAATAATTTGCAAATAGCTCAAAAACGGTTAAAGTTAGGTATAGGGTATCCTATACTTATTTTAAAGCAAATTGAATTCTCTATTTAACCAAATAAAAAAAAATGTAGGGTGCCATTTAAAAAAAATGAGTTATGGCTATATTAAATTTGTTAGATTTGACCTGCTTTTTCAGACACTCTGTATAATTTTTGGGTTCCATTTTAGCATAGGATAATTCGTTTAAGCATCATTGAGCAAAACACAAAACATCTTTTCTCCAATTGAAAAAATCAAGGAGAAATTATTGTTTTTAGGGGTGCTTGAATTTACTTATTTTTCGCTAAAAACTTGAATAACACAAAAACCACTGAAGATAGACATGAAGTATTATACATCAAAATAAAGCAAATTTAATGCAAATTTTATAAATTAAAAAATATATGAGGTGTTCCATTTAAAAACTCAAAGTTAAGTGCCACTTCCGGTACAACAGGAAGTGGCACAAGCATGAAAATATTTTTAATCGATAGGCCATATTCAAAAACCCCAAAGTGCAAATTAGCAGACTTTTAAAGTTATTGGTTCTCCATAAACGTTTAATAGGCCACTTCCGTGAATAACCCTGTATGTACGTATATATTCTCCATTAATTTGATTTATTTTCCATTAAAATATGAAACGATAAAAGAAAAAGGTGTTAGTTTATCAAAGAAAATTTATTGCTGACTAAACTAGGCGAATACGTCTTTAATAAATTAATGGACTTTCTGTTCTGTCTGTTATTTTTGCGAAATATTTTCTTTAATTTCTAGTTGAATTCTGCCGAGCTAACACATTAGTATATGATAATAGTTGTTTTACAAAAAAAAAATTTAAATATATCTTTCTACAGACTAGTAAAAAAAAGCTTCACTTTTCCTCTTAGTAAAACAATATACTATTAAATTTAATGGAGCTCTCTACAATTAGAATTATGAAACAAAAGACGTCTACCCTATCTCTATCTCATTTGTGCTACACTTTCCAGCCAACCAAATAAATACTGTATTTGTTTTTTATACAACAAATACAGTATTTATTTGGTTGGCCGGAAAGTGTAGCACTGAGCGGCACGAACGAACACAGCTAATGTGAATCTGTAGAATAAGATAATTCTACTAAAATTTAGATGGCGCCAGTAATTTCTTTAATAAAAATATTATAGTAACACATTTCGCCCGGCCAAGAAAATATTGTATTTGTTCAACAAAGAACAAATACAGAATTTGTTTGGTTGGGTGGAAGTGGGAGTGTATGTATGTCTTCTATCCTTTGTGGGTAGAACTTTTGTCCCTGTCTAATCTAACGGGAGAAATCGCCATTCTCACTTATTTTGAAGAAGTTGGTATTATTACCATTTTTCATTATTTTTATTATATTAAATACCCGTCATCTTTTATTTAAGTTTCTTTAAAACTTCATATAAGAGATTCCATTATTCAAACCTAGAACTTTTACATGATTTGGGTTTTAACATTCTGGTCTATGTATGTAAGATTCTTTACTAGAAACAAGTACGTAAAACTCAGATCAAGGGACTAAAAAAGTTTATATATCTGCAAGTATGTAAGGTACTTAGATCAAATGTAATGTTACAATCTAAGATACGTATTCAACTTTAATGAACAAAACATTTGATTTAAGTACCTTACATACTTGCAGATATACGAACTTTTTAGTCCCTTGATCTGAGTTTTACGTACTTGTTTCTAGTAAAGAATCCTACATACATAGACCAGAATGTTAAAACTTGAATCATGTAAAAGTTCTAGGTTTGAATAATAGAATTTCTTATATGAAGTTTTAAAGAAACTTAAATAAAAGATAAAGGGCAAGTATTTAATAAAATAAAAATAATGAAAAATGGTATAATACCAACTTCTTGAAAATAAGTACGAATTAAATTTAATAGTATATTCTTTTACTAAGAGAAAAAGTGAAGCTTTTTTTACTAGCCTGTAGAATTTACAGACGAGTAAAAAAGCACTTTTCCTCTGAGTGAAACACACTATTTTTTCTTCAAGCATCCCATATATTTTTTTAAAATATTAATTTTTGAATTTTATTTATTCAGTGATAAAGTATGTTTTTTTATTAAAATAGGCCAATAAATGATGTCGCCAGTGGTGGTTTTTTTCTAACTTTTTTTTACGGTGTACGACAATGAACTCATTTTTTTACTGTAAAAAAATAGATCACTTCTAACTAGTGTGTTCAGTTATAAAATATGAACATTTTAGTAAGCTTGAAGAAAAAATAAATTATTGCATTTTTAATGATTAGTTAAATATGTATGTTTATATTAAGTATTTTTATATAGTATATTACATAACTAGTGTGGAAAGTGACATATTTCACGCGACTGGGAAGGTTTACGAACGAGCCGCCAGGCAAGTCAGGAAACCTCACGCTTGTATGAAATTTTTCCTACAATACCGAAAAAATATGAAGTTTCTTATTTTAAAATTTTCTAATTTTAATTAATTTAAAAAAAAAGCCAAGCACAAAATAATTATAGATAACATACAAATTTATATTTGTAGGTATGTCAAACAGGAAATATGATTTTCATTTAGCTTTATTTTTCTTGGTTTTATATTTAATACAATACATAGCTGTTTAATGGGTTGCCTATTCCTAAATAAATGCAAACTTGAGTTGCTTATTAAATTAGATTTCTGTGGTTATGCTGCCATGTAAGACAGTAAAATTGTACTGTTTTACATTTCATAAGAATAATACTGTGTATTTTGATGTTTTCTATGTTTTAATTCTAGACTGTCTAGACTAGACAGTAATGGTGAAAATAGTAACGTTATAACTATAGTTTCTATTTTTGACATGGAAAATAGAAATATTTGGATTAAAACACTTAAAAGATATAAAAGGCTGTGATGAAAGGTGGAAAATGGTTTATAAAACAAGGTGAATAAAATTCGTAGATTCTACGAGGTAAAATTAGGCATACCTACATACATAAATATCACACGAGTGTGTTATAAAAATATCAAACTAGTGCGATATGAGGAGTTTTCTAAAGAACAAAAGAGTGTGCTAAATGTCATTTTCATAGAGGATCGTAGGAAAAAATAATTATCTAACACGAGTATCAAAAATACTTCATATTAGATTTTGTGTGTGTGTGTGTGTGTGTGTGTGTGTGTGTGTGTGTGTGTGTTTTTTTTTAGTATATAAAGTTAACATTCACTTGTTCTATACTTTTATTTTTATCGGTGTATCCTCGCTTCATGTTTTATTATCAGACGTCTGAAAAATTACTTTAAAAGTGATAACTTCTTTAACTGTGTCGTAAAATTGAAAATAAGCCATTTTATTTTTAATGGCCATTGACAGTATCATTTTCTTAACCCAATTTATCCAGATCAATTGCGGATAATTTAGATATGAACCGTTTTTATTGAAAAGAAATAGCTTCAAAAGCAATTGCACTTAAACACTAATTCAATTGTTAAGTTTCTTTTAAAAATATTTTCTATTCTTCCAAATGTCGACTTGTCTCTTTCAAAATGTTTTTACTTAAATGTGCTAAAGGAGGGTATCGCATTTTGGGCTAAATCGCCTGCAACGTTAAGACTTTACATGCTTATAGATACATAAAAAATAAATACTTAGCCAAAATTTCAGCCCTTTTTACATCCCGGAACATACTTTAATTAATTATTTTAATTAAGAATTTTGACATATGTCAATGTACGATTTGGCAACATTGCACGAAACTTCAAGTGTCAAATGTCATCTCGTCAAAATAAAAATAACTTTCCACATTAACTACTACAGTGGGGCCCAAGTGGGTCTGAGTTGTGTTCACTGCTCTTGACTATAATATTAAAATATTTAGTTGTGTTTTATTAGTTTTCACGGATTTAATATACTGTAATTCAATGTGTAATTAGGCTGGACTTATGTGACTAGTTTCTTTAGTTTCAGTACGATTATGGAGTTATTTTTGAGGTAGTTATACTATAATAACATTGTAAGCAAACCATTAGCTTCAACGATAACCCAAAGCATCTAGTTCCATGGAACAGTGTTACCCAAGACAAGTAATTTAATCTGGCTTTCAACATGTTAAATTAGTTTATTTCCATTATATGATTTAAAACTAGATTATGAAAAAGTTACACATAGACTTTTAACTTATAATATTAATTAAATATATTTATTTAAAAATAAATATATTTATTAATATTGAATTTTAAATAAATATATTTAATTAATATTGAACAGTGTTTTTATTATACATTCTATCTAAACGTATTTATGTTGGTTTTGTAAATAAACAAAAAATATTGCTTTTTTTCAGTATGATAGTCACATTTAGCGCAAGAATAATGCGATGTTGTCGGGTTTACGATATTAAATAATTCCTTAGTTTTTATTTTTTTTTATTTTGTTCTTTATCAACAAATAACACAGTTTTTTATCATTTCTTTTCATCATTTTGCACTTTTTTAAACAAAAACATATTATTCTTATTTAGCCCAAAACTCCTATTTAAAACGATACCCTTTTTTAAGGTGTTTTAATTTTAAGAAATTATTATTTTTAAATTAGTAGTAATTATTTCTGTATAAGTTTGTCTTTTTACCCTATCGATTTTTAAATTAAACTTATTCAAGTTGTATCAATACCCAACTGAATAATTTTTAAATTTTTAGCGTCGCACAGTGGTTCGATCAGTGTAATCTAGAGGGACATTTGGGTAATTTTGACATCTATAGTACTTTATTTTTTTAGAGCATTACTGTAAAAAAACAAATACAGTACTATCACCTTATTCGGTTGCAAGGGGGCATTAGTTAAAGATTTCCGAACATTACGTTTGAAGTTGTTGCTTTCGCGTTTCATCGGAGTAGCTGGAATTATATATCTAATTATTTTCTGTTTATTTACAATAATGGATCTTTTGAGCACCTGTATGTACTTTATTTTTATATGTTGTTAAAGGTTTTGAATTTGATTCTTTTTTGGATCTAAGAGATCTAATTTAATAGCCTACATTTTGTTATTTAAAAAAAAAGGATCCTTTGCGGTTATGGCATATGAAATTAGACCAAATGCTTCGCACTCTTGAATACGTCCAAAAGCGCCTTATCTTAACATGAAAATATAATTTACTTGCCAAGATCTTTCTGATTCTTTAACTTAAAATACTTTGATTTTGTGTGAAATGCAAGTGGTCTTGTCTCAAAAGAAAAATTCTTGGGCCAAAGTATTTAAAATTATTTAATTTTTAACGACCTTAAAACAAGATAAATGGTTTCTGCCTCAAATGGTCCAGGTCAAGAGAATTTTAAAAATATTTCTTAGGACAAAATAAATACTTTTGTTTGAAGATACATCTTTTAAGCTAAAAGAATAACTGCCAAGTGTGTTGTCTACTTTGAGCCAAAAATTTTTTTCAGTGCATGGACAATATTATGTTCTTACCCAAATTTATCCAGATCAATTGCGAATAATTTAGGTACGAACCGTTTTTAAAAGAAGTTTTAAAAGCAATTGCACCTAATTCATTTGTTTCGTTCCTAATAAATTAGTCAAAAAAATACTAAGTAAAATGTTTAGCAACCAACTGTTATTTCACAATATGGGTTAACATACTATTGTAAAACACTCTCCACATAAAATGCTTTTCTGCTATGAAGCTGTAAGAAGCGTAATAATGGAACAACCCGGTGTATTACTCTTATTTGCATTTTCCTCGTCCTATATACTTTTTTTGGCTTGACAAGGGCAAATACACAAACACAAACACTTAATCCAATTTCGTTTATAACGTTAGAAGGATGTGCCTAAATTGTATTTGTTTGCATAGATCAAAGAAAGGAAATTGAAAATGTATATTGGTATTGTTGGCATCTGATCGAGTCGAGTTTTGCCCTTTCTATGGTTATTTAAAGAAAAAAAAAAAACCGGGAAACTTTTTTTATTATACCAAAAAACTTTTACCTAAAAAAGTAATTTCAGACCAATGTTTATGAATGTGTCATCTTTTTGTTTGTTTATTTACTAACAGAAACGCGATCAGCTTTGTGGTGTAAAATGTAGATGTCGCTAGTCGACTTTCAGGCTACTTAGTAGCGATCTTGCGTAGTTTCCACCTTATCATGAATTCAAATCATTATACTTATAATATATAAATGTAAAAAACTTTATTGTGTATACTATAATTATGTTTAATAATATAGTATACTTAAATCTATTAAAATTAAACTACTAGTTCATATAAAACTCATACAGAACTAATGTTTCTTTAAAATTTACAATACAATATCCAAAGTATATGTTTCCAATCGGCAACACTATACCCCTGTGAGTCATTTTACGACATTAGACTGTGAGTTTACACATTCTTTCTCTCTCTTTACGCGTACTAAGTGTAAACAATAGTCACTCCCCACCAGCCCCTCACCATAGTTGGTTGACGCTTCAAACAAAGCATACGGTAGATTTCATCATGTTCCTTCTTGAGGTAAAAGTTCTTTGTATTATAGTTATGCGTCAACTTAATATGACGTAAACTGTATACATTTTTAATGAATTACAATTAGTCCAGTCAAATAATAAATTTAAATTGCAATAAGTGTACACGGGCTAATATTTTAAAGGGTAGTAGTGGATGGTAACAGCACATGTTAGTTTTTCGTTTGGACTTTTTCACTGGGTGA
Organism: Brachypterus glaber; assembly: GCA_958510825.1. Lineage (NCBI taxonomy): Eukaryota > Metazoa > Arthropoda > Insecta > Coleoptera > Kateretidae > Brachypterus > Brachypterus glaber. The sequence continues at coordinate 1,979,684 of OY294044.1, read as the reverse complement.
TTTGCGTAAGGGGTGTCCGCTATCTTGAATTTTAGAGGTGAGTTGCTTTATACGATAAAAATGCATATGACCAATTTTGTTAAGGAGGAAATTTCTAACAATTTTTGTTTGGATCATTATTTAAATATATTAATAACAATCGAGTTAATTTAAAAATAGTCATGTTGGAGGTGAAATTGGTTTTTCCCATTTTTCAGCCAAATTATTCATCGGACGATAGAAGTAGTTATAAGAAAATTTTTAGCTTGAAATTCTCTACAAGTTTCATATATCATAAATTTTCATATGTACTTTGGTACGGTTACAGAGGGCACAACTCGACTTTCAGCGCCCACTGTAACCGTAACAAAATACTTATGCATAATGTATAAAACTTATAGAGAATTTCAAGAGTTACAAGTTTGATCATAACCACTTTTATCCTCCGATGAACAATTTGTTAAATGCAATTAAGGGGAAGTAACATTTTGTGCCACCAAAAACGTTACTTTTTAAAAGGCGATTACTTCTTTATTATTAAATTTAGGTGTTTTGATGAAGGATACTTTTCTACTCAGTTTTAAATGAAGAATCACCATGCAGCATTTAAATTTTATTGATGCTCTTATTTGGTCCCCATTCAATATGTCATCTTCGACGGACCGTAGCTCCCTTAGGGCTCATTTCTGGACCACCCTTTATAAAAACTTTTTTTCATATTTTTGGTTTTAGAATCACCTCTTAAATTTTGGCATGGCAGTTGCTGATCTGTATTTTATGTTTAGGGGGCACAACGGAGGTAGAGGGACAAGGGGAAATATATTTTTAAATATAAAAGGGGTCGTGTCAAACTTTATTCGATCTTTTTTTTAATTTCCATTCATTTTATTTAAAATTTGTTTAAAAATATAATTTATCCAACACCTTTACAGAAACCCTTATTTTGATCACTATTTTAAATGTCAAAAGTGAGTTTTTTCCCTAGTGACTAAAAAATTTTTCACCCACTCTTTTACGTACAGCTTTTGACCTCACCCAAAATTAGTTACATACCCTATTAATTAAGTAGATATTATAACTATTCTATAAATAGAAGCACTTTAACTAAACCATAAAAATTAAAGAAAACCCCAAATTATTCTTTAGATTTTGAATAAAATACTGTTTTTATTAAAAATTCTGACATCACCGCGTCCATTTTGACGTTTGTAAGAAATGTAAAACTAGCAATAGTTTATTTTTAATAGGCACACTTAGGCCATGGCTACCTATTATTTTAGTATTAAAAAAACTTTATCTTAATATTTTTGACATAATTTTTCGCAAAATTATAGATTTTTATTTCAAAATAAAAGGTGTTGGATAAAATTAAATTCTCAACTCGTGTATTAAGTATTTTATCCACTTAAGAATGCTACTTAATACACAAGTTAAGAAAATAACTATTGCTTTATTGTATTACGACACTAATCATAAAAAATTGTTTTTTTTTTTTAATTTTGACAAAAACTCCTATTTTTAACACTTTTTTAACTTCCTAAAAAATATATGGTGGAATAGGGAATTTTATGAGCTTTTAAATGATTTATCACACGACTTCTTTCCATATAAAAAAATGTCCCCATTTGCCCCCCTCCTAGATTGTACCCCCCAAGCATATCAACTATATAAAATTACTTGAGTAATTTTTTTAAGATGTAAAAAATTTAAAGTTGATTAAAAGTTAAAGGGGGCTGACTTTTGACACGCTCTGTATAAAAATTTATTTCCTAATAAAAATAATGTTTGCTCTGGTTTAATCAAGCAGTATGGCCGTATGTCCACAAAATTAGTTTATAAACCCCAAAACTTTCGTGAGCTTACAGAGAACGTTGAAGGTGCACATAATGAGATTTTCGAAGTTTCTTGCCAGCGACCCGAATTACTTATATAATGCTATTTAAGCTACATGTTTATTATTTTTAACTCGTTATTTATTAATCTATATTAAATTTAAATTTTTAGAGTTTACATGTCCCCTATAGGATACATGAGGTCAAACGTTGGAGGTACACACAATGAGATTTTCGAAGTTTCTTGGGAGCATCCTGAAATACAGGGTGGGCCAAAAAAAACCGGCCACTTTTTAAACCATTATAACTTATATGTTTTGAGCATATTCATTCCAAATTTTTGTATAGATCGGTGAAAAGGCAAACAAGTTATAACGGTTTAAAAAGTGGCCGGTTTATTTTGGCCCACCCTGTACTTATATGAGCTAAATGTTCATAATTTTTAATTCGTTATCTATGTATTGATATAAGTTCGTATTAAATTTTAGTTTTACTATAATTAAAAATTTAAATCTCAAATTTGCTGCGCTTTAAAAAACCACGATGTTCACTTGTTCGCGAATGTCTAAACTTTGCTTGAAGAATATTTTATGTTTGAGATTATTCCAATAAAATAGTTGTTATTATACATTTTAGCATTTAAATAAAGGTCATTGCTGTGTTTGTTTAAAAAGTTTAGTTTTCAACTAAAAAGAAATAAAATAACGGGTGTTTCCACCCGTAATAAAGTTTGGCAACGCTGTACTGGTACCAGCGCAGTCATTTGATGTTTTGATTTCCGTCATTTAAAAGAAGTAAATTATTTACTTCTTTACTGTAAATATATTTTCAATGAATAAGTGTTTAAATTAGTTTTGAGTGGTCTGTTTTTAATACCAAGATTCAATTAAATAAATTAAAATTTATGAATATCAGGGATTTAAAGCTTTTAAGAGGGAAAATGCATAAAATATAATATATTATCTAAAATTAATTAGGGTTTATACCTAGGATGTTTTGTTAATAAAATAAGCATTTATATTGCTTATTAATAAAAATAAATTAAGTAAAGGTAAGCTTCACAAATTAAAAACACATTTTGAAAAAATATAACATTTATTATGATGTCAGTAACTGTCAGTTTCTTGTTTCCATAGTAACCAAGTGATAATTGCATATGTGCAAAAATTATCAAATTTATTTTGATCTGATTGGTCAAGAAACTAAAAATGCAAGGTTTTGATTGGCCTATATATTGTTTGTGAAATAGTCGAACTAAATAACTTTGTAATTAATAAAATTTAATTATTATCAGCAAAATTTGTGCTAACTTAGGTTAATAATGTTTCTAAATTTTATAGAATCATCCAGTTCCTTACAGGACGCAAGGCTATAAATTGTTTCATACTGGGAAAATCAGTAACATATTTCACAATTAACTACCGAACTATATTAAACAGTTATTTAAATAAAACTAGATGAAACGTTGCAGCATCCTATCAAAACATCGGCACTATTGTACACTAGAGCCATCTAGTTTGCAAATTTCAAACTAGGTGTTTTGTTTGATTTTAAATTCTGTATCTTTAAAACATTATATTCTAGCAAAAAACTGTATATAACATTGTTTATAGGGCTTTAAAAAGAGCTTTTATTTAAAATATAATTTTTTAAAATCGGGTTATAAATATGTGAGATATGCTAAAAAAACCTGTTACTGCTTTAAACGCTAATATCTCGAAAACAATGCGTTTTAGGAAAACGTTGTTTATAACATTTTTTGACCAATTTAAAATTATCTTTTATATGTGCTAAATTAACCAAATACAATAATAACTGCCTTAATTGTAAACAAAAAACGCTAGAAATAGGAGTTTTCCCCTATTTTTACCCCCTTATCCCCAATCGTTTACCCCCAAAATCTAATCAGCTCTTCGGAATACGATAAAAAACAATAAGCAAAAAACCTCAAGTCGATATCTCATGTAGAAATGGAGTTAGAGAGTTTACACTCAGACAGACAGGGACGCAAAAATTTTTTTACTGATTTCGACTCAGAATGGTCTATAACGTCGAGAAATGTGAAAAAAACGTGGGTAAAGATTTTGACTTTTTGGCGAAGATTTCAATACATCGGCACTCTTAGTAGCACTAAGTGCCGATGTAATTGACAAAGGTAATAATTCCAGTAGTTCTGTTTCAGTCCGCATGCAAATAAATGGCTCAAATATACAATGCGAAATTGTTTTTGCCGCAATTCACAGCACAATGCACGATCTCTTCTGCAGTCATTTGTTACTGCGAATTAAAGCTGTATTCTTCCTGCCGCTAGCCTTTGGCCAAACAGGAATTACGTCAGACCGTTCGATCGACGATTTATTTTGTAAAAGAGATATGTATGGGGAGGATTCAGAAATTAATCAAGTCCCGAAGCTTGTGATGCTTTTTATACATTCTTTTAAGTTATGTCTATACCCTCCAAGGTATACTTTTGAACGATATATAATATCGGCATCATTTCTGGACCAACTTTATAGGAACTTTTTTTCATATTTTTTAACGTAGAATCACCTCTCAAATTTCTCGAGATTATTTCTGAATAACACTGTATATTATATGAGCCGTAAATGCCCAATTTTTGTCTAGTTATTAAAAAAAATACTTTTATTTTAATCGGAAATAACATAAAACTACAGAAAAAATGTTATCTCTCCAAAATATAAATTTATTGTCTATTAAACAAACATTACAGCGACAATTGTTTCGATTTTTTTTAACATAAAGTCATTTTCAAGCTACAAATAATGAAAAACTAGGCTGAAAATGGTACAATTCCTTTTAGAAAAACTTACTTTTCAAGTACACATTATTAGAAATGTCATATTAACCTTAACTATATCATTTTTATAAAATCTTAAAAATTTAAACAAAAAAAACTACAATAAGTTAAAATAAAATAAATTAATGATATCTAAAATTTAAAATTAAATAAAAATCTGGGACATCTATCATAAAATAATCCAAACTATATTTCAAACAGACTAAAGGAATTATCTTTAAACTGCAAAAAAGTAGTTAAACATAAAAAAGGAAAAAGATTAATTTATATTTAACTTGGTCATTGGAATAAAATTGGAGAGGTGGCAGCAAATTCATATCCAAAACTCAAAAACAAATCGAAAAACAACAAAATTTTGGAAAGCCTATTAAACAAAAATATTTATTCCAAAGATTAATGCTCTGTAAGGGGACAGGCAACAATCCTCGGTGACCGGTGAGTTAAATAAAATTGTATGATACATATTTATACTTTTAAAAGCAGAAATTTTAAAATATGACAAAGCATACTAAAACATGCAGTGTATAATAATTTGATTACGTTCTTTGTTATGTTTTATTTTTTTAAAAGGGTGGCTAATGTGGAATACATATAATATTTCTCGTATCAGGCGAGTTTTGTTGCTGATATTTGGTATTTTTTTTTAGAATGAAATGCTCTTGTTTATTAGAATAACATGTTTGTTTTATTAGAATAAAATTTTATTAAAATAAAACGTTTTTTTTATTATTTTGTGTTATCTACAAAACAGGGGTATTCCACATCACCCTACCATTTTTCTAAAGCTAAAAATGCACACTTTTTACTTAAACCATGATAAAAAGAAACTGAAAAGTATAAAATACTACACGCTATACTGTTGACAAGATATCCTAGATAAAAAAAAGGATTTTTGGTTCTACGCATTTATGGGATCCTTTTTTTTTAAAAGGATCACAGAATATGATATGAATATGCCGTATCAAGTGTTAGAATGAGCACATGTAGTGCCATCTCTTGTTTATAAAAGTAAAGAAAACTGCAGCAAAATTAGCAAAAATATATATATATTTTACCATGAAATATTGAATAATTTAATGCAATTTAAAAGTTTTGCGTTAAAATTACATAAAGTTTATTAGTTTTCCTTAATATTTGACCAATTTTTTATCAATTTAGTTCAAAAAATTAAAACTGCTCCATCTATTTTTAAATATATAAACCTGATATATGTCACAACAATCTGACATAACCTTCAATTTTTGCATTATGATTTGTAAATATGTGCTAAAATTAAATAAAAATCTTTTTTAAGTACTGATTTGATAAAATTATTAAATAAAATTAATTGCTTTATTTAAAAATATGTGTTTTGTGGCATTTACAATTTCGAGTCACAAAAAAACATTGGTTTTAACCTTGTCCGCAGTTTAAAGCCATACAGTGTTTCATATTTGCAGTCGAAGAAAAAGTATAGCCTACAACACGTATGGAATAGTCATTCCGCGCTCGCGGGGCCGTCATACTCGCCTGCCGGCTCGTATGACAAACTTTCCGCTCGCGCGGAATATTGTCTATTCCATACTAGTTATAGAATATACTATTCCTTTACTATTGCATAAAGTCTTTTAAGGTCCATTATTTTCTAAAAGTTAAATTTTATGTTTTCAAGTGAATAACAGATATCCATAGCAGAATCATCTAAACCTAGTAGTAGTAGTAGTAGTAAGGGTGGGGAGGCTACAAGCCAGGCAACTAGGCCATTATGGCCCTTTTTGCCAGCCCCGAGCTGTCCCAGCCACACATCTACCCTACTCCCTGCCTAACCTGCCGGACCTCCTTATAAAGGTCGCGATATCTGTCCAGGCAAGGGTACGCAACTCCTCTCTTCGGAGAGTTGCCACTCCGAAGATCTCCTGTCGTATTCTGCCGAACCGATCGCATTGTCCTAGGAAATGGAAGGACGATTCTTCGTCTATCCCGCAACCCGAACAGACGGGGTCGTTACCAACCTTCATCTTGAACAGGTGCCTTCCTAGTCCACAGTGACCCGTGAGGATCCCTGTGAGTTGGCTTTTCCTAGTAGCCACGCGGTTTTTGACTTGCTTGGACCGGAAAGGAAGTCCTTTGCCTGTCTGTAGTTCGTGACCGTTGACCAGCTTTCCCTTAGTTTTTCTCCAGCCCACGTGTTGAGGGCTGATGTGACTTGTTTCCTTGTAATACCAAGCATGAGTTCGGGTCCCATGCACGGAGTTTCGGCTCCGAGCCTGGCAAGTTCGTCTGCCTTCTCGTTGCCTGGTATCCCGCTGTGTCCAGGGACCCATACAAGGTGGACTCTTTTGTTCCTCGCTAGCTCCTCCAGGGCTTCTATGCATTCCTGCACAACATCTAAACCTAACTATAACAAAAAATAAAAGCATAGTATAGTATATTGCTAAAAAGTTAATACTATAAACTAACAGTAAACTTATCCATTAGGCTAAATAAAGTATATTTTAATATACAATAAACTTTAAGTGTATATTTTATCAAAATAAAACCGTGCTTTTATGTGTTTCTAAGATGAGAGATGAGAGGATCTTTCAAGTTGTAAAATGATTTTCTTTTAAAACTTTGAGATAATTTAATTGCAAAACTAAGTGAATCTCAGTGTTTTAGCGTATTATATACAAAAAAAATATTTATCACGTTTGAATGCGTCCCAAGGGATAAACCCAAAGCAATGGAATTTCTGTTCAAGTGAAATAATTGATAAGGGAACGTTCAAGTATTACATAACACTCCTAGGGGGTGGGGGTCATTTTGGAGTGTTAATGGTATAGGAAAATAGCGTTACAGAGGGGGATCCAAAATGATCAAAATTTGCGTTACGTAATACTTGAACGTTCTCTAAGTCTATTTACCAATATTGAAGCTAATCTGTGACTATAAAAAAAATAACTTTAAAATTTATGTCTAAGAAACGCAATTTTTAACAAAAAAAAAAAAAACAAACCGCGCGGGAAATCTTGAAAACGAACTGGGAAACAGTTATGGAACAAAAATAAACCGTGTCAACAAAAATTTCGCAAACACAAAAAAAAAACATTCTGATGGATAAAGTGAAAAACTTCTATAATTTATTTTGTTAACGTACTTTTTAAAAGCCCAATTAAAAGCTTATGTTTATGCAAATTTCTACTAAAATGGTTAACCGGGTAATGGACAAGCTTTTTATTTTTAATATGTAGTAAATATATTTATTATTTATTATAAAATAGAAAGGTTGTCTACTAGCATTAAACATATTTATATGCAAAAAAAAATCATTTGAAAAGAACGCAAAATACGAAAGGTGGTCCACACACGATTTTTTGTACACCTAGTTCATATACTTGACCCGTCGGCTATCGTGAGTTCTATTCTTACTCGCGCCTATTGCCTTTATTAAATTTCTTTATTTTAAGGTTTTGAAAAAACAGTATAAAAACTCCATATGAGGTACATTGAAAATTATAACAGTATGTATTATAAACATGTATATGTATATAAAAAAAAATAATATTTAAATAGTTTTAGTTCTAATTGACAGTTTATTTTTGATGGCTTCTGGTAGTTCATTAACCAAGATAAAGCTGACTGTTATTCTCTTTCTTCCTGCATTAGTGGTGTTTGGCAGTATATAATATTGTTGGTTAGTTCTAGTATTGTAGTTATGAATATCACAGTTTTGCAATAGATTTCTGCCAGGTTAAGCTGAAAGGTCCTATCTACATAGGTTTTAACATACACAGATAGGACCTTTCAGCTTAGATAGGCAGATTTATATTAGTGATAATAATACTCTTTTTATTTTATAATTTACACCGGTCTACAAAACAAAAACTTCTTCAAGGACTAAACCTATCATTAGTATTTTTGTGTGCTGAAACCGAATCTTAAATATAAAAAACTTTCTACCGCGTAGATTTCGAGTAAATCCCGGTTTTTCAAATTTTTTTTTTGCATATTTTTGCGTTTTATGACGTTTTATGTCGATATAAATCAATTTCAAGGCAAAAAAAAATTATCGGTCGGTCGGTCGGTCTATCGGTCGGTCAATCGGTCTGTCCGGGAAATCTTGTGGACACGATAACTTAAGAACGCTTTAAGCTAGAGACTTAAAATTTGGCATACAGATATGTTACTAAAAGTTCTCGCTCGTGATTGTTTTTGGTGAATATTGGGGTGCGGCAAGGGGATCAAATTGGGAAAAATACAATTTTTTTACAAAAATTTTAAAATTGCTATATAAGGGTTTCTAAGGTTGCTGATAATAAAAAATTTCTAACTCCGTCCCCGCAGGGGCGAGGGGGTAAATATTTTTAAATATATTCATTATTTTCATCAAAATTGGTATATAGGGGTTTTTGGGGTCGACAAATATGAATCTAATAATATTTTTTTTCTAATTTCACCCCCTGAGGGGGGGGGTAGTTATCGTAAAAACTGGTATGTTGGGGTTTTTGAGGTTGCTAAAAGTGAATCTGATAATTAAATAATTCCAAATTCACCCCCTGAGGGGTGGGGGGTAGTTATTGTGAAAATTGGTTTGGTGTTTGGGGTTTTTAAGATTGCTGAAAAGGTATCTGATAATAAAAAATTCTTTTTCTACGACTGCTTTAGAATGTGAGCAAATACACACACTTTTCAAACAAAGAATAAATCCATTCTAGCTCTAGATACGGTATGAATATTCCGTATCAAGTGTTAGAATGAGCACATGTCGTGCCATCTCTTGTTTATAAAATTAAAGAAAACTGTAGCAAAATTAGAAAAAATATATATAAATAATTTTATGCAATTTAAAGTTTTGCGTTAAAATTATATAAAGTTTATTAGTTTTTCTTAATATTTGACCAGTTTTTTATCAATTTAGTTCAAAACAATTAAAACTGCTCCATCTATTGTTAAATATTTAAACCTGATATCTGTCACAACAATCTGACATATCCTTCAATTTTTGCATTATAATTTGTAAATGTGTGCTAAAATTAAATAAAAATGTTTTTTAGGTACTGATTTGATAAAATTATTAAATAAAATTAATGGCTTTATTTAAAAATATGTGTTTTGTTGCATTTACAATGTCGTACCTCAAAAAAACATTGTTTTTAACCTTTCGCAGTTTAAAGCCGTACAGTGTTTCATATTTGCAGTCGAAGAAAAAGTATAGTCTACAACACGTATGGAATAGTCATTCCGCGCTCGCGGGACCGTCATACTCGCCTGCCGGCTCGTATGACAAACTTTCCGCTCGCGCGGAATATTGTCTATTCCATACTAGTTATAGAATATACTATACTACACCCCCTTTTATACCATGAATATTTATTAATTCTTTTAGTGTAAGTGAATTAAAACTTTCCTGTAGTAATAATTTATGCTTCCATAACACTAGTTCTCCTGTTTTTAGAATAGTGGTTTCAACCTTAAATTTGTGCTGTATTTTTTGAGCACTTTTTTTCTGTAAACATTTTTGGATGCTTTAAAATACGTGGAGTCATAAACGTTATAGTTACTTCAACGTCGTAGTTATCGTAAAGAGTTTACGATTTTTACGCGTTAGCTTGACATAACGACCCCACGTAGGTGACGTGGCCTAAAATATATATTAATATTACCTTATAAAATGTTCGTTTTTATCAATTACACCGGCACACAAAAAAATGTCTGTTTCTCCAGACGAGACAAGCATTTCTATACGTTTTAGAGGTCGCTCTGCCCTCCTTAGTTAAAACGTCCTAACTAATATTGCTATTCTCCCTAAATTTTTCGAACAAATCGCCAAATTCCCTGACTTTCAGGTTTCAATTTCAATTTCCCTTACTTTCCCTGACTTTTCTGTTTTCCCTGACTGGTAGGATTCCTGGAGAATGGATAAATATGGCATAGAACAACCGGTATATGCAGATAAGCCGAAAATGGCAAAAATGATAGTTAGGACGTTTTAACTAAGGTGGGCAGCGCTGAATCCGAATCTGGGGCTCGTTTGACTCGGTCAGGTCGCATTTTGTTGCTAACCTCAAAAAAGTGATGAAAGTTTTATCACTTTTTTGACGTAAGGACCGAAATGCGACCTGACCGAGTAAAACCAACCCTCAAAAGTGTGTCGAAATATTTGTATTGTCTGGTGAAGAGTTTTTTTTCGTATAGGCACACACAGGCACACATTAAAAAAAACGTTTAGTTTTTCAAATTTCATCACTTTTTTGAGGTTAGCAATGAAATTTGAGTCAAACCAACCACAGATTCGGATTCAGTGACCCCAAAAATGTATAGAAATATGCAGATTCACTTTCAAACCAACCACAGATTCGGATTCAATGACCCCAAAAATGTATAGAAATATTTGTCTTTTCTGGGGAAACTTAACTTTTTTTGTGTGTCTGTGTTATTTAAAAGGGTCCATTACGCCTATAAAGTATTTTACGCAAACGTCAATTCTAAATAGAACTTTTATGGCTGCAAAGCCTAAAAAGAAATATTTCGCATTTTCCACCAACTATAGGTATGCCCGGTAGTTACAGTATACCATACCACTTGGTAGTTACACAGGGTGATTATTTAAAAATATTCACACCAAATATCTCGCAGACTAAGCACAATATAAAATTTAATGATTTTGGGGGTTGTAACTTTCAGCCCCTGACCCCCAGCTTCATGTAGCTGGGGGTGTATACACTAACATTGGAATCTTTTATTTAAAAATAGCAACTCCCATCTTGTAGTAGTTCATTTAAGAGAGCTTAAAAAAATCAATGTTTGGGTTGAAATAAAAAATAAGTAAATTGTTTTTGGGGTTGTAACTTTTACCCCTCAACTCCAGGCCACCCCAATATTAAAGTCCTAAATAGCAACCCCTGTCTTGTGATAGGTCATTTGAAGGAGCTCAAAAATTCTATGTTTATATTTGTAATGGTCTCTATAATAGTTAAATTAACAAAAAGTTTTACTTTAAATTGGTAATGTGCTTTCTTGCGTTGCTTAAATTCAATTTGACGATAAAAATAAAAATATAGAACGACGTATTCAAAATGGCGTCAATAATCCTTCAATTTGAAACTTTGAAACCTACATACCAAATTTCATGTTTCTACGACCTCCCGTTCGAAAGATATACATATGTATATATGTACAAGTATCTATCTTGTTTTTTGTTTTGTTAATTTTTGTTTGACATTACATACCAAATACATACCACCCTATATACCAAATTTCATTTGAAAAATATGACTTTGACAGATCGACCATCTTGGCTTTTGCTTTTATTGCTTTTTGTTTTTCATTGTATCCCTGAATACCAAATTTCAAGTTTCTACCTCCAGTTCAAAAGAGGTCACTTTCACAGGTCCAGCACCTTGTTTTTTGTTTTTTAGTTTGTGATTGTACTACCCTACATACTAAATTTCAAGTTTCTAGGACCTCCCGTTCGAAATCTGTAAGATAAATGCATAGTCCAGCTGTGCATCATTTTACGTCATCATATTATTTTTTTTCTTCCAAAAAATCGGCAAAAATACTCAACTTTTTAAGAAACGGCATACCTTAAACTACAATTTGGTGTAAAAAAAATCTAAAAAATCCTGTGGAACTTTGGGTATTTTTACACGAAAGTATGTCATAAGATAAAAAACCCAAAGATCAATAAAGAAATAGCCTAAAAATTAAGTACACAATTTTCTTTTTATATATATTATTACTGTAAATTATAGTTAATATAATGTTATAATTAAAAGGTTGAGTATGGAGTATTATTTCTTTTTGTGTGTAATAAAACAATTTATTTTTCCTGAGTACTTTCGCTTTTATTGAAAAGCATTATCAAAGGACACTGGAAGCAAAGCGGTATTTTTAATTACATTCTTAATAAATTATTTCGATTTTTTACTTACATTTTTGAACTAGCGCTTTTAGAATGGACATTCTTAAATATTATAAACATACATATCACGCTTCTACATTTAATTAGGACATTTTACATTTAAAAACCTCGTGTCGAGTTTGGTCTGACATTTTTGACAAATCCTTGAACGGGACGGCAACTTTTCAAAACAAAAATTACTAGGTTGATAATGGCGCGAAGTTCAAAATATAATATATATATATATATATATATATATATATATATATATATATATATATAATTTTTGAACTTCGCGCCATTATCAACCTAGTAATTTTTGTTTTGAAAAGTTGCTGTCCCGTTCAAGGATCTGTCAAAAATGTCAGACCAAACTCGACACGAGGTTTTTAAATGTAAAATGTCCTAATTAAATGTAGAAGCGTGATATGTATGTTTATAATATTTAAGAATGTCCATTCTAAAAGCGCTAGTTCAAAAATGTAAGTAAAAAATCGAAATAATTTATTAAGAATGTAATTAAAAATACCGCTTTGCTTCCAGTGTCCTTTGATAATGCTTTTCAATAAAAGCGAAAGTACTCAGGAAAAATAAATTGTTTTATTACACACAAAAAGAAATAATACTCCATACTCAACCTTTTAATTTACTAAATGTGTGTACTTAGCCAAAGAAATTAACATAATTTTAGATTTTAAGCTTTCACGGCCATTAAGATATAAAGAACTTTCACTTTCGGGTTTAGACAGGTCATAAAATCAACTTGTCTGAAACAAAACAAATATTAACAGAAAACAGAAAAATGCCAAGGAAGATACGGGAATCGATAGAAATCATTAAGCATCCTAACAATATCAATCGGGACACTGGTTACCACTTACCTGCAATATGGAAGTCTTTGATAGGAAAAACCTCGTCACGGGTGAATAACCACAACTCGTCATAAATAGTGACACAAGTTGATTCGAAACTTAGTTTCAGATTTATCCCTGAAGATGTCTCTAGTAGTAGGAGACGAAACGTCGGAAAGTGAAAATCCATTAACACGGTCTAAACCCGAAAGTGAAAGTTCTTTATAAATTAACATAATGTTATAAGTCTACAATAAAAAGAAGGGGACATACAACTTTTGTGTTCAAGTATTACGTAACGCAAATTTTGATCATTTTGGACCCCCACCCCTTCTCTAACGCTATTTTCCTATACCATTAACAAGAACGTAACACTCCAAAATGACCCCCCCCCCCCCTAGAACCGTTACGTAATACTTGAACGTTCCCTAAGAGAATATACAATTTTCAAAATTAAATTAAAATTAAATTTTTAAAATAATTTTTAAGTTTGAATAAATCTCAGGCATAAAGTACTCAATAAATGTATTTCATATTTATGCTAAACATAGTTTAACTATCCATAATTATAAAGACTTAGTTTTAAGTCTTAGTTTTAAGTCGAATTAATTCCAAAAATGAGGGCTTCCCGACCATATATTGTTGGCCTAAATATTTTTATGACAAGCAGAGTTGATTGAAAAGTTAAGGGATACATTTAAGTACACATTTTTTTACATCTTCATATTTGTTTTGTACGTTACAAAACCTTAGTCAGAAAGTCGATAAAAAATCATGGAACATAACTACAGTTTTTTTTTTTGTATTAAATAAGCTATATGTATTCTTCTCAGTTGATTCTTGTTATTATTTCCTATATCGAAAACAAATTTTATTGTGAAAAGTGAACATAGTGCGTTGCCCAAATATTTTTATGACAAGCAGAGTTGATTGAAAAGTAAAGGGACACATTTAAGTACACATTTTTTTACATCTTCATATTTGTTTTGTACGTTACAAAACCTTAGCGAGGAAGTCGATAAAAAATCATGGGACATAACTACAGATTTTTTTATATTAAATAACCTATATGTATTCTTTTCAGTTGATTCTTGTTAATATCTCCTATATCGAAAACACATTTTATTGTAAAAAGTGAACATAGTGCATTGCCCAAATATTTTTATGATAAGCAGAGTTGATTGAAAAGTAAAGGGATACATTTAAGTACACATGTGGCTTCTTGGCGTACGTTACGCGTTTGCTATAATAATGCCTATCGCATTATTCACAGACTTCCGCGGTATAATAGTGCCTCTGAAATGTTTGCTACAGCCCGAATTAACACCTTGGACGCTCTTCGGAGAAAAAAGCTTGCCAGCTTTGTAGAGCGCCTTTCCTGCACCCAGAACAATCTGTTAAGAGCTGTAGTGTCATCAGATGTTTTCTGGACCTCTACTATTTTTGGAAGTTGGCGACGTCTTTGTTTTTTGTTATAATGACTGTAAACCCAACCTTTTTTTTTATGTATATATGTTTTATTTTTATTTATTTTTTTTTTCTAATATTCCTATGTGATATGGCTTATATGCCGGAATAAATGCTTTATTATTATTATTATTACATCTTCATATTTGTTTTGTACGTTACAAAACCTTAGTCAGAAAGTCGATAAAAAATCATGGAACATAACTACAGTTTTTTTTTTGTATTAAATAAGCTATATGTATTCTTCTCAGTTGATTCTTGTTATTATCTCCTATATCGAAAACAAATTTTATTGTGAAAAGTGAACATAGTGCGTTGCCCAAATATTTTTATGACAAGCAGAGTTGATTGAAAAGTAAAGGGACACATTTAAGTACACATTTTTTTACATCTTCATATTTGTTTTGTACGTTACAAAACCTTAGCGAGGAAGTCGATAAAAAATCATGGGACATAACTACAGTTTTTTTTTTGTATTAAATAAGCTATATGTATTCTTCTCAGTTGATTCTTGTTATTATCTCCTATATCGAAAACAAATTTTATTGTGAAAAGTGAACATAGTGCGTTGCCCAAATATTTTTATGACAAGCAGAGTTGATTGAAAAGTAAAGGGACACATTTAAGTACACATTTTTTTACATCTTCATATTTGTTTTGTACGTTACAAAACCTTAGCGAGGAAGTCGATAAAAAATCATGGGACATAACTACAGTTTTTTTTTTGTATTAAATAAGCTATATGTATTCTTCTCAGTTGATTCTTGTTATTATCTCCTATATCGAAAACAAATTTTATTGTGAAAAGTGAACATAGTGCGTTGCCCAAATATTTTTATGACAAGCAGAGTTGATTGAAAAGTAAAGGGATACCTTTAAGTACACATTTTTTTACATCTTCATATTTGTTTTGTACGTTACAAAACCTTAGTCAGGAAGTCGATAAAAAATCATGGGACATAACTACAGATTTTTTTATATTAAATAACCTATATGTATTCTTTTCAGTTGATTCTTGTTAATATCTCCTATATCGAAAACACATTTTATTGTAAAAAGTGAACATAGTGCATTGCCCAAATATTTTTATGATAAGCAGAGTTGATTGAAAAGTAAAGGGATACATTTAAGTACACATGTGGCTTCTTGGCGTACGTTACGCGTTTGCTATAATAATGCCTATCGCATTATTCACAGACTTCCGCGGTATAATAGTGCCTCTGAAATGTTTGCTACAGCCCGAATTAACACCTTGGACGCTCTTCGGAGAAAAAAGCTTGCCAGCTTTGTAGAGCGCCTTTCCTGCACCCAGAACAATCTGTTAAGAGCTGTAGTGTCATCAGATGTTTTCTGGACCTCTACTATTTTTGGAAGTTGGCGACGTCTTTGTTTTTTGTTATAATGACTGTAAACCCAACCTTTTTTTTTATGTATATATGTTTTATTTTTATTTATTTTTTTTTCTAATATTCCTATGTGATATGGCTTATATGCCGGAATAAATGCTTTATTATTATTATTATTACATCTTCATATTTGTTTTGTACGTTACAAAACCTTAGTCAGAAAGTCGATAAAAAATCATGGAACATAACTACAGTTTTTTTTTTGTATTAAATAAGCTATATGTATTCTTCTCAGTTGATTCTTGTTATTATCTCCTATATCGAAAACAAATTTTATTGTGAAAAGTGAACATAGTGCGTTGCCCAAATATTTTTATGACAAGCAGAGTTGATTGAAAAGTAAAGGGACACATTTAAGTACACATTTTTTTACATCTTCATATTTGTTTTGTACGTTACAAAACCTTAGCGAGGAAGTCGATAAAAAATCATGGGACATAACTACAGTTTTTTTTTTGTATTAAATAAGCTATATGTATTCTTCTCAGTTGATTCTTGTTATTATCTCCTATATCGAAAACAAATTTTATTGTGAAAAGTGAACATAGTGCGTTGCCCAAATATTTTTATGACAAGCAGAGTTGATTGAAAAGTAAAGGGACACATTTAAGTACACATTTTTTTACATCTTCATATTTGTTTTGTACGTTACAAAACCTTAGCGAGGAAGTCGATAAAAAATCATGGGACATAACTACAGTTTTTTTTTTGTATTAAATAAGCTATATGTATTCTTCTCAGTTGATTCTTGTTATTATCTCCTATATCGAAAACAAATTTTATTGTGAAAAGTGAACATAGTGCGTTGCCCAAATATTTTTATGACAAGCAGAGTTGATTGAAAAGTAAAGGGACACATTTAAGTACACATTTTTTTACATCTTCATATTTGTTTTGTACGTTACAAAACCTTAGCGAGGAAGTCGATAAAAAATCATGGGACATAACTACAGTTTTTTTTTTGTATTAAATAAGCTATATGTATTCTTCTCAGTTGATTCTTGTTATTATCTCCTATATCGAAAACAAATTTTATTGTGAAAAGTGAACATAGTGCGTTGCCCAAATATTTTTATGACAAGCAGAGTTGATTGAAAAGTAAAGGGACACATTTAAGTACACATTTTTTTACATCTTCATATTTGTTTTGTACGTTACAAAACCTTAGCGAGGAAGTCGATAAAAAATCATGGGACATAACTACAGTTTTTTTTTTGTATTAAATAAGCTATATGTATTCTTCTCAGTTGATTCTTGTTATTATCTCCTATATCGAAAACAAATTTTATTGTGAAAAGTGAACATAGTGCGTTGCCCAAATATTTTTATGACAAGCAGAGTTGATTGAAAAGTAAAGGGACACATTTAAGTACACATTTTTTTACATCTTCATATTTGTTTTGTACGTTACAAAACCTTAGCGAGGAAGTCGATAAAAAATCATGGAACATAACTACAGTTTTTTTTTTGTATTAAATAAGCTATATGTATTCTTCTCAGTTGATTCTTGTTATTATCTCCTATATCGAAAACAAATTTTATTGTGAAAAGTGAACATAGTGCGTTGCCCAAATATTTTTATGACAAGCAGAGTTGATTGAAAAGTAAAGGGACACATTTAAGTACACATTTTTTTACATCTTCATATTTGTTTTGTACGTTACAAAACCTTAGCGAGGAAGTCGATAAAAAATCATGGGACATAACTACAGTTTTTTTTTTGTATTAAATAAGCTATATGTATTCTTCTCAGTTGATTCTTGTTATTATCTCCTATATCGAAAACAAATTTTATTGTGAAAAGTGAACATAGTGCGTTGCCCAAATATTTTTATGACAAGCAGAGTTGATTGAAAAGTAAAGGGATACATTTAAGTACACATTTTTTTACATCTTCATATTTGTTTTGTACGTTACAAAACCTTAGTGAGGAAGTCGATAAAAAATCATGGGACATATCTACAGTTTTTTTTTGTATTAAATAAGCTATATGTATTCTTCTCAGTTGATTCTTGTTATTATCTCCTATATCGAAAACAAATTTTATTGTGAAAAGTGAACATAGTGCGTTGCCCAAATATTTTTATGACAAGCAGAGTTGATTGAAAAGTAAAGGGATACATTTAAGTACACATTTTTTTACATCTTCATATTTGTTTTGTACGTTACAAAACCTTAGCGAGGAAGTCGATAAAAAATCATGGGACATAACTACAGTTTTTTTTTTGTATTAAATAAGCTATATGTATTCTTCTCAGTTGATTCTTGTTATTATCTCCTATATCGAAAACAAATTTTATTGTGAAAAGTGAACATAGTGCGTTGCCCAAATATTTTTATGACAAGCAGAGTTGATTGAAAAGTAAAGGGACACATTTAAGTACACATTTTTTTACATCTTCATATTTGTTTTGTACGTTACAAAACCTTAGCGAGGAAGTCGATAAAAAATCATGGGACATAACTACAGTTTTTTTTTTGTATTAAATAAGCTATATGTATTCTTCTCAGTTGATTCTTGTTATTATCTCCTATATCGAAAACAAATTTTATTGTGAAAAGTGAACATAGTGCGTTGCCCAAATATTTTTATGACAAGCAGAGTTGATTGAAAAGTAAAGGGACACATTTAAGTACACATTTTTTTACATCTTCATATTTGTTTTGTACGTTACAAAACCTTAGCGAGGAAGTCGATAAAAAATCATGGGACATAACTACAGTTTTTTTTTTGTATTAAATAAGCTATATGTATTCTTCTCAGTTGATTCTTGTTATTATCTCCTATATCGAAAACAAATTTTATTGTGAAAAGTGAACATAGTGCGTTGCCCAAATATTTTTATGACAAGCAGAGTTGATTGAAAAGTAAAGGGATACATTTAAGTACACATTTTTTTACATCTTCATATTTGTTTTGTACGTTACAAAACCTTAGCGAGGAAGTCGATAAAAAATCATGGGACATAACTACAGTTTTTTTTTGTATTAAATAAGCTATATGTATTCTTCTCAGTTGATTCTTGTTATTATCTCCTATATCGAAAACAAATTTTATTGTGAAAAGTGAACATAGTGCGTTGCCCAAATATTTTTATGACAAGCAGAGTTGATTGAAAAGTAAAGGGACACATTTAAGTACACATTTTTTTACATCTTCATATTTGTTTTGTACGTTACAAAACCTTAGCGAGGAAGTCGATAAAAAATCATGGGACATAACTACAGTTTTTTTTTTGTATTAAATAAGCTATATGTATTCTTCTCAGTTGATTCTTGTTATTATCTCCTATATCGAAAACAAATTTTATTGTGAAAAGTGAACATAGTGCGTTGCCCAAATATTTTTATGACAAGCAGAGTTGATTGAAAAGTAAAGGGACACATTTAAGTACACATTTTTTTACATCTTCATATTTGTTTTGTACGTTACAAAACCTTAGCGAGGAAGTCGATAAAAAATCATGGGACATAACTACAGTTTTTTTTTTGTATTAAATAAGCTATATGTATTCTTCTCAGTTGATTCTTGTTATTATCTCCTATATCGAAAACAAATTTTATTGTGAAAAGTGAACATAGTGCGTTGCCCAAATATTTTTATGACAAGCAGAGTTGATTGAAAAGTAAAGGGACACATTTAAGTACACATTTTTTTACATCTTCATATTTGTTTTGTACGTTACAAAACCTTAGCGAGGAAGTCGATAAAAAATCATGGGACATAACTACAGTTTTTTTTTGTATTAAATAAGCTATATGTATTCTTCTCAGTTGATTCTTGTTATTATCTCCTATATCGAAAACAAATTTTATTGTGAAAAGTGAACATAGTGCGTTGCCCAAATATTTTTATGACAAGCAGAGTTGATTGAAAAGTAAAGGGACACATTTAAGTACACATTTTTTTACATCTTCATATTTGTTTTGTACGTTACAAAACCTTAGCGAGGAAGTCGATAAAAAATCATGGGACATAACTGCAGTTTTTTTTTGTATTAAATAAGCTATATGTATTCTTCTCAGTTGATTCTTGTTATTATCTCCTATATCGAAAACAAATTTTATTGTGAAAAGTGAACATAGTGCGTTGCCCAAATATTTTTATGACAAGCAGAGTTGATTGAAAAGTAAAGGGACACATTTAAGTACACATTTTTTTACATCTTCATATTTGTTTTGTACGTTACAAAACCTTAGTGAGGAAGTCGATAAAAAATCATGGGACATAACTACAGTTTTTTTTTTGTATTAAATAAGCTATATGTATTCTTCTCAGTTGATTCTTGTTATTATCTCCTATATCGAAAACAAATTTTATTGTGAAAAGTGAACATAGTGCGTTGCCCAAATATTTTTATGACAAGCAGAGTTGATTGAAAAGTAAAGGGACACATTTAAGTACACATTTTTTTACATCTTCATATTTGTTTTGTACGTTACAAAACCTTAGCGAGGAAGTCGATAAAAAATCATGGGACATAACTACAGATTTTTTTATATTAAATAACCTATATGTATTCTTTTCAGTTGATTCTTGTTAATATCTCCTATATCGAAAACACATTTTATTGTAAAAAGTGAACATAGTGCATTGCCCAAATATTTTTATGATAAGCAGAGTTGATTGAAAAGTAAAGGGATACATTTAAGTACACATGTGGCTTCTTGGCGTACGTTACGCGTTTGCTATAATAATGCCTATCGCATTATTCACAGACTTCCGCGGTATAATAGTGCCTCTGAAATGTTTGCTACAGCCCGAATTAACACCTTGGACGCTCTTCGGAGAAAAAAGCTTGCCAGCTTTGTAGAGCGCCTTTCCTGCACCCAGAACAATCTGTTAAGAGCTGTAGTGTCATCAGATGTTTTCTGGACCTCTACTATTTTTGGAAGTTGGCGACGTCTTTGTTTTTTGTTATAATGACTGTAAACCCAACCTTTTTTTTTATGTATATATATGTTTTATTTTTATTTTTTTTTTCTAATATTCCTATGTGATATGGCTTATATGCCGGAATAAATGCTTTATTATTATTATTATTACATCTTCATATTTGTTTTGTACGTTACAAAACCTTAGTCAGAAAGTCGATAAAAAATCATGGAACATAACTGCAGTTTTTTTTTGTATTAAATAAGCTATATGTATTCTTCTCAGTTGATTCTTGTTATTATCTCCTATATCGAAAACAAATTTTATTGTGAAAAGTGAACATAGTGCGTTGCCCAAATATTTTTATGACAAGCAGAGTTGATTGAAAAGTAAAGGGATACATTTAAGTACACATTTTTTTACATCTTCATATTTGTTTTGTACGTTACAAAACCTTAGTGAGGAAGTCGATAAAAAATCATGGGACATAACTACAGTTTTTTTTTTGAATTAAATAAGCTATATGTATTCTTCTCAGTTGATTCTTGTTATTATCTCCTATATCGAAAACAAATTTTATTGTGAAAAGTGAACATAGTGCGTTGCCCAAATATTTTTATGACAAGCAGAGTTGATTGAAAAGTAAAGGGACACATTTAAGTACACATTTTTTTACATCTTCATATTTGTTTTGTACGTTACAAAACCTTAGTGAGGAAGTCGATAAAAAATCATGGGACATAACTACAGTTTTTTTTTTGAATTAAATAAGCTATATGTATTCTTCTCAGTTGATTCTTGTTATTATCTCCTATATCGAAAACAAATTTTATTGTGAAAAGTGAACATAGTGCGTTGCCCAAATATTTTTATGACAAGCAGAGTTGATTGAAAAGTAAAGGGACACATTTAAGTACACATTTTTTTACATCTTCATATTTGTTTTGTACGTTACAAAACCTTAGCGAGGAAGTCGATAAAAAATCATGGGACATAACTACAGTTTTTTTTTTGTATTAAATAAGCTATATGTATTCTTCTCAGTTGATTCTTGTTATTATCTCCTATATCGAAAACAAATTTTATTGTGAAAAGTGAACATAGTGCGTTGCCCAAATATTTTTATGACAAGCAGAGTTGATTGAAAAGTAAAGGGACACATTTAAGTACACATTTTTTTACATCTTCATATTTGTTTTGTACGTTACAAAACCTTAGCGAGGAAGTCGATAAAAAATCATGGGACATAACTACAGTTTTTTTTTGTATTAAATAAGCTATATGTATTCTTCTCAGTTGATTCTTGTTATTATCTCCTACATCGAAAACAAATTTTATTGTGAAAAGTGAACATAGTTGTTTCGTGACTGGTGTACTTGGTTGCAATTCAATTTGCAGCTTTTTGATAAAAATTCCATTTTCATATAAAAATACAAACGTACTTGTCTCATTGCCACTGGTTGTGAACGTTTTGTAACTTTAAAGTCATCTGTATCGACACATTCCTATCATATTCTCGTTGGTTGACTGTACTACTACCGTATTATATACTTTTTTTTTATTTTGCGACACTTATAAGCTCATAATTACACGCATTTTGCATGTTCTTATAGGCCCATAAGAAGTTTCTACTTTTTTTTCTGTTGGGTTGGCAACAGACAAAAGTCTATCTCTTGACGTTTGTAGTGCAATTGTGAACGTCGGTTTAAAGTTTAATTTTCTACAAAATTTTGTGTTTAGGTTATGTTTTAGCGTGTTAAAATTTTGGCTTGTTTACTTGCAGTGAAAAAGAGAAGAAATGAATATAGAATATATCAAACTAATATTCGTTCTTAGAATCTTAAACATGGCGAAAACTGTAATGCCAATTCGAAACAAAAATCCCTAAATCAGTCATCAATTTAAATGTAAGTTTTTTAAAATTTTAGAGCAAAATAGAAAAAATTGTATAAAACACTCGTTTCATAACACGTTTTTAGCGCACTAGTACTTTAGAAAACTCACCGCAAGCGGCTCGTTTTCTAAACTTGTACTCGTGCACTAAAAACCTATGTTATGAAACTAGTAATTTAATATACTATTATGTAGGGAAACTTTAGTTTGCGATTCACAGTCTATACACCAAGGTGAAGTGGGTTAACAGGGCCATAGGGATCTCGGGGCCATACCTTAAAATTTCCCCCCTACCTACTAGGGTTGCTGCCCCTGCAATATAAAGCTCATTTTAATGAGTAAATATCCCACAAAAAAAATAAAACTATTGGAGTATATTTACTACTGCCTCATGAAAGTGCTAGTTTTAGCACCTTTGCAACGGTGGGATCGAACTGATTTTAACTAAAATCTTGCTACCTTAAATAGTAGTTTTAGTAACGAGTAAGCGACTTTAGTCCTTAGTGCACGAGAATGAAGTTTTTTTGACGACACGAAGCGATGTCAAAAAATCATTCGAGTGCACTAAGGACTTGTCGCAAACGAGTTGCGAACAACATTTCTCGTTCGATCTACAGTCTAGACTTTTTAAAAATGTATATTTTAAAGAATTACCTGTGTTTAATTTTAACATTTTAAACTTTTATAAACGTCAAACTACTTTTGTCAAAATCAAAGCTATTTGTACTCGTTTGGATAAATGAGTGTGCATAGTTGTCATTTCATTCAAATATGCACTATGGACTCGTGCGATAGAAATATATCTTAACGAGGATATATAGTGTACACGATATAAAGAAACCTGCATGTTCACTATTTCTACTCGTTAAGATATATTTCTATCGCACGAGTCCATAGTGCATATTTGAATGAAATGACAACTATGTACACTCATTTATCCAAACGAGTACACATAGCTTTGATTTTGACAAAAGTGGTTTGACGTTTATAAAAGTTTGAAATGTCAAAATTAAACACAGGTAATTCTTTAAAATATACACCTTTAAACAGTCTAGAATGTTCGCAACTCGTTTGCGACAAGTCCTTAGTGCACTCGAATGATTTTTTGACTTCGCTTCGCGTCATCAAAAAAACTTCATTCTCGTGCACTAAGGACTAAAGTCGCTTACTCGTTACGAAAACTACTATTTATTAATTGCTGTGTACCTATAACGTACATAAATACATACTTACGTGTAATGAAAAATTGAAAATCGGTGGCCGTAAAATAGATTTGATACTTTGGCGTGCAAGCATCGATACCTAGCTGATATAGTTAATATTCCACTACGTGATTCCATTAGCCTGGCCGATATAAAATCAAATTGGTTTTGTTGGGACGTTCCAAAATCTCCATGAAAACATGAGCTTTGTTTTAAGATAAGCCTCTTTAAATATAAAACCCAAATATGGAGACTTTGAGGTAAAATCCACCGACAGTTTATTTTACTTAAAAGGACGATAATTTCATATTCTAAAGGTTGGTTTTGCACAAAAAAGTAAACCAAATAAAAGCTAGACATTAGGCTGCGTTATGGAAAGGATCAGACGTGTTTTTGTAAGTGGTTATTTCTTTAGGACTACACATATTTTTATATTAAATATATTAATTTCTATATTACGTTAGTTTATATTTCTTCTTTTTAAAAACTATTTAATAAACGCGAAATGAAATAATATGTTTTTGTTTAAAAAAAAGTACAAAATGATGAAAAGAAATGATGAAAAACTGTTTAATAAGTTTATTTGTTAATTTTTATCAAATTAATTAATCGTCAACAATTTTTGTGTTATCGTAAACGTGACAACAATGCTAACGTGCTAAATGCCTCTATCGTATCTAATAATAGTGTCGTTTTTTTGTTTATCTGAACATGAACATAACATTTGGGATGTATAATAAAAACACTGCACAATATTAATTAAATGTATTTATTTAACACTACAGCTTAAAAGTCTCTTAAAACTTTTTCATAGAAATAAGGGTATTTATCACGTTAAAAGCCACATTAAATTACTATTCTGGGGTCACACTATCCCATGAGACTGCAGGCTTTAGGTTACTATACTATAACGATGCAGCTGCTCGATTGCTTTACAATATTGTTAGTATATTTAAGCTTGGTTTGGTAACCCAATAATAATATTAGATAGTAGATGGCTGGATTAGGGTTATTTATAATAAAAAACGTTTTTTTTACTAAAACTGCCGACGTTTGGACGTTCGGACTAAAAGCTGATAGTAGCGAACCGTGATATAACATGTTACTTTTAACGTAAAAAAATGTTATCTAAAGTATAAAAAGCTATTATATGTTTAAAGTGCATATCAAAGAACTTTTACCTCAAGAAGGAACATGATGAAATCTACCGTATGCTTTGTTTGAAGCGTGAACCAACTACGGTGAGGGGCTGGTAGGGAGTGACTATTGTTTACACTTAGTACGCGTAAAGAGAGAGAAAGAATGTGTAAACTCACAGTCTAATGTCGTAAAATGACTGACAGGGGTACAGTGTTGCCGATTGGAAACATATACTTTGGATATTTTATTGTAAATTTTAAGAAACATTAGTTCTGTATGAGTTTTATATGAACTAGTAGTTTAATTTTAATAGATTTAAATATACTATATTATTAAACATAATTATAGTATACACAATAAAGCTTTTTACATTTTTGATTTAATTATAATGATTTGAATTCATGATAAGGTGGAAACTACGCAACATCGCTACTAGGTAGCCTGAAAGTCGACTAGCGACATCTACATTTTACACCACAAAGCTGTATCGCGTTTCTGTTAGTAAATAAACAAACAAAGAGATGACACCTTCCTAAACATTGGTCTGAATTTACTTCTTGAGGTAAAAGTTCTTTGGTGCATATTTAATCCACATCAAAAATAAAAATAAACTAGTCAATTACAGTTTTAATAAATAAAATATAATTTTATATATGGAAATATATTTCATTTATATACAGCTTTATTTTTTTTTAACAAAAATATATGATTCAGAATCTACTCAGGTAATTAGTTTTATTAATAAATAAATACTTTGACAGGTCTAGCATTTTATATAAATTTCAATAAAAAGTTTTATGGATTTTATAAATTTTAATAAACCATTTCCGCTGTTTTAATTGACGAATAGGCTATTTATAGTATGATACACGGTAAGAAAGCTATGACGAAAGGGGTAGGTAGTAGCAAAAAACGATCCGATTAAAGCGAATTCAACGTGAACGTGTTTTTAGTTAGATTTTATATTCATTCATCTCATTTTTTGCATCATTCTTTTAATAGCTTTAGAACCGTGTGTCAAATAATAGCAGTTTATATATATTGCTTTCCCATTTGGAAAATTTTCAAAATTTCGGAAAGCCTTGTATCCGTGCAATTTTTTTTTGTGTATTTTTGCGTTTTATGACGTTTTACGTCGATATAAATCAATTTGAAGCAAAAAATAAATTTTCGCTCGGTCGGTCGATCGGTCGATCGGTCGGTCGGTCGATCGGTCTGTCCGGGAAATCTTGTGGGCACGGTAACTTAAGAACGCTTTAAGCTAGAGACTTGAAATTTGACATACAGGTATGTTACCAAAAGTTCTCGCTCGGGATTGTTTTTGGTGAACATTGGTGTGCGGCAAGGTGGGGAAAAATAAATTTTTTTTTAAATTTGAAAATTAATGTATGGGGGTTTTCAAGGTTGCTGAAACTGAATCTGATAATAACCCCGACCCCCTTGGGATAAATATTTTTAAATATTTTCAATATTTTCGTCGACGAATATAAATCTGATAATATTTTTTTCCTAATTTCACCCCTGAGGGGTGGGGGGTAGTTTTCGTGAAAACTGGTGTATTGGGGTTTTTGAGGTTGCTGAAAGTGAATCTAATAATAAAAATATTCTAAATCCACCACCCGAGGGGTGAGGGGTAGTTTTCGTGAAAATTGATATATTGGGGTTTTTGAGGTTGTTGAGAGGGAATCTGATTATAACAAAATTCTAACTTCACCCCCAAAGGGGCAGAGGGTAGTTTTCGTGAAAATTGGTATACTAAGGTTTATATGGTTGCTGAAAGTGAATCTGATAATAAAAAATGCATTTTACGCGCGGAGGTGAAAAATGGGAAAGCTCTTTTACTGTTCAGTGTATTTATTACTATTTACAGTACAAACGTCTTGACCGATTTTTACCAATAATATCTAAAACGACTTATCCTAATCCATAATTTATATAAAAATAAAACAAAACAAAATCACTGCATAAAAAATATTCTCAGTTTGGATGCACAATTAAATAATTACACGGTACAATAGAAAAAAAAAACATCTGGAATTGAACCAATCTTTTTAAGTCAATTTTGTGTCGTAAATTTAAAATCTGTAATCTGATTTTTCGGGTCACGTCAGAATTTTTTTCGTTATGCACTTAAATTTCTTAATTTACTCTAGTTTACAAGTTTTTTTCTTTTTTTGTTTCCTGAAGTTATTTTTATAATCTTTGGCTAATTTGTTTCAGAAGATCTCAAAATGTATATTAATATTATTAATAATAAACATTAAATAAAGTACGAGTAATTTGAAAAGCTTTGTTTTTCTTGATTTTATAAAATCGACATAATGTGACTTTCATCTTAATTCGCCGGTACCTTCCAATTATATGTTCAAATTCTTTATTTATGTAGTTTATATATAACTTAAGGTTACCTATGCCCATATGGAAATAAAAAGAAAGAATATTGAATAATAAATTTTTTCTATTTTGCGACTTTTATAAGCTCATAATCACACGCATTTTGCGTGATCCTACACTGATAAAAGAGTTTATTTGTGTCAACTAAATATTTGGTTGGATATGGTCAATTAAATTATTTGGTTGGGACAAATAAATTTTATTTGAGTCAAATAAATATTTAGTTCATGCAAACAAATATTTTAATTGCAAAAAGATTTATTAATGGGAACAAAATAATTTATTTGGCAGAAATAAAATTTATTTGACTCACATAAAGTTTATTTGTCCCAACCAAATATTTAATTGGCCATATCCAACCAAATATTTAGTTGACGCAAATAAACAATTTTATCAGTGTATAGGCCCATAAGAGGTCTGTACTTGTTGTTCTTTTGGGTTGGCAACAGACCTGGCCTATGGCTTGACGTTTTCCGTGCAAATGTCAATGTCGCTTTAAAGTTGAATTTTCTACAAAATTTTGTGTTTAAGTTATTTTTACCATGTTGAAATTGTGGCTTGGTTAATTTCAGTAAAAAAGAGAAGAGATGACTATAAAATATATCAAAATATCATTTGTTCTTGGAATTTTAAACATGGTGTAAACTGTAATGCCAATCCAAAACAAAAATCCCTAAATCAGTCATCAATTTAAATGTAAGTTTTTTTAAATTTTAGAGCAAAATAGAAAAAATTGTATAAAGCACTCGTTTCATAACACGGTTTTAGCGCACTAGTACTTTAGAAAACTCGCCGCAAGCGGCTCGTTTTCTAAACTTGTACTCGTGCGCTAAAAATGTATGTTGTGAAACTAGTACTTTAATATAGTATTAAAAGCTGGTACATCAAATAACATTTGTATAATAAACTAAAAATTGTAGGTACGATTCCACCGCACTTACTATTTCTCGTAAAGGTTCAGATATAGTTCGTGTAAAGATGCAAGTCCCTTGCAAGGCATTATTTTTTCTGGATACCCCGTATATCCAATAAAAAAAATTATAGTGGTTTTTATGTGGGGCCATATTGGGCTACACCCACAATATTTTAAGTCAATGAAAAAAAAATTGTGCCTGTGATTACGCCTAAAATGAAGCAATGTAGTGCATTTTCAAACTTAAAAGGGCACAGCTGCGCCAGTTTGAAAGAAAACTTTTTGATTTTTTTTGAGGTTATCCATTTACTATCCCTTTATACCGTGACGTGTTGAAAAGATTTAAGAAAAATTAAAAAAGCTTAAGAAACATATCTTTTTAAAAAATGGCTGTGAGCGACCTCTAGATTTTTTTCAAAAATTCTGAGAAAAATCATGGATGATACTCTTACCTAAACAATTTACTTAATGTGTAATAATTTTAATGAAATTTCATTACATTGTGATATTAACTTTTCTAGTTTAAGATCTATTGTTAACTTATGGAAGGATTGGTGTAGTGGACTACCGCGTCATACTTGGCGAGTTTACTACACAAATAGCGTGAGTTAGATTCTCACTGGCGCCGATTTGCCTTTTTCAGTTAATTAATAATTGAAATTTGCGAAGGCGTAAGTGAAGCGGACACTCCCTATAAATTGGTTCGAAAGTCAATTAAAGGCCGGTGGTTCCCTCTACTACTAGCCCACACAAGTCCTGGACTTAGGGGATGCTTAATTAAGTAGAATAGTACGAGGTTAAACAAAAATGTAATGTAATGTAATGTAATGTTACTTTATAGAATAGTTTAATGTATTATTTGAATGTCCTGTTAGTTTGTACTGTTGGGCAATAAACGTTATTATTATAAAGGAAGGAATTAAAATTCTAGTTAAACATGTTTTAAAAATACCTTTGTTAGTATTACTTGTTATTTCGGACCCCTAACACATTGGTGTTTGGAAAACAGCCTCCGGCCATTAGCAGTTATGTTGGAGATAATCCTTTAGTTAGAGATCTATAACATTGGCAGCAGGATCACGTCGCTCTACGGATTTATCTACAGGGATAGTATAAAAAAACTCCCTCTAGGGTCGCAAAAGGCCTAATGCTTTACGATAAATGTAAATTGAACATCTATCTAAACTACTTTTCTATGTACTATAAATGGTAATGCTAAGATACAAAAAGGAACTCGAATATTAGCTAAGTAAGAAGATGCCGCGGTGCACGGAAAGAAATTAGTGGGCTCTGCGCTATACATTATAAGATATTTGGTAACAGTGGCAAATTATAGTGATTTAAGCTATAGATTATAAGGGACACAATAACTAATAATGTTAAAAATAAATTGGAAACGATTATATATATTACAGACACTATTATCTTTATTACAGGCACTATTATAAATTTACAGAAATTTTATTATATTATAAAAATTATTAGCACGGACAATAATTAAATCTATTTAAGCTATAAATGCCATACTATTTGTTATATTTTATTATTCAGTAAACAATTAAAGTATTTCATATAAATTTTTACACTGACTGCCATAATTGTAAGAGAAAGCCTTGTATTTATATAATAAGCGATTATAATTTGCTTGGTATGTGTGTTATAGCGCTCCTAGCTATAACTTTTTTTTTCCGTGTGTATCTATTTAAAATTTACTTTTTACTAATGACTACGACAATAGTTATTATACAGGGTGATCCATAACTGGCATGCCAAAATTTAAGAGGTGATTCTAGATCCAAAAATATAAAAAAAGTTCCTATAAAGGTTGGTCCGGAAATGAGCCCTAAGGGATCTAGGGCCCTTTAAAATTGTAATAGAAATAAGGTTTTTAATTAATAACTCGGGTACCGTTTAAGCTAAAGCGGCGAGCTTTTGCCTGTATACTAGTATTAATAAGTTTATGTTAATTTATTTTTTTAATTTATCCAGAGGCGTGCCCAGACGGACAAAATATATGAGGCTTAAAACATTTTTGCCCCAAACTTTTCTGTGTATGTTTTTTGGATTTGCTGTAAAAAATATAGATTTCTAGAGTAAAAATACATATAAAATATCATATAGTGTAACACTGTAGGAGCAACCGTTATCAAAAAAAAAATGCAATTAAGAGGAAGTAACATTTTGTGCCACCAAAAACGTTACTTTTTAAAAGGCTATTACTCATTTAATATTAAATTTAGGTGTTTTAAATGAAGAATCACCCTGCAGCATTAAAATTTTATTGGTGCTTTTTTTTGTTCCCCATTCAATACGTCATCTTCGAAGGGCCGTAGCTCCCTTAGGGCTCATTTCCGGACCAACCTTTATAGAAACTTTTTTTCATATTTTTGGATGTAGAATCACCTCTTAAATTTCGGTACGCGAGTTCTGGAACTGGCTGTATTATTCACAGCGCCTGCACTAGAATAATATACGGTAGTTTTCAAAAATTATCCTAGAATTTTTTTTTTTGATATTTTGTTTCATGAAACAATAAGATACTTTTTTTTAAATTTCCACCTGTCCGTCTGTCCGTCTGTCAGTCTGTCAGTCTGACACTATAAGGTTTATATTCAACATTCGACGCTTGATGATTCTTTTCCGTTTTTTTTTTTGGATTTTTTATTAATGTAGGCCCTTCTATTAGACCACTTGTTAAGGGGTCTACCCTCTTTAGACGGGCAAAGATAAGGCTATTTTCACGAATTTTTTTGACCGGTATACGTCATAAATATGGACATAAAAAGTGTTAGGCCTAAAAAATACACTATTTGATTACACAAGAAAATTTTTTTTATATTTATTTTAATCAGTTTTTATACATAAAAATGAGGGAGAAGACTGGTCCAAAAAAAAAGATGAGTGTGCGCTGTTGATGAAATATCTGGAATGGATGATCTGAAAAAAAAAAATAGTTTTAGATTCAGTAAGTAAATGGCTATAGCGCATATCATACGATTTTTGAAATTTTGAGTTTAACTATTTATTTTTGGCAAAGAACGACGGAAAAAACGTGATTTTTCGTACTTTTTCGAAAAATGGCTGCCATTTTGTCATTTTTGAAAAAAAAAAAAAAATCGTATGATATGCGCTATAGCCATTTACTTACTGAATCTAAAACTATTTTTTTTTTTTTTTTCAGATCATCCATTCCAGATATTTCATCAACAGCGCACACTCATCTTTTTTTTTGGACCAGTCTTCTCCCTCATTTTTATGTATAAAAACTGATTAAAATAAATATAAAAAAAATTTTCTTGTGTAATCAAATAGTGTATTTTTTAGGCCTAACACTTTTTATGTCCATATTTATGACGTATACCGGTCAAAAAAATTCGTGAAAATAGCCTTATCTTTGCCCGTCTAAAGAGGGTAGACCCCTTAAAGGTCGCTACTATAACTTAAAAGGTTACTCAGTTTTAACGAACAGAAATTTTTAATTTTAACCAAAATTATAAAAATGTTATTTAAATATTCCATCAGTCTATTTTCTAATCATCTACCAATATCACTCTGTACGATGAAATAAATTGATGGAATTTAAATAATATATATTTTTTTTTTTTTTATTTTTTTTTTTTTTTAGCATCTTCGTTTATTAAATTATTACTAAGTATAAATAAACACTAAATTAAAAAAGAAATATAAAATTAAACAAAGGAAAATAAAATAAAATAATAATAAAAACTAAATATAAAAACTAAATATAAAAGATTTCTTCCAAACCCACTTCATCAGTAATGGTCCCCAACACACAAGCCGCATTTCCTCTTTGAACTGCCAAGCTGATCCTTTGGGTAATGAAGCTTTTCGCGGATTTATTAGGAATTTTATTACTTATTTCACTAATAAGGTTTTTGGCTTCATCACCCCAAGGACCAAACGTTTCTACTGCAAAAACAGTAAAAACAAAGCGTTCTTTCAGCTCTTCGTACTTATTGTGTTTATTATTTTCTGCAATACGTGCAGCCCCACCCACCGATTTAGATGTTTGATCAACATACGAATCGGCTAAAGTGTGCCTGCACGTAGCATCCCACAATAAAGCCTTTCCTGCTCTCCAGGGAACTAAGGTAATTCCATCCACGCGTCTTCCATCACCTCTACACAGACCTGGTGGTTCTAAAACAGCAGGGTATTCTGCTGTTATTAAAGATCTTTTAATAATATCATTAATTAACCTGTGTCTAGAATAACGACCTGTACTTTTATTGCAGCTAAGCCCATGTAGGCCATAGTTATCAACTTTTTCGCCGCAAGTACAGACGTGCATCTCGCACACAGGCAGACCAAGCCTCAAGGCAATGGAAACGCGAAAGGTGGAATCATCTAAGAGATTTCCAAGAGATGCAGAAGGAAGTGCATTAAGCCAATATATTTATAATTTTGTTTAAAATGTTTAGCGGGTACTATGTGCTTGTATTGAGACGTACAAGTTGTTTTCAACTTGCTACCATTTACAGTCTCTAGGATTGGAAGAATAAATGAGTAGTTGTCTACATCTAGCAATAGATGGCGCGCAAGACTACATCAATCTCATGACATTATTCATTTAGTAAATCGAGTTGAAGAATGTTTTCTTAATCAGCGTATAGGGTTGACTCTTGGTACTGAAGAGGGCCAGCAGCCCGAAACTACAGTCTACCAATATCACTCTGTACAATGATTAGAAAATAGATTGATGGAATATTTAAAAATTTCTCAGTTATTAATAAAAAAATAGTCTCTTTTGAAGGAGCGTATGATTATGGAAAGCTTTTTTGACGATTCGCTCATCGCAGTAATGAGAAGAATCTAGCACATGCGCACTGGATTGCTTATTTTTGTTTTGACGGATGTCAAAAATGGCTTCCGTTTAGGCAGTTGTAGTTTTATGAAATAGTTCAATTTGAGTGGGGTTACGGTGCCCATCATGTCCACAAAAATGAACTATATTTTTGCACTGATTTCTGGTTTTATTACTAAAACTTACTGTCTTGAATATAATTAGGTGCGGAAAATCCAGTTTTTTTGTTAGAATATATAGCAAAAGATTGCTAAAATACTCACGAATTTCTGTTTGATTTTTTTAATGGGGGCGTTGGTTTACGTTAACAATGATTTGGTTTGGTAGTTTGCTGGTTTGGTGTTTTTTTTATAGTTAGCGTTGGTTTACGTTAATAATGGTTTAGTTTGGTAGTTTTCTGGTTTGGTGTTTTTATTTTAATGGGAGACATTTTTCAGATACGATATCTCAGAATTTAGAAGGCGATATATTTTAAGAATCAAATGTTTATTAATGAATATTCCGCAAAGAAAAAAGTAGATATTTTTGTAAAATTCTGCAAAAGAATGTTACATAACCTTAAATTATTGAGGCTATTTAAAAAACAAGGAATAGTATATTCTATAGCTAGTAATAATAATAATAAACAATATTCCGCGCGAGCGGAAAGTTTGTCATACGAGCCGGCAAGCGAGGATGACGGTCCCGCGAACGCGGAATGACTATTCCATACGTGTTGTAGACTATACTTCTTCTTCGACTGCAAATATGAAACACTGTATGGCTTTAAACTGCGGACACGGTTAAAAACAATGTTTTCTGTGGCACGACATTGTAAATGCAACAAAACACATATTTTTAAATAAAGCAATTAATGTTATTTAATAATTTTATCAAATCAGTACTTAAAAAAGATTTTTATTTAATTTTAGCACATATCTAAAAATTATAATGCAAAAATTGAAGGATATGTCAGATTGTTGTGACAGATATCAGGTTTAAATATTTAACAATAGATGGAGCAGTTTTAATTGTTTTGAACTAAATTGATAAAAAACTGGTCAAATATTAAGAAAAACTGAGAGTTTCAGATTAATCCCTGAAGATGTCTCTAGTAGTAAGAGACGAAACGTCGGAAAGTGAAAATCCATTAACACGGTCTAAACCCGAAAGTGAAAGTTCTTTATATTAAGAAAAACTAATAAACTTTATGTAATTTCAATGCAAAACTTTAAATTGCATTAAATTATTCAATATATCATGGTAAAATATATATATATATATATATATATTTTGTCTAATTTTGCTACAGTTTTCTTTAATTTTATAAATAAGAGATGGCACTACATGTGCTCATTCTAACACTTGATACGGCATATTCATACCGTATCTAGAGCTAGAATGGATTTGTTCTGTGTTTGAAAAGTGTGTGTATTTGCTTACATTCTAAAGCCGTCGTAGAAAAACATACTATTAAATTCCCGTATCTTGAATAAATTAATATCCCGTTTACCATTAATCAAAATAATTCTATCAAAAACCATATACCAATCAGAGACTAATCCAGGGATAATCGAGATCCTATCTTGCTGATATGCCTAGATTAACTTCGTGATTCCTTGAGGGTTAGTAAAAAAGCCAACCCTGTAATTTATCATTATGGGCCAATAAAAACAACATTTAACCCAAGATTTAAAGTTAGTCTTCTTTAAAAGAGAC
The DNA here is from genome assembly GCA_958510825.1 of Brachypterus glaber. Taxonomy (NCBI): domain Eukaryota; kingdom Metazoa; phylum Arthropoda; class Insecta; order Coleoptera; family Kateretidae; genus Brachypterus; species Brachypterus glaber. Next base: position 1,944,529 of record OY294044.1, on the reverse strand, counting down.
ATATTGCTTTTTTTACATTAAATAAATAGTAGATAATTTTAGTTGAATCCTTTTTAGAAAGAATGTACCTGTAGATAGGCATATAAAAGAAAGAACTCGAATTTTCAAAAATCGCCAAAAAGAGCCTTAGACAAAAAATTCCGTCCGTCCATCCGTCTGTTGTCACGTTTTTTTGTGGACACGACAACTCAAGAACGAGTAATCCGATCGACTCGAATTTGTTAGGAAAAATTAAGTTCTATGAGGGGAAGATCCCTATTGTTTTTAAAAATAATCAAAAAAAAAATTGAAAAAACTATCTTTTTCAAAGATTTTTTTTTATTTTTTCGTTTAGTGAAAAAAAAAGTTTTTGTTTTTTTTCTATTTTTTTTATTTTTATTTTTTAAGTTTTTGTTTTTGAAATATTTTTTTTGTAAATTAATCACATTTTTAGCAAAAAAAAAATGAAAAAGTCCAAACCTTAAAAAAAAGTGTAAATGTGTAATTAAAAAATATACCCGGTGTATTTGAAATAGGGTCCGAAATTTTAAGTGGTGATTCTACATCAGAAAATATAACAAAAAGATTCTATAAACATATGTCTAAAAATTAGTTGTAAAGGAGCTAAGCCCCTTTGAAAGTGGCTAAAAAAATCGGTTTTTATGTAATAACTCGGGACCCTTGAGATATAGCAAAGAGGGTTTTCACGTGAACTAATCTTAATAAGGCCCATCTTCGTATGTTATTATCATGTACTCATTTTAACCAGGGATGGGCGGAACGGGGAAGCCTTATCGATTGTTTGTCCCAAACTTTTTTCTGTGTAATTTTTTTGTAATTTTATTTTTGGAATATGATTCCTCAGATCAATATATTAATATACTGTACATATACCGGGTGTTTTTTAACCTAAAACTTTCAAATATCTCTCATAATACTATGCATTTTAGAAAAAAATATGTAAGACAAAAGTTGTTTAGTTTAATGGGTGAAACAAAATGGCGAATTTATTTTTTACGGTTTTTAAGTTTTCAAAGTCATTTTAAGGTCAAGTTTGTTTTTTTAATAGAAACATATCTTTTTACTGCTATTTAACATTCCTCAAAAAAATAAAAATCTTTTGGACATCCCAGTAACGAAGTGAGGGAGAAAAAAATCGCAAACATATAACGAAAAGATTTTATTAATATATATATATATACCGGGTGTTTTTTTTTAACCTGAAACTTTCAAATATTTCAAATACTATGCATTTTAGAAAAAAAAATGTCGGACAAAATTTGTTTATTTTTTGGAAATAAAATTGCGCAAGTTTGTTTTTTTAATAGAAACATATATTTTTTTACTGCTATTTAACTCTCCTCGAAAAAATTAAAAAGGCTTTTTAAAAAACTTTTTTTGATCGGACTTTTAGTTGCAGAGATAACACAGCCAACAAAGTTAAAAAAGTTGGATCTTCGACCGACTCAACTAGTCGATTCCTATGTATTTGGAGCCGCTGAATCCGAATCTGAGGTCGGAGTTTAAAATATAGCTCCTATTTTAAAAATAACCTCAAAAAAGTTATCATATCATTGTAAAAAGTTTGTTTTTCGAGGTTATGTTAAAAATAGAAGCTAACTTTTGAATTACGACCTCAGATTCGGATTCAGAGGCTCAAAATACATAGGAATTACCTAGTCGAGTCCGTCAGAGATCCAACTGTTTTAATTTTATGTGGCGGTGTTATCTCTGCAACTAAAAGTCCGATCAAAAAAAGTTTTTTAAAAAGCCTTTTTAATTTTTTCGAGAAGAGTTAAATAGCAGTAAAAAAATATATTTTTCTATTAAAAAAACAAACTTGACCTTAAAATGACCTTGAAAACGTAAATATCCGTAAAAAATAAATACGCAATTTTGTTTCCAAAAAATAAACAAATTTTGTCCGACATTTTTTTTTCTAAAATGCATAGTATTTGAGATATTTGAAAGTTTCAGGTTAAAAAAAACAGCCGGTATATATATTAATAAAATCCTTTCGTTATATGTTTGCGATTTTTTTCTCCCTCACTCCGTTACTGGGATGTCCTTAGCGAACTTTAATTAAAGGAACTAAACACTTTAGAAAAGTAATCTTAGTTTTTATCGATAAGTTTTCCGAAGGATAAATTGGTTAAATACAACCTTTTATGCAACGAAGATGATCAAGAACCCAAACTAAAATAACTAGGTTAACACCAATTTTCAACAAGACCAATGGAGCTCTCTACAACTAGAATTATGAAACAAAAGACGTCTACCCTATCTCTATCTCATTTTTGCTACACTTTCCAGCCAATCAAATAAATACTGTATTTGTTTTTCATACAACAAATACAGTATTTATTTGGTTGGCCGGAAAGTGTAGCACTGAGCGGCACGAACGAACATAGCTAATGTGAATCTGTAGAATAAGATAATTCTACTAAAATTTAGATGGCGCCAGTAATTTCTTTAATAAAAAAAACATAGTTACAGTTTTCGCCCGGCCAAGGTAATATTGTATTTGTTCAACAAAGAACAAATACAGAATTTGTTTGGTTGGGTGGAAGTGGGAGTGTATGTATGTCTTCTATCCTTTTTGGGTAGAACTTTTGTCCCTGTCTAATCTAACGGGAGAAATCTCCATTTAATATGATCCGGTAATATGCATGTTTTAGGTTTCAAAAAAAAACAAGATTTAAAAAAAAAATAAGTCCCTCCCATTTGTCTTGAAAAATACCATAACAAAATTATGTGCAAATTTTGAGCTTAAAAAGAATGCCACTCACAGTGAGTCACTGACTCACTTCATTTGAAAATTGGAAAAAAATTAAAAATTATTTTTGTATAAGAAACGATTGTTTTTAAGTTAAATGTATCTGGTATATCATACCATGCAAAATGCATAAAAATTAAATAAAATTTAGTTTTTTTAATTTTTTTTTTAATAATATTTAGCTAATTACTGATCGCATTAATTGGTAATTAATTATATTTAAAAAAAGAATTATAATAAGAATAAATGTGCCAAGAGTGAAAAAAATAATATACAAACCACGGTAGAGAAGACTATTATAGCCTCGCATTCTCAAATCCCTCCGTCTTGGGATTTAATACGCTCGGCTACAAAAAATTTCTTCTCTACCTTGGTGTATAATTATTATTATTTTTTTATTTTTATAACAAAATTATTATTTTTTACGATTTAATAAGGGAGACTTTCAAAAAATCGTGTTTTTTAAATACCCTTGTGCACAGGTATTTTTAGAAATAGAGTATAGGGCAAGTCAGAGTTAACTGGGCTACAGGGTTAACTGGTCCACCTGGATTTTATCAACTTTTTTTATTAGTATTGGCGCCTTAGGGCAAATTCTAGTGATATTTAGTTAGTAGTATTGTTTAAAGTATTATGGCGGACCGTGTTGTCCACGTGTAAGTTGTAGTAAAGAAAGTTAATTTTTTTCGATGAAAAGTGGGTACTTTTTTATTAATAGGACGATGTAGACTATTATTTCATCTAATATACTGGGTATTTTATTAATTATTCTGCATAATTTCCGCCTTCTAATATCTTATTAAGTAATTATATTTTATGATTTTATTCAGTGGTGTCACTCAGGGTTAACTGGTTCGAGGTTAACTGGACCACTTATGTCAATATTAATTAGTTCGGGGTTAACTGGACCATGTCCAGTTAACCCCGGACCAGTAAATCCTCAGATATATCTAATATTTAACATATTATGTTGTCTATTTTTATGTTAGAATTAAATTTTATTTTATTTCAAATCGTTTTTATTCACAATAATTACAATACAATACATTTTTGTCCAGTTAACCCTGCCCTATGGGGTTAATTGGTTCAGCGGAGTCAACTGGTTTATCGTTAATAACTTTTTTTATATAAATAATATTTGCCTGAAGTATTAATATGTTCTAACTATAGTATTAATCTACCTTTTGCTATAGAAAATATTTAAAAATTGTTTACAGGTTTTTCAAAAACTCGATATGAAAAAAGCGGCCCAGTTAACCCCGACTTCCCCTACACATTTATAAAGAAAAACGTCTGTATTTTTGTGATTATTTTACTACTGCCTGCTTAAAGGCTATCAACCTTTCATTAATTAAGTGCTTGATTAATAAAATAAATAAAGAACCTTTTAGTTGTCTCCCAAAAACCACCTACAATTTATTGAGCAAAATAACATTGAATTAAAAAAAAAAGGTTAGTTAAATTTGGGTTAAAACCGTGTTACTTTCAGTGGCAAATCATTAAGCTTTACACGTCAATAAATTGACCCGAACCTGCTCTATAAAGACGTACACTGCTTCAGCATTGCAAAGCTTTAGAAGGTAATAGCTTAGATTGAAGGAATTCCTTCGCAATTTCAAAGTGTCAGTGGGTCTTGCTAAATCAGGATTTCTAAGACGATCTTATCGTCCAGGACCGTCACAATACTATTAATAACAGGGCATAATTCTGCTAGAATTTTAAAATAGTAAATTAAAATACTAGTTACATCGGCACTTAGTGCTACTAAGAGTGCCTATGTATTAAAATCTCCGAAAAGTCAAAGTCGAAATCAGTAAAAAAAAATTTTGCGTCCGTCTGTCTGTCTGTCTGTCTGTCTGTTTTAGCGTTTTTTGTTTATAATTAAGGCAATTATTATTGTATTTGGTTAATTTAGCACTTATATAAAAGATAATTTTAAATTGGTCAAAAAATGTTATAAACAACGTTTTCCTAACACGCATTGTTTTCGAGATATTGGCGTTTAAAGCAGTAAAAGGTTTTTTTAGCATATCTCACACATTTATAACCCGATTTCAAAAAATTATATTTTAAATAAAAGCTCTTTTTAAGCCCTATAAAAAATGTTATATACAGTTTTTTGCTAGAATATAATGTCTTAAAGATACAGAATTAAAAATCAAACAAAACACCTAGTTTGAAATTTGCAAACTAGATGGCTCTAGTGTACAATAGTTTCGATGTTTTGATAGGGTGCTTGCAACGTTTCATCTCGTTTATTTTAAATTCACATATTACATGCTTGTGCATATAAAAACTATATATCACATCAATTACATATACATGTACATGCTTATCGTTAGGTATACTTATGCACATGGAAATTTCATACCAAAATGCCTACTTTCAAAATTTTGGTAAAATCAGCTAATTTTTGCCATCAAATGAACTGAGGTTGAAGATGACACCCGTAGATGGCAGCACAAACAAATTTCAGCAATGACCAAGGTTGATAAATACAATGTGGTCTAACGTGAAAAATGTGTACAAAATAAGGCTAATAAATTTGTCAATTTTTTGTGGTAATGCCGGTTAACCTGTACGTATCTCTTGCTCTGTTTAATTGATGAGTTAAAAAAAGAAAGAAATACATATTCCCCTGACCGCTGTTCCTCAAAAAATCGGCTATTAGGTAACCTTGTTGCGAATAATTAAAAATACTTGACCAAACTGACTGATATAGCCTAACTCAAAGTGTTTAGACTTTTTTAGAATATAGGAATTTGGAAAAATATTTTCTAGGTAGCTAATTTTTTTTAAATAAAAATAAAAATGCCTTGCGGCTGAATGATTTTTACAAAAAAAAAAAATAACAGCAAACTAATTTTTTTTCATTTCCATATAAAATATTTATCCACGCGTTGGGTTTTGATAGAAAATGTACCGAATGGACACAAGCATATTGAATAAAAAAACTTTATTGAGAATAATAATACAGTAACTGACGGTGACGTACTTGGAAAAATTTCCGTATTTTTCCAAAAATTTACGATTAATTTTTGTTTGTTTGTTTAACCTCGTTTGGACTTTTTCCCTAAGTCCAGGACTTGTGTGGGCTAGTAGTAGAGGGAACCACCGGCTTATACTGACTTTCGAACCAGTTTCTAGGGAGTGTCCGTTTCACTTACCGCCTTCGCTAAATTTCAATTAATAATTAACTGAAAAAGGCAAATCGGCGCCAGTGAGAATCGAACTCACGTAGTAGGCTTGCTATGCATACGCGCTAGCCACGCGCTAGCCACTACGCTATGCCTCCTATTAATAAAAAATGATCGTTGCTATGGAAATTTTGTAGTTAAAAATACCATAGGTATATTCAAAACTTAATATGAATAGTCATAGCATACTTTTCCATGAATATAATGTATATTAAACATGTTTTTTTTCTTTTCAGGTAAGTCAATTGGAAACAAAAATGGACAACGCGAAAAAGTAAACACCAGAGCTTTTCTTACAGAAGAAAGAAAAGAAAAAAAATTGAAAATGGGATAAACATTGCAACAAAAACTGGATAGGTACCGTTTCACCCTTAGGGTCCCTTGATTATTTACTGTTTATTGCGCGGTATCTAAATAAAAAACAAAAGATCACTTTTCATAAAAACGAAGTTTTGAATTAAACTAACCTTAATAAGGTATTATACAATAATTGTACAATAATTGTAATGGTTTATTGTCGTTCTAGGACCTATTTTAAAAAGGGACGTGTGAAACTGAGGATCCTTATTATTTTTTTGGCTGTGACTTTGGTTTCCTTTAATTATTCTCTTGGTAGAAAAATCCTTGTGTCAAGGATTTTTTCCTTAAATGCAGGACATTTAAAATAGTAACAGAGAGTCAAGAGTTATTATCTTGACTCAAAGCCCATGTTGTCTTACGGTAAAGAGTTTTCCGGCCTCACCCCACGTAGATATACAGTAGACTCGCCCGTTGTTATTGTTAGGTTTGTTTTTTTTCGTCAGTTGTCTTTAAAGGTGTATCATTGTTTTTATCTGCTTTAAAATGGACGAATTTGTATCTGTTACCCTCACGATGGGCATTTTCAAATTTACTTAAAAAATTCACGAGTAAGTAGCATTAAATAATTTATACCTATAAGCGCCATTTTGCAATGGCATTGCAACAAGTTTTTCTTCAAAAACAACTGCTTTTTGCTACGACCACCTATGCAACCAAATTTCACACGACTAACAGAGTAAGAAAGTATCATATTTCATAGGCGTGCGAAATAATATTATACATGTGTGGGAAATTTTTTCAAAATATTTACCATTCTATTAACCCTGGAACCTGTCTGTGGGGTCAATATGATCTTGAATCAAGAGAATGATAATCTTAAATTAAGATTATAATTCTCTTCATTCAAGATTATATTATCTTAAACCAAGACTTGGTGCAAGATAATATGATCTTGGATAAAGATAATATGATCTTAAATCAAGATAATTACATACTTGGTTTAAGATAATATGATCTTAAATAAATTGTTTAAGTGGCTTTGATTTAAGGGAATGTCCTTAAATCTAGGACCTCAAATGCCAAGATCGCGGCGGACTTGATCCAAGACAGTCATGGAGTTGAACATATCTAAAGCCATGGCGGCCTTGGTTCAAGATCGTTTTGCTTTGATTCCAGATTTCCTTTTTTTCTGTGAACTAATAAATTAGCAACTTTTTTGTTATATTAAAGTAATTTAGCAGTAATAGAATACCATGTCCAACGACAGGTTAAACGGTTAAATAGTGCGGCAATGCTTTCACAATAAGTGTGAAATTAGGAAGCTTTTCAATGTGACCAATTCAATTATATGTTCCATTCACTAGTTTAATTAACTTCGCTTTACAAAATTAATGACAAAATAAATTCATTTAACTCGACATTGTATTAAGTATGTTACTAAATATTTAATTTATATCTGCACAATTATATCTATGGACCCACCCAGACAGCAAGTAATATTCAGTAGATATACTTTCTGGATATCCAGTAAACCTATCAGTGGATATCCTGGAATGATATTAGATATCCCATGGAAAAAGTCCAAATTTCCGCCTATATCCAGATGTCCAGTGGACATAGACATATATATCCAATCGGATATCCATATAATAACTACACCTTTTCAATAAATCAGAAAGTGTGATATTAATTTCAGACAGTGTAATTTTGTTATTCAGATTTTTAAAATAAATTTCAGAAAGTATAAATTGTAATTCAGATTTTTAAATTATATTTCAGAAAGTGTAAATTGTAATTCAGATTTGCAAGTTATATTTCAGAAAGTATAAATTGAAATTCAGATTTGTAATATATATTTCAGAAAGCGTAAGTTGAAATTCATAAATTGTAAATTATATTTCGAAAAGTAGAAATTAATTTTCAGAATGTGTTATTTTATTTAAATTTGGATCTGTAAATTCAATTTCAAAAAGTGTAAATTAATTTTAGGAAACGGTAATTTGTAAATCAGAAATCATAACTTTTATTTCGTAACGTATTATTTTATTCAACGAAATAAAAAAAAGTAGCAGTTATGTATTATACATATATTCGGTATTAAATATTGAACAGGAATAAATTAAAATTAAAAAAAAAATGTATTTTTTACATAAAATTAAACATTTAACAAAATTAATTTCTAAATGGCTAGGTCACTTCATTATATTACATACCTATAAATTATAAATTAACAAGTAAATTTAATTTACACTTTCTGAAATACAATTTACACTTTCTGAAATACAATTTACTCTGCAATAGTAATATAAAGTTATAATTTCTGAAATATAATTTACACTTTCTGAATTTTAACTTATGCTTTCTGAAATATAATTGACACTTTCTGAAATTTGATTTACACTTTCTGAAATATAACTTGCAAATCTGAATTACAATTTATACTTTCTGAAATTTAACTTGAAATTCTGAATATCAATTTACAGTTTCCTATTTAAAATCTTGAAAAGGTGTAGATATCCCAAAATTCAAAAAAAATCAGTTTGTAAAAAAAAAATGGTACACATTTGAAGTCTTTAGCCCGAAGCGTTCTTGAGTTATCGTGGTCACAAATTTTCCGGACACACAGACCGACAGATCGACATACTGACAGACATTTTTTTTTCACGTAAATTAAATTTTTTGAATATAAAACGACCAGAAACGTAAAGATTTTCGATTTTTTTTACTAACGCAAGACTTCCCTTGAGGAAAGTAATATACAGGGTGTTCTATTTAAAAATAAAAGTTGAGGTCGTTTCTGACGAAACCGGAAGTGAAACAAAAAAAAAATAAATGCGCCATTTTATAGCCAATGTAAAATAATATAAATCACCCAAGTTTCGTTTTTATCGAATTAAAATTAATTTTAATTTTAGGGGTGGACATAAATAAAAGTCCCTCAGTATATTTATATATTGTTATCAAAATCCTTTGAAATACGTACCTCTAGACGTTTTTTTATAGATAGTTAAATATCATTGAATTATCAGTTTTATTATAATTGTTAAGAGCCTGTTCATTCATTTAAATGCGACTGTCCTTTCTGAAAATGTCAAACGAAGCGCAGAATTGTCAACAGAGCTTTGGTGTGGGGGGGGGCTTTAGGGGTGGTTTGTCTCGACTGATTCGCTGCAAAGATCAAAACAATCCTCGCACTAGTTAAACTCAACATTTCAAAAGGCTTTTGTGCTTTCAATTGATGTAAAGAGATAGCTATTTACTAACTAATATAATACTGGATGTACTAAACTTAAAGTCTCAGTCAGGATTTATGGTTAAAAATGGTTAGGAAACATTTTCTTTCGTTATTTGCCAGGCTACTTTTTATTCATTTGCACAACAATTGATAATTTATTAAAAAAATTATCTTATGAATAAATATTATAAATTAATAAATTATTTAACCGGTTAAGGGCATATCCACAGGCTCGCATAGGAACGTAATACATAAGAATGCGATGCGCATGTATTATACGATAGCTTCGAATTTTCCAAAAATTTCATAAATCGTCCTAGATAAAAAATTCTTGAATACAAATAAGTTTCATGAAAAAATAAGAAAATGTTATAAACAACGTTTTCTTAAAACGCATTGTTTTCGAGATTATGGCGTTTAAAGCAGTAAAAGGTTTTTTTAGCATATCTCACATATTTATAACCCGATTTCAAAAAATTACATTTTAAATAAAAGCTCTTTTTAAACCCTATAAAAAACGTTATATACAGTTTTTTGCTAGAATATAATGTTTTAAAGATACAGAATTTAAAATCAAACAAAACACCTAGTTTGAAATTTGCAAACTAGATGGCTCTAGTGTACAATAGTGCCGATGTTTTGACAGGATGCTTGCAACGTTTCATCTAGTTTTTTATATTTTTTAACGTAAAACGCAAACCTTTAAATTTCTCGAACTTATTTCGGAATAACCCTGTATATTATCCACTGCGAAGAGTTTACTATAGAATGCGAAGCATTATCAACTTGTTTTATTTGTTAAATTAGGATTCGTGCGTCGAAACTTTCCCTTAAGGACACGTACAAAGAACAACGAAAACAAATTGAAATTCGATATAAAACCTCTTATGTTTCGTTTTCGCAAAATACGAGAATTTGAACACAAATTTGGGCCTAAACTGCGTGAGTAAATAACGAAAAATTTGTCTTTGGTAAAAGCGGGGTTTCGATAAAAATAACGAAAAGCACGTCTGCGTGCCAAGAATAAAAAATATGTTATCGGGTAAATATCAAAAAATATAACATGTTTGATAAATTTAAAGATAATAAAAATTTCATTTCAATGAATTGATATAAATCGGTTAACCAGCCATGTATTTTTAGTGAATAGAAATTTTTAACGTTTTGATCAATAAATCTGAATCCGTAGAATTAAGCTATAAGGTTTAGTTTTGAGAAAACTACTGTTGAGCTTACTTTTCATTTTTCCAAAACCTCTCAATGAAGAAATTCTGGGCTAGCGGCCCAAAATCTAAGAATAGTAATTATATACCAAGGTAGAGAAGACATTTTTTATAGCCGAGCGTATTAAATCCCGATCTGCGTAGCAGCGAGGGATTTAAGAGTGCGAGGCTATAATAGTCTTCTCTACTGTAGTGTATATATTAGTTTTTTCACTACTAGCACTATTTAACTATCTTTATTCAAATAATAAAATAAATATTTTCATAAAAATCAAGTAGCCTTGATCAATGACATTTGCTCAAATAAATACTTTGAACTGGCGTTTAAAAATTTAGTTTATTTTTATTTTTTTTTTTTTTCATAATATTTAGCTAATTATGTATTGTATTAATTGATTATAATTATAATTAATTATATTTAATAAAAAAAAAGGTATTTAAAACTATTTTCTTGGGCTAAACTAGTAAAAATTGCATAAAGAACTGAAACATCTAAAGTGACAGAAATCAATTTTTTATAAAATTTACTCCTACCAGGAGAGAAATGTTCTTATTATCGCTATAGGTGAAGAAAATTGATTTCACAGGCTGAAAACATGATAAATAATGGTATGATCTGAATCTATTAGTGAAAAAACATTATTTCAGGCAACTTACGAAAATTCTTTTATAAAGTTGTGTTATTATTATTCACTGTAAAAAGCAAAACTGAATATTCAGTTACAAATGGATAGGAAACTAATATCCTATGCAATTGTGCTTATTATTTTGTTAAAAACATTCAACATTTTATGTCCGTCAATGGCTATTAAAGTACCTGACTTTAAAACTATAACTTTAATGTCACGTACTTTAATATCCAGTGATGGACATGAAACTTTGCGTGTTTTTTAACAAAAATTAAAACACAAATGTGTAGGATAATAACTTCCTATCCATTTGTAACTGAATATTCAGTTTTGCTTTGTACATCATTATACATTACTGACTTTAAAACTATAGTTCTAATGTGACGTTCTTTAATAATTATTGATGATTATAATCAGTTCCGGACATGAAATGTTGCGCGTTTTTAACAAAAAATAAAGTAAAAGATAACTTCCTATCCATTTGTAACTGAATATTCAGTTTTGCTTTTTCCATCATTATACATCAGTGACTTTAAAACCAGAGTTCTAATGTGACGTTCTTTAATAATTATTGATGATTATAATCAGTTCGGGGCATGAAATGTTGCGTGTTTTTAACAAAAAATAAAGTACGAGATAACTTCCTATCCATTTGTAACTAAATATTCAGTTACAAATGTATAGGAAATTATTATCCTAAACATTTGTGTTTTAATGTTTGTTAAAAACAAGCAAAATATCATGTCCGTCAATGGATATTAAAGTACCTGACTTTAAAACTATTGCTTTAACGTCACGTACTTTAATATCCAATGACGGACATGAATATAGTTCTAATGTGACGTTCTTTAATAATTATTGATGATTCTAATCAGTTCCAGACATGAAATGTTGCGTGTTTTTAACAAAAAATAAAGTACTAGATAACTTCCTATCCATTTGTAACTAAATATTCAGTTACAAATGGACAGGAAGTTATGATCCTATACAATTGTACTTTAATTTTTGTTAAAAACTTTAGTAGACATGAAATATATATTTTAACAAAAATTTAAGTATAGAATAATAATTTCCTAGCCTCCTACCCATTTGTAACTGAATATTTAGTTTTCCTTTTTACAGTGATTTTATAACGTTAAGACCTAGGGTTATAAATATGATATTTACCCTCTTTCCGAATATTTGATACACTCCATCTTACAATATCTATATAAAAGACATAGTATTTCAGAGGTAGGCCCAATAGCATATATAATCATAAAGTTTCTTTATGTTTTACACATATTATAGAAAAAATCGCTATTTATAACAGAATATCTTTTTTTTGTTTTCTTTTAGTAAGCTTCTTTTATAACCGCACATACATACTGAAATATTTAGTTTTGGTTACTGAAAGTAGAACTTCAACTAAAAAAATTTAAACCTACAAGAAATGCAAACCAGCAGTTTTTTAAGTAAAAACTACGAGTTACACTAAGCATATTAAAAAAGATCTCATGTCAAAAATTCCAAACGGCACCTTGCAAAACATGCATAAAAAACAAGTCAAAACTGAAATAATTTTTTTTAATATATATACACATAATATACAATATAATAAATAAATATATAGGGGGTGATCAGTAACTGCCATGCCAAAATTTAAGAGGAGATTCTTCATCCAAAAATATGAAAAAAAAGTTTCTATAAAGGTTGGTCCGGAAATGATCCCTAAGGGAGCTACGGCCCTTCGAAGATGACATATTGAATGGGGAACAAAAAAAGCATCAATAAAATTTGAATGCTGCAGGGTGATTCTTTATTTAAAACTGAGCAAAAATGTATTTTTCACCAAAACACCTAAATTTAATATTAAAGGAGTAATAGCCTTTTAAAAAGTAACGTTTTTGGTGGCACAAAATGTTACTTCCTCTTAGTTCCATTTTTTTTGAAAATGGTTGCTCCTACAGTATTATACTATATGACTATATTTTTTATGTATTTTTATTCAAGAAATCCATATTTTTTAGAAAAAATTCAAAAAAAAGTACACATAAAAAAGTTTGGGGCAAAAATGTGTTAAGCCTAATACATTTTTCCGTCTATGGACGCCTCTGGATAAATTCAAAAAAATAAATTAACATAAACGTAATGCCCTTATTAATACTAGTATACATGCAAAAGCTCTTCGCTCTAGCTTAAAGGGTACCAGAGTTATTAATTAAAAACATTTTTTTTGTTACAATTTTAAAGGGCTGTAGCTCCCTTAGGGCTCATATGGGGACCAACCTTTATAGGAACTTTTTTTTGATATTGGATGCAGAATCGCCTCTTAAATTTTGGCATGGCAGTTATTGATCACCCTGTATATGAAGATTTATTTTATTAATCAAATATATTCAGCCATTTAAGGTTAAGAACATGGATAACCTCATTGTGGAAAAGTCTCCCTAATTTCCTTTTTTTTTCTACTTTATATGTGGGCGACAGTGATGAGATAACAAAAGGTCTTTTTATAAGCAAGATAAAGTTTATGAGACAAGGCATTTTTTTACCGCTGATGGTTGTGGGATGTGTCAATCAATTCTCATTCAACTGTTACACGAACCATATAAGAAATACACTATAAGAGAAAGTCAAATGATAGAGATAGAAAACTATTGTACCGCCATTAGCGGTTGTTTTTTAAAATTCACTAAATTCACGGTCAACGACCGCCGATATTACAGATAACCTACGGAAGTCGGTAATAAAGATTACTATTGCTTTCCCAAATCGATTTTGTAAAAATGGGGAAAAGCTCTGTATTTTTATTTAAAATTTTAAGTTTATTCACCAAAAGATAAAACAAATTTTTAAAAAGTCTAACAAGTGGGTTATCTAACCCGCACATTAATTAAAAATAACAATATATGAATCGAAATTTTAATTAAATGTAAAATTTGTTAAACTTTAAAAATATGAAATTTTATCTTTTGCTAAATAAACCTATATAATTAAAAAAAAAACACTTGGCTTTGATTTTTATATATTTTATTTTAAACGTAAATAGGAAATTAAAACAATTATGTCGTACTTTTAACAGTTAACTTTTTATTATAAATAAATATATATGAGGAGTAAACATTTGCCTTCATATATAATTGAGTGTCATACACAATATACTGCCTAAGGGCAGATCACATTTGCAAAGTTTTTATAATTAGTATTCCTACATTTAACAGATAAACAATATGAATCATTTAAACCGATAAGCTTCTCTGGCCAGGGGCTATCCCAGCCCTAAACAGCTGTTTAAGGCTAGCTCAGTCAAACTGATAAGCTCTTTTCGATAGGGGCCATCCCTACCCTAAACATATCAGTAAAAATGGTAAGAAGCTTTTTAGGGCATTTGTCCCAGCCCTAAACAGCTCAGTCAAATCAATAAGTTTTTTTGTTTAGGGGCTGTCCCTGCCCTAAATAGCTCAGTCAAAATAATAAGAAGCTTTTCAAGACAGGGTCAGTCCCTGCCTTTAGTCATTTTATTTAACTTGGCACTATTAATGTTTTTGACCCACACATTAAATAAGTTTGCATCACTAGAAAAACGGTGACGTTTACTTAACTGATCCTTGCAAAACGGTACAATACACATTTTGTATTAGACATCACAATAAAAGTTCGGTATAAAAGCACAATAAATTGCAAATCACGAGTAAAATTTCACGAGTATAATTTCAATTGTTTTGACAGATATACCACTCCTCACCCCACTCCCACTAAACAATCAAGTTCATATACAGCTGGCGCCATCGCTCAGTCGTACCTAGAAGCCAAAACACAGGTTCGGGTCCTGAATACTTTTCACGGTCACGTATTTGACTTTCTCTTATAGTGTATTTCTTATATAACACGAACTACTGTCGTAAAAAATTGTTTTTATTTGATTTTGCTTTACCCCTCAGCAAATTAAAATCTAAAAATTTACCAATGCATTTTGTTTTTTATTTATGATTTTTTTTAATAAAAATATATTTTTGGAATAAATCGCCTGTTTGGTTTTTGATTCTTTTACGATTTTGAAAGCCTTTACTTAACAGAAACCTAGTTATACAGTGATTAAGTGATCAGTAACTGCCATGCCAAAATTTAAGAGGTGATTCTACATCCAAAAATATAGAAAAAAGTTTTTACAACGGGTGGTCCGGAAATGAGCCCTAAGGAAGCCACGGCCCTTCGAAGATTACATATTGAAAACTCGTTTTTCTCAAAATTCCATTTTTCACAACGGTCCCAGCGATTAAAAAAAACTATTTAACATATTGACTTAAATATTTCGGTATTTTGTCGAAAATCATGTTGGCGGGTTCGCTAGTGTAATTTTTTTTTTAAAGCTTGTAAGTTATTTTTTATTCCTCCTTTTTTACCCGTTTTTGGTTGTTTTTTTTTGTTTTTTTACTAAAATACGAGTGGAATTTTTGTTTTTTGGAATTTTGACTTACGTCTACACTACCGAACTAAAGGATTTCATTTTTAACAAGACTGTTTTTGATTTTTGCCATGTTATTTTTGATGTGTCTAAATTTCCAAAATCGTCAATTTTTTGCCTCAAAAATCAGAACAACCTCTTAATATTCAAGGATTAATATTGCATTAATCACCTATTTTAATGAAGTATGAAACAGAATTTCATAACTTAAAGATGCTTGCTGAATGTTTAACATTCAATCTGCTTTAAAGACTAACGAAGTAAAGAAAATTTGCGTCAATTAAAAATAACGAAAATTCGCATTTAAATAAATGATCCGTCATTTAGAGTGTATTTGAGACTTCATTATATTTTCTTTTCTTTATTATAATTTCCGAAATAAAACTTTTTTACTTGAACTAAAATGGGCCTTATTTGTCTGTATGAATTTAGACACTGGATGTTTCATCTAAAACGAAGACCACCGAAGAACTTTTAATATTTTTACTTCTTAAAAAATTAAAATGTAGGGTTACTAGGTTAACCTCTTCAGGGACATAGGCACATATGTGTACGTTTGGACTTTACTTATTTACTTAACTTATTTTTAATTTTATTCTTAATTACAAACATTTTTTAATATTAAAACTTGACGTACGTACAATACTTTCTGTGTTAAACATTAATAAATATTCTATTCTATTCTATTCTATTCTATTCTATTCTATTCTATTCTATTCTATTCTATTCTATTCTATTCTATTCTATTCTATTCTATTCTATTCTATTCTATTCTATTCTATTCTATTCTATTCTATTCTATTCTATTCTATTCTATTCTATTCTATTCTATTCTATTCTATTCTATTCTATTCTATTCTATTCTATTCTATTCTATTCTATTCTATTCTATTCTATTCTATTCTATTCTATTCTATTCTATTCTATTCTATTCTATTCTATTCTATTCTATTCTATTCTATTCTATTCTATTCTATTCTATTCTATTCTATTCTATTCTATTCTATTCTATTCTATTCTATTCTATTCTATTCTATTCTATTCTATTCTATTCCATTCTATTCTATTCTATTCTATTTTATTCTATTCTATTCTATTCTAAAAATAAATTCCGCAAAATAAATTCACCGAATTCCTTATTGCTTAGTGGCTATAGCTGTTTCCATTTGCTTTGTTTCCAACCACTAGCGACATCCAATGGCCAAAATTCGCACATCTTCAGTTGTTTACTTGTTTTGACAATAAAAATCATTTTTAACTTTTGCTACTAAATTAATTTAAACAAAAAATTCGTCCCTGAAGAGGTTAAAAGATTATTTCTTGTCATATAATTTTTATGGAAAATCTCTAACTAAAAATGATTTTATAGTATATTCAACTTCAATATGAAGTAGAAGTAAATAAATCAATCGCGCACGCGGCAGCTGACGCGTGGTTTCATTGGTTAGAACACTCGAATGTTGCGAGAGTAGGGATATAGAAAGTTAAACAGGTCAGTACGTGCAGATCCATTTCATACGAGAAAGGGGGAACAGGTATACTTTTGGCGAAAATTTTTAATCCGTTAATCGCGTTTAATTTTCAGCATCAAGTGCTTTAGTATAGTTATTTATTTGTTATCTTTGATATGCCCTGGATTCGATTTTATATATTTTATAGTAATGTGCAGTAAAACGACGAAAATGTGAAAAATATATTGGAGTAAGAAGTGAATTTAATGTTTTTTTATCTTTATAATGCTGATGAATTTTGATTTGAAAGCCACGAACACGTGAAGATAAGTTTTTATAAATACAGAACTTTTTTATATTAATATGCGCATGCGCAAACATAACTACAGATTAAAAAAACAGCGTTGCCAACAGAACGTATCGGTGGATACATTGAGAGGAAAAAGGAGACTGGGTATGGAATTATCCAGACCACTTCACCAAGTGACCCAATCTTCTAGAATATTATAAATACAAATTTATATTGAGCTGGCCAAATTCTATGAAAAGCCCATTGATGTAAAGAAGAAGAAGGTCAGTACGTGAGTACTTGCGAAGAAGCGTGAAATGCATTGCAATGGACCGTTACATAGAAATAGTTTGTTTTGAGTCCTACCCTGTCACTATATCCATTGTTGTCACGTGCGTTTGTTTACACTCACTGCATTTTGAAGTTGAATATACTATAGTAATACCATAAATTCTTTAAAGTAATACAAAACAAAAAGTAAATCAGTTTTTCCCTTACTTTAATTTTTACGCTCTTTCAATGGCCTATTACAAATAGGGGAATTCCAGCTAAGATTTTAAAATTAGGGTTGTTGGGGTAAGATTTGGAATCATACTGATTTTGTAATTAGATTTCGTTCTTGAATCAAGAGTCATGATAAGTCAAATTAACTTTGTTTTTCTGATAATTTACAGGATTCTCGCTGGTTAACCCATATAAAAAACAAAAAATCAAAATTTTTACCCTCTTGGAACGTTCAAGTATTACGTAACGCTCTTGAGGGTGGGGTCATTTTGCTGTGTTACGCCCATGTTAATGGTATAGGAAAATAGCAGGGGTGGGGTGGGTGTCCAAAATGATCAAAATTTGCGTTACGTAATACTTGAACGTTTCCTTATCACTTATTACTCTAAAAGGGTCTTTTCGAGCTCGACTAAAATTTTTGAAATCTGTTCCTTCTCGAGTTGATGCCACAAAGAAACTTAGTTATGGTAACAGACGAAAATCTTTCTGAAAACAAACAACATTGTTCTTGTTGTTGTTTTTAGCTTCAAAAACATGTGCCAATATTTAGTTTGGTTTGATAATAAGGAACTCCGAAAATGTTTATTGTCAATAAACTGCCAGAGAATTTAATAAAATAAAAATTTAAAATAATTCTTGGTTTATAGAACTGCGTTTAAATTTATAAAGACAAAATTTCCCAACGTTTCGCCATTTATTGAATTGGCATCTTCAGGGGATAAATACAACAAAAATATTACTTAAAATACAAACAATGGAGCTCTCTACAACTAGAATTATGAAACAAAAGACGTCTACCCTATATCTATCTCATTTGTGCTACACTTTCCAGCCAACCAAATAAATACTGTATTTGTTTTTCATACAACAAATACAGTATTTATTTGGTTGGCCGGAAAGTGTAGCAGTGAGCGGCACGAACGAACATAGCTAATGTGAATCTGTAGAATAAGATAATTCTACTAAAATTTAGATGGCGCCAGTAATTTTTTTAATAATGCACTTTTCGCCCGGCCAAGTAAATATTGTATTTGTTCAACAAAGAACAAATACAGAATTTGTTTGGTTGGGTGGAAGTGGGAGTGTATGTATGTCTTCTATCCTTTTTGGGTAGAACTTTTGTCCCTGTCTAATCTAATGGGAGAATTCTCCATTAAATTAATGACTATGCTAGTTGTAATATACCAGTTATACAAATCGGTCGATCTCAATAAGAGCAGTAATAATACACTAAACCACTTTTTCAAAATTTTGTGTTATGACGGGTGAGATATTTCAAATTTTTATTAAACAGTGTCGAATTTTTTAAAATGAATAATTCGTAAATTAGGAAAAATTATTAAATAGGTCGATTTATATAATATAACCACGGGTCGGATCGAAGTAGCGATTACCGGGGGCATGCAAAAATTAGAATTTTTAAAAACTCTTTTTTTCAAGTAAATAGACACTTTAAACTACTGTTCACCAAGCGGAATGTCATGTCGACGCTGTTAATACTCAGTATCATGGTTCATGACTCATGGAGATGGACTTAATTTAACTAAAAAATTACATGACTTTTGACAAGTGACACGTGCTTGTTTTTAGAATTGATTTCTAAATCAAAATATATAAAAATTTACAGGGTGTTCCATTTAAAAATTGATATTTCGATTCATTTCTAAGTCAAAAAATCTTAAATTATACATAATATAGCTTCTGCGAATTTCAACATCCTACCTAAAATTAAAAAAGTTAAGAGGGGTGAACCACTTTCCTGAAACACCCGGTATAATTTTATATTTTTCCTAGAAAGTGCTCGCACAATTTTAGAATAAGCACAAATGTGTTATTTTAATAGCCTCTTTGTCCGCATTCTCATACCGTGTACTAATAAATGAGGAATGAATAAAATAAATACACATTTGACAATGGAAATGACTAGACATCGGATTTTAGCGAGTTGTGACGTCAAAATGCATAGCCGGGTATAATAAGTTAACAAATTCATATTAATTTTATAAAAATGTTTAATATGTTGCCAAACTATTACATTACCAAAGAAAATTATATAAATATTATGAAAATTCCGAAACGTTTTATTTAAGTAAAAGATCACGTGACGTTTTTAAATTATGATTTTTTACTTACTTTAAATATTAAATTGTCCTTGCTCCTCATCTCCTTTATGGATTTTTGTATTCACATCTCTTAAAATATAAGTTTTTCTTTCCCAGGTTAAGTCTTTTTTACAAAATGTGCACTGTAAAATATTGCCGTCGAACTCTAGTTCTGGATAATATTCAATCCACGATTTAACCGTAGTAAGCAATGATTTTACGAACATTTTATTAAGGGATTTATCTAATGAAATGAACGGTGACAAATTAATATTAGATTAGGCCCAATAGGTATATTTAAAACGAAAAAGTTAGAGCAAGAAAAAGAAATTAATTCGCATTGTTAAGATAAGTCAAACGAAATGACTCAATTTACTTGCAATAAAAACCTTGTTTCCGCATGCGCGTGATTCTAACCAATAAAATAACGTACATGGTACACGCTTGATCTTATATCTCACTTATTTCGTCGCACGCACACGGAAACAAGTATAGGGCTTTTAGATCTCTGCAGAGTACATGTTTATAACGAGTTCAAATAGATTTCACCTTCCAGTCACCTCTTCACAAATTGAACAAAACACAAAAAGATTTCGTCGGTAGTTGGTTTTATCTACAAAAATATATATTTTAGTTGTGTTATTCTGTATTTTATTTATATTTTATTTATGATATGAAAAATAAAAGATTTGATTAAAAATAATAATTTCGAAGAACTTTTTAAAAACATTAGTTATAAACGTCACTTGAGCTGTTATTGCGAATAGTAAAGGATTGGCCAGTCAGATTTTTTTTAACCTGATAAAATTAATACCCAGCCACCATATTACTATACTATTAAATAAAATTTGGATTATTTAAAAGTCCAACTAAATCACAATTTTCGGATCTGTTATGTTTTTCTTTATTTTCTTTTAGTTAAATAAGAACGCTAGAGGATTTTCATAATATTTATATACTTTTCTTTGTAAATTTAGTAGTTTGATAGCTTATAAAACATTTTTATAAAATTATTATTAATTTGTTGTACCCGGCTATGGATTTTGACGTCACGACTCGCTAAAATCCGATCTCTAACAATTACTTTCCATGACAAGTTTTTTTTTTCTTATATCAAATGGCAAATCAAGTGCATAAAGTAGGGTTATTTGGAAGCAGGGGCGGATTTTAAGCCCCCCCCCCCATAAGGAAAAAAATGCTCATTCACCAAAAATATAATTTTGAAGGTATTTTTATGCTAATATATCTCGCTGAGGGGGGAGGGGGCGCATGCCCCCCCCCCTAAATCCGCCCTTGTTTGGAAGTATTGATGTTACGGAGTAGAGTTGTTGTACAGTAGGGATATTTTGGAGTAGGTATGTTGGGGAGTAGGGAAATTAAGAGTGGGAATGTTATTCCGCCATTTTAACATGAATTTAATTTTTTTAGATTTTCTTAAAATAGTTTTAAAATTACCTTATACTTTCTTTTTAATTTACGTTATTGACACGTTAGAGGCGTTAAAGGTAATAAAGTGTACTAGCCATTTCTGAAAACCTATTAAACACACCTTCTAATAAAAATATTGTCGTTAAAATATCACTTTATTATAATTTTATTTTAAGCTACAGCCCTGTAATTTGGTCAAATAACATTGAATATTTAACAGAATATTCTAGAAAATTGTTTTGAAAATATATGTTATACTTTCTTTTTAATTTACGTTGTATAGAAAAGACGCCTTATTTCGGATGGTCTCCTAATTTCGGATAGTAGTGTAAAGCTACCATAGCCCTTTAAAAATGGTGCATATTTAGGAGACCATAGCTCCATTAGGATTCATTTTTGGAAGTACCTGTATATGAGGTTTTTTTCTTAGTTTTTAATGTACATTCGCCCTGCATCATTTAAATTTTGGTTTTCAACATTTTGGTATTTAATTTTTCGTCCTCGAACCGTGGAATTTCACCTTCAAATGAATTTTTCACGAAAACGGTTAATCCTACAGTATTACAACATGAGTACCTTTTTTATGTAATTTGACCTGAGGAATCATATTTCAAAAATAAAATTGCAAAAAAGTTACACAGAAAAAAGTTTGGGACAAAAAACTTATAAGCCCCCCCCCCCCCCGTTTCGCACACCCCTGGTTGAAATAAGTACATGAAAATAACATATAAAAACCATAGACAAGGAAAGACCTCCAAAGCCGTTGCGGAATACTGTGATAAATGTGCCTAGCGCATCTGAGATAAACTTGCACATGCGCACTACTATTGTTGTTTTTGACGAGCATTTTTAACCTTAGTTTTGTGTGTCAAATAAAAATTGTAAAAAATTCAACAAAAAACAATAAATATATACGAAGAAACGTCGAAATAGTTTTTTAAAATTATTTAATAAGAATTTTCGAGGTGTGTGAGTTTCGGGATTTTGTACACCTACTTTGAGTACACCAGGGATTGACCCTTTGCTCTTCATAAAGCAACAATACAGGTTAGGTTTAAAGATAAACAAATGCAGCAAAAAAACAATTAAAACACAGTAAAAGTCGAAAAATGAACAGAAACAAACGATCTGACAGTACTGACAGTATAAACAAACTACTAATAATTCGTCACCCCAGTTTTGGTTTACCATATCTCTATTTTAGGACATTTTAAGATTTTTACTGGGGGATTTTTGGAGATAAGACTAATGAATACTGGGTTGATGAATTGTTTTACGACCGACAGCATTTCACAGCTGATAGAGATGCGTACTGCGCAAGGTCAGATATATTGCGTTACGACATTTCGCTGCCCCGTTCTGTCACAAAATAATCTTGCGCAGGCTGGACTAATGGTTCTCTTTCCATCTCTATGATAAAAACGGGCCTTGGTAGGATTAGTTGACGTGCAAAACCTCGTTGATATATCTCAAAGGGTTCCTGAGTTATTAAATAAAAACCGATTTTTTTAGCCACTTTCAAAGGGGCGTAGCTCCCTTATGACGCATTTTTAGACATATGTTTATAGGAACTTTTTGTCATATTTTATGATGTAGAATCATCTGTTAAAATTTCCGAAGCTATTTCAAATACACCGTATATGTAGTTATCCAATTACTAAATGGTTGTGAATAAACAATATTTTTATCTTAAATAAACCATAGTGCACTATCCAACTTATAAGGGACGCTTTAATAAGAAAATGAGAATCTGTGGCTGATCCCATCGAATTATGTAACCAATGTCCCAACCTTCAATATTTTATGCTTAACTTGTCGTTTACCTGCCCGCTCTATTCATACCCAACCGCTTTCCAGAAAAAAATATGTCTTTACATAATGCGGCGTCGAAGCAAAAAAATTGACCTGGAAAGGATTTAGTTTAATAAAAACTATTTAACATTTTACGATTTCTTATTATGTATGTGCACAAAGGAACCCGGTTAGTGTGTCTTTGAATTTTTTTTTTTTTGTACTTCGGACCTTGCTTCGTTTTTCTAGATCAGTTCGTTTTTTTTTGCGCTGCACCTAGTGGTTTTTTTGCCTATAGTTGTGATAAATAATAATTAAGGTCTAATTATTTTTTTTTTGCGGTGGATTGGATCTCTATTAATAGGGCTCCAATCCAAAAAAAGCAGATTTAATATATCTTTATTCCTTTGTTTTTTATAGGCTTCTAAATTTAAAAAATGAGATTTTTTCACTTTTATGGCTATATTTTTATGAAAATGTTATATAAATACTAAAGATATGGCTCTGATTTTTACAAGCCACATTCACACGCATGTGAGGTTTGTAAAAATAAAAAAGTTTTAGATTGAATCCAGTAACGGAGATTTTACGGAGAGTTACTAAAAGCAGAACAACAGTATTTTGAATGATTTAATGTTCATTTAATGTTATTTTTATGTTTTAAAACAAGGAGAAAAATTCCGTCTGTCCGTCGGTCCGTCTTTTCGTCTGTCCGTCTGTCCGTCTGTCCGTCTGTCCGTCTGTCCGTCTGTCCGTCTGTCCGTCTGTCCGTCTGTCCGTCTGTCCGTCTGTCCGTCTGTCCGTCTGTCCGTCTGTCCGTCTGTCCGTCTGTCCGTCTGTTCTATGGGAGGAAGTTTCCCATTGTTTTCGAAAATAACGTTTACTACAAGCAATAAGAAATGAAAGTCTCCGATAGCTCAAAGGGTAAAACTAAGATATTAACATATTACCTTTAAGAGATCTTGAGTTCGAATCCCATCACGGTCTACTACTTTTTTTATTTCAAATGGAATAAAAACATGTAGAATTTTATAGTTTCACGGTTTGTTTTTAAATCCATTTTTATTTTTAACTAAAATATCATTGAATAGGATAAACGTTTCTGAATATACGAACATTAAAAATTGTAATTTTCTGGCATAAATCCCATCTTTTCTGACCGAGAATTTTAAAGTGTAACTACTTGAATATATTATAACATAAAATATATTGGAAGTCGAGGACGTCAGCAGAATGTCAAGACGCCATTAAAACTGAAAATCGACGGTTAGTAGCCATCGGATACCTACTACGACGCAAATGCAAGTCCAGCAGATTCAGATCTAGCCTGGGGCATCACAGCGTACATTGTAAGAATAAATATGCAAAATAAGTAGTGAAGATATGCAATGCTTCGCATTCTATAGCATACTCTTTACACTGCCGTGCTAAGCTGAAATGTCCTATCTACATAGGTTTAACATATACAGGTAGGACCTTTCAGCTTAGCAAGGCAGTACAGTGGATAGTTTATAGCGTTTTCTCTCTACACACTTCCCAAAATTTATGGCTTGACCTCTTTATTTTTTCCTACTGTATTAAAAAGTGGCACACCCATAGACAAGGAAAGACCTCCAAAGCCGTTGCGGAATACTGTGATAAATGTGCCTAGCGCATCTGAGATAAACTTGCACCTGCGCACTACTATTGTTGTTTTTGACGAGTATTTTTAACCTTAGTTTTGTGTGTCAAATAAAAATTGTAAAAAATTCAAAAAAAAACAATAAATATCTACGAAGAAACGTCGAAATAGTTTTTTTAAATTATTTTATAAGAATTTTTCGAGGTATGTTTTATACACCTACTTTGAGTACACCAGGGATTGACCCTTTGCTCTTCATAAAGCAACAATACAGGTTAGGTTTAAAGTTATAAACAAATGCAGCAAAAAAACAATTAAAACACAGTAGAAGTCGAAAAATGAACAGAAACAAACGACGATCTGTAAGTACTGATAGTATAAACATACTACTAATAATTCGTCACCCCAGTATTGGTTTGCCATATCTTTATTTTTGGAAATTTTAAAATTTTTTGGAGATAAGACAAATGAATACTGGGGTGATGAATTGTTTTACGACCGACAGCATTTCACTGCACAAGGTCAGATATATTTTGCGTTACGTCATTTCGCTGCCCAGTTCTGTCACAAAATAATCTTGCACAGCACAGCAAAATTAAATAACAATTTTAGTCAGATCCAAACCCCTATTTTCCAAAAACTAAAAAATTAAAATACACAAATCAGGCAAAAACTTTCAATTTAAAAAGCTCAATATTATTGGAATTTTATTATCAGAATCAGTTTCGTTAACCCCAAAAACCCCTATTAACCAAATTTGACTAAAATATTGAAAATATTTAAAAATATTTACCCCCTTACCCCTGCGGGGGTGGAATTAACGTGTTCTTTTTTTTGCTTGAAATTGATTTATATCGACATAAAACGTAATAAAACGCAAAAATAAGCAAAAAAAATGAACCCTATTGGCACGAATACAAGGCTTTCCTGAAATTTTGAAAATTTTTAAAATGGGACAGCAAAATGAATAAAGTAGTTGTCGAACTGATATTCAAACCTAGGCTGGGACTAATTGAAGGTATCGGGGGTAAGAGTATCAAGCCACAGTTTTTTTTTATTTTTTTTTTCGAAAAACGAAAAAATAAAAAAATAAATAAAAAAAGTTAATAACAACAAAATAATCAAAACTTTAAAACGTATGCGAATCCTTTCGCGAAAGAGTAAGTGCGGTGGAACCCCGCCATTTTCGGTTTATTTAAAAATATCTACTAATATAATATAATATAATAATATAATATCGATACCCCCAAGCAACAAAGCCGTAACTCATATATTGTCATTTTTCACGACAGCTAAATTTCTAAAATATATTTTTTTTTTGTTATTTAAGAGTGGGTAAATGATTGAAGTGGAAAAGGAAGCCATGTGATACATCATTTGAAAGCTTATAACATTTTCTATTTAACTGTATAAGTATTTATTGTTTATTTATTGTTTGTTTCTGATAATATTCAAGTTTAGAATTTCTTACTTTAGTGTTTTCAGGTAAACTTTTGGTTAAAATGGCCAGTGGATAAATCTGAGTAGTACCACCAGGTGTGTCTTTTTTCAAGGCGTTTACCTATGAGTATAACTAACTAAAATAGGTCTACCTTGAGTTACATCCTTGTTGCATGGGAGTTTCGATATAATAATATAATATTTTTATTTAATTTTAGTATAATACTTTAATAATGTATATTTTATTTTGTTAATATTGTATGATTTTGGTTAAATAAAAACTATCTATCTAAAAAAAAAAAAAAAAAAAATATCCAATAAAAATACTCAGGTAAAAATTCATAAATTTTATAATATTGTTAACATAATTACATAACTTTATATTTATCTTATATTAAGGGACCGCATACAAGCTCGACTTTGGCGGTTTTTTATTTTAGGATAGGATTAATTTTAGTATAATACTTTAATAATGTATATTTTATTTTGTTAATATTGTATGATTTTGATTAAATAAAAACTATCTATCTATCTATCTATCTATATAATAATATAATAATAATAATATCTACTTATAACAAATTTGTTTTAATTGGCCATCAAAATATAAACTTTATTATTTGTTTCCCGTTGAAATTTACTTTGAATGCAAACATGTAACATTTTTCCACCCGAAAGGAAATTCTATGCATATTTTAGCCTTAATAAGATTCTGAATATGATTCGCCTCTAACCTTACATGTAGTAAATAATTTTTAACGAGGCAGATTTTAAACAAACCCATTACCTACCACCTAAAATGAAAATTCCTTCATTATTACGTATCAGCTTAGGATATTATTTATATTTTTCTGGTTATAAAATAACACAGGCCCACAAAAAATAGTCATAGTCATAGGTAAGTAACTGGATAACCCCAAAATCCCTTAACACCATGTGGAGAATTCTGGTTAAAAAAATAATGAAGTAGACCTTGATTCATGACTTCACTCACAAAACTCTTATGATTTCAAGAACCGGACTTCTCCACAGAATAGGATGATGGGGTTAAGAGGTTATAATATATGGGGTTACGGAGTAAAGGGGTTAGGAGGTGTGATGGGATTTTAGGGTTATACAGTTACTTATTCTAACTATGTTCTACAAGAAAATTTCACGTAATTGTTCCCAAACCAGATTTTTCTACTTAATGAGGTTACGGGGTTTTGAGGTTATGGAGTAATGGTATTCCGAGGTTAGGGAATTATGTAGATGATTTTAGCGGTTTCAGTAGTTTTTCGGGTGTTTTTTGGGGTTATGTCAAAATCCTGATGTGTAAGAGTTAAACGGGTTACGGATTCGGTTTCAGCGGGAAAAAATACATAGGAATATCATATTGGATTTTTTTTGTGGGCCTGTGTAATTTTTTATTCACTTATTAAAATTTGCTTTTAAGCACTCCGTCAAAGGAGAGTATTGGATTTTGGGTTAAAAACGCAAAATTATAATGTTTTGCTTGCACTTTTGCTTGCTCTTTTCCAAAATGTCTTTCTAAAAATGACACGGCAAATTCTTACATACACTGAAAAAAATTACGTTCTTGGCTCAAAGTAGTCAACACTCTTGGCAGTTATTCTTTTAGCTTAAAAGACGTGTATCTTCAAACAAAAGTATTGATCTTGTCCCAAGAAAAGTGTCGCTTTTGAAATATTTTTAAAATTCTCCTGGACCTGGCGCATTTGAGCCAAAAACCATTTATCATGTTTTAAGATTGTTAAAAACTAAATAATTTTAAATACTTTGACCCAAGAATTTTTCTTTTGAGAGAAGACCACTTGCATTTCACACAAGATCAAAGAATTTTAAGTTAAAGAATCAGAAAGATCTTGGCAAGTGAATCATATTTTCATGTTAAGAACGACGTATTCAAGAGTGCGAAGCATTTGGCCTAATTCCATATGCCATTACCGCAAAGGATCCTTTTTTTCAGTGTAGATAAGAAAGTAAGAAAAATAACCTGTTTTCACTACTAGCTTTAGAACTTACCATTATTTATCATGTTTTCAGACTGTGAAATCCATTATCTTCACCTATAGCAATAATAATTTTTATCCAATACATACAGATAATAAGACAATTACCAGCTTTATTTTAAATAGATGAACTCAATAATAACCCCCGCGTGGCTTTTACTTTATTGAGTGGATAATTATTTATTTTACCAACTCAACTGTCACTTGTCAAATTATTTTCTTGTAAATGTCATTAAAATTTTTAATAAAAATATGAATTCCTAAGCTATTTATTGGATAAAACCTTGTATGGCACTCATGGGTAAACCGATATTGCTCTCTCGAAAATTAACCGGCCTGGCTGACGCCTCGCAGGTTAATTTTCTTATGGGCAATATCTTACTTTACCCACTAGTACCATAAATAACTATTTCTCTCCTAGTAGAAGTAAATTTTATAAACAAATGATTTCTTTCACTAGTTTTCAGTTCTTTGTGCAATTTTTACTAACTAAACCCATGAAAATAGCTTTAAATAACTTTTTATTTATTAAATATATATACGTTTAGTATTACTAAAGTTTTCAGAATGGATGCACGCCGCTTTGAAAATTTACGAATTGTAAATTCTTTTCCGGTCTTTCAAAAATCGTCGAAAAAAAAATAAAATTTGATTATTTAGCTTCTTTAAGAAGTAAAGAAGTAGAGAACAAAAGTAAAAGTGACCTTAGTGAATGCAGTGAAGTTTTAGAAGAATACAGGAGTGGTAGAAGAGATCTGTTGTGGTGAAAGCAGGAGTGAAATAGTGAATAATAGTTAAAATGATATTGAAAATTTGTATAAATAAGAGTGAAAGCGAAAGTAACGGCAGTGAGGTAGAACATGAATGTAAAATTTTCAAAAAATTATCTAAACACACTTTTAAAAGTCTGAACCAAAAACAAATATATTATACTTATTCTGATCCTCCTGTTTAAAAATAATAACCTTTTTTGAGTATATCACCTGTTCTATCAAAAATTAGATGAAAAATATACTGCCAAACTAGGTAGAAAATAGCATGATATTTTGAAGCTAATTTAGGTCAAAGCTATCTTAACCTTGTTTGGATTAAAAAAAGCATGCTAGTCAGGAGCTATTTTGGGTCGATATTTTCGATCTATTATATGAAGAAAATATCATGCTAAATGGATCAAAGAATAGGAATGAAAATGCGAGCTATATTATTAGGGCTAGTTGTGTACATTTGGGGACATTTTAAGGATGTTTCTAGACCATAAAAATAGCTCTCATTTAGTGCACTAGTTACGAGCTATTTTGGTTTTCTGGAAGATACATGGCGGCACTTCAAGCCAATCACGGCATTGCATTCTTATGTACTATGTTATTATGCGAGCCTGTGCATATGCCCTTACTCCACATGACCTGTAATTGATAAATAATTGCCAAACAAAACGCATTGTCCGTGAATCGCTAATGCTGTGGTCTCGATTTAAAAGGGATGGTCAACACACGAAATCAATAGCCGTGGTGGACGGCATGGTGGACACCACCCACTGAATCAAAGGGATCTTTTAAACCTGTTGTAATTCATAGGTTGCTTCGATTAACTCTAACCGATACGTAATGAACTTACGCTTTTTGAAATACAATATCTAATTTTTCTGATGATCACACGCATTTTGCGTGTTCTTATAGGCCCATAAGAGGTCTGTACTTTTTTTTTTCTACAACTGCTTTAGAATGTAAGCAAATACATATACTTTTCAAACACAAAATTAATCCATTCTAGCTCTAGATACGGTATGAATATTCCGTATCAAGTGTTAGAATGAGCACATGTAGTGCCATCTCTTGTTTATAAAAGTAAAGAGAACTGTAGGAAAATTAGCAAAAATATATATATTTTACCATGAAATATTGAATAATTTAATGCAAGTTTTGCGTTAAAATTATATAAAGTTTATTAGTTTTTCTTAATATTTGACCAGTTTTTTATCAATTTAGTTCAAAAAATTAAAACTGCTCCATCTATTGTTAAATATTTAACCTGATATATGTCACAACAATCTGGAATAACCTTTAATTTTTGCATTATAATTTGTAAATATGTGCTAAAATTAAATAAAAATCTTTTTTAAGTACTGATTTGATAACATTATTAAATAACATTAATTGTTTTATTTAAAAATATGTGTTTTAATGCATTTACAATGTCGAGTCACAAAAAACATTGTTGTTAACTTTGTCCGCAGTTTAAAGCCATACAGTGTTTCATATTTGCAGTCGAAGAAAAAGTATAGTCTACAACACGTATGGAATAGTCATTCCGCGCTCGCGGGACCGTCATACTCGCCTACCGGTGACAAACTTTCCGCTCGTGCGGAATATTGTCTATTCCATACTAGTTATAGAATATACTATTCTTTTGGATTGGCAACAGACAAAAGCCTATCGCTTGACGTTTTCCGTGCAAATGTCAATGTCGCATTAAAGTTTAATTTTATACAAAATTTTTGTTTAGGTTATTTTTACCGTGTTAAAATTGTGGCTTGGTAAATTTCAGTGAAAAATAGATAAAATGACTATAAAATATATCAAAATATCATTTGTTCTTAGAATTTTAAACATCGTGTAAACTGTAATGCTAACACAAAACAAAAATCCCTAAATCAGTCATCAATTTAAATGTTTTTTAAATTTTAGAGTAAAATAGAAAAAATTGTGTAAAGCACTCGTTTCATAACTCGTTTTAAGCGAAATAGTGCTTTAAAAAACTCACCGAAAGCGGCACGTTTTCTAAACTTGTACTCGTGCGCTAAAAACGTATGTTATGAAACTAGTACTTTAATATACTATTAAAATGAGTTAAAATGTATTTTATTAAGGTAAAAAACTGCTACAAATCAACTTAGTCAATAATATTTTTTTTTCAATCTGCTAAAAATGAAAGCAGTTATTTTTTCATTTTTGCTTTCAAAATAATTTTATTTCGACGATTGAAGTATTATTATTAGTTATGGGATAATTGGTGTAGTGGACTACCGCGTCGAACTTGACGAGTTTACTACCCAAAATAGCATGAGTTCGATTCTCATTGGCGCCGATTTGCCTTTTTCAGTTAATTAATCATTGAAATTTGGCGAAGGCCTAGGTGAAGCGGACACTCCCTATAAATTGGTTCGAAATTCAATTAAAGCAGGTGGTTCCCTCTACTACTAGCTCACACAAGTCCTGGACTTAGCGGATGCTTAATTAGGTAGAATATTACGATGTTAAACAAAAATGTATGTATGTATGTATTATTAGTTATTAATATAAATTTATTAATTCTCTTCATTATTTTAAACTGGCATTTTTTTATTCATTTTTAGATAAACACCTATTTGCTTACCACATATCTACTTATACTAAGTAATTCATAAATAAGTAAATTAAACTACTCCTTTTAGTAAGGAAAAAAATGAAGAAAAAAACCTAATATGCTAACATGCTCTTTTCTCTTTTTTCTCTCTATATAAGTATTTTTTTAAATTAATTGAAATGCTTCTTTGAAGCTTTTTTTCATAAATGTAAGTATATGAAAACTTTCGGATTATGTTTTGCATGTCGAGTTTATACTTAATTAGTTTTTAAATGAAGAACCAGAAAAAACGTTTTTTATTTCCTAATAAAGAATATGCTTTTAAATAATTTCAAATTGAAATCAAAAACAATTATTAAAACCATGAAGTTTTGCATATCTCTAAGAAAAAAAGGCTTTTTGATATTGCATGTTGATGGCATCTATTTTAAGTTAAAGAGCAGCGGTGAAAAAGTCCAAACGAATTTAATAGTATATTAAAGTACTTGTTTCATAACATACGTTTTTACAGCACGAGTACAAGTTTAGAAAACGAGCCGCTTTCGGCGAGTTTTCTAAAGTACTAGTGCGCTAAAAACGTTTTATGAAACGAGTGCTTTATACAATTTTTTCTATTTTGCTCTAAAATTTAAAAAAAAACCTAATTTACTTGATGACTGATTTAGGGATTTTTGTTTTGGATTGGCATTACAGTTTACACCATGTTTAAAATTCTAAGAACAAATTATATTTTGATATATTTTATAGTCATCTCTTTTCTTTTTCACTGCAGTTAACCAAGCCACAATTTTAACATGGTAAAAATAACCGAAACAAAAAATTTTGTAGAAAATTCAACTTTAAAGCGACATTGACATTTGCACGGAAAACGTGTTGCAAATTAACAAGTCATTACAATATTTTAAATTTATGCAGAGCAATATGCATATTTGGTCAACATTTTTATATTTAAATAAATACGCAACTTATGAAAGTGCTACTTTTAAATGAAACCTAGCGTTTTCCAGCTATTAATCTTCAAAACGTTTCAAATTGTTCATTTACTATAAATATTTTAAATAATATAAAATTATAATTTGTATTATTTAGTTTGTTAACATAAATACCTACCTCGTTATTAAAATATTTTCTTTATTTTTCTCACGCTTGTAGAAAAAATTTTGTTCCTAATTCTTGCGGAACGTGTATTTTCCGCACTTGTTAGGAAAATAACTATTTCAGTCTTACTTATGATGTTGTATGTATTTTTAGTTAAAAAAAATGTATGTCATATTTCCCTAAACATCTATCCTTCAACTTTTCGCCTTCACTACCCTCCAGTGCTTTTAAAGGACTTATATCTTTTGCCTGTACCTTTTATTTAATAATGACTTGTATTTTAACTTTATTCGTTCAGGATGCTTTTCCCCAGTTGCCGCAATAAAATTTTATATTCTCGAAGCTTCAATCCGTGCACGGCCATTTGCATCCAAAACTATGTCGTTTTTGCACCCGCACATAAAAATAAACATCACCAGTTTGTCAAATAATAACAGTTTAAAAATGACGAACAAATTGATATTCGATTTCAAAACGGTCGTATTTGCTGAGCACAAATAGAGTTCTGATTTTTATCGTTTATTACCAAACAGAATCGGGTGTTTTTTTCCGTTATCTAAAAGATGAACAGAGTGAAACCTGTGCTGTTTTATTAGTTTCATAAGTATATTTTTTTGCATTTTTTGATATATTTTGATAAATTTTGTTTTGTAAATACTAAAGATGAGCAATAGTGACACACATGTGCAGTTAGTAAATATATAACAAGTTTTAGCTTGAATTTAGTAACAGAGATTTTCCTCCACCCATTTTTTTATAATTATTAAGCAATACAACAAAGGAAGTATTTTGGCGGCTTAAGGTGATCTTATAATAACCAAATTTTGTTATCTTAACTATAACATACTAGTATGGTTTGAAGAGTGTGGTTTAAATGACGCCATAGTTAGTTGGTAAAGTAAAATCTTTTTCGAGGTTAAAAAGTTGATTGAGTTGTTTATTTTGCGATATGTGAAATTGAGAACCAAAAATGAGGTCTGCAAGGGAAAAATTAGGCTTGTCCTAACTTTGCAAGAACATTTTTGCATAAAGCTTATAAATTACTTACTTTTATTTAACTCGTTTATCGTATCTATATTATCCACGAATGATATCTGACGATTGTTTAAAATAATATCAATAGAATTCATTCTTGCCGAGATTCTTGCAAAAGTGGCAAAACAGTCTTGTACATAAGTCCGGCTTCCACAAAAACACTAACCTCTTCTTCGTCGAAAAAATGATGATTCGGAAGGGACAGAAATATAATAGAAAAGGATAGAAATACTATGCGAGCAAACCACCTAGGGGTACATGGTTACTAAGAATAGTTAGTGTGACGTCATTGTTTGTTGTAGTTAACTAATAAAATGTGTGTAGTATGCTGTTCTTCATACTAGTATGTATAGTTTCGATAATAAAATTTGGTTTTTGTTACTCTTCTTCTTATTTTTTGTTTACTTATTTATTTTTATCTGTTTATAGGGATTAAAATTAAAAAATATGTTGGGGTGGTTCGAAGGGAGGGTGAGTCACAGGGAAAACAGGGGAGAACTTTAATAGAGAAATCAAAAAAAATTAAGATTCTATATGATCAAATTTCTATCTTTTACAATTACAGATGTGTAAAAAATTGTAGTCTATCCTATATATTTTTTGAACATTTTCAAAAAATTCTTGTTTGAACTATTATTTTAATTAAGGGGGGTTTCTGGTGAAATCGACCTTTTTTAAAAAGATTTTTTTTCGTAGAAAAAATTATATTTTATTGTAGGGCTTTCTTATTCATAAAATATATAGTTTGAAGTTTACAAAAAAAATATATTTGTTTTCATCATAACTTTTTTCAAAATGGCGGCGTGAACACGATGACTTTTTTGCTGGCGTAGGTGATTTATCGACTCCAGGTAATCTGAAAGCAAAAAACGAAATGGATTCTTGTTAATTATGTTACTATTTATCGCAGGAACTAGAATTATATTTTTTATAAAAAATAACAAAATGGCGGACTTTAGGCAGGTAAAATTTTGGGTAGATCGGTTTAGTAGATTTTTTAAAATCACCCATGCCAGGCCAAAAAATGTTGTTTCGAGAAAAGCGAAAATCTTCAAAAATCTTGCAAAAATCTTCAAAAAAAATATCAAAAATATTCAAAAAAAAGGTCTTACCAGGACCTTGTATTACGCCTTCTGCTTCCTCATAGACTTCATTTTCTTGTATACATTTTCCGAAAAAACTCACCAGGAACCCCCCTTAAAACATATGTTCTTATTACATAGTTATATACTCCGTTTTAGCTTGTTGATGTTGATTGTTTCTTTTTGGATATATTTTCGCTCGGTATACATTATTTTTTATTTTTAGCAATATATTGAAGATAAATTTAACATCGAGGAAAAGAGAAAAGAAAATCTTTGATATCGTAAAAGCAATCTCCAGATTTAAATCAGTTTAAAACCTTTTCAAGTTTCAGGTCAAAAAATGCTGTTTCGAGAAAAACGAAAATCTTCAAAAATCTTCCGAAAACCTTCAAAAAAGATATCAAAAATATTAAAAAAAAGGTATTACCCTTACCTAATCAGCTATACCAGGACCTTGTATCACGCCTTCTGCTTCCTCATAGACTTCATTTTCTTGTATACATTTTCCGAAAAAAACTCACCAGGAACCCCCCTTAAAACATATGCTTTTATTACATAGTTATATACTCCGTTTTAGCTTGTTGATGTTGATTGTTTCTTTTTGGATATATTTTCGCTCAGTATACATTATTTTTTATTTTTAGCAATATTATGAAGATAAATTTAACATCGAGGAAAAGAGAAAAGAAAATCTTTGATATCGTAAAAGCAATCTCCAGATTTAAATCAGTTTAAAACCTTTTCAAGTTTCAGGTCAAAAAATGCTGTTTCGAGAAAAACGAAAATCTTCAAAAATCTTCCGAAAACCTTCAAAAAAGATATCAAAAATATTAAAAAAAAAGGTATTACCCTTACCTAATCAGCTATACCAGGACCTTGTATCACGCCTCTGCTTCCTCATAGACTTCATTTTCTTGTATACATTTTCCGAAAAAAACTCACCAGGAACCCCCCTTAAAACATATGCTCTTATTACATAGTTATATACTCCGTTTTAGCTTGTTGATGTTGATTGTTTCTTTTTGGATATATTTTCGCTCGGTATACATTATTTTTTATTTTTAGCAATATTATGAAGATAAATTTAACATCGAGGAAAAGAGAAAAGAAAATCTTTGATATCGTAAAAGCAATCTCCAGATTTAAATCAGTTTAAAACCTTTTCAAGTTTCTTTTTTTTTTAAATCAATATTTGAATAAATTTATGAGATTATGCTTTTATTGATTAAATCCCTTTGAAATAGGATAGTACACAGTAAATATGGAAAATTTAACACCGTTACCAGATTGAATTTTACAAAGAGAAAATAATATATTACAGTGCAACAAAAATATAAAAATCCCTGATAATTTTAAGCTTTTATAAATATTTTATGATAATATGATTTACTTCCTGTGAAATTTCAAACAGCATTTTATACACTGAATAAATACATGTCCATAAAACTTCTTATGCAGTATTTTTCCTTCTAAATCTAAGTATTAGGGTAGGTCAAAAAACCGACTATGTTTTTTTTACTTTATACTCTGAAAAATCGGTTGCTAGCCACCTCTAGAAAATTCTCACCAAATATGAGCTCTTAATTTTGATAAGAAGGTCCTTCGCTTTACAATTTTCCATTTTTTCCTCAGTATTAGAAACAAAAATTCATATCTCTTTGACAACTGTTCGTTAAAAAGTATCTCTCCACATATTCTTGTAGGAAATCGAACGCTCTACAAAAAAGGTATCTTACAATTTTTTCGTAAACCTCACCGTTTAAAAGATATCAAAGGTTAAAGTTTGATTATTTTAAGAGACATTTCTGTTTTGCTTTTGAATTTTATAACTCGCTTACAAAAAACTGTTATGAATTGCGCAATTTACAGTTTTGTAGGAAATTAACTGCTCTACAGAAATGGTCTCTTATGATTTGTCGATTAAATTAAGCGTTTAAAAGATATTCATCGTCAAACTTCAATGCATACTAATTTTAATAGTTTTTGTTAATTTGTTATTAAAAATATTATTAAAATAAAAAAGTTTCAAATAAATTTTTGAAAGGGAAACTTCTATAAGAGTTACTCTTACGATAGAAACTCAAATTTGTATAAATTTTTGAGAAACTCATAAATTAAATTGAAATTTTTCGAATTATTCATCAAAAACTATTAAAATTAGTATGCATTGAAGTTTGACGATGAATATCTTTTAAACGCTTTTTATTTTTATTTAATCGACAAATCATAAGAGACCATTTTTCTAGAGCAGTTAATTTCCTACAAAACTATGAATTGCGCAATTCATAAAAATTTTTTGTAAGCGAGTTATAAAATTCAAAAGCAAAACAGAAATGTCTCTTAAAATAATCAAACTTTAACCTTTGATATCTTTTAAACGGTGAGGTTTACGAAAAAATTGTAAGATACCTTTTTTGTAGAGCGTTCGATTTCCTACAAGAATATGAGGAAAAATACTTTTTAACAAACAGTCGTCAAAAAGATATGAATTTTTGTTTCTAATACTGAGGAAAAAATGGAAAATTGTAAAGCGGAGGACCTTCTTATCAAAATTAAGAGCTCATATTTGGTGAGAATTTACTAGAGGTGTCTACAACCGATTTTTCAGAGTATAAAGTAAACAAAAAAATAGTCGGTTTTTTTGACCCACCCTACTAAGTATATTTAATTTTGAGCAGAATTTTAAATAAGCTGATTTTTAAGTTACACAGAAAAAAAGGTTATCTTGGCAGAAGATAATAAATAATCTTGGATTTATATTATCTTAAATCAAGGTAATAATCTTCTTTTAAGATCATGTATCCCCGGTTTAAGATTATCTGTGACTTTAGTTTCCTTTAATTATTCTCTTGGTAGAAAAATCCTTGTGTCAAAATTTTTTTCCATAAATGCATGACATTTAAAATAGTAACAGAGAATCAAGAGTTATTATCTTGATGATGTATTATCTAAAGCCCCTGTTGTCTTACGGTAAAGAGTTTGCCGGCCTTAGCCCACGTAGATATATAGTAGACTCGCCGTTGTTATTTTTGGCTGGCAGACAATTTGCGCAGTAGTTCAAGATATGCGCGGGAGAGAAGTTAGGTTTTTTTTT
Organism: Brachypterus glaber; assembly: GCA_958510825.1. NCBI lineage: Eukaryota > Metazoa > Arthropoda > Insecta > Coleoptera > Kateretidae > Brachypterus > Brachypterus glaber. The sequence goes on along the minus strand of OY294044.1, from coordinate 1,906,451 downwards.
TTGCCGTCAGTTGTCTTTAAAGGTGTATCATTGTTTTTATCTGCTTTAAAATGGACGAATTTGTATCTGTTACCCTTAAACGATGGGGATTTTCAAATTTACTTAAAAAATTCACGGGTAAGTAGCTTTAAATAATTTAGACCTATAGGTTATATACAGGGTGATCCATAACTGGCATGCCAAAATTTAAGAGGTGATTCTAGATCCAAAAATATAAAAAAAGTTCCTATAAAGGTTGGTCCGGAAATGAGCCCTAAGGGATCTAGGGCCCTTTAAAATTGTAATAAAAATAAGGTTTTTAATTAATAACTCGGGTACCGTTTAAGCTAGAGCGGCGAGCTTTTGCATGTATATTAATAAGGGCAATAAGTTTATGTTAATTTATTTTTTTAATTTATCCAGAGGCGTGCCCAGACGGACAAAATATATGAGGCTTAAAACATTTTTGCCCCAAACTTTTCTATGTGTATGTTTTTTGGATTTGTTGTAAAAAATATAGATTTCTAGAGTAAAAATACATATAAAATATCATATAGTGTAACACTGTAGGAGCAACCATTATCAAAAAAAAATGCAATTAAGAGGAAGTAACATTTTGTGACACCAAAAACGTTACTTTTTAAAAGGCTATTACTCCTTTAATATTAAATTTAGGTGTTTTGGTGTATAATACTTTTTTGCTCAGTTTTAAATGAAAAATCACCCTGCAGCATTAAAATTTTATTGGTGATTTTTTTTGTTCCCCATTCAATACGTCATCTTCGAAGGGCCGTAGCTCCCTTAGGGCTCATTTCCGGACCAACCTTTATAGAAACTTTTTTTCATATTTTTGGATGTAGAATCACCTCTTAAATTTCGGTACGCGTGTTCTGGAACAGGCTGTATAAGCGCCATTTTGCAATGGCGTTGCAACAAGTTTTTCTTCAAAAACAAGTGCTTTTTCCTACGACCACCTATGAAACCAAATTTCACACGATTAACAGAGTAAGAAAGTATCAGATTTCATAGGCGTGCGAAATAATATTATACATGTGTGGGAAATTTTTTCAAAATATTTACCATTCTATTAACCCTGGAACCTGACTGTGGGGTCAATATGATCTTGAATCAAGAGAATCATAATTTTAAATTAAGATTATAATTCTCTTCATTCAAGATTATATTATCTTAAACCAAGACTTGGTGTAAGATAATATGATCTTGAATAAAGATAATATGATCTTGAATCAAGATAATTACATACTTGGTTTAAGATAATATGATCTTAAATAAAGGTTTAAGTGGCTTTGATTTAAATAAATGTCCTTAAATCTAGGACCTCAAATGCCAAGATCACGGCGGACTTGATCCAAGACAGTCATGGCGTTGAACATATCGAAAGCCATGGCGGCCTTAGTCCAAGATCGTTTTGCTTTGATTCAAAATATCCTTTTTCTGTGTAAGTTTGAAAGATGAAATAACCATTTGTAATGTCATTAGTTTTTCAGTTTTCAGAGTATTTAGATATTTTATAAAACAAAGTATATGAACGATTATTTTGTCAAACAGACAAGATCTCTTTAACAAATATGTATAAAGATCGGGAAATTTTTCTAGATTTGTCAAGACTCGGGTATTATTCGATATGATTATTTTTTATGGATAGGATACATTTTCACAAAATAATGGAAGTAATTTTCATACTTTTCTTTTAATTAATTTATTTGTTTGAACATTGAACAAAAAAAATATTTAAATCGTTAATTTTTTTGTTTCCTTTTTGCATTATGTTATAAAGGTTTCACAAACCTTAATATACCTTACGAGAAAATATGTATAATATAGTTTTGATTTGAAGTAAAAACTCGTGATAATAATAATAATAATTAATTTACTCCAGCTCAATGGCAATATACTACAAAATAATATAAAATAAAAATAGAACAAAACAAAATAATTATAAATAAAATAAAATGATTAGATCACTTGTAAGAAACAAAGGCGTCGTCAAGTGGCGATTTGTGTAGAAACCCAAAAGCAGTCCGAAGATACAAACGCTTTGTGGAAAACATTAGGACTAGACTGCCGTGCTAAGCTGAAAGGTCCTATCTACATAGGTTTAACATACACAGATAGGACCTTTCAGCTTAGCAAGGCAGTAGAGAGTAGCCGCTTCGCAAAACAGGCGAGCAGCTTGCGTCTCAGAGCATCCAGGGTATCTATTCGGACAGAGGCAAACATTTCCGAGGCACTACTATAGCGCGGTAGTCTATGGATAAGCATCATTATAGCATACGCGAAGAGTTCGACACGAGGCCACCGTATGATCAAGCCAAATTTCACCACAGTATGCGTTAGAACAAAATGTCCTGAAAAGTGAGTTCTTAACCTCGACAGAGCACTTAAAGAATTTTCTAGCTAGCATGTTATCGCGGACACAAAGGCTTTTCTTGTGACGCTGGATGTCCGAGTTGTCACTTAGCTTATCATTGGCAACGTGACCTAGGTACTTGATTTCGAACACGCGTTCAACAAGAGTTATTTAAATACACAGGAGGAACACAGATATCTTTATAATTTGTAGACTTGAACACTAAAACTTTATTCTTATCACTAGATATTATATTTAAGAGAATGTGATTTGGCAAAGTCTTCACATATTTTTATAAGCATATGTAGACCTTGAAGTGAGGGGCAAAGAAGGACCATATCATCGACGTAGCTGATGCAGTTGACTTTTAGACCACCAAGAAAGTATCCAGCAGGGGCTTTAGCCAGGAGAGTATGAAGGTCGTCAATGTAGGCATTGAAGGCAATCAGGAGCAATTAAACCCTTGTCGTACACCGTTGCGTAGACTGAAGTCAGATGAAGTGGCAGATCCCCAGCGAACAGAGGCTGTGGCGTTGGAGTTCCAACTTTGTAAGAAGCGGCAGACATAGCTAGGTACTTTTCGACTTATTAAGGCTCTGATTAACTTCACATGATGAACCCTATCAAAGGCTTTAATTAAATCCAGGAATATTGCATATATTATACTAATGCATGACTTCTCTTTATAAAAGTACATACTATGGTTATGGTTATGGTTATTAGGGTGGAGGGTAGCTATCTACACGCACTTAGGCCGCTTAGCTGGGCCCATTGTACTACCTCCCTTTGGTCGCAGCATTTAATTTAACCTCTCAGCCATCCAATTCTTTGAATATATCTAAGAAGATGTCTGGGAGTGATGCTGCTTATACCGGCCATGTCGAGCCAGTACTCGTCTAGCATGGACCCTCTTATTAAGGCTAACGCTGGACAGTGACATAACACATGTTCCATTGTTTCCTCTTCCATGTAGCATCCTCTACAGATGGGGTCGACTGGCTTCCCCATGATGTTAAGATGCTTATTTAGTTTGCAGTGACCTGTTACGATGCTTGCAAACTGTCTTAGGTTATCCCTTTTTAGTTGCATACAAAAGCGTGCTGTCTTTTCACACGGAGTGGGAAGGGCTGCTCTTGCATGTTTACAGTCGTTTCTCGTAATCCAATTACGGGTGTGTTTTATGTGGGTTTCTTGATTAATGAGAGCTGTTTTAAAAGCGACAGATACAGGGATTATGGGCTCTGGACCAATAGGTACAGAGCCTGAGCCTGCTCGTGCCAATCTATCAGCTTCTTCATTGCCTACATTTCCATTATGCCCCTTTACCCATGAGAGTGTAACAGTATTAGAAACTGCCGCTTCCTCCAGGGATTGGTAACATTCCAAAACTAGCTTTGAAGTAATTTTGAAAAAAAAAAGTACATACTATTATGTCTATTATGATATACACGATGATGTAACTTTAAACCCTTAGGTATAATCCTAAGTTCTCCTCTTACTTATAACAAAATGCATATTTGGAATTTTCAAACTGAAATATTTAGTTGAAACTGCAAAATTTAACAAAGTTTTATGTGTAATATAAATTTCTATGAAAACTTAATATTCATCTAGCAATCGCACAACCAAATGTAATTGAAATTCTTGTCTGTCTATTCGCATCTTAGAAAGTGTCTCTTTCGACGTGAAAATTACATGGTTTCAGCTAAACTAACCTCGTCAACTGACTCTAGAATATAAATTAATATTTGCATTACTCATCTAATTATATCATTTTAAATAATTTAAGAACATTTTGTATTTTTAATTATATTTTTACTTGAATATTCAGTTTTAAACTGTAGCTCATTTAAGAACTATTTTATAGTCCTATCTCTTAAATTAATGTTTTGAAAAAATATTATTTATAAAGAACTTTCACTTTCGGGTTTAGGCTGTGTTAATGGATTTTCACTTTCCGACGTTTCGTCTCTTACTACTAGAGACATCTTCAGGGATTAATCTGAAACTAAGTTTCGAATCAACTTGTGTCACTATTTATGACGAGTTTTGAAAAAGTCAAATATTAAGCCTATATTTCGGTCCAACCAAAAATTAGGTCAATGTTTGACTTCAACAAAAGACAAAATACCCCTGAGTTCAGAAGGCGTATATAAAATACCCTGCTCCTGTGGTACGGTTTACATAGGTGAAACTAAGAGAAAAATTTCTACAAGACTTCAAGAGCATGAGCGCAATATAAGAAAGAAACAAATTTCCTTATCGGCAGTAGCCGAACATGTACATGAAACAGGTCATAAAATCAATTTGTCTGAAACAAAACAAATATTAACAGAAAACAGAAAAATGCCAAGGAAGATACGGGAATCGATAGAAATCATCAAGCATCCTAACAATATCAATCGGGACACTGGTTACCACTTACCTGCAATATGGAAGTCTTTGATAGGAAAAAGCTCGTCACGGGTGAATAACCACAACTCGTCATAAATAGTGACACAAGTTGATTCGAAACTTAGTTTCAGATTAATCCCTGAAGATGTCTCTAGTAGTAAGAGACGAAACGTCGGAAAGTGAAAATCCATTAACACGGTCTAAACCCGAAAGTGAAAGTTCTTTATATCTTAATGGCCGTGAAAGCTTAAAATCTAAAATATTATTTATATACCTACTTTAAGGTTGGTTACAATAATTATTATAATAGCTGTTACATTATTTATTATAGTAGTTATTATAGAAGTTATTTAGGTTAACTGATTAGTTAAAATATATTTTTGTAAAAAACAAACTAGTACCATGTCTAAACGGGTGGCAGTATCTTTAATTCCCTTTATTTCGGAAACTAATAGTCGCATGATAAACGTATTAAAATAAAATTTTGTAGAAAATTTAAATACTTTTTAAGCCCCGACATTGCAATTTTTACGTTCCGGTCGGAGGTCGGGGCACTTATAAATGTTTTCTTTTTTTAGAATGTATATTGTAGGTATAAAAAGTACTTACATAAATTTTTTACTTTTGCTTTCCCATTTTGAAAATGTTCAAAATTTTGGGAAAGCCTTGTTTCCGTGCAAAAATTTTCGAAATATTTTTTTGCGTATTTTTGCGTTTTATTAAGTTTCATGTCGAATACTGTATTATCAAAAGATTTCGCTCGGGATTGTTTTTGGTAAACATTGTTGGGGGAAAATAAGGAAAATAAATATCTATTCACAAAAAACTGAAAATTGGTATACACGAGTTTTAACGTTGCTGAAATTGAATCTTCTCTTAAAAAAAAATCTAACTTCACCCCCGCGTGGGTGAGGGGGTGATTATTTTTAGATGTTTCTAATATTTTTGTCAAAATTGGTATATAGGGGTTTTAAGCTCGACGAAATTTTATCTGATAATAACATTTTTTCACTACCAGCCTAAAACCACATCTTTATTACTGTTCTTTTCATTGGTAGAAATATTATTTCTCTACATATGACGTCAGAGGTTCTAAAAATAATGAAATTGCTCCATGGTTAATAATTAATTTTTATTCAGCTGTTTTGGCATCTGACGTTTCACTTAATTATTAAATCACATTGCTATTTACAAGTGTCTTTAGGCACCAAATTTATTTATTGCATGATAAATTAAAAAATATTAACTAAATTAGTACCTATAATACGTGTTTTACAAAACACACTTCGAAAAGTGAAAATCATTGGTCCATCATATTCAACCATAGATTATACAACCCATATATTACCGTAAGGATCATAGATTACTAGAGGTCCAACCCCCATATATTGATTTTTGGGGCAATAGATTCTCCCTCACAGTTTTCGCCTGTCCACTTATTTCTGGGGGAGTACCAGAATGATCACTTTGCATTTCACTTTCCATTTTTATATATTTTATTACACTTAACACGGAAACTCTTTCTAACTTAATAATTTTAGCAGATCACCAGAAAATTTCTGCCAGAAATGTCAAGTTACTCATTTGTTTTTTAAACGGCCGCGAACGGCCAGCGTGATATTTTAAATTTATAAGCTTTTTCATTAAATTTTAGTAAAATAAATAAATAAATAGCTAATTAATTGTACTGGTAGTGAAAAAAATACTATATTTTCCACGTGAGTGAAGATTTAACATTTTAGACCGCGTCTTGCGGGCTTCGCGCTAGCGCGCTTATCCCGCAGGTCAAAAATGTTAAACTTCTCTCACTTGGTAAATAATATACTATTATTTAACTTCATCACTGGGGTGGGGGTAATTATTTCAAAATGTAACAATATTTTCGTTAAAATTGGTAAAAAGGGATTTTTGAGGTCACTAAAACGGAATCTGATAATCCAAATTTTCTATCTCCAGCGTTCTCACCTAAAATAAATCGGACCTGGAGAAACCAACAATAAAATCAATGCCGTATCGTTATATTCAAATTTTGTCAGTATACACGGTGTATTTGAAATAGGGTCGGAAATTTTAACAGATGATTCTACATCATAAAATATGGCAAAAAGTTTCTATAAACATATGTCTAAAAATGCGTCATAAGGGAGCTACGCCCCTTTGAAAGTTGCTAAAAAAATCGGTTTTTATTTAATAACTCAGGAACCCTTTGAGATATATCAACGAGGTTTTGCACGTCAACTAATCCTACCAAGGCCCGTTTTTATGTGTTATTTTCATGTACTTATTTCAACCAGGGGTGTGCGAAACGGGGGGGGCTTATCAGTTTTTTGTCCCAAACTTTTTTCTGCGTAACTTTTTTGCAATTTTATTTTTGAAATATGATTCCCCAGGTCAAAATACATAAAAAAGGTACTCTTGTTGTAATACTTTAGGATTAACCGTTTTCGATATAAATTCATTTGAAGGTGAAATTCCAATTTTTGGAAGTACCTGTATATGAGGTTTTTTCTTAGTTTTTAATGTATATTCGCCCTACATCATTAAAATTTTGGTTTTCGACATTTTAGTATTTAATTTTTCGTCCTCGAACCGTGAAATTTCACCTTCAAATGAAATTTTCTCGAAAACGGTTAATCCTACTGTATTACAACAAGAGTACCTTTTTATGTATTTTGACCTGAGGAATCATATTTCAAAAATAAAATTGCAAAAAAGTTACAAGAAAAAAGTTTGGGACAAAAAACTGATAAGGCCCCCCCGTTTCGCACACCCCTGGTTTAAATAAGTACGTGAAAATGACAGACAAAGATGGGCCTTATTAGGATTAATTCATGTGCAAAACTTCGTTAATATATCTCAAAGGGTTCCTGAGTTATTAAATAAAAACCGATATTTTTAGCCAATTTCAAAGGGGCGTAGCTCCCTTATGACGCATTTTTAGACATATGTTTATAGGAACTTTTTGTCATATTTTATCATGTAGAATCGCCTGTTAAAATTTTCGACCCTATTTCAAATACACCCTGTATAGTAGACTTAATTCTAAGACGAAAAAAAAACATAGTAGTGGTAGGTTGATGTTTATTCGTAAGGGTACATCTAAGAAGTAGCTTTTAGGTAATATCTCTGGAACCCCATGAACTACAGTAAGAATTTTTTCCACATGCCTTTAATTGATAAAGGCTATCTTTTATATAATTATTAGTTAATTTTAACCAGAGAAGTGCAAAATGGGGGGGGGGGGGGGTGATGTCACTTTTTGCCCCAAACTTTTTTATCTGTACTTTTTTTGACATTTTCTCAATAAAATATAATTCTTTAGTTAAAAATACATAAAAAAGGTAATTTTAGTGTAAACCCGTAGAACCAACCTTTTTCGAAAAAATTACAGTTAAAGAGATTTTTTCACGTTCTGTGCATTAAAAATAGGAAATAAAAATTGCGCCAATAAAAATTTTAATAATGCAGGATGATTCTACATCAAAAACTATAACTATTTTTTGTATTTTACAATGATTTTTCTCTATGTGTATTGACTAGAAAAAAAATAAAATTGCATCACGAATTAAATTCTAGAAATCTGAAAAGAAAAAATCGTAAATTCATTTAACAATAGGCTCGTGACGTAAAAAACTAATTATTTTTTCATTATGCTTTCAGTACTTAAAATTGATTTACGAATTGGTATAATTGGATCAGTTCTCAGCTTTAATTATGAACACTTCAATATCGATTTCAAATTTTCTTTATATTTTTGCACAATTAAAATCCAGCTTTTATTTTTCTTCACCGAAAATTTTAAATTTTCTTGATTTTTTTTTTATTTTTTATAACTTTTTCGGTAAATTATACAATAACATGACATAAAATTCTAGAAAATATTATACTGTGCGGTCCAAAAGTCACCCCCCTCCCTTTTAACTTTTGAACGAGTTGAGATATCGACTTCAAATTTAGAACTCTTAAATAAGACAACTTAAACTATCTTTTAGCATATATTTGATATTTTGAGCTCTTAAAATGTGGGCAGGGGGGCATAGGGGGACATTTTTTTAAATGGAAAGGGGGGTCGTGTGATACATCATTTTAAAGCTTATAAAATTCTCTATTTAAACTAATATTTTTAAATTTTTTAAAAATGTTTTTTAAGGTTTTGATTTTTCAATTTTTTGTGCTAAAACATTCGATTTTTTAAGTTTATTTTTATAAATTTTTATTTATGTCTAACTAAAATTAGTTTTAAAGTATAATTAACATTTTTTTATGATGAAATTGGGCTTTTTAAAAAATTATTTGTTTTTTTTAGAGGAATTTTGACATTAATACCCATTTTCAACCCCATTTTAAACCCAATTTTTTTTTTAATTTAAAAATATGGAGTTAAATGGAGAATTTTATAAGCTTTAAAATGATGTATTACACGACCCCCCTTTCCATTTAAAAAAATGTGCCCCCATGCCCCTCTGCCCACATTTTAAGAGCTGAAAGTATTAAATATATGCTAAAAGATAGCTTAAGTTGTCTTATTTACAAGTTCCAAATTTGAAGTCGATATCTCAACGGGTTCAAAAGTTAAGAGGGGGAGGGTGACTTTTGGACCCCTCTGTATAATATATATTATATACTCTCTTACGAGTCGTTTTAGGATATATGTTTATAAGAACTTTTTTTCTTATTTTTTGTTAAGGCATTACACCCTGAATACCGTATTTAGGAAACACTCTGTATAATGGTTTACATTCTATAATATACTCCTTTTTCAAGTGGCGCCCCCTATACAGGCGGACAGACGGACAGACGGACAGACGGACAGACGGACAGACGGACAGACGGACAGACGGACAGACGGACAGACGGACAGACGGACAGAAGGACAGACGGACAGACGGACAGACGGACAGACGGACAGACGGACAGACGCACAGACGGACAGACGGACAGACGGACAGACGGACAGACGGACAGAGGAACAGACGGACAGACGGACAGACGGACAGACGGGCAGACGGACAGACGGACAGACGGACATTTTTTATTTTTAAGTTGTTTAGCATTGTATGTGTATAACGCACTTTGGTACATACATTTTTCATTTTGCCTTTTTTTTTATTATATAAATAAATGTACATATTTTAAAATAAAAAATAAATAAATTTCCCTTTTTTTTAATATATTAAAAAAAATGAGGAATAGACGAAAATTATTTATTAGGTAGAATACGGTATATTTTCCTTTTTTTTTTGGTAAAGGTGATTAAATATTTATCTAAATGTAAAATGCAAAATCTGTAAAAACAAATTGCTGTTTGGTCTAGACATAATCTTAAAAAGAGACGTCTTGGTTAATTTTACACTGTTTTGGTTTAATACTTTCGTGAGAATCTCTACCTAAGTAAATTAAAATTAATTGCATTAATTAAAAACAACAAATTTAAATTAATGTTAAGACATAGTTAAGAGAATATTTTATAATACTGAAACTCAGCTGGCTAAGTTTTACAAGTGTGCGAACTTAACATTATGGGAGGATTGGTGTAGTAGACTACCGCGTCGTATTTGACGAGTTTACTACCCAAAATAGCGTGAGTTCGATTCTCACCGGCGCCGATTTGCATTTTTCAGTTAATTAATAATTGAAATTTGGCGAAGGCGTAAGTGAAGCGGACACTCCCTATAAATTGGTTGGAAAGTCAATTAAAGCCGGTGGTTCCCTCTACTACTAGCCCACACAAGTCCTGGACTTAGGGGATGCTTAATTAAGTAGAATAGTACGAGGTTAAACAAAAAATGTAAATGTAAACATTTTTATTTTGGTTATTTTTTTGAACTTCTCAAATAATTTTAAAAACAAAGATTCAGATTCAGATTCTTTATTGGCCACATTATTGGCAAGTCAAATACATGATTTAAAAATATATAAATACAAATACATATACAAAATATAGTATCACAGTTTAAAACATATATCTAATACATTACAAATATTACAATTACAAAATACTTTGAACAAGAAAGAAACGGTGATATTCCTCAACCGAATAATAGTATATTAAAGTACTAGTTTCATAACATACGAATCCGGGGCATATCTAAGATAGCAAATAAATAAATAAATAACTATACTAAAACACTTGATGCTAAAAATTAAACGCGGTTAACGGATTACATAATTCTTGCCAAAAGTACATGTTCCTCGTTTCACGGGTGAAAAGCAACGTTGTGCAGTGTAATCTTTTATAAAAACCAGTACAAATTACCAACTAAAAGATATTATGGGTGGAAACACCCATTATATTTTATTATAACATTTTTAGGGGATCTGATTTATTTTCCCAACTGTTTTAATTTGTTACTCTAGAATATATTTAGGGGAATGCGGATTTCCGACTACCGGAACGCACTTGTTTTGGAAACGTTATCTTATCGCCCTAATTGCGCGATTCAAATTGCAGATACAATCTTTTACGCAACTCGTGCGCAAAATCTATTCCGTGCACACGAAAAAAAATTGACGAGGGGTGTTATTTAATTTTTTTTCTATTTTGCGACTTTTATTAGCTCATAATCACACGCATTTTGCGTATTCTTATAGGCCCATAAGAGGTCTGTACTTTTTGTTCTTTTGGGTTGGCAACAGACCTGGCCTATCGCTTGACGTTTTCCGCGCAAATATCAATGTCGCTTTAAAGTTGAATTTTCTACAAAATTTTGTGTTTAGGTTATTTTTACCATGTTAAAATTGTGGCTTGGTTATTTGCAGTAAAAAAGAGAAGAGATAAAATATATCAAAATATTATTTTTTCTTAGAATTTTAAACATGGTGTAAACTGTAATGCCAATCCAAAACAAAAATCCCTAAATCGTCATCAATTTAAATGTAAGTTTTTTTAAATTTTAGAGCAAAATAGAAAAAATTGTATAAAGCACTCGTTTCATAACACGTTTTTAGCGCACGAGTACAAGTTAAGAAAACGAGCCGCTTGCGGCGAGTATGTTATGAAACTAGTACTTTAATATACTATAAACAAAAAAATCTTGCATAGCTATATTTCGTGTCTGAAATAGACCGCAGGGGCTCATTTGCGAAAGTGTGCTAAAAGGCGAGGGTTATAACAATTCGGGTACGGTTCGCGTAACTCCGTCTGAGGGAATTCCTTATTTTAGCCAAATTATTATTTTTCTACGACTGCTTTAGAATGTAAGCAAATTCGCACACTTTTCAAACTCAGAATGAATCCATTCTAGCTGTAGATATGGTATGAATATTCCGTATCAAGTGTTTGAATGAGCACATGTAGTGCCATCTCTTGTTTATAAAAGTAAAGAAAACTGTAGCAAAATTAGCAAAAATATAAATATTTTACCATGAAATATTGAATAATTTAATGCAATTTAAAGTTTTGCGTTAAAATTACATGAAGTTTATTAGTTTTTCTTAATATTTGACTAGTTTTTTATCAATTTACTTCAAAAAATTAAAACTGCTCCATCTATTGTTAAATATTTAAACCTGATATATCTTATAAATAAATAAATAAATAAATAAATAAATAAATAAATAAATAAATAAATAAATAAATATAACAATCTTACATAACCTTCAATTTTTGCATTATAATTTGTAAAAATGTGCTAAAATTAAATAAAAATCTTTTTTAACTACTGATTTGATAAAATTATTAAATAACATTAATTACTTTATTTAAAAATATGTGTTTTGTTGCATTTACAATGTCGAGTCACAAAAAACATTGTTTTTAACCTTGTCCGCAGTTTAAAGCCATACAGTGTTTCATATTTACAGTCGAAGAAAAAGTATAGTCTACAACACTTATGGAATAATCATTCCGCGCTCGCGGAACCGTCATACTCGCCTATCGGCTCGTATGACAAACTTTCCGCTCGCGCGGAATATTGTCTATTCCATACTTGTTATAGAATATACTATTATAAACTAGATACTTATAATGTATATATTACATTTTTAGTACAAGGTACAAAAACTTTTGATTTTGGACAAACATTTTATTTTTTCGAGGTTTGAAGTAAACGTATAATTATTTGGGTGAATTCCATCATGTGGGAGTGATAGTTATGGTAAATGAAAAATAAGGTCTTTTTCTCCCAAGTGTTTTTTATTAAGCTACCCGGGTTTCGTTAGTCTAGGCTAACATCATTCAGGCTTTTGCTTTACTACAATAAAAATAACAGTTATTAGATACTATACTTGAAAATAATGTAAAAAAATTTTAAAAATTGTAACCCATGGTTATGATTTTTAGGTTAGAATTGTACTAAAAATTTTGTCGATAAATATAAAATATAAAAAATATATGAAAAGACTTACATTGATACTGTGACTGCACATTCCTTTCAAATATACACGTAAATAACATAAAAACATAAAAATAATAATAAATACTAGGACATTTAAAATCTTAAAAACGTGATAGAAAATCTAGCGGAAATGTCAAACAATTTTAATCTTCTTCTTCTTCTTGTTCATGATGGTTGAATTTTTCAGGGATGGGTTAGAGATCTATCCTACCCCAAAATAAGAACCAAAGAAATTCCACATTACGCTTCACTAGCATATATAGGCAAAGCATCCAATATCATAAAAAACATCTTAGTAGAAGAAGACAAAACACTAAAAATTGCCTTCAAAGTTAACAACAACCTAGGTAAACATCTCCTCAACAATAAAAGTAAAACCAACAAATGGGATAAATGTGGTATATATGAGCTAGGTTGCTCTAACTGCAACTCCAAATATATTGGTAGAACATACCGCAGCTTCAAAGAACGCCTAAAAGAACATCTTAGAGCCAGTAGAAAACCAGACGATAGAACATCACATTTTGCCAATCACTTAAAAGACAAAAAGCACCAATTCAACCCAGATACGAATTTTAAAATTCTACATGTGCAGAACAAAGGCCAAAAACTCGTCAACATGGAAATAATAGAAATCCACAAGCTGAAACAAAGAAAGAGCACCAAAATGCTGAATCAACAAACCATATTCGGGAACACCGCACTGTACTCAATCCTCAAACCCATCCCTGAAAAATTCATGAAGAAGAAGAAGAAGAAGAAGAAGAAGAAGAAGAAGAAGAAGATTAAAATTGTTTGACATTTCCGCTAGATTTTCTATCACGTTTTTAAGATTTTAAATGTCCTAGTATTTATTATTATTTTTATGTTTTTATGTTATTTACGTGTATATTTGAAAGGAATGTGCACAGTCACAGTATCAATGTAAGTCTTTTCATATATTTTTTATATTTTATATTTATCGACAAAATTTTTAGTACAATTCTAACCTAAAAATCATAACCATGGGTTACAATTTTTAAAAATTTTTTACATTATTTTCAAGTATAGTATCTAATAACTGTTATTTTTATTGTAGTAAAGCAAAAGCCTGAATGATGTTAGCCTAGACTAACGAAACCCGGGTAGCTTAATAAAAAACACTTGGGAGAAAAGGACCTTATTTTTCATTTACCATAAACGTATAATACTCTTCTCCTGTAAAGCTGTGAGGAGTACAATAAAGAAATTAATTGTTCATTTAAATATTTGTGTATATTAAATGGTTAAATAAATTAAGTTTAGTTTTAGCTTTCATGTGATAAGAATGTTAAAATAATCTTTGCTTAACTAATATATAATTGATAAAATTATAAATAAAAAAAATAATAAAAAAATCAGGTTACTGTTTTGTATATTAATTATTTTGAAACTTGATCTTTTTGATTAAAACTAAAGATAAATTAATACTTAGAAGCAGAATTAAATTTTCCTTTTTAAAATGTAAAATCATAAAATATTTTTCTTTTTTATTTAAAAATTAAATAATTATCCTGACATGTTTTCTTATAATTTTTTCTTATCATTTAAGTTATAAATATTATTATCTTTCTTATTATATTTCTCTACTTATACATGTATTGGAACATCGTGCCTCTACGTTTTGCTTGGGAAAAAATGTAGACTATATCCATAAATGACGTTGAGCCGGTCCTAGGCGCCGACTTCGGGGAGAAAAATCCCTCAGATCATCCATTTATATATACACACTTTATAACTTTTATAAATTTAAAAAAATGTTGGGCTCCTCTGATATTTTTTAAAGTCGACGCCTATGGCGCTGTATTGGTTTTAATTATAATGAGTTTTGTTTTATTCAAACTTATACATGATTTTTTTCGTTGTTTTAACTATATAGTTAAAATATATATTTTCGTAGTTTATTATAAGTTGTATAGACGAGAATGATAATAATTTTAAGTTACTATAGCTAATTTTATAAAAATGTTATGTCAAGGTTTTAAACTATTTTTTGTTTTGTTTTAGGTATGTGACAACGTATAAAGTTAAACGGATTTTGTACAAAGTTTTATACAGGTTTGATTAATTTTAGTTTTAGTTAAATATAGTTTCTACTGTCATCCAATTTATACATGTCAACGATTTTATAACGATATGTTTTTTACAATAACTTATTTTGTGTATAAAATAATTCTATATTTTATGCATTTTAAGCCCTATCAAAAAGTAACTATATAAATGAAAAGACCTTTAAAAAGGCGTCAGTATCATACGACTTAACTCTTTATTAAAAAACTAAATGCACATCAATCGTTTTTTGGCTTTATTATATAAATTAAATTTGTGAATCAATATACAGGCCCAGATTCAGGGGGTAAGGGAGGAAGATTCCCCGGGGCCCGGGCCTCCGACGGGGGGCCGGCGTCGATAGTAGGGGCCCAGCAAAAATTTTATGCCAGGGGTAAAGCTTTTTTTCAGTGGCGAAAACCTTAATTTTTTAAAAATGGGGTGCCCTGAAAAAAGGTTCCGCGGGGCCCGGCCTGGCTCTGTCCGGTCCTGTCAATATACACTCAACAAGCTATGAATGTGCGTAAAAAAAAACTGTCTTCCTTTGTCCTTAACACCTTCCGCTACAGCCACTATTTCAAGGCATAGGCCCCTATACCAGATAAAAACTTATATGGAAAATCGAGTATATGAATATCTGTGGATATTGATCTAATGACTATATTCCTTTTGCGAATAAAGTCCGAAAACGTTTTCTTAATGAGCGTGCAGAGTTGACTCTTGGTACTGAAGAGGTCCAGCAGTCCGAAACTGTCAGTCTACCAATATCACTCCGTACGATGATTAGAAAATAGATTGATGAAATAATAAATTAATATTTTTATAATTTTGTTTAAAATTAAAAATTTCTGTCCTGACTTTTTGTCTAATTTTGAAATTCCATTTGCGCGAACCTTAACTGCAGTCAAAATAATTAAAGTTTTATTAATAAACTTTTTAGTTTTTTGAAGAAATTAATTATTAAATAATTTAATATTGTTAATATTTGTTTGACCAATGTAAAAAAATAAAAGAATAGTTTAATAGATAATTCTGAAAAAAATTGTTTAAAACGACAGTTGTATTTTAAAAATAAAAACAAGAAGAAAACTTTTTTAAGACACACTTATAATAGTATATTAAAGTACTAGTTTCATAACATAGTACTTTAGAAAACTCGCCGTAAGCGGCTCGTTTTCTAAACTTTTACTCGTGCGCTAAAAACGTATTATGAAACGAGTGCTTTATACAATTTTTTCTATTTTGCTCTAAAATTTAAAAAACTTACATTTAAATTGATGACTGATTTAGGGATTTTTGCGTGTTCTTATAGGTCTGTACTTTTTGTTCTTTTGGGTTGGCAACAGACCTGGCCTATCGCTTGACGCTTTCCGTCCAAATGTCAATGTCGCTTTAAAGTTGAATTTTCTACAAAATTTTGTGTTTAAGTTATTTCTACCGTGTTAAAATTGTGGCTTGGTTAATTGCAGTAAAAAAGAGAAGAGATGACTATAAAATATATCAAAATATCATTTGGACTTTCCAGGGTGAAAGAAGTAAATTTAATTATTTTATTAATAAATAAAATTATAAACTAATAAATCATCGGGTATCAGTGTTTTTGTCAGAATAAAAAAGGACTTACCAATTCGAAAAATACAGATAAGCATTTAAATTATAAATCAATTAATTTTATTCAATTTACTACTAGGACGGCTTACCCTACCACTTCAAATCCGTAATGATTCTGGGAAATGTTTCTGTACACAATGCATTAGACACTATTAATTTAAACAGTGCGTATGTTCCTGTCATATATTTCAGTGTCTCAAAACAGTTACTGCATCCCTCTCTTTTATCAGCTCTGAAAAATCCTTGTTGCCAGCGTTCACTTGACTGAACCAAAAATATGTTTTTCTTCAAGCGTACTAAAATGTTCATATTTTATAACTGAGCACACTAGTTAGAAGTGATCTATTTTTTTACAGTAAAAAAATGAGTTCATTGTTGTACGCCGTTAAAAAAGTTAGTTAGCAAAAGCACCACTGGCGGCAGCACTCTTTGACTTTGATGACAGACATACTTCAAACTTGTTTTTTATTATGTAAACAGGTGGTTGACTCGAGATTCTGTGCAAAAAACTTGTGCGAATTTGATTAAAAATGATTAAAGAAGAATATATGGTTTATACACCTACAAATCTCTCCGAAATTGTAAATGCTACATTAGAAAAGTTACCATCCAAATCGCGAAAAATGTACGATTTAGCCTACGAAAAAAAATTAAATGAGCTAAGGAAGGTTCAAGTTTATTTCAAAAGGGTTTTATTGGCATTTTTTAATAAAAAAAAAACATACTTTATTACTGAATAAATTAAATTCAAAAATTAATATTTAAAAAAATATATATAGGATGCTTGAAGAAAAAATAGTATGTTTCACTCAGAGGAAAGGTGCTTTTTTTTACTCGTCTGTAGTTTCCGGACTCCGCTTCGCGTCGTCCGCAATTCTACAGACTAGTAAAAAAAGCTTTTATATAGCGCTACCTACCGAGATTTATTACTACTCTATCAATCTCACTTTATCTAAAACAACAAAAAGTTAGATTATTTTATTCGCAAACCACACTTGTTTTCAGACAAGGCTAATGTTTCGCCATCTATGAGGTATAACCAAAAGCCAAAAAACAGGTTTGATATTAATTCATATCTAACCTAGGTTAAAAAAGAAAAGCTTTTTTAACTTTTAAAGAAACAGACAAAAATGATAAATTTTGCACCTGTTTATAATGCATATAAAAGACGTTTTTCTGTATACTTTTGAATAAAATATATTTTTTGTCCAATCTATTGTTGACCCTTTAAAAAATGGTGCTGGAACGAAAATGAATGATGATGCCGTTCCCGTGAATGATTTTGGTAATTATTTTCTAAAAAAATAACTACGTCAACATTACGCACACAATAAAAAATAGAGGCTTTGGACTTTTACGGGAAAAATAAACTGAGCCTACAATCTAGCCGAATGACATTTCGTTTTTATATAATAGTCACATAAAATCTGTTATAAGCTTCAAACTGGATTTGTATAATTTATTTCTTTATATATTATATTTGTAGCTATGCGAATGTAATAAATAGGTTAATAGGTAAATAAACTTTAGAATTTCCAATCCCATCGGGGGACATGCGCGCCCGGGCAAGGGTAATTATCATTAATAACTAACTTAAAAATTTAAAGATAAAAAAATTAATGTAATACAACTAAGGTTATTCATTTACTAAAAAAATATCTGCTTTAGGCTACTAGATCTAAATAATACTAAACGTTTTTGCCAAAGAACTTTTACCTCAAGAAGGAACATGATGAAATCTACCGTATGCTTTGTTTAAAGTCCAAACCAACTACGGTGGGGGGCTGGTGGGGAGTGATTATTGTTTACACTTAGTACGCGTAAAGAGAGAGAAAGAATGTGTAAACTCACAGTCTAATGTCGTAAAATGACTGACAGGGGTACAGTGTTGCCGATTCGAAACATATACTTTGGATATTTTTATGTAAATTTTAAGAAACATTAGTTCTGTATGAGTTTTATATGAACTAGTAGTTTAATTTTAATAGATTTCAATATACTATATTATTAAACATAATACAATAAAAATTTTTACATTTTTAATTTAAGTATAATGATTTGAATTCATGATAAGGTGGAAACTACGCAACATCGCTACTAGGTAGCCTGAAAGTCGTCTAGCGACAACTGCATTTTACACCACAAAGCTGTATCGCGTTTCTGTTAGTAAATTAACAAACAAAAAGATGACACCTTCATAAACATTGGTCTGAAATTACTTCTTGAGGTAAAAGTTCTTTGGTTTTTGCTCATATGGAACCCCACGAAAATTTAGTTAACATTCACTGGTTGTTACAATTACCAGAACTATAACAACGTTAAGAATTACTGTAACAACCAGTTAATGTCCACTAAACTTTTGTGGGGTTCCATATAAGCCAAAACGTTGAGTATTTACTACGGAACGACCTCTCAGTGTATTTATTAAATAATATTTAACCATATATTTATGTTTGCCCCAACCAGATCATTTTTTCAATCTTACAAATTATAAAATTTTATCTTAAGTTTTACATACATGTCATGATGTATTATAATTGTTCCTTTCTAAAAACATCGAATTTTATTAAAAATACCTAAATTGTTTTAAAAATATAAGTATTATTATATCAAGTTATTTTTAGGGTGTTTATATTTCACCTTTAATTTGTATTAAAAATATTTAGTCGCAGCGTGGTCTTTGTAAGAGACGGGTGTGACCGCTTTGGCGGATTTACACCAAAAGTCCAAACTATCCTGGGAAAATGCCATTATTGGAATTGGATTGGATTTGTATTAAAAATATTTACATTTTAAATAAAAAAGTAATCTTTTTCTTAATTTTGTTAAAATACTTGATCCTCTAAAATTCGGATGTACAAAGTACACTTAAAACCTTCTGCCAGAAAAGATGCAGGACGTTAGATCCTTTTTTATAGGTTGCAGGTTAGGTAAATAGTGTGTATTCAGATTAAAACTGAACTGTTACTGAGAGTTAAATGAATTAAAT
Source organism: Brachypterus glaber (assembly GCA_958510825.1). Classification (NCBI taxonomy): domain Eukaryota; kingdom Metazoa; phylum Arthropoda; class Insecta; order Coleoptera; family Kateretidae; genus Brachypterus; species Brachypterus glaber. Next base: position 1,886,704 of record OY294044.1, on the reverse strand, counting down.
TAAAAGTAAGAAATATAATTGACATTTTATTAGATACAAATATTTGTATTTAAATGTGTTTCGTAAAAAAATATATTTTTTTGATAATTTTAAACGTTTTTATCAATCAATCATTTAACAATATTTCTGATCACGTATTTATTTCTGTCCAATCATGTTACAGTTATATTGAGAATTTTCTACTGTAGAAAATTCTAGTGAGAATCGCTATAGTATTTTGTTTTTCAGTATTTCTCTTTGACAACAAGATTTCATACCTAAAACTAATTAATAATTAAATATTAATTACTATATTACTATTTATAATTATTGTACAGTTTTTATAGGTTGACTTTTATGAACATGCTTGCAAGCCTAGCGCAGTACTGCGCTAGTCAGTACTGCAGTGACTAAACTATTGACAGAACTATAATTTGCAATTTAAAAATGGACAAAAATGTTTTAGTTTAGCAGTTGAGAATGGAATTAACTTAACCAAATCAAGGAATATGCCCGTAAAAAGATTAAGATAAATAAAAAAACAATTTATATCAATTTGCGATGAAAAAAATATAAAAGTTGGTTTGACATATTATAAATCGTTAAAAAATAATCTTCCGAATTACACATGATTCTTCGAATTATCGAAATAAATTCACAGTTTTCATTCAAATTTGCTTTCAAAGGAAGTAATTAACTCCAGAGCCATCGCCCCTGCAGGGGCGACGCCCGATCGTAATTATTTCCAGACGGCAAATTTTCATGAAAACATTCGATTTTTTAAGTTTTTTTTTTATAAATTTTTATTTATGTCAACTAAAATTAGTTCAAAAGTATAATTAACGTTTTTTTTATGATGAAATTAGGCATTTTTAAAAAAAATATTTGTTTTTTTTAGAGGAATTTTGACATTAATACCCATTTTCAACCCCATTTTAAACCCAATTTTTTTTTAATTTAAAAATATAGAGTTAAATGGAGAATTTTATAATCTTTAAAATGATGTATTACACGACCCCCCTTTCCATTTAAAAAAATGTGCCCCCAAATATATGCTAAAAGATAGTTTAAGTTGTCTTATTTAAAAGTTCCAAATTTGAAGTCGATATCTCAACTGGTTCAAAAGTTAAGAGGGGGGGGGGGTGACTTTTGGACCGCTCTGTATAATAATTGTTTGACAAATTAAAAGCACAACACGATTTTTATCAGGTGCAATGTTTTTCTAAGTTAAAAAAATATATATACCTACCTACTATGTTTTTAAATTTCTCCGAAAGCCTACTTTATTCAAATAGGGTATAACATTCAAAAAATGTATTTATTTAAAAATTGACCAATAAAAAATTTAAATATAAAGAACTTTCACTTTCGGGTTTAGACCGTGTTAATGGATTTTCACTTTCCGACGTTTCGTCTCTTACTACTAGAGACATCTTCAGGGATTAATCTGAAACTAAGTTTCGAATCAACTTGTGTCACTATTTATGACGAGTTGTGGTTATTCACCCGTGACGAGGTTTTTCCTATCAAAGACTTCCATATTGCAGGTAAGTGGTAACCAGTGTCCCGATTGATATTGTTAGGATGCTTGATGATTTCTATCGATTCCCGCGTACCAAAATTATATGGTTTACCTAAAATTCACAAGGACGGTGCCCCTCTTAGACCAATTGTCAGCACAATAGGTTCCCCTACGTATAAACTTGCCAAACACCTTGCCCAAATCTTAAATCAGTTAGTTGGAAAAACGAGGTCTTATGTAAAAAATTCCACACACTTTGTACAAACCTTATCGACAGTGACCCTGGACCCCTCGGACATAATGGTTAGTTTCGACGTAGAATCTCTATTTACTAACGTTCCCGTTCCCGATACAATAAATATTATACGAGACCTACTTACAACTGGAAATCTTGACCCTAAGTTATGTAAATTATTTGAAGCTTGTCTGACATCTACATATTTTCTGATACAGGGAGAGTTCTATGAACAAGTGTCAGGCGCCGCAATGGGATCCCCATTATCACCCCCTGCGGCCAATGCTTTCATGGAATACTTCGAGAAAAAAGCTATTGAGTCATGTCCATTAAAACCTAAAATTTGGCGCAGATACGTAGACGATGTCTATGCTATTTGGCCCCATGGCATGGAAAGCCTTCAAGGTTTTCTAAATCACATCAATTCCCAACATAAATCTATACGGTTTACGATGGAAATTGAGAACAACGGATCACTTCCCTTTTTGGACGTTTGGGTATACAAAACGGAAAATGGCTCAATAGGACACTCGGTATACAGGAAGAAAACCCACACTGACAGATACCTAAACGCATTTTCACATCACCATCCCTCTCAAAAACGCTCGGTAGTTAATTCACTTGTTCATAGGGCTTTCATGATTTCAGACAAGAATTCCCTAGACACAGAACTCCTTAAACTAACCAAAGCCTTGACCATGAACGGTTATACCAAAAAAGACATTAATAAGACCATATACAAATACAGAAATCCCAGACCCAAACAACAGGACAATAGTGACAATGACAGACAGACACAAGTTATACTTCCCTATGTAAGCGGTATCACGAATAAAATAGGTAAACTTTTGAAGAAGTCAAATATTAAGCCTATATTTCGGTCCAACCAAAAATTAGGTCAATGTTTGACTTCAAGAAAAGACAAAATACCCCTGAGTTCAGAAGGCGTATATAAAATACCCTGCTCCTGTGGTACGGTTTACATAGGTGAAACTAAGAGAAAAATTTCTACAAGACTTCAAGAGCATGAGCGCAATATAAGAAAGAAACAAATTTCCTTATCGGCAGTAGCCGAACATGTACATGAAACAGGTCATAAAATCAATTTGTCTGAAACAAAACAAATATTAACAGAAAACAGAAAAATGCCAAGGAAGATACGGGAATCGATAGAAATCATCAAGCATCCTAACAATATCAATCGGGACACTGGTTACCACTTACCTCCAATATGGAAGTCTTTGATAGGAAAAACCTCGTCACGGGTGAATAACCACAACTCGTCATAAATAGTGACACAAGTTGATTCGAAACTTAGTTTCAGATTAATCCCTGAAGATGTCTCTAGTAGTAAGAGACGAAACGTCGGAAAGTGAAAATCCATTAACACGGTCTAAACCCGAAAGTGAAAGTTCTTTATATCTTAATGGCCGTGAAAGCTTAAAATCTAAAAAAAATTAAATTTACTCTGAAGAGTATACATGGAATGCGTAGCATTTCATTTCTTCATGACTTGTTTTATTTTAAGGTTGTGGTTTTTATTTTAAACAATAAAAAAATATTATTTGTAAAAGGATTTCGTTGGACCAGCCCAGGCTCCTTTTCGGCGAAGTTTATGTTGATATAAGAAAGGGTGTTTGTATTATCAGGGATGGGCAACGCTGTCTCTTTGATTTACCGTTAATTAAAAGGTAAAAGACAACAATGGGCTAAAACGGATGGTGTACAAAAACAATTTCATTGTAATTAACAGTGTTCTGTGTTCAAAAGGGAAGCGCGCTTGATATGTATCACGGATGTTTCAGATGCTGTTTTTTTGGCATGCTATTCTACATTTTACATTAGATTTTCCATTTAACATTAGATTTTCCATTTAACATTAGATTTTCCCAAAACTCATTAAAGCACAGAGTTGGCAAATTTTTAGAAAGTAATTCGTTTAGAAAACAAAAACTAGGGTTCCTGAATGAGATTGACTTGTATTCTGCCATTCTAGTTTAGGAACCCTAGCAAAAACCAAGTTAAATTAAAATTTTAAAAATAATAGTTATTTATACAGGGTGATCCATAACTGGCATGCTAAAATTTAAGAGGTGATTCTAGATCCAAAAATATAAAAAAAGTTCCTATAAAGGTCCGGACCAACCTTTATAGCCCTAAGGGATCTAGGGCCCTTTAAAATTGTAATAAAAATAAGGTTTTTAATTAATAACTCGGGTACCGTTTAAGCTAGAGCGGCGAGCTTTTGCATGTATACTAGTATTAATAAGGGCAATAAGTTTATGTTAATTTATTTTTTTAATTTATCCAGAGGCGTGCCCAGACGGACAAAATATATGAGGCTTAAAACATTTTTGCCCCAAACTTTTCTATGTGTATGTTTTTTGGATTTGTTGTAAAAAATATAGATTTCTAGAGTAAAAATACATATAAAATATCATATAGTGTAACACTGTAGAAGCAACCGTTATCAAAAAACAAATGCAATTAAGAGGAAGTAACATTTTGTGCCACCAAAAACGTTACTTTTTAAAAGGCTATTACTCCTTTAATATTAAATTTAGGTGTTTTGGTGTATAATACTTTTTTGCTCAGTTTTAAATGAAGAATCACCCTGCAGCATTAAAATTTTATTGGTGCTTTTTTTTGTTCCCCATTCAATACGTCATCTTCGAAGGGCCGTAGCTCCCTTGGGGCTCATTACCGGACCAACCTTTATAGAAACTTTTTTTCATATTTTTGGATGTAGAATCACTTCTTAAATTTCGGTACGCGAGTTCTGGAACAGGCTGTATATCAAGGGATTACACTGGCTGTTTTAGTCCCGCTGCATTAGTGTTTCCTGAGCGAGCGTAGCGAGCGAGGGAACAGAAATGCAAGGGACTAAAACAGCCATGTTTAGTCCTGAGGTATATACACTATTTTTTGCAGGACCAAACATAATTTAGGTAGGTAGATAAAATTAAAATTAAAAACCACGCGTCTAAAATCGGTTGTTTTATTTGCGTAATTTAATCAAGATGCCTGTAAATTGCGAAAAGTCAGTTTCATGGCTATCTCGATTTCAATTGTTTTTTAATATGGTTGACACAAACGTCAAAAAAATGGACGAAGATGATAAATTTTAAGTTATGTATAAATTGTTATAACAATGTTATTTTTAAAGGTTTTCTTTCTAAATTGGTTTAAATCGCTAATTTATTACAAAACACCACCAAACCTAATTTTTGAACCAGCAAAGCACACATTAAGTATAATATTTTAATATTATCAAGATTTTCGTGATTTTTATTCCCTAGGGAGAAAAACGGCAAGTTTAGTCCCGAAAATGAAAGCGTAAAATTAGGTTTTAGTCTTGGTCGTGCAAAAAGATTATTTTTATACAGGGAACTTTTAAACTTAGTAAGTTTTGTAAACCATATTTCAACTTGACGACTTTTTATGCGTTTTATACAAAAATGTATTGTATTGTAATTATTGTGAATAAAAACGATTTTAAATCAAATAAAATTTAATTCTAACAAAAATATAGAGAACATAATATGTTAAATATTAGATATATCTGAGGGTTAACTGGTCCGGGGTTAACTGGATGTGGCCCAGTTAACCCCGAACTAATTAATATTGGCATACGTGGTCCAGTTAACCCCGAACCAGTTAACCCTGAGTGACACCACTGAATAAAATCATAAAATTTTATTACTTAATAAGATATTAGAAGGCGGAAATTATGCAGAATAATTAATAAAATACTCAGTATATTAGGTAAAATATTAGTCTAGATCCTCCTATTAATAAAAAAGTATTAATTAAAAAATAAAAGTTAAGCTAAATACCTACTGTTCATCGAAAAAAATGAACTTTCTTTACTACAACTTACACGTAGACAATACGGCCCGTCATAAAACTTTAAACAATACTACTAACTAAATATCACTAGAATTTGCCAAAAGGCGCCAATACTAATAAAAAAAGTTGATAAAATCCAGGTGGACCAGTTAACCCTGTAGCCCAGTTAACACCGACTTCCCCTACTATTAACGTTATTTTTCCAGGAAAAAATCAATTATCAACTAAAAATTTTAAAATATTTCAATACAATTCAGTTAAGTTAAAACTTCACCAGCAAAAAGACACTGGTGACTGTGAAGAGTATACTGTGGAATGCGAAGCATACCTTAACAGATTGTTTGATTCTATTTTAATCAACAAACCTCTTTTAAAAATTCCTATTATCCGAAAAACCTTTATTTTTTTAGTTTTTTTTACGTGTAGAAATTTGAACGTTCCTGTTTCATATGGGTAATTAAATTGCAGCCTCAAAGAGACTTTTATGGTCTATTGTTTGAGTTACTTTTTTGTTTTGGTTCTTTATGGTTTTTCAACTTAAAGGTAGGCAAACGTTTTGCTTTTATTTGTGGCGTTCCATGCAAAAAGGGAGAGCAGTGAAATTATGTACAGGGTGAGTTTTTTAAAGTGTTACAAGGGAATATCTCGAAAACAGTTTTGGTGAAGTAATAGGGAGGCAGGGGGACATATTTAAGAATATTTTTGAAACCTACCCCTCCTCCCTATTTTGAGGGGCGGGATATAACTTTGAAATTTTAAATAGGACGATGTACTTTTTTTATAAAATTCGAATCTACGTAAAAAATAAGGTATGTATGCAAAAAAAAAATTGATTTGCTCTTTCGGTAATTGAATTATGATTTATTAGATTAAAATACTAATGAAGTTTTTTTTTGTTTATTTGTTTTTTTATTTGATTCCATGATAACGCGTTTTTTAAAATTTAAGTCAGTCGAGAATTTCAACAGTTTGACGATTATTTCTCAGTTTATTGCTCAATTAAACCTGGAAAATGTTTGGAAGTTGAAGGGGGACATTTTGAACAATTGCTCAAACATGACGGACGATAAATTAGTTGAAATTTAATTGTTAATATTTTTTGTATAATATAATTTAATTAATCATAACTCCATAACCTAAAGAGCAAATCATTTTTTTTTTTGCATACATACCTTATTTTTTACGTAGATTCGAATTTTATAAAAAAAGTACATCATCCCATTTAAAAATTTAAAGTTACCCCCCGCTCCTCAAAATAGGTAGGGGGGTAGGTGTCAAAAATATGTTTAAATGTGTCCCCCCGCCTCTCTATTACTTCAGCAAAATTTCACAAAAAAAATTTAGACCGTTTTCGAGATATTCCCTTGTAACACTTTAAAAAACTCACTCTGTATATTGGGTTTTCTATATACTTTCCAAATTATGATTCCTTGGCTCACGTGTGTCTACTTTATACTCTATTAAAAAGAAGCGCCCCCTGTAACGTTTTTCTTTATGGTTGGTCTTTTAGAAATTGACATCAATATATTTACACTGATTATTTTTTAACGTTTTTATCAACCAATCATTTAACAATATTTCTAACCACGTGTTTATTTCTGTCCAATCATATTACAGTTATCTCGGGAATTTTCTACTGTATTCAACTGAGAATCGCTGTAGTATGTTGTTTTTTAGTATTTCTCTTTTACAACAAGATTTCATACCTAAAACTAATTAATAATTAAATATGAATATATTTCTATTTATAATTATTATTATTACTTTATTATTAATCAAAAAATACCACAAACTATTCTTTTTATAAAATGTGATGACAGTTTTTATACGTTGACTTTTATGAATATGTTGTAAGCTTAGCGCAGTACCGCGCTAGTCAGTACTGTACTAAGGGACTGAATTAATGACAGAACCATAATTTTCAATTTAAAAATGGGCAAAAAAGTTTTAGTTTAGCAATTGAAAATGGAATTAAATTAAACAAATTAAAGAATATGCATATAAAAATATTAAGATAAGGTAATAAAACCATTTATATCATTTTGCGATGAAAAAAATATAAAAGTTGGTTTGACATTAAAAATCGTTAAAAAATAATCTTCCGAATTACACATGATTCTTCGAATTATCCGGAAAAAGTTATCATTTAAATTTGCTGTCAAAGGAAATAATTACTCCAGGGGCATGCGCCGGTCGTAATTATTTCCAGACAGCAAATTTTCATGAAAACAGCGAATTTTTCCCGCATAATTCTCAGCCTATTGTGTAATTATATATGATAAAATGTAATTAATATCATAAATAAAATAAACAAGAGTATAGTATGTATGTATATACGCCAATCACAAAATGCGATTTAGAATTCAACTTCAAACAAGTTATTCATATTCGGTATAAGAGAATAATCAATATAGTTATAAATACAACAATAATAGCAAGCTGCCAAATCTATTGCAGTCTGCAAATATATAAATTTAAACCCTGTTACACAAATAATATATTTGTAAAATAAAATAGTCTTAAAATAATTTAAATATTAAATAGGATTTAAATTTTAATATACAGGGTGTCTCAATGAAACCGAGTCGGTCGATATATAGTAAAGTATCCACTTTAGAGAAAAACTTTAATGGGAAAAGTTGTATGGTTTAAAAAAAGGCACATTTTAAAAATATTTTACTATTTACAGGATGGTCCTCTTTACCCTATGACTTATTTTTTTTTAATGGAATTATATATTTTATATTATGCTATCTTATTTCTCATTGAAATGCCTTCATTTTCATGTTATATTGTATGGGTCTATTATTTATAGTTTTTGAGACATATTTTTTTTTTTTTTGAGAAAAAATGCATTTTTAGTGATAACATAAAACCTTCAATTTCTATACTTTTTTGTCAAAATTTAATAAAATTTTGCAAGCTTATCTTAAAAGGGTGTATCTAATTACTTTATGTGAAAAAAATTAAATATTTTAAACAGGGCGTTTAAAATAAATATTCAAACTTTTGGATTTTCAAACATAAAAAACTCCATTTTTTTAAATAGAATGCTATATTTTTTTTTCACTCGTTAAATTTAGAGTGAAATTCTGCATAAAATAATACAAGATTCTTTATAGATCCCTTTACCGGTTTTTAAAATAATTGAGTTTAAAAAAATACAGATGTCAATTTCAAGAAATTTATTTTACTTTTTTTTTAAATAAGAAGGCCGTGGATTTTTTTTAAATGATTTTTACAGTAGAATAATACCTTTTTAAAAATAATTTATACAAAAAAAATAACTAACTTGTACTCAACGCTAACAAGAACCATCTCTAAAACTCGAGTCCGTTAATGAGTTGACTCCATGATGTATTGGTTTTGGCCCTAACCAAAGAAGTTACCCACCCTAAAAGGACCATCCTGTACATAATAAAATATTTTTAAAACGTGCCTTTTTTAAAACCATAAAACTTTTCCCATTCAAGTTTTTCTCTAAAGTGGATACTTTACTATACAGAGCGGCCAAAAGTCACCCCCCCTCTTAACTTTTGAACGAGTTTAGATATCGACTTTAAATTTAGAACTCTTAAATAAGACAACTTAAACTATCTTTAAGCATATATTTGATACTTTTAGCTCTTAAAATGTGGGCTGGGGGGGATGGGGCAACATTTTTTTAAATGGAAAGGTGGGTCGTGTGATACATCATTTTAAAGCTTATAAAATTCTCCATATAACTGTAAAATTTTTATTTTTTTTAACATTTTTTTTGGGTTTAAAATAGGGTTGAAAATGGGTATTTTTGTCAAAATTTCTCTAAAAAATTCAAACAATTTTTTAAAAATGCATAATTTCATAAAGTAAATTATACTTTTAAACTAATTTTAGTTGACATGAATAAAAATTAATAAAAAAAAAACTTAAAAATTTATTTTTTTAGCACAAAAAACTGAAAAATCAAAACCTTAAAAAACATGTTTAAAAAATTTAAAAATATATGGTTATATAGAGAATTTTAAAGGCTTTAAAATAATGTATCACACGACCCCCCTTTCCATCTAAAAAAAAAATCCCCCCATGCCCCTCTCCTCACATTTTAAGAGATAAAAGTATCAAATATATGCTCAAAGATAGTTTAAGTTGTCTTATTTAAGAGTTCCAAATTTGAAATCGATATCTCAACTCGTTCAAAAGTTAAGAGGGGGTGGGGTGACTTTTGGACCGCACTGTATATCGACCGACTCAGCTTCGTTGAGACACCCTGTATAATATAATGTAAACAAAACATAATTGTAATTAATAAAATATTTATATAACTGTTTATATTTATTTATTTATATATTGTAATTTTATTCAGTTATTTCAGTTTGTATTGTGTTATTTATTAATAATTTATTGCTTCTCTGATGTGACGAGTTATGCTATGCATATTTTCAAATATTATTTAAATACTTAATATTATTATTATATATTTCTGTTGCTGTTTAATTTAAAACTGTAAATGTTATTTTTATTTATTTAACTAAAAATATTTTAAATTAGTTTGAATTAAAATAACAACGGTTACAGAGATAATTCAGCTACTTACATAGTGTAAAAATTGCGTAAAAAGGTACTATGGTCTGTTTCACCAAGCAAGATGGTAAATTAAAAATCGCACAGTGAATATTTTCAAAGCAGATTCGAATATTGGATGTGCGAATATACTGAGTAGTTTATTTTATAAAATATAACTATATTCTATAACAAACATATACTATTCAAACCTGTTGTAAAAATATTTACTGTGCGATTTTTAATTTACTCTCTTGCTTGATGAAAAAGACCATACTTAAAAACTGGGTAAGTATCTATTGACAGTAGCTTACTGCTACTGTTTTATTTGCATACTATGAAACTACAACAGTGGCAGTACCCTACTGTCACTGCTTAATATTCACTTTTTAAGTAGTACCTTTTTATGGGAGGATTGGTGTAGTGGACTACTGCGTCGTACTTGACGAGTTTACTACCCAAAAAAGCGTGAGTTCGATTCTCACCGGCGCCGATTTGCCTTTTTCAGTTAATAATTGAAATTTGGCGAAGGCGTAACTGAACCGGACACTCCCTATAAATTAGTTCGAAAGTCAGTTAAAGCCGGTGGTTCCATCCACTACTAGCCCACACAAGTCCTGGACTTACGGGATGCCTAATTAAGTAGAATACGAGGTTAAAAAAATGTAAATGTAACTGTAAATGTAACTGTAAATGTAAATGTAAAACCTAATTTTTACACTATGTAAGTAGGTGAATTATAATTTTAAACCAAGAAACTTCATATTTTTTCGGGATCGTAGGAAAAATAGTGTACATAACTCATTGGAAAGTGTATTTCATACACTCGTGGGGTTTCCTCACTCACCTGGTGCCTCGTTTGTAAACCTTCCCACTCGCGTGAAATATGTCACTTTCCACACTAGTTATGTAATATACTATAGAATTCGACGAGGAAGTATGTAAAAATTAAAGTTTCATTTTTGGCAATTTTGAACTGAAAAAGTTAATTATCATGAATTACGGTTGGACCGAAATACTTTAATAATAATTTATAATAATAATATATTTTATTTATTTATACTGATTTTATTTTTTTTATGTTGTTTTATCCAACTATATAATCTAGATTAATAAAGATTCTTTATTAAAGAATTAGCGGAGATACGTTTGGACGAAAAACGATTTTCAAAGATCGAAAGAACCCTAATGACCTGTAGGCCATTAAATATTAAATATCGGAAAGATAAATTACTTCAGCGACAAGAAAAATATCATTCCATTTTCTAAGAAAAATTGCAAACAATATTTACACCTACTTAGTTTCTTTTGATACATATAACCGTGATTGAAAATTTATCAAAAATATCAATTTTATTTTTAAAGTGATTTAATAATTTTTCTAAATACTACTGAAAAAAATATGGGTTCCATCTTGGTTTTGAATTTAGCCTAAATCTTTTTAAAAGACATGTTTTTTTATGGGAAAACTATAGGAAAACCATATAAAAATAAAAACTACTAAAATACAGAAATAATAGCGTTTTATCGTTATTTGTCCAATCTATATATAGCGAAATAAAATAGTGGATAAAATATTGTACGGTATGCGTTAATTTAGGGGTTATTACCCACTTAAAAATGAACCCATCCAGCATTGGTGGGCATTGTTAGTCAATTTTGTGGGTCAGATTGGTGGTTTAATTTCATGGGTTAAAACTTAACTAATTCAGTACAGTATAGTATATTCTATAACTAGTATGGAATGACTATTCCATACGTGTTGTAGACTATACTTTTCCTTCGACTGCAAATATGAAACACTGTATGGCTTTAAAGTGCGGACAAGATTAAAAACAATGTTTTTTGTGAGTCGTCATTGTAAACACAACAAAACACATATTTTTAAATAAAGCAATTAATGTTATTTAATAATTTTATGAAATCAGTACTTAAAAAAGATTTTTATTTAACTTTAGCACATATTTACAAATTATAATGCAAAAATTGAAGGTTATGTCAGATTGTTGTGACAGATATCAGGTTTAAATATTTAACAATAGATGGAGCAGTTTTAATTTCTCGAACTAAATTGATAAAAAACTGATCAAATATTAAGGAAAACTAATAAACTTTATGTAATAACGTAACGCAAAATTTTAAATTACATTAAATTATTCAATATTTCATGGTAAAAAATATATATATTTTATAATTTTGCTAGAGTTTTCTTTACTTTTATAAACAAGAGATGGCACTACATGTGCTCATTCTTCACACTTGATACGGAATATTCATACTGTATCTAGAGCTAGAATGGATTCATTCTGTGTTTGAAAAGTGTGTGTATTTGCCTACATTCTAAAGCAGTCGTAGAAAAAAAAAAACTATTTTAGTTTTATTGTTTTGTAACTCAAGTAAAAAATTTCACTACTAAAACGTGCGAAATTTAGTTGAAAAAGTTTGCGAGACTGGGCGGTCCATGGCAATCTTTCTAAAATTGGTAGAGATACAGAAACATGTATGCTCTCCTATACTATGTTTTACTGTGATATTTATCAGGGTAAAAGCAATATTAGACTTTTTATACTCTCCGCAGCTGTTCGGCTAGAAGAATATTATACCTGGAAAAAAAAATCCATAAACGTATTTGTGATACTCGTGCTTTCAAAAAATCATGAATTTGTTTTAAGTTTCATTGGTATTTTTTTGCAAGAAATTAGTATTAGTACTCTTTTTCATTATTTTAGTATTTTAAATACTTACTATAAATATCTACTTTTTTTTAACTCAATAATAGTTATTTTTCTACTACTTAGTTAAGTGCTAGCTTACAAATTATCTACCGTTGTCAAGGCTTGTTTACCTTGGCAACTAATAAGATCAGTAAACTCATTTATTATTGACCATTGTTAAGCATTTTTTATTGACGACGGTCAATAATGAAAAAAGTTTAAGACAGCTACTAACTTTTTTCAACTTATTTGTCAAACTGACAGCTATGTCAAAATAATTTTCAAACTTTATTTTTACTGATATTTGGAGTTATTAGCTTTAGGTAGTAGAAAAAATAGTATATGCACCACGTATGCGAACTGTCTTAAGTGTTCTCGACTGATTTTTTGCCTCGACTGCGTCTCAGCAAAAGCTTCAGTTTCGAAGACTAACGACTTAGTTTGCATACTAGGTGCATAATATACTATCATAATCCAAGGGCGAAAAGTTAAAATTTTTCGATTGAGTAGGTTTTTAGCCGGTAGGGCCGGCCCGAGGGTAATAAACCTACGAATTCGAAATTTAACTTTATGCCCGTGTATTATACAATATTTTTTATTCGATTGTTACTAATTATAATAAATTATTAAAATATAGAGGAAAGTCGCCTAATTTCGGATACCATTTACAATGTATTCAATATTTAATTCTCGGTATTACTTTTTGATATTTTTTTTATATAACCAGATACAACTTATTATAGCGAACCATGATTTATTATAAAAGCAATTTTATTACAGTTTATTTTTTCCAAAAAACACGGTTAAAAAAAATCAGCGCATTTTTGTGCATTTAAAAAAGGGCTCCTAATTTCGGACATATCCGAAAAAATTTTTTCAAGAGTAGATCTGGATCCCATTGCTTATGTTTCTTGTTATTCCTTCACATTTAAGACGTAATTTAATCATTAAGCGATTTTCTACGAAATACTATAGGAACTATAATTTTAGATTCCCAATTTCGAATATCTTAGTATCTTAGGTAATTTTCGTTTTTTCAAAATTGTTTATCTTAGTTTGTTGTATGATTATAAAAATAATAATTAATGGTTGGTTATCCTGAATAATAATTACCTTGCGGATATCCGAAATTGGGAATCAAATGCACAAAAATGGTCTATCCGAAATTAGGCAACTTTCTGCTTTTTAGATTAGAAATTTGTAGAATGTTTACGTTTTCAAATTGCTTAATTATGAATAGTGGATCAACTTAACTAACATCATAACTTACCCAAGACAGAATCACGAACTATTATAACGATTATTTATAAAATAAACAAGCATAATAATGCAACTGAGCACAAAACTGCCATTTGCAATATAAACGATTTGTGCTGCCATTTAAAGGGGAGAAGCTCTACCGTTGTCATATTACAGGACGGATTTAGTTTGACTTTTGGCTTCACATAAAAGTAGGTTTCTGTTTACCTTTGCAGACAGTATCTTAAATACACTACTATCCGAAATTTGGAAACCATCCGAAATTAGGCGCATTTCCTCTACTTGATTTCAAAGTGCAAAATATATTTCTTTTTACTGTCTTATTACTTATCTAGTTATCCATGACAAATTGCTGTCCAATCAAATCGCTACAAAAACAATTCAATCGTTTCTTTTGCTTGCGGTTTCATTTTCAACTTAAAAAAGCTAAAGCTTGGTGATAAATTTCTGTTAAAATGTGTCTGTTGTAAAAATAATACTTGTGAATTTTGCCGTAAGTTACGGCCCGTAACCGACATACAGGGTATTCAGAATTTGTAGGTTTTTCGACATTTTATCAATAAAATATGATTAATTAAATTAAAGAGGCAATTTCATGTTCTCAGCATCAAAAATAGGAACTAAAAAATGTACCACTAAAAATTTTAATACTGCAGGGCGGTTCCACATCATTACCCTTGGGGGGGGGGGGGGTCGTAGCTCCCTTAGGGCTCATTTCCGGACCAACCCTTTTAAACTTTGTACCCTATTTCTGAATCTCTACCGCGAAGAGTCTACTTTTGAATATGACGCATTAAATGTATTCCCAGTTTTTTTTCTTGCTGCCTACATTTTTATTTCTCTCCAGATCAGAAAATATATGTTTTAAAACGTGCTAGCTATCGTACTGGGAATATAACAGTTGATTGATGACAAAAATATGGACCAGTGACATTTATGTTATGTCATGACGCACTATGGTTAAGAAAACTTATATTTAACACATATTTATATCCATGATCTGAAATAAAATTGTATTTTCTATAGAAAATAGAATTACACTAGAATCCATAAGTGGAAAAAAAAAGTTATCGTAGCAAGTAATAGTATATTAAGTACCGAGTACGCGAACCTACACTCAGAAAATGTCATTGTAATTTTAACACTAAATTTTATGCACTTGAAGTGCACTGAAATAGGTTTGCACCGAGGTGCTAATACTATTTTTTCTACGACCTAAACATCCAAAAAACGCAAAAATTTCTTAAAATTAATTTGTTAATTTGAGGTTATATGTTTGACGTTTACTTATTTTCTGACAGCAGATATGTAAAATCAGCTGTTTGTCACTTTCCAACCGTTGTCATAGGCAACGGGTGGAAAATAGTCATTAACTACTAACTAGGTAGGAATTAGTATATTACAGGTCAACTCAGAAAATGATACTTTTTTGAGACCATTTACAGGTAAAGGAAAAGGGCAATTTTCCAGGAAACTTCTATACCTTTTTATTCACAACTGTTTTTATTAAAAATTGTGTAGACAGGATGGAAAACTATACTATAATACGCTGTTGTTTTAATTTCTTTTCATATTTACCACAAACCATTTTCTCTGCAGCTTATTGAGACAAGCACAATCATATAAAATTGGAGTTTCACATACGAGTTACCGTTAATGTTTATTTTACACAGGCTAACAAAAAAAAACGTACTACCTACTCTTAACCAGACTTTATTTTTCTTACGTATTTTTGGGAGCTGGAAACGAATTTGGCAGTGAAAAAGCTGTCTGACCCCAATTTTTTGAAAAAACTACAAAAACAATCCCAACTGGTAACTATTGATATGAAACCTAATGTAGCTACTGTTGATATGAAACCTACCTTAGCTAAAAGCGTTCTCGAGTTATATCGTTCTCAAAAATTTTTGCTTACAGACCAACCGATAGATAGTTTTCTATCTATTGTGAAAATTATCTTTTTAAATATAAAAATAAAACCTAGTAAAACGTTAAAAAAGCAATATATTTTTTTTACTAACGCAAGACTTTCATTGGTAAAAGTTAAATATGGTTTTATTTAAAAAGTTAAACTTAAACTAAAAAAAATAACTTTATTTAGGGTTATTTGTGAGAAACACTCGGAAATGAAGCTAATTGCATAATCATGCCAACGTTTCACCTAATATTTAGGCTTCTTCAGAGCTAAATTATTAAATATGCATTAAAACAAACAAATTAAAATGAATGTTTAATGCATATTTAATAATTTAGCTCTGAAGAAGCCTAAATATTAGGTGAAACGTTGGCATGATTATCTAATGCAATAAAGTTTTTATTTGCTTCATTCCCGAGTGTTTATCACAAATAACCCTAAATAAATTTCAAGAGGCATCCTGTAAAAAATATTATAAAAGTAACTTTTTAAATATTCATAAAGGTTTTTGTAAAAATGTTAAAAATCATTAAATACCAAATTTTGGTTTAAAGTCGGATACAGCAATTACTATTGCTATTATAATTTCAATATTACCTATACGTATTGTTTGATATACGGTTTTATAGGTATGGAAAGAATGCAGCAAACAACGAGAAAGCAAAATAATTGAATATTAAATCTAAATAAAAACATTTTTACGTTGAGTTCGCTTCTCTCTGAGCGTTTTTTGTTGCTACCACTCCTTTTCGTCGTAGCCTACCGTGTCAGCGTATAATAGTTATTTATGGTACTAGTGGGTAAAGTAAGATATTGCCCATGAGAAAATTAACCTACGAGGCGTCAGCCAAGCAGGTTAATTTTCAAGAGGGCAATATCGGTTTACCCATGAGTGCCATACAAGGTTTTATCCAATAAATAGCTTAGGAATTCATATTTTTATTAAAAATTTTAATGACATTTACAAGAAAATAATTTGACAAGTGACAGTTGAGTGGGTAAAATAAATAATTATCCACTCAATAAAGTAAAAGCCACGCGGGGGTTATTATTGAGTTTATCTATTTAAAATGAAGCTGGTAATTGTCTTATTATCTGTATGTATTGGATAAAACAATTAATCCATAGTAAGCGCCTTCGCCATAATTGCAAATAATTTTTATATTTATATAAAAATTATAATAAGAATTCTGGATTGGAGTTAAATATTCAAAATAAGTAATAAAAAAAACTAAAGTTGTTCGAAAAACCCGAAGACCACTGACGCGACATGACGTATATATTAACACGTCAGTATATGGTTCCAAAAGGGTTAATTCCAAAAAAATAATCGATGGTTATTAACTACCTATAGAAAATTTTGATTTATAGCTAATTTTACTAACTTCTAAGTTGGTTAAAATGCAATACTTTTTTCTGCTTCCAATTTTATTATGAGCATTTTCATTTTCATTTTATATAGATATGTAAGCTGTAGCTTAGCTGTGGCACCTGTACTAAAATTCCATGTTAATATAATGTAATCTTGTTATGTTTTTGCGAAAATTGTTTTCTTGCACAAATTATTATTAAATTGTTTGAGGTAATTAGTCGTAATTAGTTTAGTCTAGACAGTGTTAGCAAAATGAGAACATCCAGAAGGTCAAAAATAATCAGCTTCTTATATTGTAAGTGGGTCATTCCGACGTACGTTACGTTCGTACACCATAATTTAGGTCTCAAATTACTTGATAGTTCATTTATATGTATATCAGGTTATAATCCTTACAGGCACTGTAAAATAATTGGATAGAGATAAACACGTGGTCAGAAATACTGTTAAATGATTGTTTGATAAAAATGTTGAAAATAATCAACATAATTTTATATTCATGAAACAATTGTAAAACTTTAATCTATGTATAAAAGTCAATCACGCACCATTTTTAACCCCTAGGCATGTGGTTTACACCCTTTTGTAGTACTGACACAAACAATTTTTATGTCTTTATTAAGTTGGCTTTTTACAGAACATTAAATGCACATGTGTCACTCAGACGCATATTTTTCTTTTTTTTAACCGACTTCCAACAAAGGAGGAGGTTATCAATTCGAAGTGTGACTTTGTTTTTTTTTATGTTTGTTCTCGCATTTTTCTTTAACTTATAATAAGCTAAAAACTTTTCTGTACAATTTGAATTACTTTGTGGGTACTATTTTGGGTTAATCCCGTTTTTACCTCATGTTGAAATAAATAAATAAATAAATAAATAAATAACTTTGGAACGGATGAACGGAATTTGATGAAAAATTATGCAACTTAATGGGGACATTCCTGAGGTGGTTCCGTTTTAATTTGACGCTCGGATAATGCCGGGTAAGCCGGATAATCAAGATAAATCTAATCGTTTTAACGCAATTTTACTTAAAACCGGCTTAATTTGGTTTTAATACCACCCAAATTTTTAGAAAAGGATCGGACAACTCAGATAAGTCGGATAACTTGATTAAGGCGTCACTCAAATATTACGGCAGGCTAAAAATCTTTTAAATGCCGCTAAACTTGATTCTGTGAGCCTGTAATATTAAAATACCAAGAGAAAATTATACAATTTGTGATTATACCATAAGGCGTTATTTGATTATTACTTAACGCTTAAAGATTTTATTTAGTATTTCGTTTAAAATAAGGTTGGTCGCTGAAATAAAAATACTACTAAATATATTTTTTAAAATTTTATGTTTAAGATGATAACGCCACAACGCACTAATAGTGCGTTTTGACGTCAGATACAAGTTCTGTGTCTCTAAAAAGTTTTTCGCAAAAAAAACCGACTTCTGTATAGATAAAAAGTAAAAAAATAAAAAATAAGTCGATGCCAATTTCACAGCAAACAATTTAACAACATAAATAATTGTTAATATTTAATTTAGGGAGTGGTGAAATTGGCACCGGCTTATTTTTTATTTTTTACATTTTAGAGACAGAAGTTGGTTTATTTTTTTTGCGAAAAGCTTTTATTTTATTTTGGTTTGTGTGGAGCGATTTATTTTATAGGCAAAATTCTTACCTCGAAAAAATTTACCTCGCAAGCAATTATCTCGAAAATTTTTACCTCGAAAAAAATTACCTCGAACACCATTAACTCGAAAAACCCATTACCTCGCACGAAAATTACCTTGAAAGGACATTACCTCAAAAGAAAATACCTCGAACGGATATTACCTCGCATAAAAAGTTACCTTAACTACTTAATTGCTTTTTAGGGGAGCTAGCGTACTTTTAATTGGCATTGTTTAGTTTAGTTTCATTCTATAAAAAGATATTTACAAAAAGTATAAAGTCCAAACAACTTGCGAGATACAAAAATAAATAGCCTTTTTAATTGCAGTTGATATTGTTTTTTTTTTTTTAACATAATTAAAATACAGTGTGTATTACACACGTGCTTTATTTAACATAATTATGGTATACATACTGTACTTGGTTATGTATTTTTTATATTTCAAACTCTATAAAATCAAAAAAAAACTATTTCCGCCCCTTTCTAGTGTATCATTAATCAGTGACAGACTCATATAATATTTATTCAATTTGAGGTTTTGGGGTGTAAAACAGACGGTTTTTATTCCCAAAAGGTATAAATAGGGTATACGGACAACACATATAGCGATATAAGCCTGTAAATAGGAGTTTAAAAGATAATTTAACCGTAAAAGCCGTACAAATGTAGTAAAACCTGTGTAAATAAAAATAAGGCACCTTTTTACATTATGATTATTAACCCTTAACTGCTGTTGTGGGGTCTGAGCGGACCCCAGCGAAGTTAATTTTCCTCACCACATGTAGGTAAGCGACCGATCTGAGTTGAGACTCCCGGTACCTTCATGTCAGTATGAGAGTAACATTGAGTGGTGCTTGTATCGCGGTCGCTCTGTTAGTTACGTCAGAAAACAACACTTGGGGTCTGTTCATACCCCACAACGTAATTAACGTAAGTTTATTGAACATATATATATTTTTAAATTTTAAAATATTGGTCATTTTAGGGGTTTTAAAAATGGCTTCAACGTCTAAAAAGAATCTAAAAAGAATGTTAGAGCTACAGATTCAGATTTTGAGACCACAGTAGAACAGTGGTTTCGAAAAATAGACGAAGAAAAAAAACAGCGAAGCTGAAGATCCTGACTTGGATAATAGTGAATTACAAAGTGAACATGGTACTAAAGGCATATAGAGACTACAAAATTATCCAGGAATAATTATGTTTTTAAATAGTACAGCTTTAGATAAAAAATGTGTAACTTTTTCATCAAGCAGACAACGCGTAGATCGCCCCTGGCACTTTTTTTTGAATTTTAAATATTTCGTAATATATTTTGCACTCTCTTTTTGTGATAATTCACAAATATTACGCTTTGTGACTTACTCAGCAACTGACAAGACCATACTTAGAGCAAAGACTTGCAAATGAAAGGATACCAAGACAGTTAAGATTTACAATAGGGAGGATTTTAAAGAAACCTGTTTCTCATCAAGAACCCAGAGTAGAAAATGTTGGTCGCAAACCATGCTATTTGTGTCCTAGATCAAAAAACATAAAAAGTAATATAGTTTGTTTCATTTGGGAGCAATATATTTGAACAAAGTGCCGTCGCAATGTCTGTCAAGAGTGTATGAAAGACTGAAATTTCTTAAAATTCACTTTTTGTGAAAATCCAGAGTTTTTTTTAATTTTTATGTTTATCTTATTTTTATTTTTGTTTGATACCTTTTCTTAGGAAAAGTGATAAAAAAACTTAAGTTTCTTTACTCAGTTTTTATATTTGACTAAAATACCAAAGCATCTAAATAGTTCGAGTTTTTAGTTAACTCTTTGAATTTTGTTTATTTTTTTTGTTAAAATTTATTTTGTTTTTATCTTTCGTGGTTTTTAATCTTAAGATACTACAAATAAATTATTTTTTACATTAATATTGCTTTAATTATTTTTCCATTCAAACTTATATGTGAAAATAAAATGGGGTCCGCTGAAACCCCACAACGTAATGTATGTAGCAAAAATATCACAACAGCAGTTAAGGGTTAATATGTAAGTTAAAGTCAAAGTTCCACCAACTTAGGTCAAGTTGTAAAGATAACTGTATACTGCAATATAAGGTGCGTAAGCCAATTATTAACGATTCACTCACCGCAGTAATGAAAAGAATCCAGCGCATGCGCACTGATTTTTGTTTTGACGTATGCCAAAAATTATTTTAAGGTTATGTAACATTCTTTTGCAGAATTTTACAAAAATATCTACTTTTTTCTTTACGAGCTAACAGTTTTTTTTTTAATTGGATAAAAGTACTCGCTTTTAATAGTATTTTCGAAAAAAAATTGCGGAATATTCATTAATAAACGTTTGATTCTTAAAATATATCGCCTTCTAAATTCTAAAATATCGTATTTGAAAAATGCCCTTCATTAAAAAAACACATCAAACCAGCAAACTACCAAACCAAACCATTGTTAACGTAAACCAACGCCCCCCATTAAAAAAAAACACCAAACCAGCAAACTACCAAACAAACCATTGTTAACGTAAACCAACGCCCCCATTAAAAAAATCAAACAGAAATTCGTGAGTATTTTAACAATCTTTTGCTCTATATTTTAACAAAAAAACTGGATTTTCCGCACCTAATTATATTCAAGACAGTAAGTTATAGTAATAAAACCAGAAATCTGTGCAAAAATATAGTTCATTTTTGTGGACCTGATGCGCACCATAACCCCAGTCAAATTAAACTATTTCATAAAACTACAACTGCCTAAACGGAAGCCACTTTTGACATGCGTCAAAACAAAAATAAGCAAACCAGTGCGCATGTGCTAGATTCTTCTCATTACTGCGGTGAGCGAATCGTAAATATTGCCATGTTCCTAATATTGCCACCCCTTCTTAAATTTGTTAATTCGTCATATTTGTCATTGATGGCACTGCCAGTATGTTTGTTATATCGAAAGGATGCCTGTAAATAAAATGTATCTGCATCCAGATGGTAATAGCGTACACAAAAACACAATTTGTGTTTTGTGCTCTACCACTAAAAAACTTGTAGCTGGGTAGCATCGATTTTTGCAGGACCAGGAGTTCTTGTCAAGAAAGTAATAAGGTAGGCACAAATATGCACTTTCTTGGCCCATGGAGCCTTTTACTCAATAAAGAAGCAAAAGGGTATTTTTTGCAATTGTTGTGCTTCTTTTTTGTCGTTTTTTAATGGTTCTACATCATAAAATTTTTTCTTTATTACATAAGAACCGTATTACGTAACATATTTTTAGTTCATTTTTGACGATTTTTAGCATGAGTACCTGGCGATAAGCTTGTCCCCTTATGCACACCTCTCCTTACCCTCCACCACTACCTAATTTTCTCACAGGATCCATTTTTTTTTTTAAATTCCATCTCATTCCTATTTATTCTACTTATGAATTTAAAGTTTCCATATTCTAAGTTAAGGGTATTTTTTAATTAATATTGAGTCGCAGAATCTAAATTTGTCCTCAGGATATTTTTATCTCCCATGATTTTAGCACAAAACAAGGCTAAAATAATATTTTTTACCAATTTTATCTCATTTTTCTCAAAAACCTTAGGTAATAATATTCTAAGGCCAGATTCGCTCTAAGAGACTCAAAATTAGTTAAAAAAACATATGACTCCAATCAAGGCAAGAAACCGTGGTGCCTAGTGATATTAATAAAACTGAAAATCCCTTTTTTTGTAGATGCGTAGTTTTTTTTATAGGGGAGTAGTACAAAGGTTTTAGATATTTTTTCCGGGATAAAAAAATGTAAATATTATTTGAGAATCTAAATTTATATTTTTGTCCTATTACCTCCTCATCTACGCCCTTTGATACTACATGTTATCTTAGAAAAGCCGTATATAGTTCTCCGCATGAAAGAAAGTCTCCGACGAAAGGGGGAAGAATCATTCGCGCTCTCTTCTTTTCGTCAAGAGCGTTATAAGGCGTGCGGGCCTACATCGGGCCTCCCACTTGCACACACATTCCAAACATATTTCCCGTAGTCACAGATCTGTGCGTCAAACTATAGTGACACTGAAACTAAAATAAAACTGTTGTTTTTTTTTCTAATAAAAACTGTTATGTTAAGGTTCGATATTCTGTACGGAGTAACTATTGACTTTAACATTTTGCCTTTTTCTAGATGGATCGTAACGGCCGTTAGACGCGTCCGTGACCTTATAAATTCATATATATTCAAAACTTCCCTTACTGACCTGGACGAAAAAAGGCCAAGTGTTGATCCTCTCCAAAAACCTTCCCCCACAATTTCAATAATCCATGTCACACAATAAATCAAAATGATTCTAGAATAGTATATTCTATAACTAGTATGGAACAGACAATATTCCGCGCGAGCGGAAAGTTTGTCATACGAGCCGGCAGGCGAGTATGACGGTCCCGCGAGTGCGGAATGAGTATTCCATACGTGTTGTAGACTATACTTTTTCTTCGACTGCAAACACTATATGGCTTTAAACTGCGGACAAGGTTAAAAACAATGTTTTTTTGCGACTCGACATTGTAAATGCAACAAAACACATATCTTTAAATAAAGCAATTAATATTATTTAATAATTTTATCCAATCAGTAATTAAAAAAGATTTTTATTTAATTTTAGCACATATTTATAAAAAATAATGCAAAAATTGAAGGTTATGTCAGATTGTTGTGACCAATATCAGTTTTAAATATTTAACAATAGATGAGGCAGTTTTAATTTTTTGAACTAAATTGATAAAAAACTGGTCAAATATTAAGAAAAACTAATAAACTTTATGTAATTTTAACGCAAAACTTGAAATTGCATTAAATTATTCAATATTTCATGGCAAAATATATATTTTTTTGCTAATTTTGCTACAGTTTTCTTTACTTTTATAAACAAGAGATGGCACTAAATGTGCTCATTCTTCAACACTTGATACGGAATATTCATACCTTATCTATAGCTAGAATGGATTCATTTTGTGTTTGAAAAGTGTGTGTACTTGCTTACATTCTAAAGCAGTCGTAGAAAAAATATATTTATTGGGAATAAACAATGGACGCATCTACTGGTAGGCAACTTCATGTACAATACATATTTTGTTGATTATCAATTACTTGACAAAAAGTAACACAACCTTAAAGAGAATTTGAAATTTTTAGGCACATTATTTTTAACGTTGGCGTCGCGAGTTTCCCAACATGTTGATGCGCTATTAATGCGCTATAATTGCACTATACATGTCTTTTAAACTGCCTATTTTATACTTTTTTTGTATATTGCGTAATTTTAATAAAAAGGATTATTTTATTTTTTAGTTTACGAAAATATTAGTTGCAAAATATGAAACAAGGACGAAAAATACTTTTTTAATGGCTATTGCCGTCTCAGGGAGCGAGGTTGGCAACCATAATCGCCCAAAAAAGTTTTTGTCCGTGTATCATACTCTATTTTTTATTCGATTGTTTAATAAATAAGTTTATATTTTTGATAAAAAAAATTGACGATCGATTTTAAATGTCATCAGTTTCAATATCAATCAACCAATCAGGGTCGACTATCTTCTTTTTTGTGTGATAAACACGGGTCGGATCGAAGTAGCCATTACCGGGGGCATGCAAAAAATAGAATAAAAAAAACTCTTTTTTCAAGTAAATAGACACTTTAAACTATTGTTCGCCAAGCGAAATGTCATGTCGACGCTGTTAATACTCAGTGTCATGGTCAATGACTTATGAAGAAGGACTTGTTTTTTTCTTGAAAATTGTTTCTCTTTTCAAAAAACGAATAGTTAATAGAAAAATATAGTGTTTTTTTTATTAATTATTCGTTTGCCTATAGAAAATAAAAATATTATGCACATAGCCCGTTTTATTTAAAATACAACTATGTTCTATATTTGGTTCGAATCCAGACTGAGACCTGACTTTTTCTCTAATTTTCTCTTCTGTCCGATATGCCACTAATATTTTCTTTCGATATTAATAACATAAAACAGAGAATTAGCTCAGCGGTCTAAGGCATCGATATAGCATTGACACTGAGCCAATGATCGTGAGTTCAAACCTCACTGGCGCCGATTGCCTTTTTCAGTTAATTAATAATTGAAATTTGGCCAAGGCGTACTCCCTAGATATATTGGTTCGAAAGTCAATTAAAGCCGGTGGTTCCCTCTACTACTAGCCCACACAAGTCCTGGACTTAGGAGATGCTTAATTAAGTAGAATAGTACGAGGTTAAAAACAAACATACAAACATACAACAAATTTCACTTGGTATGTTTGTAATATCGGCCCTCCATACTGTAACAAATAAGGACCTTTTTGGAATAAGTACATATTTCTGCGCTTTGTTGATCCCTTTTCTAGACTGATCCACGCTAGCTATTTTAAAATTCAGCGATATCCGGTGAACATAAAAAAGGAAACAATAAATTTTCATATTTTACTGTATCATAAATTCATATTGAAGGGACGTGGACTAATGAATATTAATGGAAGGCATTTCTCTCATTGTTCTGTATTTCTGCTTCAACTGCGGATATAAATAAAAAAAATAGCTTAAATTTTGTTGTAGTTTTTTAGGCCAAGCATTTTAAACAACTGCATATAATATATAATACATATGTATTAGGGTGGTCCTTAAAAAAATGATTTTTAGGGGTGCCCCCTAAAGAGAGTAACGTATTTTAGGCTAAATCACGTGCAACGATAAGATTTTAATGGAGCTCTCTACAACTAGAATTATGAAACAAAAGACGTCTACCCTATCTCTATCTCATTTGTGCTACACTTTCCAGCCAACCAAATAAATACTGTATTTGTTTTTCATACAACAAATACAGTATTTATTTGGTGGGCCGGAAAGTGTAGCAGTGAGCGGCACGAACGAACATAGCTAAGGTGAATCTGTAGAATAAGATAATTCTGCTAAAATTTAGATGGCGCCAGTAATTTCTTTAATAAAAATAATACAGTTACATTTTTCGCCCGGCCAAGTAAATATTGTATTTGTTCAACAAAGAAAAAATACAGAATTTGTTTGGTTGGGTGGAAGTGGAAGTGTATGTATGTCTTCTATCCTTTTTGGGTAGAACTTTTGTCCCTGTCTAATCTAACGGGAGAAATCTCCATAACCTATAGATACAGCCCTTTTTGTGGCCCGGAACATACGTTAATTAATTATATGGGGGAGATATATCCGAGCGGGTTCAGCCGTCTAATTCAAATACTTGATAAGCCGTCTAGCGTGATTTCGATCCTCACTCGAGCAGCTTGCCTTTTTTAGTTAATTGAAATTTAGCGAAGACGACAGTGAAACAGAGACACTCCCCAGTTAAAGCCGGTGGTTCCCTCTAATACTAGCTCACACAAGTCCTGGACTTGGGGAAAAATATAGGATTGGGCAACATTGCACATAACGAAAGTTCAAGTGTCAAGTGTAATGTACAAATAAAAGTAACTTTGCACATTGACTATTACTATTACTATTACTGTGGGACCAAGGGCAAAGTGTGTTGTGTTATGTTAACTGCGCTCGACTAAAAAATAAAATATTTTTGTTTTTTATTAATTTTACGGATTTAACATTCTGTAAAATACACAACGTATAATTAGGCTGGACTTATTATTATTTTATTATTATTATTAATATAAGAGTTGAGTCTAGGCCTATTAAACTCAAAAAATAAAAAAATATATAATTAGCTTAAAAAGCAGAGACTAAAAGATATACTAATTATGCATCAATATTAAACAAAAAATTGTCCAAGCGGTTTTTAAAGGCGGTAACAGAGGGCGCATTCACTACATTTTCTGGCAGAGAGTTCCAAGTGTCAAATATGCGATTATTTAAAAAGCTTCTTCTGGGTCTGGAAAGGGCAAATTCTTGTCTTAACTTGAGACTGTGCCCACGGAGACGACGATCCTCATTTAGAGTAAACATTTGACGTAAGTCCAAACTAAACTGGTCATGTAAAATCCGATAAGTCGTAATTAAAGAGCCACGTGTAAGTCTATCAGCCTCAGACGGAAGTCTAAATATTCTTAGACGGTCAGAATATGTGGGCCTGTTTCTACCATATGGTAACCTTGTAGCATAGCGCTGTACGGACTCGATGAGATTTGTATCTCGCACAAAATCAGGATTATCTGACTAGTTTCAGTAAGATTATGTTTATTTTTGAGGTTATTATACTAATAATATTGTAAAGCAATTCAGAAGCTTCAACGATAACCCAAAGCCTGCAGTTCCATGGGACAGTGTGGCCAGAGACTAGTTAAATAACTTTATTTCTATGATATAAATAAAAAGCTACGGTATTAAAAAGTTACATAGACACTTTTAATCTGTAGTGTACATTTAATTAATATTGTGCAGTATTTTTATTAACCTTCTAAATGTCATTAAATTGATGTTTGGATAAAAAAAATCAACTTGATAAAGAGTCACATTTAGCGCATCATGATGCGATTTATTTTCTTTAATATTAACAATAAACGGTAAACAGTTTCTCATCATTTCTTTTCATCATTTTGCACTTTTTTAAACAAAAACATATTGTTCTCGTTTAGCTAAAAACTCACCTTGAAAACTATATCTTTCTTGGTACCTTGGTACCTAATTTCAGGTCGAAAGCTCAAGGTGAACACTTGCCTCATTCCGCTCTAAAAAGGAGGAATTAAACATATGTTTAAGTGTGTAAAAGACAAGTCTTATTAAAAAATTCGAATAACAAAAAATGTTTAGAATAAAAAAATAATTTCAACATTTTTTGTTCTATGCTTTTTTTATAGGTTTTACCATTTGGCTCTTATACCATTAAAAATATGTCTTATGCCACCCACATGTACCATTTTTAGGTCTCGATGCGGCACGTGTTATCGTTCACGGAAAGAAATTAGTGGGCTCTGCGCTATACATTATATGATATTTGGTAACAGTGGCAAATTATAGTGATTTAAGCTATAGATTATAAGGGACACAATAACTAATAATGTTAAAAATAAATTGGAAACGATTATATATATTACTGACACGATTATATTTATTACAGGCACTATTATAAATTTACAGAAATTTTATTATATTATAAAAATTATTAGCACTGACAATTAAAGTATTTCATATAAATTTTTACACTGACTGCCATAATTGTAAGAGAAAGCCTTGTATTTATATAATAAGCGATTATAATTTGCTTGGTATGTGTGTTATAGCGCTCCTAGCTATAATTTTTTTTCCGTGTTAAGCTATCGACCTGAAAGTTAATAATTTTAGACAAATTGGAATAAATTTGGGGGTTTACCTAAAAATCTACTTTTAATTAAAATTGCTCATATTATGATCTATTAATATAAGTCAATTTCAAAGCAAATAATCAGAATCATATTATTAGTTTATATATACAGGGTGATCCATAACTGGCATGCCAAAATTTAAGAGGTGATTCTAGATCCAAAAATATAAAAAAAGTTCCTATAAAGGTTGGTCCGGAAATGAGCCCTAAGGGATCTAGGGCCCTTTAAAATTGTAATAAAAATAAGGTTTTTAATTAATAACTCGGGTACCGTTTAAGCTAGAGCGGCGAGCTTTTGCATGTATACTAGTATTAATAAGGGCAATAAGTTTATGTTAATTTATTTTTTTAATTTATCCAGAGGCGTGCCCAGACGGACAAAATATATGAGGCTTAAAACATTTTTGCCCCAAACTTTTCTATGTGTATGTTTTTTGGATTTGTTGTAAAAAATATAGATTTCTAGAGTAAAAATACATTTAAAATATCATATAGTGTAATACTGTAGGAGCAACCGTTATCAAAAAAAAAATGCAATTAAGAGGAAGTAACATTTTGTGCCACCAAAAACGTTACTTTTTAAAAGGCTATTACTCCTTTAATATTAAATTTAGGTGTTTTGGTGTATAATACTTTTTTGCTCAGTTTTAAATGAAGAATCACCCTGCAGCATTAAAATTTTATTGGTGCTTTTTTTTGTTCCCCGTTCAATACGTCATCTTCGAAGGGCCGTAGCTCCCTTAGGGCTCATTTCCGGACCAACCTTTATAGAAACTTTTTTTCATATTTTTGGATGTAGAATCACCTCTTAAATTTCGGTACGCGAGTTCTGGAACAGGCTGTATATATAGAAAAATTATTAAAGCAAATATTTACGTTTAGAAAAACCCTTATTTAAATATAAAATTCTAAACTAGAATTTTCTGGTTACAATAAATTAATTGACGTAGAAATATAATATTATTAGAGGAAAGTCGCCTAATTTCGGATACCATTTACAATGTATTCAATATTTAATACTCGGTATTACTTTTTGATATTTTTTTTATATAACCAGATACAACTTATTATAGCGAACCATGATTTATTATAAAAGCAATTTTATTACAGTTTATTTTTTCCAAAAAAACACGGTTAAAAAAAATCAGCGCATTTTTGTGCATTAGAAAAAGGGCTCCTAATTTCGGACATATCCGAAAAAATTTTGTTCAAGAGTAGATCTGGATCCCATTGCTTATGTTTCTTGTTATTCCTTCACATTTAAGACGTAATTTAATCATTAAGCGATTTTCTACGAAATACTATAGGAACTATAATTTTAGATTCCCAATTTCGAATATCTTAGTATCTTAGGTAAATTTCGGTTTTTCAAAATTGTTTATCTTAGTTTGTTGTATCATTATAAAAATAATAATTAATGGTTGGTTATCCTGAATAATAATTACCTTGCGGATATCCGAAATTGGGAATCAAATGCACAAAAATGGTCTATCCGAAATTAGGCAACTTTCTGCTTTTTAGATGAGAAATTTGTAGAATGTTTACGTTTTCAAATTGCTTAATTATGAATAGTGGATCAACTTAACTAACATCATAACTTACCCAAGACAGAATCACGAACTTTTATAACGATTATTTATAAAATAAACAAGCATAATAATGCAACTGAGCACAAAACTGCCATTTGCAATATAAACGATTTGTGCTGCCATTTAAAGGGGAGAAGCTCTACCGTTATCATATTACAGGACGGATTTAGTTTGACTTTTGGCTTCACAAAAAAGTAGGTTTCTGTTTACCTTTGCAGACAGTATCTTAAATACACTACTATCCGAAGTTTGGAAACCATCCGAAATTAGGCGCATTTCCTCTATAAAATTTTTTATTAAATAATGAGCAAATGCGGTCCATAAGTCGCCCGGTCGAGCCTCTGTCCAAATTTAGGAACCTAAAAATATTAAATATATGCCAAAGTATAGATTAAGTTATCATAAGATAACAACAATGATCCCAGCCGAGAACTTTGTTCTCGTAAGCGTCACATAATTTTGGGACACTCTTTCGTAACGGTTTCAGCCGTAACGGTTTCAGCCCTCCGCCCCCCGTATGTTTTATTAATGTTAAAAAGAATAGATTTCGTATATATTAAAATTTTAACCTCAAAATTTATTTTTGTTTCGATTTTGTTTTAAAAATTAAACACTCGTTCCCCAGAACCAGAGTTTAGATAAAGTAACACCATATTATTATTAGTAATTTATTGAAGTCTATAATAGTTATGGTACTAGTGGGTAAAGTAAGATATTGCCCATGAGAAAATTAACCTGTGAGGCGTCAGCCAAGCAGGTTAATTTTCGAGAGGGCAATATCGATTTACCCATGAGTGCCATACAAGGTTTTATCCAATAAATAGCTTAGAAATTCATATTTCAAGTGACAGTTGAGTGGGTAAAATTATTATTATTGTTATTATTATTATTATTGAGTTTATCTATTTAAAATAAAGCTGGTAATTGTCTCATTATCTGTATGTATTGAATAAATATGTTTACTTGAATAAATGAAATCTCTTCCTATGTGTAGAAAATATTAAGTAGATATTTATAAATGCACTAGTTTACAGAGAAACTATTTGCGTCTTGTCTTATTCTGTTCCCTAATTGACAAATGTTATTTTGTCATTCACAAATTGTATTAACAGTGTGAAGAATATGACAAGATTATATAAAATCTAATTTTCATTAAAAAATAAGGTTAAATAAAATAGAATTTTAAAAAATTACGGTTTATAATTTCTCTAAATATTCTATCCATTTTTTCAATTATCGTACTGAATATACTCCATCCAGTTATGCAAGATAGTAAGGGACGCCGCCCGTTTTACACCACAGAGCGCATAAACAGCATAATTAAGCATGAATCGTAGTGTATCAAAAATTTAACAGATGTCGGTACTGTTTTCCTGGAAAGGGCCTATCCAAAGACTTGCATAACAAGCATAGTACATAAGAATGCGATGCCAGGATTGGCTTGATGTGTCTTCATGTATCTTGTAATGGTTGTTATGCGAGCCTCTGGATAGGCTTTAAGTTGTAATTGTAACCTAAAAATTTGACGTTTTTCTTGTGTTCAATATAATTTACGTTTGTACAATATGTAGAATATGCTAATTTAGTATGAGTGTATGAAGAATAAACAAAAAAAGTACCTTTTTCAATACCATACAAAATAACATTAAGTATAACCATTTTTAATGTTACTTTCTCTTCTTTTATTAGCTTTAACGACCGTCAATCATTGTCATAGACAAAAAATGTCACAATATTTTATATGTTAAAAGGTATGAATTTTTAACGAATGATGTAGCTTAAAATCGCGGGAATTTTAAACTACTATCTTGCATAATTAGACGGACTGTAGTGTTAGTAGCTTGCAGTTTCGGGCTGCTGATAGTTGATAAGGTGTTATAGACTATGTTTACACGTGTACACATAACTATGGTAGTTAAAAATTTTACACAGTCGGCCATGTGGAACTGACACTGAAACATGTTAAAATGTGTAAAATTGTGTAAATTTTTCGAAAAATTATGGTAAATTTCACATTTTTACACAATTGTGTAACACGATTCCATATCAATTCAGGTCTATCGGTAGACTGTGTAAAAATTTTTTCATAAGTTTATTACTGTTATTTTTATTAATACTATTAAATAGGATGTGTAAACGGTGACGATTTATAAATACCATCTATTTAAAGAAGTAGGCAACTGTGCACACCTTAAAAAAAAAAGCCAACCGAAAAATAGATAAAATAAAAGATGGCGTTGGATTAACATAAATTCAAACATCTAATTCTGAAAAAATCTAAAAGGAAACATAGTAAACCAAACAGATAATAAATTTATTTTCATAGCTTTTAGGAAGTCTGTAAATATTTGAATAGGCTGATATGTTGTTTACGCTAACCGTGATAATTTAATACCAAAATATTTGTTGACACTTTTGTAAAAGAGAACATAATTTACTTACCTACGTCTTTACATCCTTTGCACACACGAGATTGGTCTAGTATGTGTAAAAAAAATTAAATACATTCATAACATGTTAAAACAAAAAATAAAACATCCTTTTATAAAAATTACATACCTATGTGGTTTTAAAAGGTACGGTGCGTTTTAAGCAAAGAACTTTTACCTCAAGAAGAAATTTCAGACCAGGGTTTATGAAGGTGTCATCTTTTTGTTTGTTTATTTACTAACAAAAACGTGATACAGCTTTGTGGTGTAAAATGTAGATGTCGCTAGTCGACTTTCAGGCTACCTAGTAGCGATGTTGCGTAGTTTCCATCTTATCATAAATTCAAATCATTATACTTAAAT
The DNA here is from genome assembly GCA_958510825.1 of Brachypterus glaber. NCBI lineage: Eukaryota > Metazoa > Arthropoda > Insecta > Coleoptera > Kateretidae > Brachypterus > Brachypterus glaber. The sequence goes on along the minus strand of OY294044.1, from coordinate 1,853,962 downwards.
TAAAAATGTAAAAAACTTTATTGTGTATACTATAATTATGTTTAATAATATAGTATATTTAAATCTGTTAAAACTAAACTACTAGTTCATATAAAACTCATACAGAACTAATGTTTCTTAAAATTTACAATAAAATATCCAAAGTATATGTTTCCAATCGGCTACACTATACCCCTGTCAGTCATTTTACGACATTAGACTGTGACTTTACACATTCTTTCTCTCTCTTTACGGGTACTAAGTGTAAACAATGGTCACTCCCCTCCGGCCCCTCACCGTGAAGCCGTTATTCTAGCGCAGGCGCTGTGAATAATATAATAAAGCCATGAGGTCTTCCCTTTAATTCAGTTGTTTATTGAAAAAAATAGCACTCTACATATGAAGCAGAAAATGACAAGGAGAGGCAAAGTTCGGAGTAAATCAAATTTCAATGTGAAATAAAAAACCCATGCAGGAATGTGCCAAAACATACGGTAATAGATTTCTTTTTGTGGGATTTTCTTTTTTCAGAATATAAATGTTTAAAGAGGAAAACGTGGTGTCTAGGGTTACTAAACCCATATTACATTATATTAAAATGGATGTATCCTGCTTCGGAAAATATTACAAGTAAATTTTTAATGGTTTCTTTTATTTCCTAAACAAGAAAGAATTATGAGCAATTTTCGTTATTCTTTTTTTCTTTCGATTTTAATGAAAAAAGCTAGAACATAATTTTTCTACGACTGCTTTAGAATGTAAGCAAATACTCACACTTTTCAAACACATAATGAATCCATTCTAGCTATAGATAAAAAAGATAAAAAAGTCCAAACGAGCACATGTAGTGCCATCTCTTGTTTATAAAAGTAATGAAAACTGTAGCAAAATTAGCAAAAATATATTTATTTTACCATGAAATATTGAATAATTTAATGCAATTTAAAGTTTTGCGTTAAAATTACAGGAAGTTTATTAGTTTTTCTTAATATTTGACTAGTTTTTTATCAATTTAGATCAAAAAATTAAAATTGCTCCATCTGTTGTTAAATATTTAAACCTGATATGTCGCAACAATCTGACATAACCTTCAATTTTTGCATTATAATTTATAAATATGTGCTAAAATTAAATAAAAATCTTTTTTAATTACTGTTTGATAAAATTATTAAATAACAAAAATTGCTTTATTTAAAAATACGTGTTTTACAATGTCGAGTCACAAAAAACATTGTTTCTAAACCAAACCTTGTCCGCAGTTTAAAGCCATACAGTGTTTCATATTTGCAGTCGAAGAAAAAGTATAGTCTACAACACGTATGGAATAGTCATTCCGCGCTCGTAGATTGGTCTTGTTTCAGGGACCACCCATAACAAATTTGATGTTTCTAGGTCTAGGCGTTTAAAAGTAATTAATTAAATTACCGTTACGCCAAAATCATCAAGAGTAAAAACACGATTTTTTTGTGATTTACGCCATTTTTTGAGGTGTTAACAAAGCGGAATTTTGTTAATTTTACTCAGGCAGTGTTTAAAGACTATATTCTGAAAACTTTAGGTCATTCGAGGAAAAGCTTAAATTTTTGCTTCATAATTTCAAGTCTTTCCGGTTATTTCCATATGAAAAAAAAATTGGGTTAAGCGATTATTTTTATTTTTTGGATTTTTTACTAACATTCGATCCCTTAATAGGAATTTTTAAGTTAGGAAGCGTTTTAGTTAAAATCAGTTTAAACCCACCGTGGATAAGATGACATAACTAGCACCCTTGTGTAAATACACTCCAATATGTGGTATGTAAATACACTCCAATATTTAAAAAAAAAAATTGTGGGTTATTTACTCATCAAAAAGAGCAGAAAAAAATTCCAACTTGTTTGTTTTGAACTACCCTATTGTATAATTTAATGTCCAAAAGGCCACTTGTCTTAACATGAAAATTTTCACCGTTTTTAATTAATTAATGTTGCGGGTGTCACGTGCTTACCAGGATTAAACTCAGGACTCTTAGGACATTTTCTACGCACCGTCTTGTGTCAACCCAAGCCCCAGATTTAGGTCTACCGCAGCACTCTGACACAACATAGGCCATGCTGCGTAGCCATTTAACGCTTAAATCCTATAAGTCCTTTGTTTTTAGTTAATTTTTATAATATTAATACAATTAATCATTCGGGATTTCTTGCTTAGTTTACACAGAAAAAAATAATAGTAAAACGTTTAGCATGTAAACGTATTTGTAAGAAAATTCTGAACAATTTACTATTATACCGGGTGTTTTTTTTAACCTGAAACTTTTAAATATCTCGAATACTATGCATTTTAGAAAAAAAAAATGTCGGACAAAATTTGTTTATTTTAATGGTGGAAACAAAATGGCGCATTTATTTTTTATATATATATATATATATATTTACATTTTCAAGGTCATTTAAAAAGTCCAAATTTTTTATAATACATAACTGCACCTTTTTTTAAATTTGTTGAATAAAATAATATGTTCCGAAATAAAAATTATGATTTCTGATTTACAAATTACCGTTTCCTAAAATTAATTTACACTTTCTGAAATTGAATTTACAGATCCAAATTTAAATAAAATAACACATTCTGAAAATTAACTTCTACTTTCGAAAATATAATTTACACTTTCTAAATTTCAACTTACGCTTTCTGAAATATATATTACAAATCTGAATTTCAATTTATACTTTCTGAGATATAACTTGCAAATCTGAATTACAATTTACACTTTCTGAAATATAATTTAAAAACCTGAATTAGATATATTTACGTTTTCAAGGTCATTTCAAAAGTCCAAATTTTTTATAATACATAACTGCACCTTTTTTTAAATTTGTTGAATAAAATAATACGTTCCGAAATAAAAATTATGATTTCTGATTTACAAATTACCGTTTCCTAAAATTAATTTACACTTTCTGAAATTGAATTTACAGATCCAAATTTAAATAAAATAACACATTCTGAAAATTAACTTCTACTTTCGAAAATATAATTTACACTTTCTAAATTTCAACTTACGCTTTCTGAAATATATATTACAAATCTGAATTTCAATTTATACTTTCTGAAATATAACTTGCAAATCTGAATTACAATTTACACTTTCTGAAATATAATTTAAAAACCTGAATTAGATATATTTACGTTTTCAAGGTCATTTCAAAAGTCCAAATTTTTTATAATACATAACTGCACCTTTTTTTAAATTTGTTGAATAAAATAATACGTTCCGAAATAAAAATTATGATTCCTGATTTACAAATTACCGTTTCCTAAAATTAATTTACACTTTCTGAAATTGAATTTACAGATCCAAATTTAAATAAAATAACACATTCTGAAAATTAACTTCTACTTTCGAAAATATAATTTACACTTTCTAAATTTCAACTTACGCTTTCTGAAATATATATTACAAATCTGAATTTCAATTTATACTTTCTGAAATATAACTTGCAAATCTGAATTACAATTTACACTTTCTGAAATATAATTTAAAAACCTGAATTACAATTTATACTTTCTGAAATTTATTTTTAAAATCTGAATAACAAATTACACTGTCTGAAATTAATATCACACTTTCTGATTTACAACTTGTAAAGGTGTAGTGTGTTCAGTTATAAAATATGAACATTTTAGTACGCTTAAAGAAAATGTTTTTGTGCCAATATAATCAATGTTTACTTTCCTGTATCATATTTGCTATCTTTCCTCGTGTAGCCTATAGGCTCCCTTGAGATTTACCAAGGTCTAAACAGAGTAATTATCAAAAACTTTTGCTACGATGATACTTTGCATGTTTAATTGGCTTTTGAAAGAGATACATTGAAAAAGTTTATCGTTAATGGTCCCTTGGAAGGTTTTGTCACTCTCTATAAAAAAAGTTTAAAATTTTGCTATCCCAGTTTTCTGTTTACTTACACACTGAGATAAATTTTTACATCCACGTGCATGGGTAATTTACTTGCAGCTGTTGCTGATGTGAATTTACACTCAAAGCGTTAATATAAATGCGGTGTGTATTATATTTTTACATCCAGTGTGTAAAGTTTACACCAATATTATGAATGGAAAATGGAAAAACTACGCAACAAAAAAATAAAACGTATATTCGTAATCAGCGCTACAAAAAGTACCAATATAAAATAGAAACTGAAAACATACGCAAGTCTTTAAGTTGTTAATTTGCAGGCCAGTGTTACCGCCTAAATAAGTAAAATATTATAAAATGTATGTTTTAAGGATATTGTATTAATCACACTTTTTAAATATTTACTTTTAATCAATACTTACCATTATTTCTTTGAAAAATCTAGCACACACAAAATTATACGTACGCTCTTACAAACGTAAACAATTATAATGGTCGACAGCCAACAGACTCGATGAAGCAGGGATTCTGGCTTCTCGAGTCACGTGACGCCCGCGATTGGCTGGCTTGTACATCAGAAGTGTGATTTTTACACATTGTTGCTAAAGGTATGTTTATAAAAATACACTTTTTTGGGCTCCGAGTGTATTGTTGCAGAAGGTTTGGATGTAAAAATACACACTCTAGGCAAAATCACTTCACCTGTGTAGTGTCACATCAATAATGATGTACATTTATATAAAGGTGTAAAATTTACACATTTATAGAGTTTATTTTTTTACACCTTTTTAATAAAATTTCTTTCAGTGATCCAAATTCGACTAACCGAGTCAATTTTTTGCAAATATGGCATTTTAATAAATTTTTCATGATCTATGTACAGATAAACCGAACTAACTTCTAGGTGGACTGCAAAGAGAGTTACCCACTATACAAAACGCACCAATTTGATTTTGATTAAAATTTTATCTGGCAATAGGCACTAAGTCACTTAGAACGTTTATTATTTCGAATGTTTTTGTAAACGAATTAATAAATAACACAGCGACTTGTTTGTTTGCCGAGACGTGCAGTTTTTTTTTTTTTCGTTTTCTTTTTGTTTCTACTAAGCAATTTTTTATTTTTTTTCCATCTTTTTTTTTTCTCTTTACAATAAAAGAAACTTTGATAAAAAGCATTTTTTTTTTAATGTTTTTGTTTTTAATTTTTTTTTTTTTAGTTTTTGGCTTTAATGAACCTAGGCCTATAGGGAAAGTATTCTTGTCGGCAGCAGTATTTTTTGCGTATTTTTTGGGTTTTATGACATTTTAGGTCGATATTAATCACGAACACTTAAGAACGCTTTAAGCTAGAGACTTGACATGATAATTTTCTAACTCCACCCCCCTGAGGAGTAAATATTTTTAGATGTTTTAAATATTTGCTTCAGAATTGGTATACCTATAGGGGTTTTTGGGGTCGACGAAACTGAATCTGATAATTAGATTTTTTTTACTCTATTCCGGGGGTGGGGGGTAAAGGTGTGTTCACATTTAAAATAGTGATACAACAATTTTAATGGATAGCAGTCCAATACGTTAGGCAACATAAAGTTAGGTCTTCAATACCAACCCAAAAGGAAAATTTCCTAAAAATATTATATTTGGATTTTATCACAGTGCAACAAAAAATGTGCATTTTATGCAAAATTAATAAAAAATACATAAAACAGTTTATTAAACACAAAAACAAGTACAAAATCTTCACACACAAAGGGGTATTATCAATGACTGTCAAATTAAGGAGTAGATCATAAGTTCTCTGGGAAACTTTAGACCTACTATACACATAACAGTGTTATAAAAATAAAAAAAAATAGTTTTTTACCTAAAAAAAAAAAAATATCTTATCTTAATGTAATTTAAAATATAATCTAAAATGTTTATCTTATCTAAAATATGCATAATTTTATTTTAAAACACTAATAATTATACTTTTATCTCTTTCTGTAGAATGTCTCTCTTAATCTAATCTAAATGGGCGGTCAAACGGGGTTATATGAATCACGCTGCCAAACTACTACCGAATAAAATCCTTAAAATACTCCCCCGGAAAACCATTATGGAAATCGTTAACATTGTTAACGCAATGCTCAGACTGCGCCACTTTCCAAAGCCCTGGAAAAACGCAGACGTAATAGTAATCAAAAAACCCGGACAAAATCCAACTTTTGCTGAAAGCTACCGCCCCATAAGCCTCCTTTCCTCCCTAGGCAAAATAGCCGAGAAAGTCATACTAACCAGACTTCAAACTCTAGTTGAAGAACTAAATCTCCTTCCAAATGAACAATTCGGCTTCCGAAGCAGACACTCCACAGTCCACCAGGTAGCTCGCCTGGTAGACTCTGTAACGGACGGACTAAATAGGCGCGAAGCCGCGGGACTGATCCTCCTGGACATCGCAAAAGCCTTCGATAAGGTTTGGCACAAAGGTCTTGTAGCCAAACTCCACTTTCTCGGCCTCCCCCCAGTCATCACCAAACTCATAGCCTCCTTCCTCAAAGGCAGAGATTTTCAGATAAAAATAGGCGACTGTAAGTCCAACACCCGCCGCATCAGAGCTGGCGTTCCACAAGGTTCCCCACTATCCCCCCTTCTGTACAACCTCTTTACGGCAGATATTCCAAAAACACAGGGCACTGAACTAGCCCTGTTCGCCGATGACACCGGCATCCTAGCAAAAGCCAGAAACCCCCAGCGCATCCATATCGCCCTCCAGCGCCAAATGGATGCCCTAATCAAATGGTTCTCCAAATGGAAAATCAAAGTAAACGCCAATAAAACCAAAGGCATCCTAATCTCTAGGATTAGAAGAGGCCCACCCCAACCCATTCAGATAAATGGCCAACCCATTAACTGGGAAAACCATGCCAAATACCTCGGCATTACAATCTCCAAAAACTTGACGTGGGATCAGCACGTCAAAAACACCCTCCAAATAGCAAATTGTCGCCTCTCCAAACTCTACCCCTTAATAGGCAGAAAAAGTCCCCTATCCATTAAAAACAAACTTCTTCTTTACAACCAAACCCTAAAGCCGGTACTTCTTTACGGAGCCCCAGCCTGGAATAAAATCACCCTTAACAAAGCGCTCTCAGCAAAACTTCAGGCCTTCCAAAACAAGGCACTCAGAATATGCCTCGATGCCCCCTGGTTCATGAGGAACAACCAGATACACAGAGATCTCGAAATGCCCCTCCTAAAAACGGAAATCATCCGCTACAGCACGTCTTTTATACAAGACAATTTAGATCACCCAAACCCCCTCATTTCAAACTTTCTAGATTACGATCATGAAATACACAACACTCACAAAAAGATCAAAAACGTCCTCAACCAGTAATGGTACCCACTAATACAGGACAGATGCATTCCTAGCATCAGTGAGATAGTCTCACTCCTCCCGCACATCCCTCCTCTCCCAATCCCATCCCTCCCCATCCCCCTCCCACCCACTCCACAGCGCCAAATCATGACAGATGCAACTCGCATCAGTGAGCAGTGACTCACTCCCCCCCAAATTATGACAGATGCAACTCGCATCAGTGAGCATAGACTCACTGCCCCAACTTTCAATTCAGATTAAATATTTTTTTAGATAAATGAGCCATAGGCTGCGCCTGTCTCTTAAAGACCCAAACAAACTATTGATGATGACTACTACCGATGGATGGGCAGTAGTCTAGCCGCGTGGTACTCATTAGCTTCGAGCTTGCGCGGGAAAATTTTGGGAATAAAATTTTGGTTCATTTTTACCCAGTGATTCACTAATCCCCGGTTGTTGCAACCTTCACTATTAACAATTTTTACGAAAAACAATTTAATTTTTACGAAAAACAATCACAGCCTGAAACTTACTATAATTATGAAATTGAAAGTTTTTGCCCGATTTGTATAATTTAACTTTTTAGTTTTTGGGGAATAGGGCTTTGGATCTGTCTAAAATTGTTATCTAATTTTGGTGTGACGTTTCGACGATGGATTTTTGTTGTTTTCGAACAGAGAATTAAAGCCAATGACAATGACTAATCTTTGGCTTTAATTCTCTGTTCGAAAACAACAATAAAGCATCGTCGAAACGTCACAGCAAAATTAGATAACAATTTTAGTCAGATCCAAAGCCCTGTTCCCCAAAAACTAAAAAGTTATACTATAATTATGTGTATTACATATGTGTGCACACATTGTGTAAATAATAAATAGCCTAAAACCTTTATTTGTTTATAAGGCACTATATTTTGAATTTCAAATTTTGAAACGATTTCTAGTTTTATAGGTTAGGCTTAAATTGTTCCAGAATGTACCAACATTTATTAATCTTTATTGCATATGCACAGCAAATTTAATTTTAATTAATTTTGATGAATTTATGATTTTAAATGTAAAACCTGATACATGTGAAATTAATTTGAATTATGCATACATAAAATGGTACAGAGTTTAATTAAATATATTGGGTTTACCCCTCGGCCCATATTATTTAGTACAAAACAAATATGAAGATATAGAGTATATTCCTTAGGGTGCTCCCTAAAAAAAAAAAAATAGATTTTTTTGACGCTCAATAAATTTGTACGAAATTATCTAAAAATTATGTGTACCAACTTTGAGGTATAACCTTAACACGTACTACATTCTACCTAAAAAAGATAAACAAAATGGATTTTTAAGGGTGTGCCAAATCGTCAGGTCAGAGTTACAAGGTCCTATACGACAGTTTTTTTTAGATTTTGGTCCTTCGAAGATGACATATCGAATGGGGAACTAAACAAAGCATCAATAAAAGTTTAATGCTGCAGGGTGATTCTTCAGTTAAAACTGAGCAAAAAAGTATTCTTCACCAAAACACCTTAATTTAATATTAAAGGAGTAATAGCCTTTTAAAAAGTAACGTTTTTGATGGCACAAAATGTTACATCCTCTTAATTGCATTTTTTTTTTGAAAACGGTTGCTCTTACAGTGTTACACTATATGACATTTTTATGTATTATTGCTCAAGAAATCCATATTTTTTACAAATAAGCCAAAAAAAGTACACATAAAAAAGTTAGGCGCAAAAATGTGCTAAGCCTAATACATTTTTCCGTCTAGCGACGCCTCTGGATAAATTCAAAAAAATAAATTAAGATAAGCTTGTATCCCTTATTAATGCTAGTATACATGCAAAAGCTCGTCGCTCTAGCTTAAAGGGTACCATAGTTATTAATTAAAAACCTTATTTTTATTACAATTTTAAAGGGCCGTAGCTCCCTTAGGGCTCATTTGCGGAACAACTTTTATAGGAACTATTTTTGATATTTTTGGATACAGAATCACTTTCTAAATTTTGGCATGCCAGTTATTAATCACCCTGTATATACTTATATACTTATATATACTTATTTATATAATAACAATATAAAATAACAATAAATGCAGTTTAATTTTATAACTAATAACATAGTATATATCTCTCTCAGTGTAACAATTTTCCAGCTAATAATGTAAGAATAAACATGAAAATGAAAAAGAAAAGGGTAACAGTGGCTAATGTAAGTTATTTTTTATTCGGTAGATAATTTTCCATTTACCAAGGTTAAGCAATTAAATTTTCATAAACATTTTGTTTGTTATTGTCGATTTAATATTATTAAAACAACAGGACCATAATAAAACGATAAAAAATTTATCGTAAAACTTCTGTATATCAGTAGCAAACTACGAAACTGACAATAACGTTAATTAAACTGTCTCTTAATAGGGTGTATTCTAAATTGTTGAAAAGATAAGTAACTAAAAAATGGATAATTATGACAGAATAGCATATTCTATAACTAGTATAGAAAAGACAATATTCCCGTTGAGCGGAAAGTTTGTGATACGAGCCGGCAGGCGAGTATGACGGTCCCGCGAGCGCGGAATGACTATTCCATACGTGTTCTAGACTATAGTTTTTCTTCGACTGCAAATATGAAACACTGTATTGCTTTAAACTGCGCACAAGGTTAAAAACAATGTTTTTTGTGACTCGACATTGTAAGTGCAACAAAACAAATATTCTTAAATAAAGCAATTAATATTATTTAATAATTTTATCAAATCAGTAGTTAAAAAAGATTTTTATTTAATTTTAGCACATATTTACAAATTATAATGCAAAAATTGAAGGTATTGTCAGATTGTGACATTTATCAAGTTTAAATATTTAACAATAGATGGAGCAGTTTCAATTTTTTGAACTAAATTGATAAAAAACTGGTCAAATATTAAGAAAAACTAATAAACTTACCGTAATTTTAACGAAAAACTTTAAATTGCATTACATTATTCTATATTTTATGGTAAAATATATAAATATATATATTTTTGCTAATTTTGCTACAGTTTTCTTTACTTTTATAAACAAGAGATGGCACTACATGTGCTCATTCTAACACTTGATACGGAATATTCATACCATATCTAGAGCTAGAATGGATTCATTCTGTGTTTGAAAAGTGTGTGTATTTTCTTGCATTCTAAAGCAGTCGTAGAAAAACGTATTTTTTCTATTTCTTTTTTTTACACATACAATGATTAAAGTTCAATAGAACTAAAACTAATCAAACTGAAATCAAATGAATCTGTGGTCTGAGTGCCGTGGCTATACCTTTGTAATTACTACACCGCTTCATCAGTTGATGATGATGAATCAAACAGAGGGACTGTGATGCTGCGTGATCCTTTTTTTAGCCCGTTGACGGCAAACAAATGTTGACTTTGTATTCTCTTATACACTCAGCAAATGTCATAATAATTTTAATACTAAACTTTATTTGTAAATACATATTTGTTATTTATATCGCCACCATTGGTATTTAATACTTTACTTGTGATATTAAATATTGCAATGTGTGTATTGTATACAAAATGTTGTCATACTAACAAAGAGACCGTGCTGGTACATTTGAATCCCCACGCAATATGTGTTTATTAATACTAGAATGTTATAGTTAAAATTACTGTAACTGTAAGAAAAACTAATAAACTTACCGTAATTTTAACGAAAAACTTTAAATTGCATTACATTATTCTATATTTTATGGTAAAATATATAAATATATATATTTTTGCTAATTTTGCTACAGTTTTCTTTACTTTTATAAACAAGAGATGGCACTACATGTGCTCATTCTAACACTTGATACGGAATATTCATACCATATCTAGAGCTAGAATGGATTCATTCTGTGTTTGAAAAGTGTGTGTATTTTCTTGCATTCTAAAGCAGTCGTAGAAAAACGTATTTTTTCTATTTCTTTTTTTTACACATACAATGATTAAAGTTCATTCGAACTAAAACTAATCAAACTGAAATCAAATGGATCTGTGGTCTGAGTGCCGTGGCTATACCTTTGTAATTACTACACCGCTTCATCAGTTGATGATGATGAATCAAACAGAGGGACTGTGATGCTGCGTGATCTTTTTTTTAGCCCGTTGACTGCAAACAAATGTTGACTTTGTATTCTCTTATACACTCAGAAAATGTCATTATAATTTTGATACTAAATTTTATTTGTAAATACATATTTGTTATTTATATCGCCACCATTGGTATTTAATACTTTACTTGTGATATTAAATACTGCAATGTGTGTATTGTATACAAAATGTTGTCATACTAACAAAGAGACCGTGTTGGTACATTTGAATTCCCACGCAACATGTGTTTATTAATACTAGCATGTTATAGTAAAAATTACTGTAATATTTGTTAAAGCATATTACACTTATAGTATGGTATACTTTGAGTTGTTGTTAAGTTGTATTACTATCTAGTTTAAAGTATGTTAAAATATTCGAAAAAATTAAAAATCGGTAAATAATACCAACATTTTGATTAGTAATAATATAAAGATTGCAACCACACACAATTACACACTGACAAAATAATCGATCCTTTTTTTACTTTTCCCTGTATTATTACTAATCAATATTTTGGTATTATTTACCTATTGTTATTTTACTAAATACTGTAACATACTTTAAACTAGATTAATAACACAACAACTACAACTTAAAGTATATCAAAGTATAACTGTGATATAATTTACCAAATGTTACAATATTAATAAACACATGTTGCGTGGGGATCGAAATGTACCAGCACGGTCTCTATGTTAGTATGACAACATTTTGTATACAATACACACATTGCAGTATTTAATATCACAAGTAAAGTATTAAATATCAATGGTGGCCATATAAATATAAAATATGTATAACAAATAACATTCAGTATTAAAAATTCAACGAAATTTTCTGAGTGTACCTATGCGTATCTATAGTAATGTAATTTATTTATTTATTTATTTATTTACTGGTTTATAGTCGTTCTGAAACCTTCCTGGAAGATATTTTATACCATATTAGACTTTATTCAAGATACAAAGGAATTTTAATACCTATATAATATATGGTTTATGGACACTCTGTGATATAAAACACCTTATAATAGGTCTCTAAAGAGTATAAATAAATAAACAAACAAACCAAGGAAAAATTACAAACATATTCGTGGTCTATTCCAAAATTTTCTTAGTTTTGCATAATTTATTCATAAAAAAATCAAAATAATTTTATAACAAAATATAAAAATGTAAAATAAAAAATATATATATGGACCCATTTAATTATAATATGCGTTTGTACCTGCGTTTAAATTAAAATTTTGAATAAATATATTCAATACCTATATAAGTATAACTGCTTCATATTTTAACCTCGATAGAATATCGAGCGAAGTAATGGTAATGTAATAAAGTTACCCATACCAAAAATTGGCTAATGGTTTTTGTACCAAATCTCAATTTAAATTTTGCCTGCGATGGTTTTCCGTTTTACTGCCTTTCTTGCTGTCTCTTCGCAGTTGTATAGTTCAAAAAGTATTACGGTTATGTTCAAAAATTATTTAAAAGATAGACTAATGGTTTTTATTCTACGTCTGAAAATCTAGCAGTATGTTCCTCAATTTATCTGCCTGCCTGTTTGGCGATGTGCTTTATTTATTTTTACTTTTTAAACATAAAAAATTATATATGAAAATTCATAAAATGTGGACTCCCGCCAGAAAAAGGTCCAAATGAAGTTTGGAATTTTAAAACTAGTTTGGTTGTCATTTAACCATACCTTTTTTTTTGGGACCCTTTCAAAGCTTAAACTTATAAAAAGTAAAAAAGTTATCTATCTGACGTTAAAATCAAATGGACAGAAAGCAGTGAATAGTACCATTTCATCCCTTTTGGGAATTATCAGCACTGTGTATCCTGTATGTTGTTATTATTTAAATAAAATGTTAGATATATATAAAAGCATGATGTGGTCACTATTTCTGTTCACTTGTTCCCAAAAGGCAAATCGGAAAAATTTAGGGTGTACAGTACTGCCGTTCTAAGATGAAAGGTCCTATCTACATAGGTTTAACATGTCATTGTCATGTCAAAAATTCTGTAAAGTTTTATATCATATTTTTGTAAATATATTGGATAATGTGCATCAAGATATATTTAAGCATGTAAAAGGACTGACTCTGCAACTCATATTTTGTACAAGAAGAGATATCCTGAGAGCTCACAATAAACAAAAAGATTAGCAAAGATTCAATTTAAATTTGTAATTATTGTAATATTTAACAGTGTAAGTTAAGTCCCTATTTCACTATAAATAAATAATAAATACTAATAAATACACAGATAGGACCTTTCAGCTTAGGAAGGCAGAGTAACGTGCATTTAAAATGCCACGGACCTAAACCATTGTATGAACCTTTAGCCGGTTAAGCATTCTTAATTTATAAAAATACTTTTCAAGAAAATCGTTACGTCAAACGTGTACGAAAAACATTAAATTTTTGGTCATCAGTTAAAAAAAAATAAATCGAAAAAAAAACACAAGGGGCTGTCCATTTATTACGTAACGCAATTTTTCAAAAAAATTAATCCCCTCCCCCCCTGTGTAACAAACTGTCACATTTACCAACACCCCCCCCCCCCTGTGTAACGCGTAACAATATAAAAATTTAGTTTCGCAATAAATTTAACTGTATTCTAACTATTGATTCGTTTTTCTCGTGAAAAAAAAAGAGCCTAAAGTATAGTATAACAACCTTAAACAAAATTTAGACGAAAAAATCACTCAAATTAAAAAAATATTCATAATCAATATCACACAGTGAAAAAATACTAGGTCCCTCTTTTTACACTGAGTGTCACATATAACACGTATATTGTTTATGCACAGGTACACAAAAAAGTACACACATTGGTGTTCTGTGAGTACACATTCCGCGCGAACATGCATCATCGCCGATGATTCATCGGCAAGATCACGCAAGAACAGGGCCGTCAGATTTTTTTTTATTATCAATGTCAACAGTTTTTTTACTGATTACAATATTATTTAAATATGCATAGTTTCGTCAATTTTTGTGTGAAAAAGAGAATTATGGGCCACTAAATAGTAATTTATGTTGAAATAAAAATACATCTGCCAAGCTTAGGAAATAAACATTAAATTTATTAAATTTCGTTACGTAACGTTTACCTAGACCCCCCCTCCCCCCTGTCACAAATTGTAACAATTTCTCTGACCCCCACCCCCCCTAGGCACGTTACGTAATATATGGACAGCCCCTAATGTATTATTAATTTACTAACCGTTGCGAAAAGTATACATTACTAAATGTGAAGCAATCTTTAAAGCTTGTATTTTATTTAAGATTAGTCACTATTTTATTAAAGCATAAAAGCGTTCGAGCGCTTTTCAATAAATCCGGATTTAGGAGGGATTCTTTTATTTTACCCATGCATTTAATTTTCTTATATCACACATATAAATATACCGTAAAACTGATACTAACCAATTGAAACAATATGGATAGCACACTCCAGTTTCTACTGCATAGCATGTCTCAAGAAATACATATTATTTATTGATTAATAATGACCTACGTAATGCAGTTTTTTATGGACAATAAGTGCACAAATTTTAATATGTTTTTATTCGATTGATTCTAAAAGCGACACTTTTTGTTCATGTTTTACGGGCGAAAAGTTGAACTTTGTGGCCCTAGGGCCAAAAAGTTTTTTTTGCCCGCTAACTAAAACTTGTTATTTTTAAGCTTTTTAAAAGAAGATGCTTTACCTTTACTGTAATATTTATAAAGAAATATGACCTTTTGGTCTTAAACTATATGTTCTTTTTGACCAGATACAGTTATTATAATCATTTCATACAAAATAAAAAAATTTCCATAACATAACCTCAAAATATATGTCAACTGATTAATCTGTATTCACCCACTAAAATAAATTAAAAACACAAAATTTAAATTGTAAAATCACTTTCAATATTTATAATATTTATAGAACGGTTTCGCAAGTATTATTTTCACAAGAGACACATTTTAACAGAAATTAATCACCAAGCTATAGCTTTTTAAATTTAAAAATGAAACCGCAAGCAAAAGAAACGATTCAATTGTTTTTGTAGCGATTTGACTGGACAGCACTTTGTCATGGATAACTAGATAAGTAATAAGACAGTAATAATTTATTATAATTAGTAACAATCGAATAAAAAATATTGTATAATACACGGGCAAAAAGTTAAGTTTCGATTTCGTAGGTTTATTACCCTCGGGCCGGCCCTATCGGCCGGCCCTCGGCTTCTAAAAACCTACTCAATCGAAAAATTTAACTTTTCGCCCTTGTATTATAAATAACTATTTAAATATAAATGATTTATTTTTGTATACCCAAACAATCTTTTATTAAAATTTTTTGAAAGAGAAAAGACCTTTTTTTTTCATAGATGCCTTGGGCTTAAAAAACTATCCCGTTACATACCAATGTATGACTTAAAATACTTATAATACTTATAAATACTTTTACTATACACTTTAAATTTGTCCGCAATCTTTCAGTAATATTAACTGTAATAACTAGAGCAAATTCACCATGTCAGAACGTGAATTTACAATATTTATTAAAATTAACCTCAATATTACTCGGTTTAGTAAAATCTCAGCTCTTTTCTTGTCGCACCTTAAATTTGTCCGTCAATCTTTTAGTAGTATTAACCGTAATAATTCAAGCAAATCAAAGCAAATTCACCATGTCAGAATGTGAATTTACAATATTTATTAAAATTAACCTCAATATTACTCGGTTTAGTAAAATCTCAGCTCTTTTCTTGTCGCACCTTAAATTTGTCCGTCAATCTTTTAGTAATATTAACTGTAATAATTAAAGCAAATTCACCATGTCAGAATGTGAATTTACAATATTTATTAAAATTAACCTCAATATTACTCGGTTTAGTAAAATCTCAGCTCTTTTCTTGTCGCACCTTAAATTTGTCCGTCAATCTTTTAGTAGTATTAACCGTAATAATTCAAGCAAATCAAAGCAAATTCACCATGTCAGAATGTGAATTTACAATATTTATTAAAATTAACCTCAATATTACTCGGTTTAGTAAAATCTCAGCTCTTTTCTTGTCGCACCTTAAATTTGTCCGTCAATCTTTTAGTAGTATTAACCGTAATAATTCAAGCAAATCAAAGCAAATTCACCATGTCAGAATGTGAATTTACAATATTTATTAAATTAACCTCAATATTACTCGGTTTAGTAAAATCTCAGCTCTTTTCCTGTCGGTACAATAATTTTGCATTAAAATTCATGCATGTAGTCCAAAAAGCCGGCACTTTTACAGATAGTCCCAAAAATTACAAGAGCCCGTAATACTGCTTGAAATACTCATTAAATTCGCTGCTTAAATTACTGTGAAATCACAGGTAAAAATTCACATTTTTACAGAAAATAGTGAATTTACAGTACTGATTTCAATTTACCACGTTCTTTGCTGGTAACATATGACCTACTTTATTTGCTGGGAAATTACCATATTCTCATTTCAGTTTATTAAAAATATAAAAAGAATGTTTGGAAAAGGAGCTGCCAAGCGGGGAATTTTTCAGTGAACGAATGCGCCAAATGTCTTATGAACAGATTTCTTTATACTATTTTATCTACTTGAGCATTTTATTTTGCTTTTGTTTTTGGTTTAGTTTTAAATAATTTCAATATGACTGATTTGGGGAATTGAATGTATTTATATTGGTAACAATAACACTGACAATTTAAAAAAATTTATTTGTTTTTTTTATTACAAATTTTTAATGGACGAGGAAGAGTTAACATTTACTTTTGCTTTCCCATTTTGAAAATTTTCAAAATTTCGGAAAGCCTTGTATTCGTGCAAAAATTTTCAAAAAGTTTGTTTGCGTATTTTTGCGTTTTATGACGTTTTATGTCGATATAAATCCATTTTAAGCAAAAAAAAAAATTGTCGGTCGATTGGTCGTTCTGTCCGAGATATCTTGTATCCACGATAACTTAAGAACGCTTTAAGCTAGAGACTTAAAATTTGGCATACAGGTATTTTACCAAAAGTTCTCGCTCGGGATTGTTTTTTGGTAAACATTGAGGTGGGGCAAGGGGGCAAATGGGGGAAATACAATAATTATTCACAAAAATTTGAAAATTGCTATAAAGGGGTTTTTGAGGTTTCTGAAAGTGGAACTGATAATAAAAAATATATTTAACGCGCGGAGGTGAAAATGGGAAAGCGATTTTACTGGGCAGTGTATTACATTTACTTAACAGTGTATAAAGGTCCAAAGGCTTTTATACATTTGGGAAATTATTAAAAATTGAAGCTGGTATGATGGTCGTTCCCTTGTATTTGATGTCTAATAATTTCAGAAAGTGAGTGCATTTTCTCTCTCGTAGAGAGATTTTACAGTGTCGTGCTATTTTTCAGCCCTGATGAAGGATAAAACCCTATTCGAAATGTAGGCAATCTAAAAAATTTGTTAACACATACTCCGTCCCACATCCCACTAAACTACCAAATATTAATTGGCAAAAAACTTGCTTCATTTATTAAAATAAATTGTTGCCGTGCCACACTAATATAAAAATGCAAAATAAATTACATCTAAAAACACATAAAAGATTTCTTTAACAGTACTATTAAATTAAACTAATGGCATTTAATTTATTTAGAACAGCCCTATATTTAGCGGTACAATGTATAATTTTGGATAATGGTTTGTTTTTTAATTTGCTAAAACACCGTCCAAGATTTATCTCCGGAATTTTCTTCTACATTAAGTCTTTCTCCCGGCTTTTAATAAAAGCGCAGAGAGTTAAGGAATTTTTAGGGATTATGAACATTAATATGAACATTTTTGACAGAACAATTATCGAGTACATTATTCTTGGAACATTATCATTATGAAGGGCTTAAATCATTCTAAGTTAATGAGTTGTCTGAGTTGTGGGAGGAATTCAATTTCCCTAGGTCATTTTTTCCGCACTGTTGATTTATGAAAATATTATATTTTTCTCTTTGTAGGTCAGTGTTGGAAACAAACTCATGTGTGTGGTCGCCTTATTACACCAGTCAAATTAGTAGTATTGAAAGTGTCCAAATAAAATTTTTAATATAATGTGTCAAAATTAAACACAGGGAATTTTTTAAAATACACATTTTTAAAAAGTCTAGACTGTAGATCGAATGAAAAATGTTGTTCGCAACTCGTTTGCGACAAGCCCTTAGTGCACTCGAATGATTTTTTGACTCCGCTTCGTCAAAAAAACTTCATTCTCGTGCACTAAGGACTAAAGTCGCTTAATCGTTACGAAAACTACTATTTTGTAGAACCTAGCTTACACGAAATAAAGAAAAATGCATGTTCACTATATATCCTCGTTTGAATATTTTTCTATCGCACGAGTACATAGTGCATATTTGAATGAAATTACAACTATGCACACTCACTTATCCAAACGATTACCAGTAATCGGAATAAACTCAGGTATGACTCATCAACGTTCAAAATAAACACAGAAACATAGGCATACGGAATAATTTTGCCGAATTATGAGGGACAATTTTATAAAGGTCACTAAATCGAAACATTTCACGACTAATTTGTTACACACAACAATATTGACTATACATATTAACTATAAATATGTATATACATCGGTGTCTTTCGAAGAAAATAAAAATGTAAATATTTAACCGCGTCAACGCTAGAATCGACGCGGCGCCTATGCGAGCACTGGAAATTCGCCGATGAATGACGATTACTCATGGCGGTACAGAGGGGAAACTCCGTGTTGGGGACATTTAACGTTGCGTCGGGTTTGGACGAATGTTTTTAAATTTAATTATATAGTTTAATTTATTATTTAGTTTAGTTTAGGTTATATAGGTTATATTAAGTTCATTTTAACATAAATTATTTGGGTTTTTAAGTAAAAAAAAGCTCTCTTTAAATTCACATAGCTTTTATTTTAACAAAGGTCATTTGACGTTTAAAAATTTTGAAATGTCAAAATTAAACACAGGTAATTCTTTAAAATATACATTTTTAAAGAGTCTATACTGTAGATCGAACGAAAAATGTCATTCGCAACTCGTTTGCGACAAGTCCTTAGTGCACTCGAATTATTTTTTGACTTGGCTTCTCGTCGTCAAAAAAAAAACTTCATTCTCGTGTACTAAGGACTAAAGTCGCTTACTCGTTACGAAAAGTACTATATCAAATTACATTAAAATGTATGAAAAGTTTTTACGAAAATATGGCTTAAAAGCGATTTTTTGCCGCGAAAATGACTCCTTTCCTAGTTAGTGCGACATGATAGAAGGAAACTGAAGGTAGTTTTGGACTTATGACTATTTGTTCATATAAAATAACTTAACGCAAAAACTTATGCAAAAAGTGTCAAATTTTGTTCAAATTTAAGCAATACATAAATAACATAATGTAAATATAATCATGCGCATTAGGGTGGAGCAAAAAACAAATTTGAGAAAGTTCCAGTTTTTTCTTTCCACCTTCAATTTTTAAAAATACATTTTTTTTAAACATTTTTTTATATAGAAAGAAAAAATATAACATTGGGAAATAAAGTTTTTTTAGTTTTTTAAAGTGACATTTTTTTGGCCATTTAATATTTTTGAAAAAAAAACATAAGAAACGGTGGTCGCCATGACATGATTCCGGCCGTTTAGCTCTACTGAAAAAAAACGGGATATTATTCAGTATTGAAGTGGCCATAGCCCGAACTAGAAAACAAAATGGAGGACGTTTTCAAAAAAAAATCAAATTTTAAATTTAATATGTACCGTATGATGCCGAATTTTAAGTTTAATATGTACCGTACACTGATAGAATAATAGCGTTAATAATACAACAACATATTGTTATATATGCCCCAACCACAAATTGTACTGTAGAACAGTACTAACTAGGACATAACATTTGTTAGAATCTATAATTTATAACATTTGTTGTTGTATTTATAACAATTTTATGTGGTTTACCTCTTAATTCTACAACTGGTTATTGTATGATATAACATATTTATACTATGGAATATTACAAAATATGGTTGGCGCCTATATTACAACAGCATTTCTATCAGTGTATGATACCGAACTTATAATAAAAATCTATAGATTTTTTGATTTCTATTAATTTTTGGACTTGGACCATATGTGTTTTTTCGAGATTTTCGTTTTTTTTTTATAAATGTAATAAGAACATCTATATATTTCATTACATACCAACCTCATAACAGAGGGTTTTCTTTTTGGCACAATACAAGCATTTAAAGCACTATTGCATTATTAAAATTATCGCTTTTATTAGTGCAAGAGTGGCCCACAGGTATAGGCTATATATAATTTTTTAATTTTACATACCATTTGCCCCCATCTTCCCCTTAAAACGCAGCGAAACGTTTTAAATAAATTTGCCCTCCCCCCCTAGAGCGTTACGTGATACTTGAAATTTCCCTAATAGGTTGATAGTGGTGTTCGTTGGGTTATATTATTGGGGATGTTGAAAAAGCCAACTGCATTATTAAAAATGTCAATTTTATTCTTAAAAAAAGCAAAAAAGGCAAGTTTTATCAAGAATTTATAAAAATATTTTTAGAAAGATTCTTAAAAAAGCCAAAATTTGTTTTATCGAGAAAGTTATTTGTTCGTCTCAAAACAAATCATTTTCTGCACAAATGCAGGAGCGTTATGTTACCAATTTTATACATTTTGCTTTATTAATAAAAAATAATTACAACTTACCTAAAACTTTGAGATCATAGGAACTGAAATCCATTTAGATACTTAAACAATGTTTACGCATTAGTTATTCTTCATTTTTAAAGTTAATTACTCCAAGAACAGTAAAAAAAGGTTTATTTAACTCTTCCAGAGCATAATTATTGGTATTTTGACCATTCTGTTATTAAATAACGAACATTTCTTTCACATGTAAAAATAATTAAAATTTCAAAGTAAAATGAGGTTAGATCTACTCAAAAAAAAACGTGTTATTGAAGGTCAGATCTCGTTCGTAATGCAATAGTGACCCAAAATGAACACAATGTATAGTGCAATAGTGACCCACCAATTTTTTTTCATTAAGAAAGTAAAATAAATTTGTTTGTCATAGATTACCTTAATGTTGGTTAAGTCTAAAAACCCTAACAGAAAATTTTTAAATAAAATAATGCGTCCTAGATCAAAGATTAAAAATCGGAGAAATTTAAATAGCCATTATCTCGATATTTCCATAAAGTGAGATGGGCCACTCTTGCACTATACGCCTCATTTAAACTTCTAGTTACCTATCTGAAAGTCAAATGGAATATTTATAACCTAAAGAATATATCATAAAAGCATTGTATAGAAGTATAGGAAAACTTTTTCTTTCCTTGTAAGTTCCTGGAATTTGCAAACTTCTAAACGGTAGAAATATTGGAAAAACACTAAAATTTTACAATGTGATCTGTTGAAAATATGCGAAATTTACAATTTCAAAATTTATTACTTGTCAAAAATTCAATTACTTTTTCTACTTTATTTAAGCAGATGAACGACCATCTAATAATTTTAGTTTTATCGAAAATTTTATTTCTTGAATAAAACTTTTATTTTTACACTCCTTGTATTTTCAATTATGAATCGTTAAATAAAATGTTCTAGTCATTTACTTTTGTTTTACTTATGGCCACTGCAGTCTGTAGTAATGTCAACTTGGCTGAGTATTAAATATTAAAATTTTTAATTCTTTCACTGTAAAAACTGCATGTAAAATGATATAAAAATACATGAATTTGCATAGTACGGAATAGTAAATTTACTATTCTGGACTATGCATAATTCATGAATTTATATAAAATAATGTAAAATAATGTAAAATAATGTAAAATAATGTAAAATAATGTAAAATAATGTAAAAGAATGTAAAAGAATGTAAAATAATGTAAAAGAATGTAAACGAATGTAAAAAAATATATTTATATTGATTTACATATTTTTACATGATTTTACAATGTCGGGGTATGTTATTTTAAGACGCGCGTGCGCTTTGGACAATAACCAAGAAGGCGTCGCATCATGAGACGGACCGTTTAATATTGTTATTGTTAGAGAGATAGCGACGCATGCTGCTAGGTTAAAGTGTTAAAAGTGTAAAAAAAAGGTAAATATTATTTATGTACGGTATTTAAATGCTTTATTTGTGGTCTAAAATGTACGTACATTATAAATTACGATCTTTATCAACTAATAGATCTTTAAAGAAAGATTTAAGCAGTTTATACTCGTATTAAGGGTGAAAATCGTTTGGTTTATTAAACCAAATGTACTTTACGCTACGATATTTCAAAAAAGCTTTGACACAGAGACTTGTAATTTGGAACAAACATTTTCTAGTAGTAAATATTTTTTTTTCAAATTTCAAGTCTATGCAAAATATTACCATTCTGGACTATTTAATTTTTACCGTTCCGGTCTATGCAAAATATTACCATTATGGACTATGTAATTTTTACTGTTCCGGTCTATGCAAAACATTACCATTGCGGACTATGTAATTTTCACCATTCCGGTCTATGGCAACATATTACCATATACGGACTATGTAATTTAATGTAATTTATTTTTACCGTGTAGTCATTTACTTTTGTTTTACTTATGGCCACTGCAGTCTGTAGTAACGTCAACTTGGATAAATATTAAATATTAAAATTTTTAACTCATACTATTATATTATAAAACTAATAGTTATTTATAACACAAGGGCAAAAAGTTAAGTTTTTCGATTGAGTAGGTTTTTAGAAGCCGAGGGCCGGCCGATCGAGCCGGCCCGAGGATAATAAACCTACGAAATCGAAATTTAACTTTTTGCCCGTGTATTATGCAATATTTTTTATTCGATTGTTACTAATTATAATAAATTATGAAAATATACTTAATTTTAAATTGCAAAAAGTATTTCTTTTTAGTGTCTTATTACTTATCGGTTATCCATGACAAATTGCTATCCAATCAAATCGCTAAAAAAACAATTGAATCGTTTCTTTTGCGTGCGGTTTCATTTTCAAATTAAAAAAACTATAGCTTGGTGATTAATTTCTGTTAAAATGTGTGTGTTATGAAAATAATAATACTTCTGAACCGTTCTATGAATATTATAAATATTAAAATTGATACATATTAATCAGTTAACATATATTTTGAGGTTATGTTACAGAAGAAATTTTTATTTTGTATGAAATGATTATAATAACTGTATCTGGTCAAAAAGAACAGTTAGTTCAAGACCAAAAGTGGCCTAAAGGTCATATTTCTTTATAAATATTACAGTAGAGGTAAAGCATCTTTAAAAAGCTTAAAAATAACAAGTTTTAGTTAGCGGGCGAAAAAAACTTTTTGGCCCTAGGGCCACAAAGTTCAACTTTTCGCCCGTAAAACATGAACAAAAAGTGTCTCTATTAGAATCAATCGAATAAAAAAGCTTTTAATTAAAATCTTGGAGAAATATTAACCTCTAAAACCTAAAAATATATTAAAATTAAAATTTTATAATTTCAATTAATTTTAATCATGTAAAAATTTGAAAAAATATTTTAAAACAATATCAGAAATATCTTTAATTACTTAATAAAAATGTTTTGCCCTGTTATTCTTGTATAAAAGCATAATACCCATGTTGCGGATACATATATGGTATACCTATGTAATTAATGTTGAGTACCCCTTTGATCATTGAAATAATACCTTTTATACATGTACGACCTAAATGCGCATACCGGGTGAGTTAGTCCATGGACACACCCTAATATTAAATTGTTTTCAATCCGATCAAAACAACTAGTTAACTTTTTTGTAGCTTATATTACTTAAATAGGGGCCAAGATGAACTAAGAGATCTCGCCTGGGCCAATATCCTGATCTTTATTGAAAGGACGGGCAGGTTCAAGGACGACTCAAATTAGTAAATGGCTGAGATTGCCTGGGGTGACAAAAAGGGCCAGAAATGGCCTAGTTGTCCGGCTTTGGCCAACCCAAAAATTTACTTCTACTATTACTACTTAAATAGGACTACAAAATGGCGTACAAAATATTTTTTTGTACTTCCGGTTTCGCCGGAAACTAATTATTTTTATAATGACACACCCTGTATATTTTTGCATTTTTGAATTACGAAACTAATTTTAGTTCTAAAAAAAATCCAAGAATAACTTCATTGAAGTGTATAATAACTATGGATTATAACTATTACTTTTTAATTATCTTTAGATAAAAAAGTGCAAAAATACAGTGAATGCAATTAAAAAAACACTTAACTGAATTAATTTCCGGCAAAAGCTGAACAGGGCGCGATTTTTTGGGTCGAAAACAAAAAAATATGGCCAAACGCGAAACTAGGCTTAAACGATTACAGACAGACTTTTATTTCAGATAATTTTTTATTGGAAGTAGGTATTATTTTTCTAGTAAAATTTTATTTGTATAATACATAAAAAATAATGAGTATTTTTTCTTCAAACGGCAAAAATCATCACTTAATTTAATGGCTCCATGTTTTAAACGATTCCTTATAAGTCCAGCTTTCATTTCATACCAAATTTAAAATAATCCATCGACGAAAAAAAATTATTCAACTTTTTATTTTTTCAGTGTATTTTTTTGGACCGAATTTATTAAATTGGCCAATAATATTAAAGAAAATTATAGACCCTGAATATTTTAACCTGTTATTATTCAACCTATTATTCTCTACGTTCATGATTTTAACTAATTTGGGTCGCTCATTTCAAAAATATACAATACTGTACATTGTAAAATAATAAATAATACATACCTACTTAAACGAAATCTGCAAATTATCATAGATTGCCATGCTTTATTTTTCTTTAACAAAAACTTTTACAGTAACATTGATATTATTTTTAAAATCAGAGACCCAAAATTAGTTAAAAACAGTAAAAATATCTAAAAAGTTTATTACATTTGGTTTAAAAACTACAATTAAAAAAAATAAAAAGTTGAATAATTTTTTTTTACGTCGATGGATTATTTTAAATTTGCTATGAAATGAAAGCTAGACTTAAAAGAAATCGCTTAAAACATGAAGCGATTAAATTAAGTGATTATTTTTGCCGTTTGAAGAAAAAATACTTATATTAATTTTTTTCTATTTTGCGACTCTTATAAGCTCATAATCACACACATTTTGCGTGTTCTTATAGGCCCATAAGAGGTCTGTACTTTTGTTCTTTTGGGTTGGCAACAGACCTGGCCTATCGCTTGACGTTTTCCGTACAAAATTTTGTGTTTAGGTTATTTTTACCATGTTAAAATTGTGGCTTGGTTAATTGCAGTAAAAAAGAGAAGAGATGACTATAAAATATATCAAAATATCATTTGTTCTTAGAATTTTAAACATGGTGTAAACTGTAATGCCAATCCAAAACAAAAATCCCTAAATCAGTCATCAATTTTAATGTAAGTTTTTTAAAATTTTAGAGCAAAATAGAAAAAATTTTATAAAGCACTCGTTTCATCGTATGTTATGATAAAATTTTACTAGAAAAATAATACGTACTTCCAATAAAAAATTATCTGTTTTGAAAAAAAAAAGTTACTATAAAAAGAAACTTTTATTTAAATTACAGTCTTCTTTGGAATAAATTTAGTTTTTGTGTCAATTAGACGCAATAAAATCCAAGTCAAAAATAAAGAAGCCGATAATAATTCTGCTTAAAAGTCGACATGTCTGCCACACTGTAGGGATATTCGTTTAACTTTTACCATCGTCGTTTCTGCTAAGTTGCCTCAGGCGACAAAGAAATGATTTATTGCATTTAAAACAGTCACAAGAGATGCTGTACCTACTGACGATAAGTGTCGCATAAAATTTTAAACTTTTTACTTTCGAGCCACACCAAGCGACCTCGGAGCCAAGAAAGTATTGTTATGGCGAAAAAAATTGTCCAGGTTTTGATGTATTAATCCGTACTATAAAAAAAAGGATTACGATGTCCGTCCATCTGTTGCACACAGGTAAAAAATACCAAAAAAAAAAACGGAAAAAAATCATGAAGCGTCAATTTATAAGCCTTATAGTATCCTCTAAATGATTTCAATACATTTTTTTAAAAATGTTTGCGACCTTGCGTAAAAAAATAAATTTTTGCACGACCAAGACTAAAACCTAATTTTACGCTTTCATTTTCGGGACTAAACTTGCCGTTTTTCTCCCTAGGGAATAAAAATCACGGCAACCTTGATAATATTAAAATATTATACTTACTATGTGATTTGCTGGTTCAAAAATTAGGTTTGGTGGTGTTTTGTAATAAATTAGCCATTCAAACCAATTTATTTGATTTTAACAAAGAAAACCTTTAAAAATAACATTGTTATAACAATTTATACATAACTTAAAATTTATCATCTTCGTCCATTTTTTTGACGTTTGTGTCAACCATATTATAAGGGAGGCATAGCGTAGTGGCTAGCGGGTATGTATAGCAAGTCTACTACCGTGAGTTCGATTCTCACTGGCGCCGATTTGCCTTTTTCAGTTAATTAATAATTGAAATTTGGCGAAGGCGATAAGTGAAACGGACACTCCCTAGAAACTGGTTCGAAAGTCAGTATAAGCCGGTGGTTCCCTCTACTACTAGCCCACACAAGTCCTGGACTTAGGGGATGCTTAATTAAGTAGAATAGTACGAGGTTAAACAAACAAACAAACAATATTAAAAAACAATTGAAATCGCAATTTACAGGCATCTTGATTAAATTACAAAAATAAAACAACCGATTTTAGACGCGTGGTTTTTAATTTTTATTTTATCTACCAACCTAAATTATGTTTGGTCCTGCAAAAAATAGTGTATATACCTCAGGACTAAACTTGGGTGTTTTAGTCCCTTGCATTTCTGTTTCCCTCGCTCGCTACGCTCGCTCAGGAAACACTAATGCAGCGGGACTAAAACAGCCAGTTTAGTCCCTTGGTTTATAAATAACTATTAATTGGAACACTGCATACCGGATGGGCCATTTAAATGGTTACAAGTCGATATCTCAGAAAACGTAACAGATAGGTTTTTCAAACTTAAAAATCAAGGGGGCACCTTTTAATCGAAGCAGATTTAGGCGGAAAAGGGGGTAAGTTAAATTTATAAATGTAATAGGGGTGCTTTTTATTCAGATTCAAATTCGGTATAAAAAGTTACATAACTGACCAAAAAAGTTTTATTTTTCAACTGTAAAAAAAAACTAAAATAGAAAACACTCCATTTAAAAATTTTTAATTTTTTAATAGTTTTCTATTTTTTAGGTTTATTTCATTGTTTGGACTTAAACCTAAAAATATATAAATGAAATCGAATCTGAATTTTTTACACAAATTTCTATTTTTCTACCTGACGCGTCCGGACATTGAGTTCGGCTGCTATAAATTTACGAATGATTTAAAAGGGAACCTAAAAATAAAATTAAAAGGATATATTTTTGATTTAACTAATAACACCATTTCTTTCTGGTTGTAGATTGATTGATAGTTTTATCAAGGTTAGGTACAGAATAGTATATTCTATAACTAGTATGGAATATACCATATTCCGCGCAAGCGGAAAGTTTGTCATACGAGCCGGTAGGCGAGTATGGGTCCTGCGAGCGCGGAATGACTATTCCATACGTGTTGTAGACTATATTTTTTCTTCGACTGTAAATATGAAACACTGTATGGCTTTAAACTGCGGACAAGGTTAAAAACAATGTTTTTTGTGACTCGACCTTGTAAATGCAACAAAAACACATATTTTTAAATAAAGCAATTAATGTTATTTAATAACTTTATTAAATCAGTACTTAAAAAAGATTTTTATTTAATTTTAGCACATATTTATTATTATTAATCAAAAATTGAAGGTTATGTCAGATTGTTGTGACAGATATCAGGTTAAAATATTTAACAATAGATGGAGTAGTTTTAATTTTTTGAACTAAATTGATAAAAAACTGGTCAAATATTAAGAAAAACTAATAAACTTTATGTAATTTTAACGCAAAACTTTAAATTGCATTAAATTATTCAATATTTCATGGTAAAATAAAAAAATAATTCTGCTAATTTTGCCACAGTTTTCTTTACTTTTATAAACAAGAGATGGCACTACATGTGCTCATTTTAACACTTGATATGGAATATTCATACCGTATCTAGAGCTAGAATGGATTCATTCTGTGTTTGAAAAGTGTGTGTGTATGCTTACATTCTAAAGCAGTCGTAGAAAAAACTTGTTTTAGTAGCATTTGTATTCTCTTGTTGCCATACTGAATGGATGAAATCAATATCAGTCGTTCCGATTTTAGGATAACAATCGCGACTTATTATTTAGTTGATCACAAGGTAGGCAGGGCTGTTATACCAAATCGATGGATTATATTCCCAAGTAACACAAAATGGTGGTATATCGGTGGTATATCACTCTCCATTATCAAGAACTATTACTGGTAGTAATAAGAATTTGGTGATATATCGTGATATAGCACCGTTATAGACCCGCTTTATCACCAATTTGGGGAAACCAAACGGTGGCGGTTACCAAATTATGTTACCGTTATGTTATTGGCCGTCTAAACATGCGCAAAGCTTATTTTATCAGCTGGTATTGATGTCTCTGTCTTTCTATCGTAAAATTGATATTTTATTTCTTTTTGTTTTTATAACAATGTCTGTCAGTGATATTATGTTCTAAAATACTTAACCTAGTAACCAATCATAATAAATACCTAAAAAGTTAAAATAGTGAAAAATAGATGTGCCTATCATTATTTACTGTGTATATGTATGTTGTAGATCCGAAAAATCCACGCGCCCCCTGAAATCGTACTTCTTGAGAATAATATCTGTTCTAAAATGCATTTAAAAAATAGTTTTTTTTTTATGAAATTGTTGATAAAAGTAAGTTTTTATTGTTATCTGAAACAAATTTAAGTATACTTTTATTTAAAACTATAAACTATAAACAAAACAAAACACATATGCCGAGTTCTATAGAAGTAACATGGTAATCTGTATGCTACTGCTAGTTCTTTACCGCGCTCTTAATACCTACGAATCCTAGTAGGAATACTATCTCTCTAGTAGAACCGTTATGAGACTACAGGTAATATAAAAGGTATTTAATAACCGTTTTGAAACCTCTATGTTACTGACAGTAATAAAATGTGTTACTTGGGTTTAGAGCTCTATACACTAACAACCTACAATAATAGGTTAAAATTGTGTATTTATGTATCCATATATATTATTTATTTTGTATAATTTTATATATAATTGTATATATGTATTTTTGCCCTAGAATTGGTGCAAACTGTTGGGCAAATAAAGATTATTATTATTATTATTATTATTAAATCTGAAATAAAAATCTGATTTTGTTACTCCAGTGTAACGTCACTAGTCATAACATGCTTTCCAATATTCCCTTATTTCCTGGGTAATTTTGGCAATAAACTTGCTTACAAATAGATATTAAACTATTCGAATTATTCGACGAATAATATTTAAATTAAGTTAACGGGGAGGTAGAAGTGTATTCAATATTCATCATAGCTAATTAAATAACTATTAAACTATTTTAAGCATTTGAATTGCAAATAACATTTTATGATATCTTCAAATTACGTCCCATACTAAAAGGTCACATGCAAAGACCTTTTACCTCAAGAAGGAGCATGATGAAATCTACCGTATGCTTTGTTTGAAGCGTGAACCAACTACGGTGAGGGGCTGGTGGAGAGTGACTATTGTTTACACTTAGTACGCGTAAAGAGAGATACCATATTGGTCATGTTTGCCTACCCCTGTGTTACTAGTTTTTGTACTCTAACGAGGATTTTTGTTGTTGTACCCCAGGACCTACAGTTTAGGAATCCGAACCTCGTTTTGTCGGCTTTTTTGGCTAAGTGAGCGGCTTTGAACCTTAAGTTTATTGGCTGCCAGTGCACTAGGACCGGCGCCAAACTGTTTAAGGATCATTTTCGCTTGCAGCCTTAGTACAGATTCTGATTGCTTGAAAGTCCCTAAAGTGAGCTCGGCCAACAGACCTGACAGCTACCTTGCTGCTCCCTTTCGGTGCGCCCGGGTAGTATCACAGGTCCGAGTGCTAGTGTGGCATTATCCACTTCAAACCTTTTTCTGTACTGCGTGCTTAGATCTTCGGCAGCACAAGCCATCGTGGTGGGGAAACGACGGTATTTTATTTCTGTGAAAAAGTTGCCACATTCGAGGATTAAACCCCTGCCTCTCGATTTTTTTTTAGATCAAGGTGTTCACGACTGAGCCACCGTTGCCCCCCTTATTTTAGATATAATATTTTAAATAATTTTTCGTTTTAAAACAAGTCAAAGCTGTAAAACTAATTTCTTAGTAATCCTTGTAGACAGACCCCTGCAGGGCACTGTAAAAAATGAGACTTCTAGAAGCATTAAACATCTCTAAGGATTTCAGACAATACCAGCTTTGCAATTCCCTTGAGATACAGATATGTCTCCTGCCTCTTTATCATCAGCAGAAAATTAATTCCATTTATTCGTAATATGTATTATATAATAAAAAAATTATATTAAAAGAATAGCAAAAAATATATAATATTATATCATATTTTTTTATGATAATTTTTTTTATATACCTACCTACTATAGTGAGTATACTCACTAGGAAGTTTCAAACAACTTTAATAATAAATTTTTGTAATAAAGTAAGTAACCAAGCGAGATGCATCTCGTTATCGCCGAGAGGTATTACCTGTCACCGAAAGCGATACTTATTGTTTCATCTTAAAAGTTGAATATCTATTTCAGCCATCTAACATTAGTTGAATTTGAATTTGAATCAAATGTAAAATTTTCAAAAATTACAAAAATGCATATATTTTCGTAAAAGGATATTTTTCTGCATACATGTGACCATTCTAAAGGGCCTATTATAGGCCTATAATAGTGTTCTGAACCTTATCCATGCAAAGCACTGGCGCAACAATGCAGCAAATAAAAAATAATGATCCTGATGACTACTATACTGCCCTCCTTAGTTAAAAAGTCCTAACTTACATTTTTCTCATTTTCGGCTTATCTGCATATACCGGTTGTTCTATGCCATATTTATTTATTCTCTAGGATTACCACTAGTCAGGGAAAACAGGACAGTCAAAGAAAAGTCAGGGAAATTGAAATTGAAACCTGGAAGTCAGGGAATTTGGCCATTTATTCGAAAAATTTAGGGAAAATACCAATGTTAGTTAGAACGTTTTAACTAAGTAGGGTAGTATAGAAGTCACAGACATAGCTACCTGGGGCATTTTAACATTTAGCGCAAAGATCATAAGGGAACGTTCAAGTATTACGTAGCGCTCTTAGGGGGGGTCTCATTTTGGAGTGGTATAAGAAAATAGCGTTACAGCGTGGGGGGTCCAAAATGATTAAAATTTGCGTTACGTAATACTTGAACTTTCCCTAAGGCAATCTTTATTTTGCAATTAACAATTAAGCAGGTAGATATTCTATTTAAAATGTATTAAATTAACTTTTAAGTTAGCAGGTTTCCTTTTTATTTACTTCTAATAGGCCCCAAAAAAATTAAATGTGGAATAGTATATTCTATAACTAGTATGGAATAGACAATATTCCGGGCGAGGGGAAAGTTTGTCTTACGAGCCGACAGGCGAGTATGACGGTCCCGCGAGCGCGGAATGACTATTCCATACGTGTTGTAGACTATACCTTTTCTTCGTCTGCAAATATAAAACACACATAAAACATGGCTTTAAACTGCGGACAAGGTTAAAAACAATGTTTTTTGTGACTCGAAATTGTAAATGCAACAAAACGAATATTTTTAAATAAAGCAAATAATGTTATTTAATAATTTTATCTCAAAAAAGAGTTTTTATTTAATTTTAGCACATATTTACAAATTATAATGCAAAAATTAAAGGTTATGTCAGATTGTTGTGACGGATATCAGGTTTAAATATTTAACAATAGATGGAGCAGTTTTAATTTTCTGAACTAAATTGATAAAAAACTGGTCAAATATTAAGAAAAACTAATAAACTTTATGTAATATTAACGCGAAATTTTAAATTGCATTAAATTATTCAATATTTCATGGTAAAATAAATATATTTTTGCTAATTTTGCTACAGTTTTCTTTACTTTTATAAACAACAGATGACACTACATGTGCTCATTCTAACACTTGATACGGAATATTCATACCGTATCTAGAGCTAGAATGGATTAATTCTGTATTTGAAAAGTTTGTGTATTTGCTTACATTGCAGTCGTAGAAAAAAACGATTCTTTTACAAAAAATGGATGTGTCACCTCTTTAATTTTTTTAATTTATGAAAAAATAATGTGGTAATCTACTTACGCTAATGAACAACTTTGGGGTGTAAGACCTTTAAAATTCAAAAAACTCAGAACTCTGGGCACCCTTATATATATCTTAAACAGTTTATAATGAAGCTGGGATACTTCTTACAAAATTACACCCGTAATATTATCAGATAAAATAATTCACATTTTTATGATTTTTTACAAGATTATATAAAATTAACAACAAACAAATTTTTGTAATAATTTTACAAAATTTATAACAATAGACATGAGTAAACCAAACCCTATATTTTTTTGTAAATTTTACAATAACTGTCCCTAGAGTACTTCGATGCTTCCCTTTTTCCCAATATTTTAACACATATAATAATAATAATAATAATAATATCTTTATTGCCCAACAGAAAAACCAATTACAGGACAATATTATTTGAAAATTTACAAAATTAAAGTTTACAAAATAAAGGTTTAAAGTTAATTAACAATGTAATAAAATATCTAATATTATAACAATATAACAAATACAGATACGATATATCACTGAAATGGTAGAAATTAAAATCAACATTTTGGCCAATACTCTAGAACTATACAATTAATTATTCTACTCACTGAATCAAAGTGGATATCGCAACTCTTACAATATCTATTATAACAAAACATCATATTGAAAATTGGTTCAGTGCGTAGAGTATTCGTTCTGGCAACTTGATTATAAAAAGTGGTAGAAGTTCTTGTTCAATTAGCTGGAACGCAAAAATTTAGCTTTGATAAAATAAATGGTGAGTCCATTCTACCATTCAATACGTAACGTAGCATTTTAATACTGGTTATTGTTCTGCGAAGTTCTAGGGATTGATACTCAAATTGAGACAGTAGGACGTCATAATCATAACCTCTGGCTGGATATATACCAAATACTTTAAAATATAAACACTTAAGAAACTTTTTTTGCACTTTCTCTACCTGTTGTCTGTGAACTTCATAAAACGGATTCCAAATGGTACAACAATATTCCAGTCTAGAGCGAACAAAAGAGTTGTAAAGGGTCTTTAAAGCAAGTACACTGGTAAATTTACTACAATTTCTTATTATAAAACCATACATTTTTAATGAGGCTGATACAGTACTATCTAAATGTTCTCTGAATAAAAAATCACTAGAAAATGTGACACCCAAATCTGCAAATATAAAACACACATAAAACATGGCTTTAAACTGCGGACAAGGTTAAAAACAATGTTTTTTGTGACTCGAAATTGTAAATGCAACAAAACGCATATTTTTAAATAAAGCAAATAATGTTATTTAATAATTTTATCAAATCAGTACTCAAAAAAGAGTTTTTATTTAATTTTAGCACATATTTACAAATTATAATGCAAAAATTAAAGGTTATGTCAGATTGTTGTGACGGATATCAGGTTTAAATATTTAACAATAGATGGAGCAGTTTTAATTTTCTGAACTAAATTGATAAAAAACTGGTCAAATATTAAGAAAAACTAATAAACTTTATGTAATATTAACGCGAAATTTTAAATTGCATTAAATTATTCAATATTTCATGGTAAAATAAATATATTTTTGCTAATTTTGCTACAGTTTTCTTTACTTTTATAAACAACAGATGACACTACATGTGCTCATTCTAACACTTGATACGGAATATTCATACCGTATCTAGAGCTAGAATGGATTAATTCTGTATTTGAAAAGTTTGTGTATTTGCTTACATTGCAGTCGTAGAAAAAAACGATTCTTTTACAAAAAATGGATGTGTCACCTCTTTAATTTTTTTAATTTATGAAAAAATAATGTGGTAATCTACTTACGCTAATGAACAACTTTGGGGTGTAAGACCTTTAAAATTCAAAAAACTCAGAACTCTGGGCACCCTTATATATATCTTAAACAGTTTATAATGAAGCTGGGATACTTCTTACAAAATTACACCCGTAATATTATCAGATAAAATAATTCACATTTTTATGATTTTTTACAAGATTATATAAAATTAACAACAAACAAATTTTTGTAATAATTTTACAAAATTTATAACAATAGACATGAGTAAACCAAACCCTATATTTTTTTGTAAATTTTACAATAACTGTCCCTAGAGTACTTCGATGCTTCCCTTTTTCCCAATATTTTAACACATATAATAATAATAATAATAATAATAATAATAATATCTTTATTGCCCAACAGAAAAACCAATTACAGGACAATATTATTTGAAAATTTACAAAATTAAAGTTTACAAAATAAAGGTTTAAAGTTAATTAACAATGTAATAAAATATCTAATATTATAACAATATAACAAATACAGATACGATATATCACTGAAATGGTAGAAATTAAAATCAACATTTTGGCCAATACTCTAGAACTATACAATTAATTATTCTACTCACTGAATCAAAGTGGATATCGCAACTCTTACAATATCTATTATAACAAAACATCATATTGAAAATTGGTTCAGTGCGTAGAGTATTCGTTCTGGCAACTTGATTATAAAAAGTGGTAGAAGTTCTTGTACAATTAGCTGGAA
Source organism: Brachypterus glaber (assembly GCA_958510825.1). Lineage (NCBI taxonomy): Eukaryota > Metazoa > Arthropoda > Insecta > Coleoptera > Kateretidae > Brachypterus > Brachypterus glaber. The sequence continues at coordinate 1,818,666 of OY294044.1, read as the reverse complement.
CGCAAAAATTTAGCTTTGATAAAATAAATGGTGAGTCCATTCTACCATTCAATACGTAACGTAGCATTTTAATACTGGTTATTGTTCTGCGAAGTTCTAGGGATTGATACTCAAATTGAGACAGTAGGACGTCATAATCATAACCTCTGGCTGGATATATAGCAAATACTTTAAAATATAAACACTTAAGAAACTTTTTTTGCACTTTCTCTACCTGTTGTCTGTGAACTTCATAAAACGGATTCCAAATGGTACAACAATATTCCAGTCTAGAGCGAACAAAAGAGTTGTAAAGGGTCTTTAAAGCAAGTACACTGGTAAATTTACTACAATTTCTTATTATAAAACCATACATTTTTAATGAGGCTGATACAGTACTATCTAAATGTTCTCTGAATAAAAAATCACTAGAAAATGTGACACCCAAATCTTTAATGGAATATACTCTCTCCAAGGAGAAAGAACTTATTGAGTAATTATAAAGTATTGGGTTTTTTTTACGCGTGAAGGAGATGATTTTACATTTAGATACATTTAAATTGAGACAGTTATATTCGCACCATTGTTGCAGTGCATCCAAGACCCTCTGTAATCTAATGCAGTCATTGATACAAATTATTTGCATGAATAGTTTCAAATCGTCAGCAAAAAATAAATGCAGGCATTCAATTAACTCACTAAGATCATCTATGAATAATAAAAATAGCAAAGGTCCAAGGTTAGAACCTTGAGGTACCCCTGACATTGCTAGAAATAGATCAGAACCAAATCCATTATAAAAGACGTAAAGATATCTATCTAACAAATATGACAAAAAAAGTTTAACTAGTCTGCTACTAAAACCATATCTCTGTTTAAGTTTTTTAATAATAATATAATGATCGATTCGGTCGAACGCCTTGATAAAATCAGTATAGATTACATCGGCTTGACCCTTGTTATCAACAGTGTGAGCAACAAAATTAGAAAATTCAGTTAAATTAGTGACAGTAGACCGTTTAGTCATAAAGCCGTGTTGGTTTATAGAAATTAGGTTCTTCACAGACTTGTATACGTAGTTGTAGATAATCATTTCAAACACTTTGGAGAAATTGGAAAGTATTGTAATAGGGCGATAGTTACTAATCACTGCAGGATTTCCCTTTTTTAAGATCGGACAAACCTTACCAATTTTCCATATATCAGGAAATGAAGATGTTTTTATTATAAGATTAAACAGAATCAATAATGGGTAGCAAAATATATCGCCACAGTCTTTAAGTAAATAACCTGGAATATTGTCATGACCAGCAGTAGCCTTATTTGGAAGTTTTTTACATAACGTAAAACATAGCGAAAATTACTTATTTTAGGGATCTTCAACGTACAAAGTAAAAAATGTGAGTATCATCCCTCTTGAATAACCTAGTCCGGCATAGCAAATTGTTATTTAGGGTGCGAATTGAATTTCAGAAAATTCCTGAAAAAATCTAAAAGCTTTACTAAAGAAAGTTTATTATATAAGATTACAGATCCCTTCTTTTTTGCTTTAGTACACTGGTATAATATACCTTTCTAAGAAACAAGATACAAGATACAAGATTTTATTGGCGTCTCAACATACATGTTATGCGCAAGTCATAAATAAAAATATAAATTGAATTAACAAGACATGTTAAAAATTAATATTATTACAGGACAAAAACTCGTCTACACTGTAAAATGCTTTTGATATTAAAAAATTTTTTAACCTCCTTTTAAAACTATTCAAAGGAATATGTAGTAAACTTACAGGTAATTTATTTAAAAACTTCGGTCCATAAAAGTTTATTCCGTTTCTACTAGATTTAAGTCTTAAATAATTTGTTCTTATTTCTCTTGACTGACGTGTACGATGATAATGTACATCTTGACCAGTAATATAGTTTGTCTGATTTTCAAAAACATGAAGAAGACAAGTGTATATATCTAGCGATGGGAAAGTCAACAATTCTAAATTAATAAAACATTGTTTTACATCATCGCGATATCCTAAGTCGTTAGAACTATTTTTTTTATTCAGTTGTTAGGTTGAGAAGAACAATTGCAAACATTAAAAGTATACAGAGCGGTCCAAAAGTCACCCCCCCCCTCTTAACTTTTGAACCAGTTGAGATATCGACTTCAAATTTGGAACTTTTAAATAAGACAACTTAAACTATCTTTTAGAATATATTTAATACTCACAGCTCTTAAAATGTGGGCAGGGGGGCATGGGGACACATTTTTTTAAATGGAAAGGGGGGTCGTGTAATACGTCATTTTAAAGCCGTAAGAGTTCTAAATTTGAAGTCGATATCTCAACTCTTTCAAAATTTAAAAGGGGGGGGGGGTGACTTTTGGACGGCACTGTATATTTAAAAGATCTGTACAATTTTTTTGGAAAGGTAATTTTTACGAAAATATGGTCAACATTTAACAATCTTCTACAAAAATATTATATGTTTCCTATCTTTCGTTTATAAGAGTTTTTCAAGTCGCTGAAACTGAATCTTATAATAAAAATATTTTAACCCATCCCCGTTGGGCGAGGAGTAGTTATTTTTAAATGTTTACACTCTTAGAAAATTGGTATATATGGATTTTTAAGGTCGCTGAAACTAAATTTGAAACCATATGTTTTTAACTACACCCCCGAAGACACACTCCTGGGGATGGGGCAATAATTTTTAAATATTTACATGAAAATTGAAATATCGTTTTTGCGGTATTTTTTAGCTATAAAAAGTCCAATTAAGTACATTTTATTTTAATTTATAATAAAACATAGCATTGAAGAATTTACTAAATGTTAAACTATAGTTCTCCGCATGAAAGAAAGTCTCCGACGTAAGGGGGAGGAATTTTTCGTACTAAATTGATAATAAACTGGTCAAATATTAAGAAAAACTAATAAACTTTATGTAATTTTAACTCAAAACTTTAAATTGCATTAAATTATTCAATATTTCATGGTAAAATATATATTTTTTTGCTAATTTTGCTACAGTTTTCTTTACTTTTATAAACAAGAGATGGCACTACATGTGCTCATTCTAACACTTGATACGGAATATTCATACCGTATCTAGAGCTAGAATGGATTCATTCTGTGTTTGAACAATGTATGTATTTGCTTCATTCTGTGTTTGAACAGTGTATGTATTTGCTTACATTCTAAAGCAATCGTTGAAAATATATATACTGCACAAAAACTGGCAGCGTACCAACTACCTCATATCCTACAATAGTTATTTATGGTACTAGTGGGTAAAGTAAGATATTGCCCATTAGAAAATTAACCTGCAAGGCGTCAGCCAAGCAGATTAATTTTCGAGAGGGCAATATCGGTTTACCCATGAGTGCCATACAAGGTTTTATCCAATAAATAGCTTAGGAATTCATATTTTTATTAAAAATTTTAATGACATTTACAAGAAAATAATTTGACAAGTGACAGTTGAGTGGGTAAAATAAATAATTATCCACTCAATAAAGTTAAAGCCACGTGGGGTTTATTATTGAGTTTATCTATTTAAAATAAAGCTGGTAATTGTCTTATTATCTGTATGTATTGGATAATAGTTATGGTACTAGTGGGTAAAGTAAGATATTGCCCATGAGAAAATTAACCTGCGAGGCGTCAGCCAAGCAGATTAATTTTCGAGAGGGCAATATCGGTTTACCCATGAGTGCCATACAAGGTTTTATCCAATAAATATTCATATTTTTATTAAATATTTTAATGACATTTACAAGAAAATAATTTGACAAGTGACAGTTGAGTGGGTAAAATAAATAATTATCTGCTCAATAAAGTAAAAGCCACGCGCGGGTTATTATTGAGTTTATCTATTTAAAATAAAGCTGGTAATTGTCTTATTATCTGTATGTATTGGATAAAAATATTTTACTTAATTTTTAAATTTTAATAACGTACGTCATAAAAATGTTACTATACTATGATGATATATAATTACAAGAAAAATATTTAATTTAGAACTAATTGCTTAAGGTTTAGGAATTTTTTCATTTCAAAGAAATATATTGCAATTACTATGGAATTTTCTATAACTCCTTAATTTTCTTTTTATATTGTCACAGAATTCCACGTGAAATATCAATTTGTCTTTAGGCACGTTAATAAATGTTTTCTTTTATTGTACATATTCTACTGCAAGAAAAACGGTTTCTAATCCTATATTTCACTCTAGATTTTTATTCTAGTTGCGTGCTTTCTAAAAAATAGCGTTCACTTTCACTTATATATTTTTTTAACTTTCAAGTGACCTCAAAGAGTAAGACAGACAGCCCCCCCCCCCCCTGGGTGCGGCACTGACGCGCTTCATGTGTAAAATGTGGTTTCATATTAAACCACCGCTGATTTGGAGTATGTTGTGAAGTGCGCGGCTTTTTACAACTAGAATTATGAAAGAAAAGACGTCTACCCTATCTCTATCTCATTTGTGTTACACTTTCCAGCCAACCAAATAAATACTGTATTTGTTTTTCATACAAAAAATACAGTATTTATTTGGTTGGCCGGAAAGCGTAGCACTGAGCGGCACGAACGAACATAGCTAATGTGAATCTGTAGAACAAGATAATTCTACTAAAATTTAGATGGCGCCAGTAATTTCCTTAATAAAAATAATATAGTTAAACTTTTCACCCGGCCAAGTTAATATTGTATTTGTTCAACAAAGAACAAATACAGAATTTGTTTGGTTGGGTGGAAGTGGGAGTGTATGTATGTCTTCTATCCTTTTTGGGTAGAACTTTTGTCCCTGTCTAATCTAACGGGAGAAATCGCCATTCTGTGATGTTTTCCAACAAAATAGAAGCAAACTAAAGTAGTTTTTTATAAAAACTTATAAGGTAAACTATTTTGACCATATTGTATATAATAGAATAAACCTTTTTCTACGACTGCTTTAGAATGCAAGCACACACACATTTCAAACACAGAATGAATTCATTCTAGCTCTAGATACGGTATTAATATTCCGTATCAAGTGTTAGAATGAGCACATGTAGTGGCATCTCTTGCTTATAAAAGTAAAGAAAACTGTAGCAAAATTAGCAAAAATATATATATTTTGCCATGAAACATTGAATAATTTAATAAAATTTAAAGTTTTGCGTTAAAATTACATAAAGTTTATTAGTTTTTCTTAATGTTTGACCAGTTTTTTATCAATTTAGTTCAAAATAATTAATACTGCTTCATCTATTGTTAAATATTTTAACCTGATATCTGTCACAACAATCTGACATAACCTTCAATTTTTGCATTACAATTTGTAAATATGTGCTAAAATTAAATAAAAATCTTTTTTAAGTACTAATTTGATAAAATTATTAAATAACATTAATTGCTTTATTTAAAAGTATGTGTTTTGTTGCATTTACAATGTCGTGTCACAGAAAACATTGTTTTCAACCTTGTCCGCAGTTTAAAGCAATACAGTGTTTTATATTTGCAGTCAAAGAAAAAGTATAGTCTACAACACGTATGGAATAGTCATCGCGCTCGCGGGACCGTCATACTCGCCTGCCGACTCGTATGACAAACTTTCCGCTCGCCCGGAATATTTTCTATTCCATACTAGTTATAGAATATACTATTCTGTAATAGCAAATGAGCAGTGGTTACTATATCGACCCCCCTATAGTGCCCATATGACAAACTTAGCAAAAAAAGAAATTGTTTTTGAATAGTTTAGAATCAAGTTTCTATATCAAAAAATTAAATTTAACAAAAAAAAATAATAAGTTGCCATAAAAGGGTTAAAAAGTGTGATGAAAAAGTCCTTCCCCTGTTTCAAGTTTCTTTGAAAAGAATGATTAGAAATAAAAGGGGGATAAAACTTAATTGTAGGTCAGATAAAATTTCTAATTACTGTTGTTGCTTCCTTACTTCTTAAGAAGTAGGTTAATCCAATCAAAAACAAGATTTAATTTTATGTTTAACTTTAAAATTAATTAATAAAACTGTTTTTAAGATGTTACTTTAACTTTATTTCAAGTGCTTTATTTTAGCCCTATTAAAAATTGTAACAGAGTGGTCACCCTGTATATATTGAGTATTTATATTTTTATTTGTATGGTTATTGAACGTGACATAGCATTGTTCTTAACGGGTGGTTTGCTGTTTATTTTTACAGATGCTAATATTATTAGTATTTGGGAAGCTTGCATTTTGTGTAATTGAGGCGTTTATATTAAAAGGGTGTACATTTTTATTAGACTAATTAATTGGTTAATTCGGTTTTCTTAATTAATAAATATGGGAATATCTTTAATGATGTTGTTTTAGATACTGGCAATAGTTAGGGATTGTTTGTAAAAATGGTTTTTTCTACTTCGAAGCAATGTCATGAAAATCAATAACAATCAATAAGTAGAAGTAGTTTTTTTAATCATTTCTCTTAATTAAATTTAAATTCATTTTCAGTGATTTAAAGTAATTTTTCAATTAATATTATTTTTATAATAATATAACTTTTTGGCAGAAAACTCTTCAGATATTTTTCGTTAATAGTTTTATGACTGGTATATCGGCATATTTGGGAAGGGAAGTTTTGCCTGTGTTTTAAGTTATGGTTAAAAATGAGATTCGGAAATATGTAGTCGTCAAGTAAAGTTGGTCTTAGGGGAATTTTTAGAATTAACGTAATATGTGAAAATTTAAAGTAAAATTTAGAGTCGCGTGTATAGATATCTGAAGGGTAAAGATGCTATTTATTCATAATTTTTTTTTCATTTCAAATTAAAATATTTTGTTGTTTTTAATTTGTTTTTTAACTTTTCATTTTTCTTTCATTAAATTCTTTTAATTGTTGTTTAATCCTTTTGTTTTATTGGCAAGATATATTTTATTTAATTTAAAATATATTTGAAGTTTTTTACCTTTTGCATATCTACAGTTTGTGTTATAAGAAGAAGTCTTCGCTGGAATAAGAAAGTCAGATAAGTATAAAGTAGTAATTAGATTCTTATATTAACATTTGTTATCATATGATAAATGATATTGTGATAATATTATGTAATATTATTACTGGTGGCACGCTACCCAAATAGCAACTATACAGCTATTTGTATTCGATACGCCTCCAAATAATAGTGTGTGGTTCTAAATTAATGTCTTAGATAATTAATATTTTTGGCTTTAATTGAGACCAGCACCCTATTACAAAATGACTGGTCTACGTGGGTATAAATGGTGCACAAACCGGTCTTGAGCGGATGAACTTTACCCGCTTAAATTCGGTTTGTGTACCATTTATACCCGCGCAGACCCGTAATTTTCAGTAGGGATAAATGGATAAATATAAAAACTGAAATTTTCAATAACTAGTTGTTTGGACTAAATTTTTCCTCCTAGTTTATACCAAAAATACCTTATTTTTACAAAAGTAAGAAACAGGTACTTTTAAACACGTGGGTTTTGCTCTATGAAAAAAAAAAACGAAATAGGTTTGTTATTATTTGCAATTTTGGCGAAGGCGCATTATACTGCTAGTATGCGTATTATAATAACACAGGACCACAAAAAAATATATTTTTCTGGTCATCATCTCTTTACGCGCTTAGTAGTAGCAGTAGTAAATTTTTGGGTTGGCCAAAGCCGGACAACTAGGCCATTTCTGGCCCTTTTTGTCACCCCAGGCAATCCCATCTTTACGCGCTTACTTTGAAGGGGGTGGCATGTTTTTTATTGCCCAGAGCTGCAACTTGAGAAAATCTTCAGATCATGGATTTACAATTCGTTTTTGACAAATATTAAATTGCGTTTTAGTTTCGGCTTCCTCCAAAAGTCGCAGTCGCTGACGACTGCGACCGGGTAGCCGCGACTAGGTCGTCACGACCCTACCTGTTTTTCTCGGTCTGGACAGTCGTCAGTCGCTATTCTGTTAGCTAGCCATTTTATAAACAGCTGTTTGTTTGTTTGTTTGTTTGTGAGTTTATGCCTTTCATTCATATGAATATCTCTAAAAAGTCGGTTCTTTTAATTTTTCCAAATTATCAAGCGGAAGAGAGAAATCTCCTCCTTTTATTAATATTACATCACGAAGAAAAAAGAGTAAAAGTTGTTGAGATGTTTCGGCTGAGAGAAGTGGAGGGATTTCAAGCAATTCTAATTGAATGAAACAGTGAAAGGCACTTGTCACAGCGCAAAACCATCTGTTTCACCGTCAAATTCATGACAAAATAGTCATGCGTCTGCTCCGGGAGCGGTCAAGCGACCGGCGATCAAACGAACGGCGACCGGTAGTTAGTAGTAACGACTCGGCAGCAGCTAGGAAAACAGGGACATTTAAAATGCATTTCTCGGTCGATAGGTCGCTAGCTACCCGGTCGCAGTCGTCAGTGACTGCGACTTTTGGAGGAAACAGTAGCTTTAGGCCAAAGATAGAGCACGAAATCAGTCTGTGGTGTAAGACGGTATATTTTAAGAATTAATCCACATGCTCACATGTTTACAATTTATTTGTATTAAGAGGATAATTTTGTTTTATTCTGTGATGGTAATTTTTTTATCCTGGGGCGATTATGCCCATTATTCTCCGTAGTCCCGCTACTGGTTTGGCTTTTTTAGTCCAAACATAAAAACACACACATAAATACATATCTTTCAAAAACAAGTAGGCAAAAAGAACACAATTTTTAGGTGTTTAAAACAACGTGCTGATAAATTATAATCAGTGGTAATCTCATTTAAATTATTAAACTTTAGTTAAGGTATCATAATTATATTCTGTCACTTTACCGTAATTACGTACATCAGACGGTATTATCCTTTATGAGAAAATATAAAATTAATATCAGTCGTTCGTCATACCTTTAAGACCCCTGTAATACTTGGACAAAGTTTGCAACTAAGAAAATTAAAACAGGCATAGAATAAAGTTTTAGCTATACACTTTATTTTAAACCAACGAAGCTTATAAACAGCTTCGCTGGTTAATTGCTTTTCATTTTATTGTAAACTCATTTTATTTTGAGTCTCATTTTATTTTGTATAATGAACAGATTTTGAGTGGTGATAGAGATGGCAGACTAACATCTCTACTCTAAATTTCTCTACTCCCTAACATCCCTACTCCATAACATCCCTACTCCACAACAACTCTACTCCGTAACATCTCTACTCCATAACATCTCTACTCCGTAACAACTCTACTCCACACTATAGACACTCGATTAGCCACTTGTCTTAACTCAAAAGAATATTTGTCATGCTAAGTCACTGTCAAAAATTAATTCAGTTTATTAATTACTTACATATTAGTGCATGTTAAGAGTATGCGGTCATTGTTGCTTTTAGAATAATTCATTTATGATTGTTCTAGATTTACATTTAAAGATAAACGTTTTCTAGGAAAAAAATTAAATAATCTATAAGAAGATTTTTTGTTCTTTGAACTGCTCATTTATTATTAAGTGGCTAATAAAGTGCATATAGTGTGGAGTAGAGTTGTTACGGAGTAGAGATGTTATGGAGTAGATATGTTACGGAGTAGGGTTGTTGTGGAGTAGGGATGTTATGGAGTAGGGATGTTAGGGAGTAGAGAAATTTAGAGTAGAGATGTTGGTCTGCCATAGAGATTCCACTGCTTTTTTATAAATACTTTTCTATGCGGTAAAAGGGTAAACATTTATAGTGAGAACTTTTTTTACCGTATTAAGTACCCATAGGAATACAATTTGTAATAGAAACAATAACAGAATGTTTTGTTTTACTATAACAACAAGTATTCATTAACAAAAGTTGCTAGGGAGTCCAAATATTCAAAATAGTTTAGTACTGCAGTACTTTTTTACAGTATTACAGTATACTGTAATAAATTTTTAGCGTACTTAAAATATTTTTTCTACTACCTAATTGAGTGCTAGCTTACATATTATTTTGTGGGAGGCATAACGTAGTGGCTAGCGCTTATGCATTTTTTCTACTACCTAATTGAGTGCTAGCTTACATATTATTTTGTGGGAGGCATAACGTAGTGGCTAGCGCTTATGCATAGCAAGCCTACTAGCGTGAGTTCGATTCTTACTGGCGCTGGTTTGCCTTTTTAATTAATATTTTAGCTTTTTGATTTTTGGGGAATAAGGCTTTGGATCTGACTAAAATTTTTATCTAATTTTGCTGTGACGTTTCGACGATGGATTTTCGTCGTTTTCAAACACAGACTTAAAGCCAAAGATTAGTCAATGTCACTAACAGTAAACTCTCAAATAAACAAAACATTATTTAAACAAATAAATAACAGTTTAAAAATAAAATTAAGACAGTGTACTTTTCTATACACAGCAACCGAACCTTGTACATCGCGATGTACGTTTTAAATTGTGACAACAAAATTTTTATTATATCAATACTTAAAAGGGGTTGCCTTAATGTAAAATTTATTTAACAACAAAATTCGTTGCATAAATACCGATGCAAAATCAATATAATTTTATTGATATCACGTAAATTTTTATTGATATCACGTTATTTTTTGGTTCAGTGTAGTATATACAGAGCGGTCCAAAAGTCATCCCCCCTCCCCTCTTAACTTTTGAACCAGTTGAGATATAGACTTCAAATTTGGAACTTTTAAATAAGACAACTTAAACTATCTTTTAGCATATATTTAATACATTCAGCTCTTAAAATGTGGGCAGGGGGGCATGGGGGTACATTTTTTTAAATGGAAAAGGGGTCGTATAATACATCATTTTAAAGCTTATAAAATTCTCCATTTAACTCCATATTTTTAAATTTAAAAAATATATATTTTTTGGGTTTAAAATGGGGTTGAAAATGGGTATTAATGTCAACATTCCTCTAAAAAAAAACAAATAATTTCATCATAAAAAAATGTTAATTATACTTTTAAACTAATTTTAGTTGACATAAATAAAAATTTATAAAAAAAAACTTAAAAAATCGAATGTTTTAGCACAAAAAATTAAAAAATCAAAACCTTAAAAAACATTTTTAAAAAGTTTAAAAATGTTAGTTTAAATAGAGAATTTTATAAGCTTTAAAATGATGTATCACACTACCCCCCTTTCCATTTAAAAAAAATGTCCCCCCGTGCCCCCCGCCCATATTTTAAGAGCTGAAAATATCAAATATATGCTAAAAGATAGTTTAAGTTGTCTTATTTAAGAGTTCTTAATTTGAAGTCGATATCTCAACTCGTTCAAAAGTTAAAAGGGGGGGGGGGTGACTTTTGGACCGCACTGTATATTATTTTTTTTACTACCTAAAGCTAGTAACTCCAAATATCAGTTAAACATATAGTTTTAAAATTATTTTGACATAGCTAGATATATTTTTTTTCATTATTGGTAATTGTCAATAAACAATTCTTAAAAAAGTCAATAATATATGTGTTCACTATGTTTATTGGTTGTCAAGGTAAATCAGTCATCAATTTAAATGTATGTTTTTTTTAAGTTTTAGAGTAAAATAGAAAAAATACTATTATATTTTTTTATTTATGAAAATTTTCTTTAAGGAATAAATAATTTAATTAAAGGTTAAATCAATTATATAATTTAGGTGCAAAGACGAAGAGTGTAATAATCAAAAACATATTTAAAAGTATACAAGTTTTGGAAAGTAATTTATGAAATTAACTTTGCTTGCAAAAAGTAATATCATTAATTTAATTTAGTGGAAAGGAAGGCAGTAAAAAAATCAGCTTGTAAAAGGCCACCTCGCTGCCTCGAGTATAGCAAAGGCCGTGAAAAACAAGTTTTACAAGACAAGTTTTCGCGAAAAAAACATGTACATATTTTGCATTTTAGGTCGATTGATTACGGTTAGAAAGGAAATTTTATCACAATCTTTTTATACAAAAAAAATTTCTTTTGTGATTATTTTTGATAAAAATGGGGGTCTTGAAGGGGCGAAGGGAAAATATACAGTACACTGTAAATGCAAATATGGCAATTTTACAGCAAATGAAGTAGGTCATATATTGCCAGCAAAGAAAAATTTTTATTTTGGTAATTTTACTGCTATTATTATGGTAACTTTCGGGACTGTTTGTAAAAGTACTTGGTTTTTGGACTACATGCATGAATTTTAATGCAAAATTATTGTACCGACAGGATAATTTAATAAATATTGTAAATTCACATTCTGACATTGTAAATTTGCTTTAATTATTACAGTTAAAACTACTGACGGACAAATTTAGAGTGTATCAGCAACTCGGTTTCTATTTTTTTTTCTGTTCGTAGTTTGTAGTAGAAAGTCCAAACCTGGGTGCTAAAGGTAGAATGCCTTCTCGTTGATGCGTATTTTTTTACCGTTAGCCGATATTTTGCTACTACTGCCCTACTACACTAGAAAGCTGTAACTCCATTTGTCGCATAGCAGCGTTTTCAAAATATTACATCAGAGTTGACGTGAAAACGTTGCCGTGCGACAAATGGAGTTACTGCTTTCTAGCGTAGTAGGGCAGTGTAGGTCTATGCCCGAAAATAGAGATATAAACATAAAAAAATAACCAAAATTCGATGTTACGGTCTTTATTCTGCTTATTCACCAAATATGTTTAAACAGCCAAAATTAAATTGATTAGATTAAAACGGAAAGAAATTAGTGGGCTCTGCGCTATACATTATAAGATATTTGGTAACAGTGGCAAATTATAGTGATTTAAGCTATAGATTATAAGGGACACAATAACTAATAATGTTAAAAATAAATTGGAAACGATTATATATATTACAGACACGATTATATTTATTACAGGCACTATTATAAATTTACAGAAATTTTATTATATTATAAAAATTATTAGCACGGACAATAATTAAATCTATTTAAGCTATAAATGCCATACTATTTGTTATATTTTATTATTCACTAAACAATTAAAGTATTTCATATAAATTTTTACACTGACTGCCATAATTGTAAGAGAAAGCCTTGTATTTATATAATAAGCAATTATAATTTGCTTGGTATGTGTGTTATAGCGCTCCTAGCTATAATTTTTTTTTTCCGTGTATTTGCTGAAAGTTTTTTTCCTATAATAACAGAAAAAAAAACATGACAAAAGTCTTGCGTTAGTGAAAAAAATTACAGTTTTTTTTGCGCTGATTTGATATTGAAACTACATTAATTACTTTTAAACTCCAACTTTAATTGTTTTTTTATTATTATATTATATTATTTTTATAAGGAAAATCCCAAAATATAAAAAATTAAACAGGTTTTGAAGTCATAGTTATTTAACATATTTACACAAGAAATCGGAAATGCACTGAGATAAATTTTTACATCCACGTGCATGGGTAATTTACTTGCAGCTGCTGCTGATGTGAATTTACACTTGAAGCGTTAATATAAATGCGGTGTGTGTTAAATTTTTACATCCAGTGTGTTAAGTTTACACACTGGATACATACAGAAAACATACACAAGTCTTAACAACTCAAAATTTGCAGGCCAGTGTTACCGCCTAAATAAGTAAAATATTATAAAAGGTATGTTTTAAGGCTATTGTATTAATCACACTTTTTAAATATTTACTTTTAATCAACACTTGCCAATTATTTCTTTGAAAAATCTAGCACACACAAAATTATACGTACGCTCTTACAAACGTAAACAATTATAATGGTCGACAGCCACCAGACTCGATGAAGCAGGGATTCGGGCTTCTCGAGTCACGTGACTAGCTTAACGCCCGCGATTGGCTGGCTTGTACATCAGAAATGTGATTTTTACACTTCGGGTGTATTGTTGCTAAAGGTATGTTTATAAAAATACATTTTCTTGAGCTCCGAGTGTATTGTTGCAGAAGGTATAGATGTAAAAATACACACTCTAGGTCAAAATCACCTCACGTGTGTAGTGTCACATAAATGTTGATGTACATTTATATAAAGGTGTAAAATTTACACATTTATAGAGTGTATTTTTTTACACTTTTTTAATGTAATTTCTTTCAGTGTGCTTTAAGCTATAACTTGGTATATATATGAAAATATATGAAAATATCAAACAAGGGTGATATAAGACTTTTTCTAAAGAACAATAGAATGTGTTAGATGTAATTTTCATAGGGGATCGTAGGAAAAATATGACACTTTCTTACTCTCCAAATCGTGTGAAATTTTCCATTTTAGGTGGTCGTATCAAATACTATATTACGTCATAGGTGGTTGTAGGAAATAGTAGTTTTCGTAACGAGTAAGCGACTTTAGTTCTTAGTACACGAGAATGAAGTTTTTTTGACGACGCGAAGCGAAGTCAAAAAATCATTCGACTGCACTAAGGACTTGTCGCAAACGAGTTGCGAACAACATTTTTCGTTCGATCTACAGTCTAGACTCTTTAAAAATGTATATTTTAAAGAATTACCTGTGTTTAATTTTGACATTTCAAAATTTTATAAACGTCAAATGACTTTTGTCAAAATGAAAGCTGTGTGTACTCGTTTGGATAAATGAGTGTGCATAGTTGTCATTTCATTCAAATATGCACTATGTACTCGTGCGATAGAAATATATCCTAACGAGGATATATAGTGAACATGCATTTTTCTTTATTTCGTGTACACTAGGTCGTACGAAAACAGTCTTTTTCGTCCTTTTATCATAACAAACATGTTAGCTAGAAAATTCTCTAAGTGCTCTGTCGAGGTTAAGAACTCTCTTTTCAGGACATTTTGTTCTAGCGCATACTGTGGTGAAGTTTGGCTTGATCATACGGTGGCCTCGTGGCGAACTCTTCGCGTATGCTATAATGATGCATATCACATTATCCATAGACTACCGCGCTATAGTAGTGCCTCGGAAATGTTTGCCTCTGCCCGAATAGATACCCTGGATGCTCTGAGACGCAAGTTGCTCGCCTCTTTTGTGAAGCGGCTACTCTCCAGTCCTAATGTTTTCCTAAAAGCGTTTGTATCTTCGGACTGCTTTTGGGTTTCTGCACAAATCGCCACTTGGCGACGCCTTTGTTTCTTACAAGTGACCTAATCATTTTATTTATTTATAAATTATAATTATTTTGTTTTGCTTTATTTTTATTTTTAATCATTTTATTATTTTGTAGTATATGGCCATTGTGCTGTAATAAAAATTATTATTATTATTATAAATATTATTTTTCGCGCTAATAGATAAAAAATTAAACCTGTCATATTGTAAGATAAAAGATCCTCTTATATAAAATGTCTTACAATTTTAATATAATGTTTTGAAAAAATACTGAAATCAGTCAACCGACGAATTATAAAATCTAGTTTGTACCTCCAATAGCTTTTCGTTTTATTATAAAATCACTTCGGAAAGCTTTTAAAGCTGCGGAGCTTTCAGTTGATCTTTCAACGTGTAATTCTGTCTTCAAGGCAAAAATTGATCCTTGGAGAAGATAACTTCGTAAGAGTTGAAAGATTTCAGCAGAAAAACAACTTGATATGAAAGATTAAGAATTATTAAACGTTTAAATTCCTACACTGAAAAGAAATGATATATACACAGAAAAAAAGGTTATCTTGGCAGAAGATAATAAATTATCTTGGATTTATATTAATTTAAATCGAGGTAATAATCTTCTTTTAAGATCATGTATCCTCGGTTTAATATTATCTGTGACTTTGGTTTCCTTTAATTATTCTCTTGGTAGAAAAATCCTTGTGTCAAGGACTTTTTCCTTAAATGCATGACATTTAAAATAGTAACAGAGAATCAAGAGTTATTATCTTGACTCAAAGCCCCTGTTGTCTTACGGTAAAGAGTTTTTCGGCCTCACCCACGTAGATATACAGTAGACTCGCCCGTTGTTATTGTTGGCTGGTAGACAATTTGCGCAGTAGTTCAAGATATTCGCGGGAGAGAAGTTAGGTTTGTTTTTTTTGCCGTCAGTTGTCTTTAAAGGTGTATCATTGTTTTTATCTGTTTTAAAATGGACGAATTTGTATCTGTTACCCTCAAACGATGGGGATTTTCAAATTTACTTAAAAAATTCACTTCTAAGTAGCTTTAAATAATTTATACCTATAGGCGCCATTTTGCAATGGCGTTGCAACAAGTTTTTCTTCAAAAACAAGTGCTTTTTGCTACGACCACATATGAAACCAAATTTCACAGGATTAACAGAGTAAGAAGTATCATATTTCATAGGCCTGCGAAATAATATTATACATGCATGGGAATTTTTTTCAAAATATTCACCTTTCTATTAACCCTGGAACCTGACTGTGGGGTCTTTATCTTAAACCAAGACTTGGTGTAAGATAATATGATCTTGGATAAAGATAATATGATCTTGAATCAAAATAATTATATACTTGGTTTAAGATAATATTATATTAAATAAATGGTTTGAGTGGCTCTGATTTAAGGAAATGTCCTTAAATCTAGGACCTCAAATGCCAAGATCACGGCGGACTTGATCCAAGACAGTCATGGCGTTGAACATATCGAAAGCCATGGCGGCCTTGGTTCAAGATCGTTTTGCTTTGATTCAAGATATCCTTTTTTTGTGTAGAATATAGAATTGTGTACCTTAGTTTGTTGTTACAATAATAATAATTAGAATTAACGCTTGGTTATCCTGAATAAAAATATATTCGGATATCCGAAATTGGGAATCAAATTCACAAAAATTAGTTCAGTTTCAGATTAATCCCTGAAGATGTCTCTAGTAGTAAGAGACGAAACGTCGGAAAGTGAAAATCCATTAACACCGTCTAAACCCGAAAGTGAAAGTTCTTTATAAAAATTATCTATCCGAAATAAGGCAACTTTCTGCGTTTCAGATTAAAAAGTAAAATGTTTGTGTTCTCAAATTGCTTAATTATAACTAGTGGATCAACTTAACTTAATATTTTAACTTACTTAAGGCAAAATCACAAGCTTTTATAAGGATTATACATGACCATAAAATTTTTTAGTCGGTTTCAGTAGATCAGAAATGGTTTCTTAGGTGTATTTTTTTTCGCTGAACACGAATCCCTCGTCCGTTTTGGCTCATCACGTCACGATTTTTTTAAAATACTAAAATCCATTTTTTTATTTTCTTTCGCTCATATTTTCCAAAATATTAATCGCTATCAGCGATAGCGACAGTGATAGATCTCGATCTATCGACATAATTTCGATAGATAGATCTCAATGCTCTGATTCCAACAATATAGACATAGATTATTATTTTTCATATTTTTGGACCTAGAATCGCCTCTTAAAATTTTGTAACTTATTTCTACATCACCCTGTATACTGTTAATTTTTCTCAAACTTATAATACAGCAAATAATAGTCAAATAAATAGCCTTTTACTCAATTCAATTATCTTCTAAATCCGTTTTTGAAAAATAACGATTTAAAAATAAAATTAAGAAATTCTTGATCGTTACTTATATTGGAGTTGATTTAAATAAACCATAGAAAAAAATTTATCTCTCCAAAATATAAATTTATTGTCCGTTAAACAAACATTACAGCGACAATTGTTTCGACTATTTTAACATAAAGTCATTTTCAAGTTTTTAAATTTATAAACAAATTACACCGGCACACAAAAAAAAAATTGTCTGTACACCGGGCGCCACCTATCTACGGGCATGTTTTTCGACCCGCTGAATACGAATTTCAAGTCAGTTTAGGCCGTCCACCCTTCAATTTCGAGTAAAAATTTTTTTTTCTTGCCAAAACATCGAATTTTCGCTATTTTTTGGGTTTTTTTGCAATTTACTCGAAATTGAAGGCTGGACGGCCTAAACTGACTTGAAATTCGTATTCAGCGGGTCGAAAAACATGCCCGTAGATAGGTGGCGCCCGGTGTACAGACAATTTTTTTTTTTTGTGTGCCGGTGTTATTAGAAATGTCATACTGATTTAAAAATAGCCAATTTTTTGAGTTGAACGTTTAAATTGACGAGCAGTTTATATGATTTAGTTTCTTTTTGCTTACCAATAATAAATTTTCCTTTCATGAATAACTAAGAGCAATTTGTACCCATAAAATGAATGTTTAATTAGTCCTTAACCCATGTATGTAATAGGATAGGAAATTCAATTCAAAAAGTCATATTTCTTCGACATGTGAATAGTCTGTCTGAGTAGACAATTACCAGCTTTATTTTAAATAGATAAACTCAATAATAACCCCCGCGTTGCTTTTAATTTATTGAGTGGATAATTATTTATTTTACCCATTCAACTGTCACTTGTCAAATTATTTTCTTGTAAATGTTATTAAAATTTTTAATAAAAATATGAATTTCTAAGCTATTTATTGGATAAAACCTTGTATGGCACTCATGGGTAAACCGATATTGCCCTCTCGAAAATTAACCAGCTTGGCTGACGCCTCGCAGGTTAATTTTCTCATGAGCAATATCTTACTTTACCCACTAGTATCATAACTATTATCCAATACATACAGATAATAAGACAATTACCAGCTTTATTTTAAATAGATAAACTCAATAATAACCCCCGCGTTGCTTTTAATTTATTGAGTGGATAATTATTTATTTTACCCACTCAACTGTCACTTGTCAAATTATTTTCTTGTAAATGTCATTAAAATTTTTAATAAAAATATGAATTTCTAAGCTATTTATTGGATAAAACCTTGTATGGCACTCATGGGTAAACCGATATTGCCCTCTCGAAAATTAACCAGCTTGGCTGACGCCTCGCAGGTTAATTTTCTCATGAGCAATATCTTACTTTACCCACTAGTATCATAACTATTATCCAATACATACAGATAATAAGACAATTACCAGCTTTATTTTAAATAGATAAACTCAATAATAACCCCCGCGTTGCTTTTAATTTATTAAGTGGATAATTATTTATTTTACCCACTCAACTGTCACTTGTCAAATTATTTTCTTGTAAATGTTATTAAAATTTTTAATAAAAATATGAATTTCTAAGCTATTTATTGGATAAAACCTTGTATGGCACTCATGGGTAAACCGATATTGCCATCTCGAAAATTAACCAGCTTGGCTGACGCCTCGCAGGTTAATTTTCTCATGAGCAATATCTTACTTTACCCACTAGTATCATAACTATTATCCAATACATACAGATAATGAGACAATTACCAGCTTTATTTTAAATAGATAAACTCAATAATAACCCCCGCGTTGCTTTTAATTTATTAAGTGGATAATTATTTATTTTACCCACTCAACTGTCACTTGTCAAATTATTTTCTTGTAAATGTTATTAAAATTTTTAATAAAAATATGAATTTCTAAGCTATTTATTGGATAAAACCTTGTATGGCACTCATGGGTAAACCGATATTGCCCTCTCGAAAATTAACCAGCTTGGCTGACGCCTCGCAGGTTAATTTTATCATGGGCAATATCTTACTTTACCCACTAGTACCATAAACAACTATTATGTACGTAACCTATAATTTTCAAATTGTGTTAACATTCTTTTTTCATAGTAATAATAAGTTACCTTTGGAAATAATTAGTTCCATGTTAAAAGGACATCACTGCAAGAATATTTTTTAAATTATACCTACATGAAAAAAAAAATCGGTTTACAAGGTATTTAAATTAGTTTGCCTGTCTGTTTCTGCGTAGACGCTTGGACGCTCTCCAGTTTTTTTTGCTATATTAAAAAAAGGAAATTGTTATTTGCTTAAACATTTTTACAATTATATCAATATTTTTTGTGTTATAGTTATTGGAAAATATGGGAATTGGTAATTTATACTTTAATATACAAAATATTTTTATAAATAATTGATTTTTATTCAATTTTTTGTGAACAAAGTAGCTGTGAATTAAAAAAACAGTGACTAACTTTGCCCATATTAACCATATTTTTTTTCTCTAAATTAATGTAAAAATACCAGTATTTCGAATATGAAAAAATCATTCTCCTAAATGTAATTGCAACAAAGTTATTTAAATTATTTTTAAGGTAAATATTCAGTGTTTTTGTAACGAGATCTTGCAATGCTAAAAACTGATTTTTTTTAAATTAATAATTTATTTTGATAAAACAACTCTTTCCCTTTCATAAAATACCCCTAGAATCATTATATCTTCATTATTGTACGCATATTATTGCAAAAAAAATCTCTGGGATAAACAATTGCAATCTTGCAAAAACTATTGAATACATCTTTCTGAAATTTCAACCACTTATTGAGTACTATAAGACGCAACTTTTTACACAATAACAAAGTCGTAAGTTAATTTTTGCAAAATTTATTGTTTATTGAATAATATGCAAATTTTGATCGTTTTTTGCAGTTTTTTAAGCAACAAATCATCCTATCCACATTTAAAAAACGCAATTTTAAAGGTTTTTTAATTTCCTACAAGTTGGTACTTTTTTGTTGATTAAAAAACTATTGTTTTTTACTGGTATGCCAAAATGTGCAAAAATAGACATTTTCTGACCTTTAATTGTCAATATCTTAAAAACCACACCAAATCAACCGCAGCAAATACATAGGTTTTGCTTCTATATTACCTGAAAAACTTGACAGACCTCTGGATGAGCCACAGTCCCCAACAGGGTATTTTTGTTGCTCATATCCCTGGACTATTATCTATATCTCCTATTGACCCTAATTAGGGGCTGTCCATATATTACGTAACGCGCCTAGGGGGGAGGGGGTCAGAGAAATTGTTACAGTTTGTGACAGGGGGGAGGGGAGGGGGTCTAGGTAAACGTTATGTAACGGAATTTAATAAATTTAATTTTTATTTCCTAAGCTTGGCAGATGTATTTTTATTTCAACATAAATTACTATTTAGTGGCCCATAATTCCCCTTTTCACACAAAAATTGACGAAACTATGCATATTTAAATAATATTGTAATCAGTAAAAAAAAACTGTTGGCATTGATATTAACAAAAAATCTTACGACCCTGTTCTTGCGTGATCTTGCCGATGAATCATCGGCGATGATACATTTTTGCGCGGAATGTGTACTCATAGAACACCAATGTGTGTACTATTTTGTGTACCTGTGCATAAACAATATACATGTTATATGTGACACTCAGTGTAAAAAGAGGTACCTAGTATTTTTTCCCTGTGTGATATTGATTATGAATATTTTTTTAAAGTTTGAGCGATTTTTTCGTTTAAGTACATTAAGTGCTATATGTATTATTATAATAAATATGTATCATTTTTACACTGTCTTTTTACCGTCTTGCATTATGCGGAATTCTGTATCAAGATATAAAATAAAAATACAAATTTTTATATTATTACGCGTTACACAGGGGGGAGGGGGGTGTTGGTAAATGTGACAGTTTGTTACACAGGGGGGGAGGGGGTCAATTTTTTTGAAAAATCGCCCCTTAGGCGAAACCAGATTGACAAAAATTATACCCTTTTAACATAGAATAATTCATTTACGACATTAAATTTAAAATTTATAAAAAACCAAAATTTTGCTACATAATCTTTTATCAAGTCACGTCTTTAATTGTCATTATTTTGAGAAGTAGTAGTTCCACATGCAAATGGTCGGGACTCCCAAGTTGGAAGTTAACTGTCTGAATAGGAGGTACATTCAGAAACTTAAGCTTTGATGTTAAATTGTTAATCAACTACTACTAAAAGTTTGTTCCTTTACTATAAATAAATGGCATGGATCCACTGAATACTCTCTTGTAGAAAAAAAGTTTGTTTTATGATTCTAAAATAGTTTCTAAGACAGTGCTGTAGTTTTATGGTTTTTACGGACCAAATTACACTAGGCAACACGGTTTCTTGCCCCGATTGGAGTCATATGTTTTTTAACTAATTTTGGGTCGCTGAAACCGAATCTGGCTTCAGAATATTTCTACTACCTAAGTTTTCTGAGAAAAATAAGATAAAAATTTTAAAAAATCATTATTTTATCCCTCTTTTGTTCTAAAATCATGGGAGACAAAAATATTCCAAGGACAAATTTGGATGCGGCGACTGAATATTAGTTAACAAATACCCAACTTAAAACATATCAACTTTAAATTCATAGGCAGAATAAATAGGAATATTATGAATAAAAATATTTAATAAAAAAAAATGGATAATGTGACAAAACTAAGTAGGGATGGAGGGTAAGAAGAAGGGTGCATAAGAGGTCAAGCTTATCGCCACGTACTCATGCTAAAAATTGTCAAAAATCATTACTAGGGGGTCAAAAATTAACTAAAAAAATGTTACGCATTATGGTTCTTATGTAATAAAGTAACCTTTTTATGATGTAGAACCATTAAAAAACAAAAAAAATAAACAATATTTTGTTTTATAAATTAACTTTAAATTGGCTTAATTGCATGTACTAAAATTTAAAAACTAAGACGTGCTGAATTTTTTTTATGGTCAAATTTGGATTCTGCGCCCTTAAATTGATAAGAAAAATATATTTTTTGGGCTCGGGAAAAAAGTTTACACTGTGTACTTTAATTTTATATCTTTTTCATTTATTTACTTTTTAGGAACAAACTAAGCAAACTCTGCACTTTCGTTTTAAGCTTTTTATTATTTTTTCGCGTACTTACTCTGACAGTAGGTTCTTGACATATAGATTTTTGAATTCCTCGTATTTTTTTAATATACACTAAAATTTTCATAATTCTACTCTTTTTTTTAAAGATTTTGAAAAAAAACGTCATTATTACCTGAACTTATATCTCAAAAATTTTAGGTGCTGGAATTTTTCTAAGTCAGATTCGGATTCTACGCCCTCGAATTAGTAAGAAAAATTTACTTTCCGATCGGGGCAAAAAAAAAAGTTGCGATAGTGTTATTAATATGCTGGTAAATATAAGAAAAGGTTAAAATTTAAAATAAGGATAGTCTTTGTTAAACTTAAATGAACCAATCACTAGTTACTATTTCGACTTTAAGAGAGAGATAATGCTGACAAACACTTTTACTCTTTCAGGCACGAAAAATTTGAGGAAAAAAAATAAAGTAATAAGTACACTGCCGGAAACCTAAAAAATTGAATTTTTTTAAATTCAAATATTTCGAAAACTAATTAATGGATTTGACTGATTCTTTTTTAGTTTTAAAGCTTAAACATTCTCTACTTTTGATTGTTTTAAATATGATTCTTTTTTTTTTCGTATTAACAGCAACAAATAATGTTTTTTACCCCATCTTCTAGGACTTGCATGGTACGCCACTGCAACTGTTTATTAAATTATTAAACTCTTTCTTATTGCCGTAGTTTTAATGAATATTTTCTTTTTTATTTTTTTATATTTTTACTTCTGGTTTAGGAGATATCAGGATTTTCCTGAAAGTTGTCATTTTTTCAGTTAACTTAAAAAGTACTACATGAATTTTATTGATGCTGTGCTTTAAATTTAAAGCTTAACCGAGTTACGTTTTTCTTCTAATCAAGTTAATCAAAAACATAAATTGGGTTTGAAAAACTTGAGTAGAAGAAAAAATAGGGTCACTCCGTCCAGCGGCAGTTCTGCGAAATCACCGTTAAGCCTCCGTCAGCCGGCAATAAAAAGTTGCCCCGGGATGAAGAAACTGTAGAAGAAGAAGTAAAAGACATGAGGGTGGTAATATTATTATTATGGCTACTAAATTAATAAAAAAAATAAATTTTAAAGACTTTGCTTAATATTTTGATCCAACCTAAACGATCTTTGCGAAATTGTAACCCACCTAGAAACGTCGTTGACATAAAGTTAATTCGGTCTCCGCGGCGGCGGCAGAGTGAAAATCTATTAAATTTACATGACTCCTTCGAAACACCTTGCCAGACCCATTACGTTACATCTGTTATCTGTTCCGTTTACTATAAAATAAGCTGTAAATATATGGAACTCTTCATATTCCATAGTATGCTCCCCGCTAGTGGCTAGGTCGAGGGGTGTTTCACCGCCAGAATTTTGTACATGTATTGTCAAAAATGCCAAATATTGTCAGTAATGTCAAGTAATGTCGAGTAATGTCGAGTAATGTCAAGTAATGTCACGTAATGTCAAGTAATGTGACGTAATGTCAAGTAATGTCGAGTAATGTCGAGTAATGTCAAGTGATTTCGAGTAATGTCAAGTAATGTCTGGTAATGTCGAGTATAATCAAATATTTTAGGTATTATTTATAAATTTTTATACCGAGCACATTACTTTTGAAGTTAGTTTTTTTTTACTGAACACGTTACTTGTGTACGAGCTTTTGTAATTCGTAATGGCAAAAAGTGTCATAGTGACCTAGAGGTTTGGCTTACAGCCTCCACACCCTTAAACTTTGTAGTTAGCTAATTATAATTATAATTATAATTATTATAATAATTATTGTTTGTTAGTTTGCCCTATAGGTACTATAGTAAATTTAAGTCCAAGGTGCAGTGGAAGTAAACAAAAGAATCGCGGTAGCGGGCGCGTTTTTTTGTTTGTTTGTTTGTTTAACCTTGTACTATTTTACTTAATTAAGCATCCCCTAAGTCCAGGACTTGTGTGGGCTAGTTGTAGAGGGAACCACCGGCTTATACGGACTTTCGAACCAGTTTCTAGGGAGTGTCTGTGATTTTATTGGTTAAAACACTCGAATGTTGCGAGAGTAGGGATGTAGAAAATTAAACAAGTCAGTACGTGAGCACTTGCGGTGAAACGTACAATGCATTGCAATGGACTTTTCATTTAGAAATATTTTGTTTGGAGTCCTACCCTGTCACTAAATCCGTTGTAATTACGTACGTTTGTTTATTACTACTGCATCTTGAAGTACAATATACTATATAGTATTCTGTGATTTAAAATCCAAAGTAATAAATTAGGACTATAAATAAAACTATACTAATAGAGATATTTCGATTTAAAATCCAAAGTAATAAATTAGGACTATAAATAAAACATTAATAATAGAGATATTTCGGTTATTTTTTTGTAAAAAACAGCTTTGTTTTTCAAAAAACGTCGTTTGTCTTAAGAAGTCCGAAAAAATTTCCGCTAATTAAAAACTATCCTTAAAATGTCCGAAAAAAATGAAGATCCGCTAAAAATACTCATAAAAGTGTCCGCAAATCAGACTATTATAATCCTGCAGTGTTGTCGATTGGTGAATAATTATCCACTAATCGGCAACACTGCATGATACAGAAAAATCTGATCACAGTTAGAGGGAGAAAGCAGATTGCACCACCTGTAATTTCACAGGGTTGAAATGGCTTGATTTGAATATTTTGCACTACGAAATTAAGAACTAAAGGGTTTAAAAGAATAGCAAAATTTCGGTGACATATTTGTAAAGCAGCTTCCCAATTATTAACTCTTTATTATGGTGTCCAATAGTAAATAATTATTTGGATATTTTCAAGTGACTTTTTGCATATATTTGATATTTTTAGCTCTTAAAATTTGGGCAGGGGGGCCTAGGGAACAATTTTTCCTTTTTAGGTCGTGTGATACATCATTTTAAAGCTTATTATAGTCTTATCTATAATGTTAGAAAAACACTTATTTTTAAAGTTTGAAGGTAGAAAGTTATTCTTACCTTAGTATTTTGCGAATTTTACGATGTAAGCACTACACTACACATTCGCCACTATGCACACAATATAATATTTTCGCGCGATATTTTCACGCACTTAATGTCTACGCGCAAGTGTAAATAGTAAGTACTGTCTATGCACATGCGTATTAGGAGATAATGTCTGTACTGTCGAGTAATGTCAAGTAATGTCAAGTAATGTCAAGTAATGTCAAGTAATGTCATGTAATGTCAAGTAATGTCATGTAATGTCATGTAATGTCATGTAATGTCAAGTAATGTCACGTAATGTCAGGTAATGTCGAAGTAATGTCAACCAAAGCGTACATGTATTGTCTAAGGTGAGACACCCCTCGGGCTAGGTTGTACTTAGTGAAGGATTTTCAACATACAGAATTTTGAGGATATATTTGTTGACATTTAACATTATGTACTGTCAAACTATCAATAAGATAATAAAATATTTATTAAAAGTCAAATAAAAACCGTTATGGTCTTCAAATGAGGAGGTAAAGATCATAACACAATTTTTGCCTTTGTGACATAGCCGCTTGTAAATTACTTAAGAATCAAATTGTATTCTTTCCTAAGTGACAAGCTGCTGTCACAAAGGAAAATACTGCGTTTTTTCAAATTACCTTGTAGGGAAAGGTGAGTGATGTCAGATCAGAAGTGATGATGAAGTTCAGTTAACTGTCCTATTCTTTAAACTTAACCTCTTTTGTACATGCGGAGAGTGTAATAACTGAACATCTAGATTAATGTCAAGAGCTTTAATGTAAAGGGACAAAAATTTAATTTTCATTTTAATGTTCCTGGATTTCAGTATAATATACTATATTATATATTATATGAGATTAATTCATTAATTCATAAGTTTATGTATAAGTATTTTGACATTAGTAGTAAAGTTGATGATTTATTTTATGTTTACTACTTTAATAACGGTATTATATATAATAGTATATTAAAGTACTAGTTTCATAACATACGTTTTTAGCGCACGAGTACAAGTTTAGAAAACGAGCCGCTTACGGTGAGTTTTCTAAAGTACTAGTGCGCTAAAAACGTGTTATGAAACGAGTGCTTTGTACAATTTTTTCTATTTTGCTCTAAAATTTAAAAAACTTACATTTAAGTTGATGACTGATTTAGTGATTTATGTTTTGGGTTGGCATTACAGTTTACACTGTGTTTAAAATTCTAAGAACAAATGATATTTTTATATATTTTACAGTCATCTCTTCTTTTTTCACTGCAATTAACCAGTCCACAATTTTAACACGGTAAAAAATAACCCAAACACAAAATTTTGTAAAAAATTAAACTTTAAATCGACATTGACATTTGCCCGCAAAACGTCAAGAGATAGGCTTTTGTATGTTGCCAACCTAACAGAAAAAAAAGTAGAGACCTCTTATGGGCCTATAAGAACACGCAAAATGCGTGTGATTATGAGCTTATAAGAGTCGCAAAATAGAAAAAAGACTATTATTTATAGGCTTTAAAATAAGGCTATAAAATCTATAATTATTCAAAGTTTTTCTTCTTTTCTTTTTCTTCTCCTCCTTCGCCTTCTTATTTTTCTTCTTCTTCATCTGATTTAAAAAGCAAACTTTTATGGCTGGCTACAGAATGTAGCAATAAAAAGCAATAAATGACGCAGTCTATAAAAACAGTTATTTGCGCTTGGTTTGGAGGGGGTGAGGGGGTAAATATTTTTATTTATTTTTAATATTTTCGTCAAAATTTGGGGTCGAAGAATCTGAATCTCATAATATTTTTTTTATAATGTCACCCTCTAAGGGGGCTTATACCAAGCTAAAGGAGCAATGGAGGGACTTCCTGGCTGGCCCAAGCAAATCAAAGACCGACTGGTTGCTGGAAAAAGGAAGAACTGCACTCAGACAACTTGTAGGGGTCCTCACGGGCTAAGGAATCACCTGGCAACAATGCGGATTCTAGAGAGTCCGCTATGCCCAGTGTGCGGAGAGGATGAAACATCCTCTCATTACTTAGCCGAGTGTGTCAGATACGACAGGATCAGCTTGCAAGTCGTTGAAACTCAAAGACTCAACCAAGACGAACTAAGGGATCTCTCCTGGGCCAATATCCTGACCTTTATTGAAAGGACGGGCAGGTTCAAGGAGGACAAATTAGTAAATGGCTGGGATTGCCTGGGGTGACAAAAAGGGCCAGAAATGGCCTAGTTGTCCGGATTTGGCCAACCCAAAAATTTACTACTACTACTACTAAAGGGGTTTGATTTGGGATTCGTAAAAATTGCTATATTGAGGTTTTTGAGGTTGCTGAAAGTTAATCTGATAATAAAGAAATTCTAACTCCACCCCTTGAGGGGCGGGGGGTAGTTTTCGTGAAAATTGGTATATTAGGGATTTTGAGTTAACAAAAAAATTCTTACTCCACTCCTTAAGGGGCGGGGGGTAGTTTTCTTGAAAATTGATATATTGGGGGTTTTGAGGTCGCTAGAACTGAGTTTTAAAATAAATTTTTTCCAAATCCGTTCCAAATATTGTTGTTTTTAAAGTTGCTAAAAGTGAATATGTTAATAAAAAATCAATTTCACGCGCGGAGGTGAAAAATAGGAAAGCTCTTTTACTGGGCAGTGTATTTTTTATATGGTTTAATACCAACGAACTAATGACTCTTGTCTCTAGAATACGCATACCGTTAATATAAAGTATCGCCAACATCTCGGTTTGTTTGTAAAAAATAGTAGGTATATTCAGGCCTAAACAATAACAGTTACCAGAATTTTTTTTTCGGTTCACAAAAAAGAATAATTTTTACATGAAATAATTACTTGTTTTTGTAATTACCACGTCATCTACGTCCTTGATGTGTGGTACAATATAAAAATATGCATTTATATTAAGCAATATTCTGCCAGTATACGCGTTATTGTCTTTTGTATTAATATCTTGTAAATTGACTTAAAGAAAACTTGGTTAATACCACAAATGCTCGCCTTAATTCTAGAATTTTAGGGAAAAACACCTTATAAAATAGTGTAAATTGGTTTGATGCCAGTTTTTTTTTTGTACTGTGTAATTTTCTTAGTGTAGCACAGGAAGGTTTTTAACAGATTTCTCTTAAATAAAGCGATAAAATATAGCAATAAAATTAGATTTCGTGCCATAAATCGTACTATTTTAAATTTTTCAAAATAAATTAAAATTTTTATTGTGATATAAAATTTTTAATATGAATTAATAGTGTAATATGTTATAAAATATTTCTAGTTTTTACCGAACTAAAAACGATTAGTTTTGATTTACAAGCAATAAAAAAAATAATTATCAATAACATAACATAACGTTACATTGAGTAGTTTTTTACCTAAAAGGATTTATCCACGCCCTTAGCACGCAACGCTCAAGAGCTGTCCAGTTAATTGAGGCGTTACTGAATTGACAACAGTTTAGGACTGAGGTACCGATATGAAATTAATAAACAGTAGTCGGCGAATTTCCAGTACTCGCATAGGCGCCGCGTCGACTCTAGCGTTGAGGCGAGGTTTTAAATATTTACATTTTTATTTCTTTTTATCTTGATTCTTTTTAATGATTCCATTTAAACGAGTAAGGTGGGAAAAAAGTTATCGACAAATAAAAATTAAAAAACTTCCTATTCTTAAAAGATAAAAATCGAACGTCATTTTTTTCTTTGAAAAACACCGATATATATATATATATATATATATATATATATATATATATATATATATATATATATACGTATGTATAGTTGATATTGTTGTGGGTAACAAATTAGTCGTCAAATGTTTCGATTTATAAAAATTTCCCTCATAAATCGGCAAAATTATTCCGTAAGCCTATGTTCCTGTGTTTATTTTCAACGTTGATGAGTCATAACTGAGTTTACGCCGACTACTGTTAATAAGGCCGGTAAGTGGACGAGAAATTTGGTAAAAAAACAGAGTCGGATTTCAACAAAAAAACTTCTCAGAATAGTAAACATGCGAAAACATGGTCTGGCCAACTGGCTTCTTCGATCGATAAGCGGCCGGCATTGTTTGACACACGGTTCTAAAGCTATCGAAAGAATGCGACAAAAAATGAGAAAGCAATAAGGGAGCGTTTAGGTATTACGTAACGCGCTAGGGGGGGGGGTCTCGAAAACGTTACGCCTCGTTACAGAGGGGGGGTGGGTGTCAGTAAAAATGTTACGTAACAATTAAAAAATTATAAACTTAAAAAATGTTTATTGGATCACGTTTTTAACAATGATCTAGGCTTAAAGAGACGGATTCCTTGCAAATTTTATTGCATACGGCGTGGTTAACAGTTAACTAAATCCTCTAAACAAAAACAATTAGAGATGGAAAACCATAGCCAATAACCGGTTTTCGGCTAACCGGTTTCGGAAATTACATCAGACCTTTTTGGCTTAAAACACGGAAGCACTGGGAGATTTAGCTCAGTGGTCAATGGCATCGATATAGCCTGACACTGATCTAATGATCGTGAGTTCAAACCTCACTGGCGCCGATTGCCTTTTTCAGTTAATTAATAATTGAAATTTGGCGAAGGCGTACTACCTAGATATATTGGTTCGAAAGTCAATTAAAGCCGGTGGTTCCCTTTACTACTAGCCCACACAAGTCCTGGACTTAGGGGATGCTTAATTAAGTAGAATAGTACGAGGTTAAAAACAAACATAACAAAGATAAACTAACCGGTTAAAAACCGGTTTAAACCATAAAGTAAAATTTCCTTTAATTTATTTTTACTTTTTGAACGCTCCCTAATCTTTAATATAAAATCTAATCTAATCTAAAAGTCAATTGTAAATAAAATATAATTATTGTTTAAAATATTTCTATAGCACAGAGGTAAATCGTCATATAGTACCCAGGTAGCAAGGGATGTTATATTACAAGAAATTAACATCACTTTTGGGTGTATTTTTAAACTAAATCATAACATCACATAATATTGAAAAATAACATCTATT
This sequence comes from Brachypterus glaber, assembly GCA_958510825.1. NCBI lineage: Eukaryota > Metazoa > Arthropoda > Insecta > Coleoptera > Kateretidae > Brachypterus > Brachypterus glaber. The sequence continues at coordinate 1,788,197 of OY294044.1, read as the reverse complement.
TAACATCACATTTGCAACGTAACACGTGTGACGTGACAAACATGTTATTTAATAACAAATAATTAACAACGCTGTGAATATATCGCATGTCACATATTAACGTGGCTTTCACGTGAATGTCATGTTATTTTGCTTCTCACCGACGTTCGAAGCAAAAAAATCGATATAAGATGATGTTGATAGAGTAAATTATTATAAGGAAATTGTATACACATTATACGATTTCCAATGGATAGGGGGCTCTGCCGGGCTTCTCAAGACCACGGACACGGATTAAAGGAATATATTCTTCGCTTAATCTGCAATTTCGTATTTAGAATCTATCTGTTTCAATCTGTGATTGTTTCAATTACTGATTGATTTTAAATCCGATTTTTTTATAGGGTTATAGCATTTTTAATGGTTTTAATTTAGAAAAAGCTAATATCCTAGGATATTATTTAAATATTAAAGTAACAGTAACGGCATCCATAAGATATTAGATATAACAGGAATGTGGATTTATGATGTCACAAACACGTTATTTTCGGGATGTCATTGTGTGATGTTATTAGGGGCGGACTTAGGACATCCCCACCATGATACATTCTTGTTAAATGAGACTACAATCTTAACATCACATGTCACATATTAACGTGGCTTTCACGTGAATGTCATGTTATTTTGCTACCTGGGTAGAGAAAAAGATGCAAGTCGCTTCCAAAACAACTTTACACTACGATATTTCAAGAAGTCTTTAAGATAGAGACTTAAAATTTGGAACAAATTTTGTTTACTACTTAAAAAATCTTTGTTCCAAATTTCAAGTCACTGGGTGAAAGCGTTTTTGAAATATCGTAGTGTAAACAAGCGACTTGCATCTTTACGCGAACAAAAAACCTGTTTTTATTTTGCGTGTTTGTGTAAATAATAATAATAAAATAATTCTAGTGTGCTTTAGTGTAATGTAATAATATCACAAAAGACAGTAAAAACAGATTAATGATAATTTTATTGTATAACTTTTTATTTTTAAAATAAATGCAACAATAATAAATGAACAGTTTTCAGAAAACTTCTAAATCTAACCTACACAAAAAAAAAACTACTGTAAAATGACTTGGGTTTCTTTTTCTTTGGGTGAATATTACAAAAGCTATTTCATTTGTTTTTTCGCCAGTTAGCTAATGTGAATTTAATTCCATTGACTGCTGATAAATTACATCGGCACTTAGTGCTACTAAGAGTGCCGATGTATTGAAATCTTCGCCGAAAAGTCAAAATCTTTGACCACGTTTTTTTCACATTTCTCGACGTTTTAGACCATTCTGAGTCGAAATCAGTAAAAAAAATTTGCGTCCGTCTGTCTGTCTGTCTGTCTGTCTGTCTGTCTGTCTGTCTGTCTGTCTGTCTGGGTATAAACTCTCTAACTCCATTTCTACATGAGATAACGACTTGCGGTTTTTGCATATTGTTTCTTGTCGTATTCCGAAGAGTTGATAGGATTTTGGGGTTAAACAATTGGGGGTAAGGGGGTAAAAATAGGGTAAAACTCATATTTTTAACGTTTTTTGTTTATAATTAAGGCAATTATTATTGTATTTGGTTAATTTAGCACTTAGATAAAAGATAATTTTAAATTGGTCAAAAAATGTTATAAAATACGTTTTCCTAAAACTTGTTTTCGATATATTGGCGTTTAAAGCAGTAAAAGGTTTTTTTAGCATATCTCACATATCTATAACCCAATTTCAAAAAATTATATTTTAAATAAAAGCTCTTTTTAAGCCCTATAAAAAATGTTACAGTTACAGTTTTTTGCTAGAATATAATGTTTTAAAGATACAGAATTTAAAATAAAACAAAACACCTAGTTTGAAATTTGCAAACTAGATGGCTCTAGTGTACAATAGTGCCGATGTTTTGACAGGGTGCTTGCAACGTTTCATCTAGTTTTTAATGTAAAAATACTTATTTCCTACGATCAATTCAACTGTTTTTATTTTGCGCACATGTCAGCAAGCCCTAACAAGAAGGCTTGTTGAACAAGCGAAAATGATTTTTTCTGCTTTTTGTCATGGAAACTGTATATCTTTACTTTGTTGCCTACTTCAGTTTTGTGCTATTGATATGTTTTCCTTATAAACCCAGAATGGTAGTTTCTAAGGACAAAAAATACCGTTTTTAGGACTATTGCGCATATGGACACCCAAGCTAGAAGAGCGAAGTTGGCAACCGTAATCGTAGGGACACTAGATCTAGGTCTTAAGTTAGCAAGGTCGCCTTGAGGGTCATTTTGGAGTATTACGCCCATGTTAATGGTATAGGAAAATAGTTTTACAGAGGGGGCTGGGGGTCCAAAATGATTAAAATTTGCGTTACATTATACTTGAACGTTCCCTATGGTGCTATGCATTTAACTTAGCCTGAGGGCATATCCACAGGGTCGCATAACAACATAACAATGCGGTGCCGTAATTGGCTTGATGTGCCGCCATGTATCACGGCATCGCATTCTTATTTTTTATGTTCTTATGCAAGCTTCTGGATAGGCACGGATCGTGTCAGCTATGAATACATATTTTGATATGCACCCAAAGTGACTTGGATTCTTTTTCTATGCACTTCCTCCACAATTCACAATTTCACCAAATGTAATTTTGAAGTGACTTAATGTCCCGGATCTAATAGATATAAATTGTTCTATTTCATGCCGCATCGGCGGACTTTGGCCTTTTGACTTTCCTACCAAAAAGTGATTATGACTGATGGCAACTAGTTACGTTTCCACTTTTAAACTTCAAACAAACATATATTTTCGTTCGAGAAAACGTCGACAAGTAATATTTTAACTTTGACGTTTTATTAAAATTTTATTACATTATAAAACAGCATGTTTTTTATATTCCTCTATACTGCCGTGCTTAATTAGAAAACAGTAACTGCATGTCAGTAGAAACGTTTTCATAATATTACATAATTATAACTAATAATATTTCCTACAGGATGCTTTTTCGAATTTATTTATGGTTATTTGCGATAAACACTCGGAAATGTAGCAAATAAAAACTTTGTTGCATTACACACTCTAAATTTGTCCATCAATATTTCAGTAGTATTAACTGTAATAACTAAAGCAAATTCGCCATTTCAGAATATGAATTTACAATATTTATTAAATTAACCTCAATATTACTCAGTTTAGTAAAATCTCAGCTCTTTTCCTGTCGGTACTATAATTTTGCATTAAAATTCATGCATGTGGTCCAAAAACCCGGCACTTTTATTTATTTATTTATTTTTTTATTTATATATTTATTCGTGATACAGCGTTTACACACGTCAAATATTTGAAAATACTAAAATAGTTAAAATATAAATATAAGTACAATATAAAAACATTTAATGATACTCCTTTAAAAAAAATTACTTTCAAGCTTCATGTCTAAAAATTTATCCATACTGTAGAAGGCATGTCTCAGCAAAAATGTCTTTAATTTAATTTTAAATTCCTTTTGGGGTAAATTTCTTATACCAAAAGGAAGATGATTAAACAATTTTGGTCCGTAATAATTTGAACCAAACTTACTGCTCTCCAACCTCAGCCTAGGAAGTCTGATATTGTTGGCGCGTGTACCATTATTATGAATATTGGTTTGCAGAGTATACTTACTACTATTTTCTTTTACATATAAAAGTGAAATATAAATATAAAGAGCGGGCACGGTCATAATATTAAGTTCAATAAATTTATGCTCTACATCCGCTTGATAACCTAAACCAGTCATAACTCGTAGAAGTTTTCTCTGCAAACCAAATATTCGATCCACTCCAGCAGCATGACCCCAAGCAATCATACCATAAGTGACCTTAGATTCAAAAAGAGCGAAATAAGCTGTTTTTAATACATCTTTTACAACATTGGTCGAAAAAAAAATAATTATAGCTTACATTTTACAAAAGATAGTAGTAAAATTACCAAAATAAAAAATTACATTTTTACAGATAACAGTGAATTTACCACTTTCTTTGCTGGTAACATATGACCTACTTTATTTGCTTTGAAATTACCATATTTTAATTTACAGTGCGGTACAATAATTTTGCATTAAAATTTATGCATGTGGTCCAAAAACCCGGCACTTTTACAGACAGTCCCGAAAATTACAAGAGCCCGTAATACTGCTTGAAATACTCATTAAATTCGCTGCTTAAATTACTGTGAAATCACAGATAAAAATTCACATTTTAAAGATAACAGCGAATTTACAGTACTGATTTAAATTTACCACTTGCTTTGCTGGTAACATATGACCTACTTTATTTTCTGTGAAATTACCATATTTTCATTTACAGTGCATAATGATGGAAACGTTTCACCTAATATTTAGGCTTTTTCAGGGCTAAATTATTAAATATGCATTAAAACAAACAAATTAAACAAAAAAATTACTGCAACAAATAAAATACAATATGCCATATTTGGTTTCAGCACTCTAAAATACCTCCCTATAACATTTTTTATACGTGTAACGTAAACAGTCGAATTAATGCCATTTTTGGGTGTCTCCCGGACCATAGTGTAACGGTATAATTTTTATAATATTTCCTACAGGATGCCTCTTGAAATTGATATAGGGTTATTTGTGATAAACACTCGGAAATGAAGCAAATAAAAACTTTATTGCATTACATAATCATGCCAACGTTTCACCTAATATTTAGGCTTCTTCAGGGCTAAAAAGACATAAAAATTATAAAACTTTTTGGACATAATTTGGACATTCTATACTGATTTTTTGGAGAAAAAAATGTATATGAACAAAAATAAAAGAAAATAATAAATTAAAAACTTACTTAAAACTCCAAAAAATCAGTATATTCATTCATAAGGCTTTACACCCCATAGGGGTTAAGCCGCTTTATATAAAGCTTTCAAAATCCATTTATTGAGGTGGATCAGTCCTCGTTTCATTGTTTTACATCCTTTGGCTTATTTTTCTCCATTCCTTTCTGTTGTTTACTAATCTTTGCCATTCTGTCACGCCTGCATTCCTTAAGTCCTCCTTCACTTCATCTATCCATTTTGATTTTGGCCTTCCTACCCTTTTTCTTCCACCCGGATCCCATTCTAGCATTGAATAGTTTATACTTGTGATTCCTGCCCTCCAAACATGTCCTAACCATTTGATTCTCTGTTCCTTAATTTTGTTGATTATATCTTTTCCTCCTATTTCTTGCAATATCTCTTCATTTTTCAATCTTCTGTATTCATGTTCATTAATTTTCTTTGGTCCTAGTATTGTTCTTAATATTCTTCTTTCTAATATTTTTAGTTCTTCTTCGTCCTTTTTACTAAGTGACATGACTTCTGCCGCATACATAGTTACCGGTCTTATTATCGTGTTATATATTTTTATTTTACTTGATTTCGACAATATTTTGTTTCCTAATAGTTTTTTGTTGGCATAAAATGCTTTATTTGTAGTTGCAATTTTTTCCTTAATTTCCATTCTTCTATCGCCTGTATTAGAAATTGTTACCCCTAGGTATTTGAAATTTTCAACTCCTTCAAATTCCCATTCATTTATTTTTACTTTTGGTGTTGTTTGTGTTGTTTTACCTGTTTTCATAAATTTCGTTTTGTTCATATTTATTCTTAATCCCATTTTTTTTTCCTTCTCTTATTAATTCTTCTAGTATTTTTGTCATTATCGTTCTATTCTTTGCTATTATTACAATGTCGTCCGCATAGGCAATTATTTGGCTGCCACTTGTTCTTAGTGTTTGTTTGTTGATTTTTCTTAAAATGTACTCTAGTGCAAGGTTAAAGAGATCTGCTGCTAGTGCATCCCCTTGTCTAACTCCTTTGTTTATTGTAAATTCTTCCGACTCTCCCTTGTCAGTTCTTACTATGGACCGTGTTTTACTAAATGTCATTCTTATTAGCCTTCTTAATTTTGGAGATATTCTGAAATATTCTAGTGCTTCTAACAGCCTCCCTCTCTTTACCGAGTCAAATGCCTGTTCAAAATCAACAAACAACATTTCGAGTTCTAGGATTTGATTCAACACTATTTACTACTGTTTTCACTTTATATAAACATAGATGTCTTAATGTCTTGATTTAATACAAGTTCAAAAAAAATCAGTATATAATGTCCAAATTATGTCCAAAAAGTTTTATAATTTTTATGTCTTTTTAGCCCTGAAGAAGCCTAAATATTAGGTGAAACGTTGGCATGATTATGTAATGCAATAAAGTTTTTATTTGCTTCATTTCCGAGTGTTTATCACAAATAACCCTAAAAAAAGGTATATTTTTTTTAAATGCGTATAATTTGGATCAAAACTAATGTTAATTTGTATGATTCCAGTTAAATTAGAATATACTGCGCAAATATTGGATTTTGAATATCCAATAAATAATTCATAATATTTGAGACTCCATTTCATTATACACCGTTGTGACACTCTTCACAGATTTATCGGGAAAAGTATCGTACGATTCATTTCCTACACTATCCCACAACGAAAATATACTTTTTCTTCAAGCGTACTAAAATGTTCATATTTTAAAACTGAACAAACTAGTTAGAAGTGATCTATTTTTTTTTCAGTAAAAAATGAGTCCATTGTTGTACGCCGTAAAAAAAGTTAGTTAGCAAAACCGCCACTGACGGCACATTCTTTGACTTTGATGACAGCCATACTTCAAACTTGTTTGTTTATTATGTAAACAGGTGGTTGACTCGAGATTCTGTGCATATCCTTGTGTGAAATTGATTAAAAGTGATTGAAGAAGAATATATGGTTTATACACCTACAAATCTCTTTGAAATTGCAAATGCTACATTAGACAAGTTACCATCGAAATCGCGAAAAGTGTACAAAAAAAATTTAAAATGAGCTAAGGAACGTTTAAGTTTATTTCGAAAGGGTTTTATTGGCCTATTTTAATAAAAAAACATACTTTATTACTGAATAAATTAGATTCAAAAATTAATATTCAAAAAAAAATCAAAAAATCAAAAAATAGTATGTGCTTTTAAGACTTTGGATGATTTTTTTAAATATCGACCTCCATTTTTTTTACAGTGAAAAAACTTTTTTTTTCTATCAAATTTTTAATAGTTGGATAAAAGTCCAAACGTCGTGGAAATTAAAGTAAGATTCAAGTCATTCTAGAGAAAGAATCCTATTGATTTTTTACAAAAATCTGTTCAAAACGAAAAAGCTTCATGGGACGACTTTTTAAAAAGTTAAGAAATAGATGAAAAAGTTTAATAAACTGCAAAATTGTCAGAAAAAAATAACATTTTGATTAAAAGTTATATCATAGAACTATTCATACCAATTTTAAGGCACGGGCGCCACTTTTTAATAGTATAAAAAATAAATTGCCCACTTCGAGCTCAAAAATAGTATATTGTTTTACTAAGAGGAAAAGTGAAGCTTTTTTTACTAGTCTGTAGACGAGTAAAAAAAAGTACTTTTCCTCTGAGTAAAACATACTAGTTTTTCTTCAAGCATCCTATATATATTTTTTTAAATATTAATTTTTGAATTTAATTTATTCAGTAATAAAGTATGTTTTTTTTTATGAAAATAGGCCAATAAAACCCTTTCGGAATAAACTTAAACCTTCCTTAGCTCATTTTAAATTTTTTTCGTAGGCTAAATCGTACACTTTTCGCGATTTCGATGGAAACTTGTCTAATGTAGCATTTGCAATTTCGGAGAGATTTGTAGGTGTATAAACCATATATTCTTCTTCAATCATTTTTAATTAATTTCACACAAGGTTTTTGCACAGAATCTCGAGTCAACCACCTGTTTACATAATAAACAAACAAGTTTGAAGTATGGCTGTCATCAAAATCAAAGAGTACTGCCGCCAGTGGTGATTTTGCTAACTAACTTTTTTTTACGGCGTACAACAATGAACTCATTTTTTTACTGTAAAAAAATAGATCACTTCTAACTAGTATGTTCAGTTATAAAATATGAACATTTTAGTACGTTTGAAGAGAAATCATATTTTGGGCAGTATATCCATGGAATACCCAATATACTATCCACTTTGAAGACTACACCATGCAATGCGGAACACTAAATATTTTCACGGCTTGTTTAGCATTTATCCTGTGATTCCCCAGCGCCCCAGGTGTCGAAAACGCAGGAAATTGGCATGCGATATATGACAGTATGGTTTAACTGCTAATTTAATTTGCCGGCAGGTGGCGTGACGTATTCGATACTACTTAGTATTCCAGTAACGTTATCACTTTGCTTTCAAGGACTGAAGTTTTCTTTATAAAGTGCCTACACGCTTCACGTAGGCAAACTGGATAGTCTTTCAAATGCCCTGCTATGTTTGATATTGTCAAAAATATAAAATTAAAAATTTTAGGAAAATTTTTCGAATCTTTATTTGAAAGCTTAGCTGGCAAGGCTATCAAAATAGTGAATGAAGAGTGAATGAAATATTTCTTTTTTTATTTATTGTATCTAAATGCGTAACTTTTTGTATAATCGATTGGTTGAGTGATAAAAAATACAAACGTATTTATTAAGACTATTTTTATCATAATATCGGTTTCAACCAATAAACTAGATGAAACGTTGCAAGCACCCTGTCAAAACATCGGCACTATTGTACACTAGAGCCATCTAGTTTGCAAATTTCAAACTAGGTGTTTTTTTGATTTTAAATTCTGTTTCTTTAAAACATTATATTCTAGCAAAAAACTGTATATAACATTTTTTATAGGGCTTTAAAAAGAGCTTCTATTTAAAATATAAGTTTTTGAAATCGGGTTATAAATATGTGAGATATGCTAAAAAAACCTTTTACTGCTTTAAACGCCAATATCTCGAAAACAATGCGTTTTAGGAAAACGTTGTTCATAACATTTTTGACCAATTTAAAATTATCTTTTATATAAGTGCTAAATTAACTAAATACAATAATAATTGCCTTAATTATAAACAAAAAACGCTAAAAATAGGAGTTTTACCCTATTTTTACCCCCTTACCCCCAATCGTTTACCCCCAAAATCTAATCAGCTCTTTGAAATACGATAAGAAACAATATGCAAAAAACCGCAAGTCGATATTTCATGTAGAAATGGAGTTAGAGAGCATTGACTAAGTATAACTTCTTTAACCAATGTAGAGAGTTTACACCCAGACAGACAGCCAGACAGACAGACGGACGCAAATTTTTTTTTACTGATTTAGACTCAGAATGGTCTAAAACGTCGAGAAATGTGAAAAAAACGTTGTCAAAGATTTTGACTTTTCGGCGAAGATTTCAATACATCGGCACTCTTAGTAGCACTAAGTGCCGATGTAATGGGTCGTTTCGGTATCTTCAGACCCTTAGATACAACCACCTGTAATATCCAGTGTGAATACCTTTAATCCTCCCAACTCCCAATAGAATTGTAAGCTACCTTGTAAACCTGCTATTTTTCTGAGGTTTAATTAAATTATATCCTGAGATATAAAGAAAGTCTTTGCCCAGAGGTTTGGACTTTTTTTCTACTGCACAAATTAACGCAGGCGCATTCACTAAAATCGTTAGCGGTTTAAAATATAGGTATTTCGTTCTTTCGTTTGGACTAGGTTAAAAATGTAGAATTGCGCCGCAGGCAATATTTTTAAGGTCAAACACTGTAAAATAAAAATAAGAAATCTGAGCTTATTTTTGTTTGATTGTGTGTTGAAGGAAAAAAACCTAAAAAAAGGACCACAGGAAAAATTTTGCATATAAAAAGCTACGAAAATATTTTTGAATTTTTTAGGGATATTTTTAAATCTATTGATCAGCTAAGAACACACGAAAAAGTGCCGCAGACAATTTTTTTTTGTATTTAGCAAGTTCAAACGCTACTTGTTAATTTATGTTTTTAAACATTAATTTTTGTTATTTTTTAATTAATTTTTTAGAACCCTTTTTTTATAAATGTTTCGATGAATATTTATTTTATTTAATTATTCACTGCTAATTTTCTGCCCAACTTCACGTTACAATACCCCTGCCTTTACCTTTGATGAATAATGGAATCTAATGCTTCTAGATACTTAGTTATCAACTTTTTGACCAGATGAACGCAAAGGCCAAGATCGTAACATTTTAGTCTTACTTCACCACCAAAATCGAGTCGCGGCACTATACTATAATGTATTTATTATTATACACTCTATTTATTTGTAAATACTCTGAAAAAAAAGATTCCATTGCGGTAATGGCATATGAAATTAGGCCAAATGCTTCGCACTCTTGAATACCTCCAAAAGCGCCTTCTCTTAACATGAAAATATAATTCACTTGCCAGGATCTTTCTGATTCTTTAACTTAAAATTCTTTGATCTTGTGTGAAATGCAAGTGGTCTTATCTCAAAAGAAAAAGTCTTGGGTCAAAGTATTTAAAATTATATAATTTTTAACAATCTTAAAACAAGATAAATGGTTTTTTCCTCAAATGCGCCAGGTCCAAGAGAATTTTAAAAATATTTCAAAAGCGACACTTTTCTTGGGACAAGATAAATCTTTTGTTTGAAGATACACATCTTTTAAGCTAAAAGAATAACTGCCAAGAGTGTTGACTACTTTGAGCCAAGAACGTAATTTTTTTCAGTGTACATATTTGTTATTTATATCGCCACCATTGGTATTTAATACTTTACTTGTGATATTAAATACTGCAATGTGTGTATTGTATACAAAATGTTGTCATACTAACATAGAGACCGTGCTGGTACATTTGAATCTTTACGCAACATGTGTTTATTAATACTGTAACATTTGATAAATTATATCACAGTTATAGTTTGGTATACTTTAAGTTGTAGTTGTTGTGTTATTGATCTAGTTTAAAGTATGTTACAGTATTTAGTGAAATAAGGAGATGTGGGGAAGGGGATGAAGAACCCTACCACCTCATATGTGAATGTCCATCGCTAATAGGCCTAAGATGGAAGTACTTTGGGAACGACTCTCTGGAACCAAACGAGATCATGAACACTCCCCTGAAACCATACCTGGACTTTTTAAAAGAAACAGGGATGCTCTGAGGAGGTCTGTGCGGTAAACACAAAGGTCCCTAGGGACCAGGTGTTGAGGGCTATGAACCCCGCATTGAAACAACTAAACAACAACTAGTGAAATAACAATCGGTAAATAATACCAAAATTTTAATTAGTAATAATACAGAGAAAAGTAAAAAAAGAATCGATTATTTTGTCAGCGTGTAATTGTGTGTGGTTGAATCTTTATATTGTTACTAATCACAATTTTGGTATTATTAACCGATTGTTAATTTTTCTGAATACTATAAAATACTTTAAACTAGATCAGTAATACAACTTAACAACAAGTCAAAGTATACCATACTATAAGTGTGATATGTTTTACCAAATTTTACAGTAATTTTTACTATAACATGCTAGTATTAATAAACACATGTTGCGTAGGAATTCAAATGTACCAGCATGGTCTCTATGTTAGTATGACCACATTTTGTATACAATACACACATTGCAGTATTTAATATCACAAATAAAGTATTAAATACCAATGGTGGCAATATAAATAAATGATATGTATTAACAAATAACATTCAATATTAAAAAGTCCAAACGAAATTTTCTTAGTAAAAGAATTTAAAAAGTCACAATAAATTACAAACAGTAATGATATTTTAAATGCATTTTTGGGTTTGTTATATTTCTATCGCTACAAATGAAGATTTACGTCCACTTTCAGAAATTAATTTAAATTGTAGAACGCTTTTATAATGAGAACATTTTTAACTATCTTACTAAGTAGTAATTTTTTTAATTTTCGTAATTCTTACTGTGTAACACATAATTTAATACCTTTCTTTCCCTCTCATCCTATTAGGTATGCTATAAATGGAAAACGAAAAATATCAAAAAGTAAATTTGTATTTGCTATACTGTATTTTTCCATATGATGAGAAAAGAAACAAAAATACATCTGCAGATAATTTAATTTGTTTAGACATGAGTGCTTCTTGATATTTCAACTTATATAGGTCGTTGATAATTTTCAAAGCATGTATAAATTTCTTAGGATTTTCTTTGACATTTAAAACGAATATATTCAAAACTAAACAGGAAAATACCTACCTAATTTTAATGAGAGAAATAACGAAGAACTTGAAATAAATAGAAAAATGTTTAGAATAGGTAATAAGGACAGAAATTTTTAATTTTAAATAAAATTATAAAAATATTAATTTATTATTCCATCAATCTATTTTCTAATCATCGTACAGAGTGATATTGGTAGACTGACAGTTTCGGGCTGCTGGCCCTCAAGCGTCAACTCAGCACGCTGATTAAGAAAACCTTTTAAGACTTTATTCGCTAAAGAAATATAGTCATTGGATTGATGTAGACTTGTGCGCCATCTATTGCTAGATGTAGACAACTGCTCATACCTCTCCTAGTCTGGAGACTTTGAATGGTAGCAAGTTGAAGACTTGTGTGTCTCAAGCACATAGTACCACTAACGTGTGGTTAGACGTAGAATTAATAAGGACAGAAATGTTTAATTTTAAACAAAATTTTAAAAATATTAATTTATTATTCCATCAATCTATTTTCTAATCATCGTACAGAGTACTAGGAGAAGTATGAGTAGTTGTCTACATCTAGCAATAGATGGCGCACAAGTCTACATCAATCTAATGACTATATTCCTTTAGCGAATAAAGTCTTAAAAGGTTTTCTTAATCAGCGTGCAGAGTTGACTCCGAAACTGTCAGTCAACCAATATTACTCTGTACGATAATTAAAAAATAGACTGATGGAATAATAAGTTTAGAATGGGTATTTATAGCAACATTTACCACAATATCTACAGTTGAATATTCGTATAAAAGCTAAGGTCGCATTGTATTAAACTTAGTACTTTTATTTAGAGCGAGGTAGGAGGTATTCTCGCAAAGTATGCCAGAATCTAGCAATTCTGTAATTGAAAATCATTTAATACTGATGCTGCTCTAAAGTAGAGACCCTCGATATATTCTGACAGATCTGAAAAAAAATCGTTAAACATTTAAAATATGCATGTAATATTTTGTGTAACTGTTCTGTATCATAAAATACTTTATAATTATGTTATTTTTTTTACAGGTAAGATGCTTTTACAAAATGCCAAAACTGAAGCCATTGGTGAGTTTTAATTAAACGAACAACCTTTTTCCAACATTTAATTTTCGATAAACCATAAAATCCAAAAATAATTTTTTAGTTTTCAATTAAATCAATATTTTATAGAGGGTGTCCCAGAACTCGCATCCATGCTTGAATGTGCATATACTACATTAAAAAAAGTTTATATCAAAATAGGGCCGCAAATCGGTTTTAATGGACTTACGGCCCATTGAATGTAGTTACAGTACTGATTTAAATTTACCACTTTCTTTGCTGGTAACATATGACCTACTTTATTTGCTGTGAAATTACAATTTTTTCATTTACAGTGTATGGTTTAGGCAATTTTAGGATTGTATGCATCCATATTAATTTTCAGGCTTAAGACGATAATTTTGTCACAATTCATATAACTTGGAATCAAGTAGTATTAAACTATTTTGAAGCAGGTTTTGCGATCGAACAGGAACTAAGTAACTACTTTATTTCAACAATGCGAAATACCTGTTTTCAGGAAATTCAATTTCAATTTGAATTCGGCTTACATTCTACCTAGTGATTAATATGGGACCATAGAGAAGGAAAGAGAACCAGTAGTCCAGCCTGCGCAAGATTATTTTGTGACAGAACGGGGCAGCCAAATATATCTGACCTTGCGCAGTACGCATCTGTATCAGCTGTGAAATGCTGTCGGTCGTAAAACAATTCATCACCCAGGTATTCATTTGTCTTATCTCCAAAAATCCCCCAGTAAAAATCATAAAATATATAAAAATAGAGATATGGCAAACCAATACTGGGGTGACGAATTATTAGTAGTTTGTTTATACTGTCAGATCGTCGTTTGTTTCTGTTCATTTTTTGACTTCTACTGTGTTTTAATTGTTTTTTTGCTGCATTTGTTTATAACTTTAAACCTAACCTGTATTGTTGCTTTATGAAGAGCAAAGGGTCAATCCCTGGTGTACTCAAAGTAGGTGTACAAAATCCCGAAACTCATACACACCTCGAAAAATTCTTATAAAATAATTTTAAAAAACTATTTCGACGTTTCTTCGTAGATATTTATTATTTTTTGTTGAATTTTTTACAATTTTTATTTGACACTTAAAACTAAGGTTAAAAATACTCGTCAAAAACAACAATAGTAGTGCGCATGTGCAAGTTTATCTCAGATGCGCTAGGCACATTTATCACAGTATTCCGCAACGGCTTTGGAGGTCTTTCCTTGTCTATGTATGGGACGAATAAGTTGTTATGGTCTGTTTCAACAAGCAAGAGAGTAAATTAAAAATCGCACAGTTAATATTTTTACAACAGGTTTGAATAGTATATGTTTGTTATAAAATATAGTTATGTTTTATTAAATAAACTACGCAGTATATTCGCACATTCAATTCTTGAATTTGTTTTGAAAATATTCACTGTGCGATGTTTTACTCTCTTGCTTGATGAAACAGACTATAGTAATAAATATAAGATAACAAAGTAAGTTTAATAGTATATTCGATAAAAGTAATAAAGTAAGTCACTATGTATACAGGAAGTCCAGTCATTAAATTTAAATGGTGATTCTACATAGGAAAACATGAAAAAAAGTTTCTATAAACATATGTCTAAAAATGCGTCGTAAGGGAGCTAAGCCCCTTTGAAAGTGGATAAAAAATTCGTTTTTTTTAGTAACTCAGGAACGCTTTGAGGTACAGCAACAAGTTTATGAATGTAAACTAACCTTAATAAGGCCCATCTTCTTATGTTATTTTCATAAACTTACTTTAACCAGGGGTGTGCGAAACTGGGGGGCCTTATTGGTTTGTTGTCCCAAACTTTTTTCTGTGTAACTTTTTTGTAATTTTATTTTTGGAATATGATTTCTCAGGTCAAAATACATAAGAAAGGTACTCTTGTTATAATACTGTAGGATTAATCGTTTTCGAGAAAAAATAATTCAAATTACGAAAAACAATCCCAGCCTAGAACTTTGGATTATCAACCTGTGGTCCAAATTTGAAGTCTTTAGCCCGAAGCATTCTTGAGTTGTCGTGGTCATAAATTTCCCTGACACACAGACCGACAGACCAATAGACCGACCGACCGACAGACAGAATTTTTGTTTTTTGGATATAAAACGTCCAGAAACAAAAAAAACAATAAAAATTTTTGATTTTTTTTTACTAACATTTTCCTTGGGTAAAGTAAAAGTAAATATATGTAGTTAATTTATTTTTAAATACTTTTTCCACAAATTGATCTACCTAATTTTTTACTGTACAAAAAGTTAATGTCTGTAAAAAATCCTTAATCATGTGTTTATAAACAACTCGTATCAAAGGACCCATTTAGCTTTTATGCTACATTGATTAAAGGCCCATTGAAAACTGTCGTTTTTTAGCGGCAAATCAATCGGACGAACATGAATAATAGAATAGCTATATAAGCCAATATTGCAAAAATGTGGGCATTGGTTGCGTTCAATGGGAGCAGCATAGCTAAGCAAAGTATAGTGTACTCTTTGTTTAGTTTTGACAGCGCGATGCAGCCGTTTGATAACTTTCGTTGACACCATTTTTAACATGTTTTTCTATATTTATTATTCCATCAATCTATTTTCTAATCATCGTACAGAGTGATATTGGTAGACTGACAGTTTCGGGCTGCTGGCCCTCTTCAGTACCAAGAGTCAACTCTGCACGCTGATTAAGAAAACGTTTTTAGACTTTACTCGCAAAAGGAATATAGCCATTAGATTGATGTAGACTTGTGCGCCATCTATTTCTAGATGTAGACAACTACTCATACCTCTAAATAATAAATAATAAATAATAAATTGTAGGTAAATACCATATAGGTTGCCAAACTTTGAATGTAATTTTCTGGTTTGTAAAAAAAACTCGGATTTTTTGGCAGGTTTTAATGCGTCACTTTATTATATGGCTAACGTTTCTCCCCTCTTTGGGGGCTTTATCAAAGCTGAAAGATAACAACTATTGTTAATAACAATAATAATGATAATATATAACAAAAATATTTTTTGCCTGTATTGAATCCCATTTTCAGGTAAAATATGTATTTTCTTACCTAAAAATTATGTGAGCGTAGTTATATATATTATAAACTTGAACATTATGAAAAAGAACCTTTTACAACATAAAAATAAATAAATATTACATTACAATATAAAAATTGGTTTTGACACCATGTCGAAAAATTTGTAGGTTAAAAGCGTCGTTCGCAGTAAAAAACATGTAACATTTTTGTGGGTCGAACCCAGCATTAGTCAATTCTCTGTGGTAACATCGGTCAAAAGGTACGTATATCCCCCCCCTTTTTTTTTTTTTTTTTCACTGATGAGATGAAAAGAGGTGAAAGGAGGCCCCAGCTAAAGGATATGCATCTCACCCCCCGTTACACTAATGAGATGAAAAAGAAGAAAGAAATACACTCCCCCAGCATGGTTAGTAACCACTGTTCCACAAAGAATTAGCTATTAATTCTGTAATTAGACAAAAATGAAATAAATATTACTAAGGCAATCGATGTCC